>JANAVB010005598.1:20887767-21602767 GCA_029216955.1 Iris pallida
TGTGGCATCAACCGTCTACAATCCGATAGCAAACGGATTGGCCGAGGCATTTAACAAAACTATCGCAAGCTACTCAAAAAGGTGTGTCATCCAACAAACGACTGGGACGAAAAGCTCGATGAAAGTCTTTGGGCCTATTGTACAATGGTACGGACTCCAAAGGCAACACCCCGTTCTCTTTAGTCTACGGGAGTGAAACGGTACTGCCTCTCGAGATTCAGATACCCTCACTCCGTGTAGCAATCATAAACTAATTAATCGAAGAAGACAATCAACGTCGCCGACTGCGAGAATTGGAGGCACTTGACGAAAAGCACACTCCTAGCTCAGCACGTATTGACTCTATCAAGCCCGTATATCACAGGCTTTCAACAAAAAGGTCAAGCAGAGGACTTTCCAAGTTGGCGACCTGGTCCTGGAAGTCAGGAGGCCGACGGTGTTGACTCACAAAATACCAGAAAAGTTCGACCCAAGTGGGAGGGACCTTTCTCATAGATGGTATACTCAAACGTGCTTGCCGCCTCTCGCTCGACCGACGAAGACTTGTTCATGATGCCCATCAATGGCAATTTCGTAAAGAAGTACTATTTATGACATCTTTCAGACATATACTTCCATCTCTACCCAACAAGGGATCAGTGGACCTGATCATCAGAGCTCACATACACCACCCTTTCACAAAATTTATGCTTTTGGAACACAGTTGTTCCATGACATTCTATCCTCAGTAGAAGAACAACCACGTCCATATTACCTCTGATTTGCTCCTCTATGCCCTGCAAGCAGATCTTACACTCCGTAAGATTATGCTACTTCATATTTACGACGTCTATATTACCTCGGAGTAAACATTCTGTACAAACAACCCCCGCGTTGCCGTGCATCGATCGTAGAACTTCTATGTCCATATTACCTCTGAGTAGTTCTGGGTATCCCCCCAGAATCACTCCTACCATGTCCATAACACCTCTGAGTAGGAAGACTTCATCATTTGAACCCCATATTTGCCACGTCCACATTACCTCTTAGCAAACATGTCGGTTCTTTTTAAACTTATTATCTGTACCTAAAAACTAATGTGCGCAAAAGATAATAGGTCCACACAATCACCAGTTTATGACAGCAAAAATGAACACACCACAAATTTTTTATTTTCTATTTAAGATAAGAATTACATCCCCACAGAAGTTGCAAACTACAAAATACAAGAAAAAGGGAAGAGACTACAATCCCTAAGCATCACTGGGGGCAAAGCTCTTCAATCCGATGCTTCAAGTCTTTCGCCCGGTCTCTGTAGTTGCCAAGACCCGGCGTTCGGCTTCTTAACGTATCACTTCGACAGCTTCAAGGGCAGTATCATTCTCATACTTTCATCTAGCTTTTGCCGCTGGAGGGTCAGAGAAAGAATCTGGCAAGTAAAAGCTGCCTCCTCCTCCTTAGATGCTACATGTTCACCTGGACTCGCTCAGCATCTAACAAGAGTTGGCCCGCTGTCTTCAAGAAGGAGGATCTTGGCAGTGACCTCCGCTATGCTAGCTTCCAACGAGGCCCGCAACTCTACCTTTTCCTGCGTAGATTGAGATAGCCTCTCCATCGCAGCCTCAGCTTTGGCCACCTCACGTCCCAGACAGCCACCGTGGCCTGATACGACGACTCGACTTTAGCTATCATTTTTCCATTTCTGCTTTCTATCAGAGCAGAAAAGTTATTTCGGATACTCTGAGCTCGAAAGATGCTGGTCGAGCTCGGCCACCGATGCCTCCAAAATTTTGGCCATATGATCGTAGCCACGGTACGAACGTATCAAACCAATGGAAGGGAGCGCCATGGCTTTTGCTGTCATAAATCTCCCGTTCGCATTCAGCACCGTTGATACGCCCTTCTGCAGCACCTTGTACACTGCTTCAACAAGGAACTGTACATACTCATACTGTCTGCCAACACCTGAGCATCATAGCAGGAGTTGTGGAGCTGCGGTGAGGGACGGCAGACCTGAAGAAGACCCACGACCTCAATCTGCGAGGCTGCAACCTCAACCTCAGCGGACCCTCTCTCTCAGGGAGTTGTACTTCGTCACTAGCCCGAGGTGCCGAGTAGACGGAAGGAGCCGGATTGCATCGATACTGTCCCCTAAGTGGAAGAAGCAGGAGTATCCTCCATAATAGGGCCCTTGCCCTTATCAGACCTAATGACGGATGTCCCCCGTCCCCGATCCGGATATTACCTCGTCCGGGACAGGGCGGCTCTCCCTTTTTTTTCGAAGCGACGGGGTCTACCCCTGACAATTCGACCTCCCTCAGAGCCAGCTCGAGAAATAAATCTCATCACCCCCATCACTCCCCCTATAGGGACGGGTGTGGGGCTCGGCAGTGGCGTCGACGCTACCACATCAACCCCCACTTTCTAGACAGGGTAAGTGGGCCACGAGGCCTCATGTACGACCAGCGCCTCGGTACAAACAACTAAGAAGAAACCCAGCCGACAATCCTTGTCAGAGACGTCTCCGCTAGACACGATCCTCTGGCAGCCTGATCACATCTTCTTGCGAGCCATCGTCAGAAGAAGACGAGCTCCATACTTCCTCCTCGTCTGGGAGACTTTTCCCTCAATTTCTTCTGAGGCCCCGATGCTTTCAAAACCCCCTTAAAAACCGGGTCGACTCCCGTCGAGGCTGTAGTCGCCCTCTTGATGGACCGATCGAGAGACCTCAGCAACCTCGCCTAATACATCTTCACCTCTCTTCCAACAAATTTGGAGACACCGAAATCTCCGCAGAAGCGACATCATCAGCACTCCCTTCCCACTACCAAAATACGCTCATTTAGCGATGGATTATTAGCGACGGAATTATTCCGTCGGTATTAGTGACGGTTTTCGTGGCCGCTCAGCGACTGTTTACCGCTACAGCGTTTATCATTTTTTTTTAATTTTAGGGGGAGGAAAGGTCGCACATCCGTCGCAAGAGTGTCGGTGTTGTAGCGACGGAGTTTCCGTCGTCGCTATACAGTCGATTATTTGGCGGAATTGTGTAGAAAATTGGCGGGACCTATTTTCGACGACTTAGCGACGAATATTCAGTCGGATAATCAATAATAGCGACTACATGGCGACGGATTATTAGCATCGCTATTCCGTCGCTAAAGTTTAGTTCCAGACTTAAATGAAAATGCGGGGAACTTTTGGCATTCCCCCCAAATTCAATCTCTCTCCTCTCTCCTCTCTCCCTCTGTCTCTCTCTCTCTCTCGTGCGGCTTCGGTGACGGCGACGGCGTCCTCATCCTCTCTCTCTCTCTCCCGAAGGTATCTCTATTTCTCTCTCTCCTCTCTCAAACTCCTCTTCTTCTCTCTAGGTCTCTCTCTCTCTCTGTGTGTCGCGGTGTCGACGTAGGGGCACGGGGCCACCGGGCTTGGGGACATTCGGCTTGTGGCTGGGCGTCAGGGGCTGGGCGGCTGGCTTGGGCGGGGCGTCGGAGCTGGGCGGCTGGCTTGGGGCGGGGCGTCGGGGCCTGGGCGGCGGGCTTGGGGCGGGCGTCGGGAGCTGGGCGCTGCTTGGGCGGGGGCGTCGGGGCCTGGGCGCGGCTTGAGGCAGGGGCGTCGGGGGCTGGGCGGCTGGCTTGGGTGGGGCGTCGGGGCCTGAGCGCGGGCTTGGGCGGCGGGCTTTGGTCGGGGTTGGGTGGCGGGCTTGGGCGGCGGGCTTTGGTCGGGGGCTGGGCGGCGGGCTTTGGTCGGGGGCTGGCGGCGGGCTTGTTGCGACGGGCTTTGGTTGGGGGCGGAGGGGGGCTTTGCTTATCAAATTCATCTGAGTTTATATATTGGCTAAATAATGTTTATCATATTGGGTGTTATCCATTAGTTTTGGTATTTGGATTAGTAAATGTGAATATGGAGTTTGGGTTCATGGTGTATATGTTCACTGTGTCAAGGACAGTGCGAGTTCTTCATCTGCATAAGTTAGTGTTTGGGTTCATGGTCTATACATCTAACTGTGATATACATATATATAGTGCCTATTATAATTAGCATGCAGGACGGCTTGGGTGTAATGTGTGATTGTAGAAATGGTAGGAATTATAGGTATTAATGCTAGTATGACTAGACTAAGGTAGTGCTTGCTAGATAATATTAGGACACTCAGTATCCTAACCAAGTTAATTTTAGACTAGATATTTAGGATATAGCTCCCATATCCTAGAAGTGGACTCTTGCAATTTAGAAATAGATAGATTGACTCAGTTTGGTATCGGTATCGCACTATCGGTATCGGTATCGGTAGCTATCGGTCAAGGTTCACAATCGGTATCGGAATCGGTTTCGGACTATTCCTATGAGTATTGGTATCGGCGATATCGGTAGTATCGGCGGTTTTCGTATCGGAGTATCGGACTTTGGTATCGAAAAACAAATAATTATTAATAAATTATTTACATTTAAAAACATATATTTTATATTTAGGCATAATTTTAAGTATTTCAGCGTTATTCTTAGTAGTTTTGAAATTATATGAAATAGTAGTCACCCTTACCGATTGGTTTTGCCGAATTGACCGAACAACAAGACCCCCATAGTCGGTATCGGTCAATATTGGGTATCGGTCGGATATCGGCCGATACTTTAAACCATGCTATCGGTATCAAACTATCGGTATCGGTATCGGTACCGCACTATCGGTATCGGTATCGTACTATCGGTATCAAACTATCGGTATCGAACTATCGGCCTGTGTATCGGTATCGTACTATCGATATCGGTATCGGTATCGCACTATCGGTATCGAACTATTAGTAACAACTGTATTTATATTTTCTCTTCTCGAGCTAGAATACTAGCGGATCCACCAGTTACATGATTATATACTAATTCTGTTTAGTTTGTCTTACTATACAGATTTTTACATCTAATCTGTGATGGATCGTTATTTCGTTGATCGTACATGGATGTACAAACGACAACACGAGAGCAGAATAGGTGTGAGTGACGATTTTCAGGCAGGCGTGGAAGTGTTTCTTATATGCCATGAGCAAAGCTCAGTTTATGGACGGTAACAAAATCAAGTGTCCATGTCGTAATTGTCGCAATAGACGTTACGAAGAAGTGGTGAGTATAAGAGATCATTTGACCCGTAAGGGTTTCGTACGTGATTACGGCCTGTGGTCATCGCAAGTTGAACTATATGTCGAAAGACAGGTTGCGAATGCTGCTACTTACGCTTTTGATGATAATGCTGCAGCAGATTTTGTCGTCGATGACGACGAATGCTCCGTTGATTATGGAGACGTGCAGAACCTTGCACGAGACAAGGTGTACGACGCGGCAGGGCCTAATTTTGATCCGAAGGATCCTAATCCCGAGGCGAAGGAGTTCTATGATATGTTTCAGGATGCTGAAACTTTTTTATATCCTGGTTGTGATCCACATTCCGTACTGTCAGTGACGATGCGGTTGAACATAAAGTCCAATTTTAACTTGCCAGAAACTTGCTATGATCGGATTACACAACTAATGAAGGAGGTTACCGAAGGAAACAAAAGAGCTTCCAAAAACTTCTACAAGTCGAAGATAATGGTCCGACAACTGGGACTGGGGTACGACAAGATAGATTGTTGTCGCAATGGATGCATGTTGTCTATAAGGAGAACGAGGATGTAGAAAGTTGCCGCTTCTGTAATGCGGATCATTACAAGGAAGTCAGGGGAAAAGGAAAGTCAACTAGAAAACAACGTCCTTACAAGTATATGCATTACCTGTCGATCACGAAGCGCTTGCAGAGGATGTATATGTCTCAGAATACAGCAGAACACATGACGTGGCACAACGAAGAATGCACAAAGGACGATAGAGAATTGTCACATCCTTCGGATGGAGAGGCGTGGAAATATTTCAATTTTCGCCATCCAGATTTTGCTGCAGAGCCCAGAAATGTACGCATGGGCTATGTTCTGATGGATTCGCCCCTTTCGGACAGTCGGGATCTCAATACTCCTGCTGGCCGGTCATTCTGACCCCTTACAATCTGCCATCATGGATGTGTATGAAGACTCCTTATATGTTCTTGACAGCTATCATACCGGTCCCAAAAATCTGATGAAGAATATCGATATATATTTACAGCCGTTGGTGGATGAGCTAAAACAGCTGTGGGAGATCGGCGCGACGTATGATATTTCCAGGAAACAGAACTTTCAGATGAGAGCTTCACTGATGTGGACAATCAATGATTTTCCCGCATACGGTATGCTGTCGGGATGGAGTACTCACGGCACCCTGTCTTGTCCGATATGCATGCAAAATAGTACGGCGTTCCGCCTTAAGCATGGAGGAAAAACTTCTTTCTTTGATTGTCATCGTCAATTTCTGCCCGCGAGTCATCCTTGGAGAAGAACAAGGACGCATTCAGAGCTGGAAAACAAGAATTTTCTCATCCGCCTGCCAGATTATCGGATACGATATTTAGAAAGATGTAAAGTATTTTTCCACTGTAATGGAAGATCCATCGAACAATCGTGTCGATGGGTTCGGACAAACCCATAACTGGACCAAACGGAGTATCTTCTGGGACTTGCCTTATTGGAAAGATAATCTTATAAGGCATAATCTTGATGTTATATCGAAAAGAATGTGTTCGATAATGTCTTCAATACCATCATGGACATTAAAGGAAAGACGAAGGACATCCAAAGCAAGACAGACATTGCCAAGATATGCAAGCGTCCTTATCTGAACTTGATACAAAGGAGAGCTACTGGACAATTAAGTAAGCCGATAGCACAATACACATTAAGCAAGGAAGATAGATTAATAATCTGCAAGTGGGTATCTACTTTAAGATTTCCTGACGGCTATGTGTCGAATTTGTCTAGATGCGTTGACCTCAATGAACGCAAGTTAACGGGAATGAAGGTCATGATTGCCACGTGTTTATGGAAAGATTACTGCCCATTGCTTTGAAAGAGTTTTGCCTTCTGCTGTATGGGTTCCGTTGGCCGAACTATCAATATTTTAGGGATTTTGTTCAACTAAGTTGACTGTGCAACACATGGTTGAACTTGAAGAGGATTATCTTAACAATTTGCAAGTTGGAGAAAATATTTCCTCCTGGCTTCTTCGACAGCATGGAACATCTACCGATTCATCTAGCATACGAAGCCCGTGTCGGTGCATCTGTTCATTATCGATGGATACCCATTTGAAAGGTACATAAATATCGATATAATTTAAGCTGAATTTTCATTTATTTTAAAATTCTTTCTTAATTCTTAAGATAATTTGGCTCTCTAGATACCTACACCATCTAAAGAAAGTTGGCAACAAAGCTCATATAGAGGCTTCGATATACGAAGCATATCTTATCGAAGAGGTTTCAAACTTCTGTTCCATCTATTTCGATACTCATGTTAAAACAAATCGAAATAGACCTCAAAGGAAGACGAGGACGTTGAGGATGGAGGAAGATTCAATGTAAGGGGCAAGCCTGTTGGAGCTAGTAAAAGACGGGGTTGACAGACGACATGATGCCGCTCACATTATGTCTTGTTAAACTGTGACATACAAGAAGTGAGAGATTTGGAGAAGTAAGTCAGTACTTGCACTCGTTATAATCTCGAATTTGATGAAGTAAGTGACTACACTTATATTCTTATTTTCTCTAATAGTTTTTAGAGATGAATCAAAATGAGGAAACCCGATATTACCGATGAGGGACTTCAAAGAGGTTGATTGTACATTTCCGTCATAGTTTTGCAAATACGTTAACTGTGATTATAATTGAGATTATTAATAAATCTGAAACATTTAAATTGTAAATATTTGTTTACAGGTTTTATTGCCTGAAACAACACTCACTCATGACAGTGTTCGTTATCTGGCACTGGGACCGAAGAAGCAAATAAAGACTTGGCCAGGCTATGTCGTTAATGGCTTCAGGTTTAAGTCAACTCAGAATGCTATAAAGTGGAATTTATCAATGACGCATCAATACTAAGGATTTCGGTGTTTGCATAAGAGGTACCGTCTATGACGACGAGCCGGACTTTGACTATTATGGAGTGCATCGGGATATTATAGATTTACAATATACTGGCCCATATGATATGCATATTGTGATGTTCAATATGAGTGGTTCGATACGACACCAAATATCGGTTGGAGAATCGATAAACAATTTAGATTCGTCGATATAAATCATCGTAGGAGGTATAGAGGGTCCAATACATTTGCAATAGCAAATCAGGCTGTTCAAGTCTACTATACAAGCTACCCAAGGCGTCGTAGAGATCGATTTGACTGGTGGGCAGTATGCAAGATTAAATCTAGAAATACATTCAACGTTGGAGACCTAGCATACCAAGAGGACCAGATCGAAAAGTCCCAATACTTGGGACAACACTCAGATACAATGGATGTTGAAGATATTGTTGAGGAAAAGAGGGAAGGAAGAGATTAATACACAAGACTTAGCTGTCAACCAGGGGAGAAAAGGCGTCTTGTCCCAAATTTTGAGGCAGAAGAAGAAGAAGAAGAAGAAGAAGAAGAAGAAGAAGAAGAATTTGATGGGGATGAGGATACAGATGAAATCGACGTTAAAGATAAGGAGGATGATGAGGATGAGGATGAGGATGAGGAGATGATGATGAAGACGAGGCCGAGGATGAGAACGAAGACGATGATTAGGTTAAATATTGTTTTATAGTAAAACACTTCCAATTACGTGAATTAAGTTTGACCTCATAAAAGCAATTACGTGAATTCATGTTTTTTTCATTCGATTATTTACTTATTGCAGATGGCACTCCTAGTCTTTTTCGTCGCGGCGGCACTCGTCTCCCTACTGGTGGTATGTATATTTTAGTTTAGTTTTTTATATCCATTTACACTTTCATATGTTAATTATGTTTATGTTTCTATTTACAGGTCATGATGGCTGGCCGTGGTCGTGGTGCTGATCGTGGTGGGTGGTGGTGGTGGTGCGGGTCGTGGTCGTGGTACTGGTACTGGTGGTCGTGGTCGCATTAAAAGTTCCCAGGATGTGACCCCATCGAGCGAGCCCGACCAGGAGAGTACCCCGGGCACAGACGCATCCCGCCCTCAATCGACCACTTCATCGAGGCATCAGTCCGGATCTGCTAGCGGATCCGATCTGCTATCGGAACCACCAGCAGCGGATCCACCAGGGGATGCCCCGTTACTGCACAGTGGGCCCGGAGTACCCCATACTCGGTTCCATCCGGTTACTGGGGAGTACATACGCGGACCCGCGGATCCTCCGACGGCACCAGAGAGGCCGAGAGGCGAGTTCCGACGAGAGCTATGGCCCGCGGGGACCTCGTAAGTAAATTTAAGTTAATTTATTAAATTTCTTTCATTTATTCAAGTTAATCTAGTCGTTTCTTCTTTGTAGGTTTTTTCTGTTTAATGTTGGCAGGGCCCTTGGAGAAATTATCCGGGCTAACTTCCACGGTCCCTACCTCAACTTTACGTCGGTGCCCCCAAACGTGCAGTACGTCTGGCTCGACGAGTTGAGGGTATATATCTATATTTTTTTGGTTAAGTCTATGTGATTTTTAATCAACCATTTTGTAAATTACGTGATAATTGATTTTCTGTGTTAGAGAACGTACTGGGGCCCCCCATCGCGAGGAGGGGATCCGCAGTACCTACAGAAGCGCATGCTCGAAGAAGATATGGGATATGATTCATGACCTAAAAATGGGGCATACGAGGCCGAATTGGATCCGGCAGGATTATTATGAGGACCTCTTAGGCATGATGGATAACCCTGCGTACAAGAGAAATCCGAGAAGGCGAAGGTGAATCGATCTACCGCGGGCCTTCATACTGGAGGATCAAGGTCTCACGCAGCGATACTTGCAGATCTGGTGAGCAACCGTAAATTTATTTCACTATCAAATTAGGTATTATTAATTAAAGGAGTTAATTAGTTTCTACGGAAATTTCGTATGCAGGCCTAACGGGCGGTGAAGGAGGAAAGGGCGCCAGAATCGGTCACCATGCACGACGTATTCCAGCATACGCACAAAAGACGAAAGGACGGGAGCTTCGTCGACGAGAGGGCCAAGGAGACTGATGTAAGTACTTATGTTTATGATATTAACGTAAGAATTAAAAGTATTCGGACTATAACTTAGGTAAACTTAGGATTCACACTGAACTTAGTGAACATAGGATTTAGATTACAACTTAGGTAAATCTTATAATATAACACATTCATTTGATAGGCTGCGTATCGTGAGGCCCTTAGTCGGGCTCAGTTAACTGACACCGAGGATGTTGGTGAAACGACGCCCTTCCGGACGTCCTCTTCTTTGGCCGTCGAATGACTTGTTCGTAGATACCGTCGGCGGCTTTAAGAAAGGGTTCATGTACGGAGTCGGCTCCCTAGGGCCATTGCATATGGCGACGCAGAGATTTCCACCGACACCGCCTCCTCCCGTGGCCTGGGCAGACGATGATGTTAGGTCGCAGCTTACGCAGCTGCACGAGGCGGTATCGTCCTTGCGGGAGCAATATGCCATGCACTTTCTGCCTGCGTCTGCTGCTGCCCGGTCCGTCTGCTGCTGCCGGTACGTCTGCTGATGGTGCTTGTCCGTCTTCTATTGGTCCGTCGACTGCAGGTGTCGGTCCGTCTTCCGTGGGCCATCTTTCTTTCAACCCTGAAGCCCCTGTGCTACCGCCTACGGCTGTGACGGCACTCCTGGATCTCATGTCCGCAGAGCAGCTTCGCCGACTTTCGAGCACTGTCTACGACGCCTTGCCTCCGTACCTTGTGGAGGAGTCTATTCGTCGGTCGAATACGGGAACGGACAATCGACCTCCTGGGAAATAAAATGTTGTATTAAGAAAATTTGGATTATTGTGAGAGCTTTGAACTAATTGTGCTATCGGCTTATAGCACTGGATATTATGTTACTCTTTAGGATAATTGATATTATTTTATATTAATTGGTTTGGTCTGTGATTCTTGGATAATTGGTGTGCATTAAATTCGTATGTGCATATTTGGTCTATGTGATTCTTGGATAATTGGTGTGCATTATATATTTGGTCTGTGTGATTGTTGGATAATTGGTGTGCATTATATATTGGTTTGGTTTATGCATATATTTGTGAACAGGGAAAGTGCTGCAATTTTTTCCCAAAAAACTCAGTTAGCGACGGACTAGTGACTGTTTAGCGACGGATAATCCCAGTTACCGACGGGTTTTCGACGGATGAGCCGTCGCTATCTGGAGTTTTTAAACTGTTTCCAGGTAGCGACGGGTGGACGGATTATCCGTCGGCAAGGTTCTGGTGGTATAAACTTCGACGGAATAGCGACGGCAATCCGTCTCCAGGGCGATTGATATCAGCCGCTAATCCGTCGCTATATATGGCGACCGCGTAGCGACGGAATATCCGTCGACATGGTTCTGGAAATGCATGATATTTGAAGAATCATGGGACGATATCGTCACAACCCGTCGCTGTGGCGACGCGGTCGCGATGAATTAGCGACTATTCTTCCGTCGCCATGGTGCTGGAAATGCCAAGCATTTCCAGAACCTGATCGACGGATAGTCCGTCAGCATACCGTCGCTAATCCGTCGATATCTACCGACGGGTTAGCGACGGAATGATACGATCTGATACGCTGTTACGACGGATTACCGATGGAATTTTACGTCGCTATTGCATACACATTTCAGTACTAAATAGTTGAAATGGACGTTCGTCGAAAATGCGTCGCTAATGTTTCGTATTGTGACGTCGATAATCCTCGTCTATTCAGTCATGTGACGACAACTTAGCGACGGAACGTTATTAGCGACGAGCTGATTGCCGACAGAATTTTTTGGCCAATATCCGTCGGTTATCGGTCGCTAATAGTAATTACCGTCGTTTAGCGACGGATGTGGCCGTCGCTAAAACGATAAATTTTGGTATGTCCTGAGATGCTATAATCGGAGAAATGCGCTCGCCGGAAGAGCTCGCCACCTCCTTTGGCCTACTAACACTCGGTTTTAAAACCCAAGATTTCCTCTTCAGCACCTTCTAGAAGAAAAAGGAGACATAAGTCATAGAAATCAAAGAATAAATCAGACTATGTAGGACGTCTTTACCTCAGCGGGAGCTGATTCAGTTGGTACTACATGGCACCCCCGGGCCCCCCACCTTCAGAGTCGTCGCTTTCCTCGTCTTTTTGGCACAGACGAACCAGCCTCCACGTCGACTCACCTCTTTCCAGCTGGGAGCTCGTCCTGAGTATCCCCCATTGATGTCGCAGCAGCAGCCCGATAACCTGCAACCTCCGTGGGACTATATGACCAGGCCGTCGCCAGCATATTTTTTATTGCCTCTAGATGGGTGCCAAAATGAAGCTAGTCTCCCTGTCATAATCTGGGGATATGGTGTTTATGGCACAATACAGCTTCACAGCCAAATACAAGATTTACGGCTGAGGATTGTGAACTGGAGTAGTAAAACGAACTCCAGTGCATCCAATGTTGTAATATTGCCAACCCCGGGCCCCATCCAGTAAACTCTCGACGAACTCCAGACTATTACTGGGGTTCCTTAACATCAGTTGGGTGAACCAAACTGGCGCGCAAACAGCTCGGTAAATACGGCTCCGATAGCACTTATTTTTGTTGCGGTAGACCAAATGGACGTCGAATACTCTACAACCAACAAAACCCCCATGTCAGTAGGGCGATCGCGTCTTCACCCTAGTCTGGTCATCTCACTGACAGAGATCTTCCACCCTTGAACATAAGACAAAACATTTCTATAGACGGGGACACCAGTGTGCAACCACTTCCTCTTATAGAAGCGATAGATAAAGTCGTCACCTTCACTGATCATCCTCAGGGCCCGGGCTCATCATGTTTGATGCAGAATCAACCATCCCATCAAATATGGAATTGTAGCTCAGCTCGGGGAAAGTTATTTTTTTTGCCCCTCTCATGGACCACGTCGTCGGCAAAATCTCTCAAACCCCGCAGCAGGTTACACACTATCGCGAAGGAGTCCAGAGGACGACCAAAAACCAGTTTTACTACTGGCAAAATAGGTTCCTGCTCACTCTCTCTACGGATCCAGATCCACCCGAGAACACATAGTCCCGAAGCCATATCATCAAGTATGCAGTCATACTACCTTGACATTCGGTGCACGCAATGCCAGAAACAACTATATACGTCGGCACCACTCTCGTTTGAACGATGAGTCTTCTCACCCAGTCGGCTCATGTCGGAGGTCACCTCTGTGTGACTCAGTCCTTGCGGAGTCACAAACCGAATCATAGAGGGGTCCGCCAAGTCCGGCTTGAAGACATAATCTCTCCAAGCAATCACATGGGGCTGTGACCCGCCCCTCTCCCTTCGTTGCATCATATAATGGTGGCTTGCCACCTCCTTGAAAACAGCTACCATTTCTGGGTCCTTGTCTTCCAGAACCTGAATCTCTTCATTTGTCGAAAAATATTTCTCATATGGTTTCGAGCCCCAGGGAAGCTTGGACACCTCGTATATCTCATGGAGGGCCAATCCCAACTCCCCTACTAGAGTAAAAAGGTGCCATTCTAGGTGTTGAACATTTCCAGGAGAGCGAAAAATATGTCGATTAAGGTCGACACCTGCTTGGGTGGCACGAAGAGCAGCGGTCAGTCCAATCGCTTTCAGCTCAGTCTTGAACTTCGTCAAACCTAAAGGGTCAGCTCGTCCCACTTTGACACGTGGTGACACAAGCCCTTAACTAGAAAACCTTCTTTCGGATACATAATTCGATGTTAGCATCCGGCTCGTCGTCGAAGCACCGGGCGAAAGTGTCGGAGGAACATCACTATAAAATGCTCCAGGGCACAAATTTCGGCAATAGTACGAAGTCCCGGCTCACGAGAAGGCCAAGGTAACTCTTTGATTCGAAGTAACATCAATACGAAGGGTACCCCCCACTGCCCCTCCTTGGGAAGGAGTAAGCTCCCATGGCATCCTCCTCTTGGAGGCCAAACGGTAGAAAATTGTTAGTGGCAATTATCGTTCAGACTACCGCATGTACAGGGCCACGCCCTTCGCTGTAAAAAATGAGTCTTCCTTGATCTTCAGTATTTTCGCCTCAGTGGAGATCAAGCAGTCACCAAATAGAAAGGCCGATTTTAAGAAAATTATATTCTCGGACTCAGCAGATTTTAGTTTGCCACTTCCATCATACTTTGGAGAAAAATAGGCGACTGGTCCCAAGTTTGCAACATCCTCTCGGGAGGCTGATCCAGTATGATAGCAGCCTTCGCTGGGTTAATGACTTTTTGTTGAAATCAACCCCCATTTGGCAAAGGGAAGCATCCAGAAGGACTTCATTCAGCAAAGGGATAGTCATTGACACTGATACAGCAAAAAAAAGACATGCAGCAAGGAGAAAGTTAGAGGCTTCAAAAACAAAACATTTGGGGCGCATCAACAGACTGGAGCATGATCTGGGCTAAACACATGCGCATCAGCAGTGAAGCTTCGGCACATAATCAGGGCCTGAGCCCATGCACGTCAGCAGTAAAAGCTTCGACGCATAATCAGGGCCTAAACCCATGTGCATCAGCAGTGAAGCCTTGGCGTATAATCAGGGCCTAAACCCATGTGCGTCGGCAGAGAACCTAAGCGCATCATCACAGAAGTCCATGCGCGTCAGCAACAGGGAGTTGGGGTACAGCAACAGGATACAACTCATCCATATGCCCCAAACTCGTCTAAAAAAAGTAGGGAACTACAAAGTCAGAAGACACCCACCCGTCACCGCTGGTCGAAAGTCGTCAGGAGTCACGGTGACGACAGGAGCATCCTCCTCATCGAACTCCATCGGCTCCTTACCAGGGCCTTGTCCTCGGCCAGCACCACCGCGAGGAGTTTTGGGAGCCATCTTAAAAAAGAAGTTAGGGTTTTTGAAAATAAGAACTCTAAAAAGAAGAAAACTTTGGCAGAAAGTAGGAGACTCCTCTCTACCAGATGCCTATTTATAGGCTTGGGTGGCGTCAGCCGCCGCCTGGGGTTCTGCGAAATGATAACATTAGATATACAAAAAGATCATCATTAATATTTTTGTTTATTACGAAGCGTTATCATTTGCATTTAAAACTGAAGAGGAGCATGCACCTCATCACAGATGTACGGAGCAATCATGTGCCCCAAACAGGCATGCGCCCCATTGAAGACACCACCATGCTTCTTATTCAAAGTATTCCAAAACTTGACGAAAAGTTTTGAAAACTTTGAAGGGGTTCATGTAGAAGCATGGAATTTCAGGCACATCCAAAGGCCAGAATTCCTATGTGCCTAATATTACATGCACCAGGGAGCTCAGATGAAGTACTTGGCACACAGACAGCAAAAGTATAGACATCAAAAGAAGATTTTATTTTTATATAAAAGTCTATTACATGTCTAAAAAGGGCTATACAAAGGAGAATTTCTACAAAAAGAAAGATCCTAAGACTACAGCCAGTAGCAGCAAACTGCCATGCACCTTCCGCCAGACGCATCATCTGCCAGGTATATCTCTTCAGCATCTCAGTTAGGCACGTCTCTTCAGTGTCTCAGTTATGCACATCATGAAGTCTCAGCATATGCGCTCCACTTCAAGTGCTTCGGCTAAAGAAGCAGCTTTCAGCACAACCAGAGTGGGAACACCCCATTCTAGCTGGAGGAAGAGCTCTCCAAAGCCCAAAGAAGATGGGGGTACCACAATTCCGATCTGCGGCTCTTCCAGAATAAGGGAGACGGAGCTCGAGCATCCCGATCTTTGGATGCAACAGGCACCTTTCGCCTGCCTCAGAAGCCCGTGACCCCGACTTTTGGATGTAACAGTCACCTTTACGAGTGTATACGAAGACAACTCGTCGCATCTTCACCCTCGAGAACATTTCATAAACAGAATGTACTCGAGCAAATAAGTTCATTCGGGAAGACGTAAGAGAACGAGAAGCAAACTCTCTCCTTGCTGCTATTTATAGGTCGGGCAAATCAAACCCATGCGCCAAGTAGCGGGCTCTCCGAATCCCGGGCAATGAATCTGCATTTATGGTGATGAACCTGACGCTTCGAATTCGGCCAAGTCAAAACGGCTATTTAAAGCACTTGAAGAACTCAAAAGTCGGACCAATAAAGACGCATCATATAACGGATACGTCGGTCAGATACCGCGCATCGTACAGACACGCCCGTCAGTACCAAGCGCCTCATATGGATGCGCCCATCCATGTATCCTAATCAACATGGACCCGTGCACCTAATCGACGCATCACCCCATCAAGCAATTAATGCAAAAGTGACAGAGTTGGCAGCACGTCCCCCGAGGACGAACAGTTGGCAGCTTTTTCAGAAGACGAAGTGTCGCCGACGTCAGCATCATCATTACTTTCCTATGGTTACAAACCCACGTGGCCGACCAACCACTCGTATGCGCCTCAGCAGCCATGTGCACGAAGACTCGCATGTGCCTCAAAAGCCGTGTACCCAGACCGGTTCATGACTCCTGAAGGTTGTGAGCTAAATTCTTCTTATGCGCCCAATCCCAGGTGCATTCTGTCAGATCACTCTCCACCAAATCCAAGATCTTTGAGCAACAGACATGCGCCACGTATCCTTTGACTCAATTCAGCCTATGAAGGGGTGCTAATCACCCAAGATCTCAGCAACTGAAAGATCCTCTCCCCTGCTACGTGCCAGCCCACAAATACAGCATGAAGGATTCAGCCCACAAATGATGGTGCATCATCTATGTGCCTCCCGCAGCTTCAACCACATGGCGTCCCCACGTACAGGTGTATCCTACTTATGCGCGCATGAGCAGCCAGCCTGCAAGCTATAAATAGAGGGATCATTTCCTTCTTCCAAAGATCTAGACACACACATACAAAGGACAAAAATATATAGACACTCAACGTCTTCTTTCTCTCCTCAAGCTCCAGTACCCAGAGCAACTCAAACCTTTAGAGAACCGAAAACTGTCGTCAGATCGTCAACGTAGTCAATGCATTACCACTCGGTCCATCGACACAGGGACCCAGATAAACAAAAGTATACTCCTAGGACTACATCTAAGTCCTACATTATAACATTGTTC
Organism: Iris pallida; assembly: GCA_029216955.1. Classification (NCBI taxonomy): domain Eukaryota; kingdom Viridiplantae; phylum Streptophyta; class Magnoliopsida; order Asparagales; family Iridaceae; genus Iris; species Iris pallida. The sequence goes on from JANAVB010005598.1 coordinate 20,904,871, forward strand.
TGTTTGTAATTAAAATTTAAATTAAAAGATTTTAATGGCAAGCAGTGATCTTGCATAACTCGAAGATGATCTCTGACTTGCCTGACCACCTTAATAGTCCGTGTGATCATCTCTGGACCAAGCATCTGCCTCTCGCCTATATCATTCCATGCTAACGGAGATCTGCACTTTCTGTCGTACAAGGCCTCAAAGGGGGCCGTCTGGATACTGGCCTGGAAATTGTTGTTATAGGAGAACTCCATGAGTTGCAGGTGATCGTCCCACGAACCATCGAATTCGAGTGTACATGACAACAACATATCTTCAAGAGTCTGGATCGTGTGTTCTGACTGACCATCTGTCTGAGGGTGATAAGCTGAACTGAACTTGAGACGGGTCCCCAAACTTTTCTGAAGACTCTGTCAAAAGTGCGATATGAATCTTGAATCTCTGTCGGATATAATACTGACTGGTACTCCATGCAACCTGACTATCTGTCTGAGGTACATCTCTGCAAGCTGATCCATCGACTGACCGATTCTGAAATAAAATGAGCTACCTTGGTGAGTCTGTCGACTATAATCCAGATGGCATCTCTCCTAGCTGGGGATCTAAGTAATCCGGTTACAAAATTCATGGTAATGTGCTTCCATTTTCTTCTGGGATCGATAAAGGTTGAAGAAGTCCAGCCGGTCTCTGATGTTCAGCTTTAACTTGTTGGCAAACTAAACATCGGAATACAAACCCGGCTATCTCTCTCTTCATGCCATTCTACCAAAAATGCTGCCGGATATCACGATACATCTTCGCACCGCCCGGATGAATCGAATACTGAGAACTGTGAGCTTCTTTCATGACCTCCTGTCTGACATCACCATTAGGTACACAAAGACGCCTCCCATACCAAAGTGTACCGTCCTCATGGATACATAACTCTGGTCTTCATCCTGCTACCATTTTGCCCTAAGCCGCTGAAGTTTAGAATCTGATGACTGAGCTAACTTGATCCTCTCAACTATACTGGACGAAACTTGGATACTGGCCATCAATGCTACATTGGTAGGAAGGACAACTTCTATACCCATCTTCTGAAGATCTGCTAATAACTCTGGTTGTGATGCTAGAAATAAACTTCGGCTCTTCTGCTCAATGCATCTGCAACGACGTTGGCCTTCCCAGGATGATACTGCAGGTTGATGTCATAATCCACAAGCAGCTCTAGCCATCTTCTCCGACGTATGTTAAGATCCTTCTGAGTAAACACATACTTCAGGCTCTTGTGGTCGGTGAAAATCTCTACCCTATCTCCATACAAGTAGTGTCTCCAAAGCTTAAGTGCAAACACTACTACTGCCATCTCTAAGTCATGGGTTGGGTAATTCCTCTCATGATCACGAAGTTGACGTGACGCATAAGCTATCACCTTCCTATGCTGCATCAAAATACATCCTAAACCTCTGCCTGAAGTATCGCAATACACTGAGAATCCTTCGGTCCCATCTGGAAGCATGAGAATGGGTGCCGTCATCAAACCTCGCTTCAACTTCTCAAAAGAATTTTGACATTCTGCGGTCCAAGCAAACTGCATATCCTTGCAGGTCAACTGCGTCAGTGGTGCTAAAATTCGAGCAAAGTGAAATAAATCGCCGGTAGTAGCCGGCCAAGCCAAGAAAACTGTGAACTTCTGTAACTGTACTGGGTACCGGCCACGTCTCAATAGCCATGATCTTCTGGGGATCCACTTCTATTCCTCCTCTGGTGATGATATGACCCAAGTTATCTATCCTCGGAAGAGGATATCTGTTCTTGATTGTTACTAAGTTCAAGGTACGATAGTCAACAAATAATCTGGACATACCATCCTTCTTTTTCACAAGAAGCATCGGGGCTCCCCAAGGCGATCCACTAGCACGGATGAATTCCTTGGTCTTGAGTTCTTCAATCATCTTATACATGATCTCCAATTCTGACGGTGCCATCCGGTAGACTCTCTGGCACTGGTGATGTTCCGAGGATCAAGTCTATGGTGAACTCGATCTCTCTTTCTGGTGGCATACATGGAAGCTCCTCGGGGAAAACATCGGGAAACTCTTCTACAACTTGGGGAAACTGAACTGCTGCTGCAACTGCCTCTGAAATACTGGAGGATAAGGTTCTATTCCGTCTAAGAAAAGTAAAACCTCTGGCTCACCAGGAATACTAAAATAATCTTGTCGATATTGCAATCTATTCTATCATACTAGTCCCTCAACTAATCCATCCCTAAGACCACGTCATAGTCGACCATCGAAAATTCTATCAACCTGGCGAGAAACTCTCTACTGCTAACTACGATTTGACACGAGGAAAACACTCTATCTACTCCCACAAGACCGTTACCGGTAAGTATATTGAGCCTTACTAATAATGACTCGGGCTCCAGTCCTACCCGTGTAGTTCGTGCAGACATAAATGAATGCGATACACCCGAATCAAATAATATTGATGCTGGAAAAGAGTTGATGAGAATGGTACCTACCACCACCTCACATGAAGCTAACTCTTCCTCCACGATCAAGGCCATAGCCTGACCTTGCCCTCTGGGTGCTGGTCCCCTCTGCTGGAAACCTCTCTGGCGGTTCTGGGTCTGAGCTTGGACTTGTGCATACTGCTGGGGTTATGCTGCTGAAATGTTTGGGCCTGAGGCGACAAGGGCCTCGGAAACGGGTACTGTTGCTGCTGCTGGACTGATACTGGGGCTGGTCCCCTAACCGAGGGACTAAAAAAGGTTGAAAAAGATGAACTCTCCCTATTCGGGCAGTTCCCGACCCTGTGGTCCGGTGCCCTACAAACCAAGCCCGAGAGCAAAATAAAACTCACTCATTGCCAGGGTTACGCCTGGTGGTCACCATCTGACTGGAAGGTAGGGAGATCCTCTGGAGTGTTGGCCCAATGATTGTATCATATTTTTGAATATGGTTAATATGTTAAGTTTAGCATTTCTTTACTAATCTTCATACAATCGCTATAGCATTTCTACTTATACTTATACCTTTGGTGATATGTGCCTATTGGTTTACATATTAGTGATATGAGCTTATCTATCTTAAATTTAATTGGGTTGCCAAAATCAAAACTATGTTTTTGATTGTGGTCATTCAATTAAGTTTAATCATTATGATCACTAACATTTATGCCATCACCTTAGCACCTATACTTAAACTTTGCATAGTCCTAATGTGCTTTAATTTATCATACTTGCTACTATGTATATTGCTTTATTCGTCTAACATGTACATGCAGAAAAGCAATAAGCAAGATCAATGTGGACATATGCAATGAAGAAATCATGGTGGGCCAAAGACGACGGATCCACAAGATTTCTCTGAACCACCCGACGACATCTTCGGAGCCACGCACTCGGGGGTTCTGCTGCCCGGTCAGTGGACGGGGGTCGAGGGGGCAACGCCCCTCGTCGGTTCGGGGCGAAGCCCCCGAAAGGTATTCAGTTTTCGCAAACTGGATATCTTTGGACAGCTGCCGCCAAGGGAAAAAGCCAGCACCTATCAAAGGAAGAAGCCAAGTCATGCCATCATCATTTCAAGACTCTGAAGAAGCCTGCACCTGCCTAAGTATATCTGGAGTCTGTAATGAGTCTTAGGAATAATTGTAAACACAAAAACGGATGGCAAAATCGAAAGCTAGGGCAGAAATAAGCCCAGGATCATTTTTGGTGGAAAACGGCATACCGACGGTATACCGGCGTTATACCGACGGTATACCAGTTTTTGTTCACAGAAAGTTTCTGTTTACAAAACCGGCATACCGCCGGCATACCGGTCCATACCGACGGTATACCGTTTGAAACGTTGAAATTCCAACGGTCGAATTTCCAGCCATTAATGATCCCAACGGCTATATTTCTAGCCGTTGCAAATCCCAGACCGGTATACCGCCGGTATGCCGGATCATACCGGCGGTATGCCGGTTCGTGACTGAAAAGTTGTCTTTGGCTTCTTTTCAAGCTTTGGTTATAAATAGCCTTGAACCCCATTCAAGGTTGATGCTTTGAGCCTAAAAATTTCCAAACCACCAAAGCTTATCCACATACAACTCTACAAAGCCTTCATTTGCCATCTATAAATTGTGTTAGAGTTATTGAGTTGAAAAGTGAGATCTTCATCCTATTATATAAGGAGATCAAAACCTATTGTGAAAGGTTGAAGTTGGAGAGTCTTCGCATCCAAACTCTCGGTTGAAGTTGGGGAGTCTTCGTATCCAAATCTCGGTTGAAGTCGGAGAGCCCTTCGGATTAAAGCTCTTGTGTAAGAAGTTGGCGAGTTCTTCGGATCCAAACTCGTGTGTAACTATTTGCTCAAATAGTGGATTAAAGCCGGAGAGAGTTTCGGGACTGGACTGCCTCTTAGGAGGATACCAGGATATATCGGGTGTCGGTATTGTGTTTGCTTCTTCTCTTGCACTTCTATTTTTAAATTGCCAATTAGCTTGTGCTAAGTGCTTGATTAGTTAGCTTGACCCTATTCACCCCCCCTCTAGGGTTCCTACAATTGGTATCAAAGCAAGGACTCTATTGTTAGGCTTAACATCCTTAGAGTAGATCCTTATTTTTTTTCTATGGCAACCTATTCCTCATCCCGATAAAGAGGGTTTTATTTCTAGTAGCATAGACAATCATGTTTCTTCTAAATGCAAGAAATGCTCTAAGTGGAAAGCCATGGCTAAACAATTCTTAGAGATTCTTGACAACCTTCATTCTACAAATGAAGAACTTTCTGAAAAGGTTATTCATTTAGAAGAAGCAAATAAGTTTTTGAGAAATGAAAACAATGTTTTATTATCTAGACTTGATTCTCAAAACTCATCTTGTGTTTCTTTAAAGAGTTTGAATGAGGCTTTAATTTTGAAAATCAAATCTCTTTCCTCATCAATAGAAGATCTTAAGAGGCAAACTCTTGAGCTAAATCATTTGCATGATTCTTCTATTGTCACTTTAAAGAAACAAAATGATGATTTTATTTCTAGAATTATTTTATTTGAAAAAGAGAATAATGCTTTAAATGTTAAATTTAATTCTCTTACTTGTATGCATAATGATTTGATATTAGAACATGATATTCTTAAGACCAAATCTATGCATGCTCACTCTAGAGACATTCATCATTCTAGTATGTCACATGTTCATAACCATGCTCATTCTGATACATGTGCACACACTAGCATTAGATGCTTCTATTGCTCTCGCATTGGACACATGAGCTTTACATGCCCTATTCGTAGGACCTTCACTACCAATGCTAGAGTAAGTGCTATATGGGTCCCTAAAGCTAATAAATGTGGATCCAAATTTATTTGGATACCAAAGTCTTCATCTAATATTGTAGGTGAAGCTTCTTGTATCGGGACATAGCACCGAGGAGCGTGTTGGTGGTTGCAAAGCTCAAAGCTCATCTTCCAAGCAATTGCACCAACACAAGCGTGGCCACTAGAGCCACTTTGGTAACATGCTAAACGATTCTCTTCAAAGTGTTTATATTTGTAGAATCTAGCATGTTTCACTTAATGTCTTGCTACTAGCTCACATTGATATCCTTTAGTTGTCCTTTATATAAATCAATGTGAGATTTAATACTAGCATGCTTAGTTTAATTTTCTTATTATTTCTTTTCTAGCATGACTAGTAACTTGGCTTAAATGTTTAGTTCACACTATGTAGTTTATCACTCATTCTCTATTAGTGTGACACTTTTATGTATGCTCGTTATTCTTAATCCTTATTTATAAAGCATGTATATCACTCTAGTCCATAGGAGCTTGATTTTGATTTGAGTTAATATGATTTTAACTCTCCGTCTTTAAAGTTTTTAAAATAGTTACTTCTTGCCGGTTTGTATTTAATATGTAGCATTTACTTTAAATCGGTATTTGTGAATATATATGTTTAGCACAAGCTTCTTATCACTTGACAAGTATACACTTATACTTCCATTTTAATCTTGTGCCTACTATATATTCATTATTGATTCTCACACTTTATCTTGATTATCTTCTTGAGAATCAATTATGTCTTTGTCTAATAAAGTTTATTTATACATGCCTTTGAATTTGTGATAGTTTTTCAAATATTCATTAAGGATACATGACTATATTCATTAAATTTCTATTTATATGTAAATCATGTATTTCTTATGAATATATTTTTTTTTGTATAAATATCTTTATGTGGGCATATGAGTTAAGCTAAAGTTTTATATTGACTTGAAGAGTATTTAATTATACTTGTTACCTTCAAACTTGTGCTTATCTCATACCTTAGCTATTGATTCCTTTGACCAAATTTATTCTTCTTGAATCAATTAGCTTCTTCCTTAAAGTCTTCTTTTGATGATATCTTCTTGACTTTTGGTTGGCATTATGGATACATGTTCTTAATTGATTTTTGATCTTTTCATGTATACCTATTCATGATATATATAGTTTCATATATATTAGTGATTCCTAACTTTTGATATTTATTTGTTTTATACCTTTAAGTTAGGATGTTGAGAGAAAATATTTGTTTATGCCTTGCACTTGACTATTTATGGAAGTTCTTTTAAGAATCACATGGTTTTGTGCTTTGTCTTGTTTTTATATTTACCTCCATTTTTAGTGCACATTTTCAAATCGATATCTTCTATATATATACTATGGTGTACTATGAAAGTTCTTTGAAAAATGTACTTCTTGATCTTTAGCATTTAGCTTTATTGATCTTAATGATCATTCTTTGCTCATTTCTTGGATTTATGCTTCTTTTTGAATTATTGTTGCCCAATGATATTTTTGGCACATGAGAATACCTGTAATTGTTACATCATATTTCTCATGACTTTAGCTACTATGGCTTGAGCTTTTATGTTGAGATTTTCCCATTTCTAAAGAATACACTTATTTCATAATGGCTATAATATTTTGCATTCTCTAGATCGATCTATCATTTTATTATCTTGGGTTAATCTCAATACTTGGCAAAAAGATTTACTTTATTACATTTTCATGAATATCTCTTTTGGCCTATACTTGATAAGAGTCTAATTTATTATTTGTCATCTTATGCTCTTATCCTTGCTTAGTAAAGAGTCTATAAATCATTTTGTTCATTCAAAATGTATTTTTCTCTTTGTGAACTCTTTGCTTAAGCAAGTATTTTAGTGTTAGTGACTTAAGATTTAATGAGCACATTTATCTTGTTAATGGCTTCCCTCATTAATCTTATTTGGATTATATAGTTTGCTTATTTGTGATATATTGATAAGCTATATAATTTGGTCACTTTCACTCACCTAGCTATGTTTTCTTTTCAATCTATATATATGCTAGTTTACATAAATAAGATCTGTGATTCTTCTAATTGTAATTTGTATTCTATTTTAAATACATGTGTTTGTTCTCTAAAACTAGTTTTACAAAGTTTTGATTAGATCTTGTTTCTCTTGGAGGTTTGTGATTCCTTTCTTTAAGTCTCTTTCCTTATTAGTCATTAGCAAGTATCTCTTAAATTTCTCTCACTTTTGAGTCATGATTTCATCGTATTATCATTACGTCTCTTCTTGATTATGTTTGCAATCATTTAAATGAGAATGACTCTTTTCCATATTTTTTATTATTTTATGAGATTTATTGGATCAAGTTTAATCTGTTTTTTTTTATTGATAAAAGATCCTAATGGTTGAGTAGTCCTATATTATCTTAATATGTGAGTATCAGACTATTTTTACTCTACTTTGACTACTCATGGATTGCCACATATGGGCCTTTGCTATTTGAACTTTATGGTTTATTATTTACCATTAGCAAGGTTTGGATTTTACCCGTTGATGGGTACATAAATGGTGAAACATACCTAGTCCATGTAAAGTAATAAATTGGTTGATTCTTTCTTAAATAGATAATCATGGACATGATGTTTGAGTTTTATTTTATTTTTGAGCTATATTCTGTCTATTATCATGATTGTTCTTAATTGACTTTATTCTTTTTCATGATGACATTTTCTCAAAGGATAATATACATTGATCTATCATATTTAGATATGAGATACTTCTATATAGATTAATGTATGCCACCTTTTGATTATATGTGCTTAATTGGAATATTCTTTTGATTTTTCATCTTTAGTGGCTATTAATTGTATGTCTCTTCTTGACTAAAGATGATTTTTCGTCTTTTGACGATATTGTAGCCTTATATGCATCGAGCAAGGGGGAGAAATCCATAGTTGATTTACCCCTAGATCTTGTAGTTATCTATTTTATGCTATAAGTGCTTTGGAACTAGATACGCATATTTTGAGGGGGAGCAAATTAATTGATTCAATTCATTTATACCCTTAAATATGTCGTATACCTAGTTCATCATGGACCCATACTTTCTTCTTTTTCATATCTTAGTGAATGAGGTCATGATACTTTTAATTGTGAAGGGTTTATGAGAGTATATGCTATTGTCTTTATCACTTATCTCTCTTTTGTATGGATTAAATAAGTCATCTTCTTAAATATTACCTTTTATATATTATCTTGATGACTATTGTGATTTCGTTGTTTTGGCTTTCCTTATACGCTTAATTGGTTTGGCTTTCCTTGTTGAGGACTTATCCAAAATTCATGATTTTTATCAACCTTGGTAGTACTTTGAGGGGGAGCATTCAAGTCGACTGAATTTCTCCTTCTCAAGTATTTTTCTCCTTTACCTTCATGTTTATCTAAAAGGGTATTCATATAGCATGATATGGTATTTGAGTTCAAATGCATGTACTTGGGTAAGCATATAGATTTTGTAAAGAGTGAGATTGGTCTATATCAATTACTTTGCAATTATCTAATCCTCATGGGCTTTTGATTGAAATCCTTGATTGAAATCCTTATTTCAATTGGTATATCGCTTCCTTCCAAAACTAGAGTTTTAATTCATATATATTATGTTTTGGAGTTTCTTTCTTGGATTTCAAGTTGGTAAACTATTCTTTGACTGATTATCAATTTTATTTGTTTTACCAACTATATTGTGTTTTGACAAGTTATTTTCCTTTTGGCACTCTACATTTGATATGTAGCTTTATCACTTGTCATTACATCCTTCTCCCATTGTTTTTCACTAGTCTATTTTGACCATGATTGTCTATGACTTCCCCATGCTCTGATTTCTATGCTTAAGATCGATTTCTTTTTATTTCTTAGTACGGGGGAGCCCATTTTTGATCATGTCAAAGGGGGAGAGGTAAGTTTGAGTTGGTGTTTATAAGTAATCTAAGTAGTATGCGTTTAGTGATATTGCTTATATCTTTTGTATATTAGTGATACATGCATCTATTGTGTTCATACTAAACTTAACCGATTTGCCATAATCAAAAAGGGGGAGATTGTTGGCCCAATGATTGTATCATATTTTTGAATATGGTTAATATGTTAAGTTTAGCATTTCTTTATCACTAATCTTCATACAATCGCTATAGCATTTCTACTTATACTTATACCTTTGGTGATATGTGCCTATTGGTTTACATATTAGTGATATGAGCTTATCTATCTTAAATTTAATTGGGTTGCCAAAATCAAAACTATGTTTTGATTGTGGTCATTCAATTAAGTTTAATCATTATGATATCACTAACATTTATGCCATCACCTTAGCACCTATACTTAAACTTTGCATAGTCCTAATGTGCTTTAATTTATCATACTTGCTACTATGTATATTGCTTTGTTCGTCTAACATGTACATGCAGAAAAGCAATAAGCAAGATCAATGTGGACATATGCAATGAAGAAATCATGGTGGGCCAAAGACGACGGATTCCACAAGATTTCTCTGAACCACCCGACGACATCTCCGGAGCCACGCACTCGGGGGTTCCGCTGCCCGGTCAGTGGACGGGGGTCGAGGGGGCAACGCCCCCCGTCGGGGGTTCGGGGGCGAAGCCCCCGAATGGTATTCAGTTTTCGCAAACTGGATATCTTTGGACAGCCGCCAAGGGAAAAAGCCAGCACCTATCAAAGGAAGAAGCCAAGTCATGCCATCATCATTTCAAGACTCTGAAGAAGCCTGCACCTGTCTAAGTATATTTGGAGTCTGTAATGAGTCTTAGGAATAATTGTAAACACAAGAACGGATGGCAAAATCGAAAGCTAGGGCAGAAATAAGCCCAGGATCATTTTTGGTGGAAAACGGCATACCGACGGTATACCGGCGTATACCGACGGTATACCAGTTTTTGTTCACAGAAAGTTTCTGTTTACAAAACCGGCATACCGCCGGCATACCGGTCCATACCGACGGTATACCATTTCTGAAACGTTGAAATTCCAACGGTCGGATTTCCAGCCATTAATGATCCCAACAGCTATATTTCTAGCCGTTGCAAATCCCAGACCGATATACCGCCGGTATGCCGGATCATACCGACGGTATGCCGGTTCGTGACTGAAAGTTGCCTTTGGCTTCTTTTCAAGCTTTGGTTATAAATAGCCTTGAACCCCTTCATTCAAGGTTGATGCTTTGAGCCTAAAAATTTCCAAACCACCAAAGCTTATCCACATACAACTCTACAAAGCCTTCATTTGCCATCTATAAATTGTGTTATCCTTATTGAGTTGAAAAGTGAGATCTTCATCCTATTATATAAGGAGATCAAAACCTATTGTGAAAGGTTGAAGTTGGAGAGTCTTCGCATCCAAACTATCGGTTGAAGTTGGGGAGTCTTCGTATCCAAACTCTCGGTTGAAGTCGGAGAGCCCTTCGGATTAAAGCTCTTGTGTAAGAAGTTGGCGAGTTCTTCGGATCCAAACTCGTGTGTAACTATTTGCTCAAATAGTGGATTAAAGCCGGAGAGAGTTTCGGGACTGGACTGCCTCTTAGGAGGATACCAGGATATATCGGGTGTCGGTATTGTGTTTGCTTCTTCTCTTGCACTTCTATTTTTAAATTGCCAATTAGCTTGTGCTAAGTGCTTGATTAGTTAGCTTGACCCTATTTACCCCCCCCCCCTCTAGGGTTCCTACATGGAGCCGCTCCGGTATCTAGCCATGCAAAACCAGCTGGGTCAGATCCCAGCAAGAGCAAGTACCACAAAGGAGGCTTCACTTAAGAACTAAAACCAGCAATTAGTACAAGAACATAATTATATAATAAAGGACTGGAAATATGGAAAATCATGATGATATACGATAAGATAACCATGGGACTATTCAGATAACCAAGTTACAACCCGTAACCAAACTAATCCTTCATCTGAACAGAACTTGGTTTTCCACCATTTATTGATAAGGTAACACAAGCAATCGGGTCATGTAATAATCTTATACAGGATCAGGACAAGACTAGACTGGTTAGACTCCATCCAACATTTAAGGCCAAGCAATAAGTACGGCTTGATACTTTAACTAACTAGGGTTGTCACAGGCCTAGTTACTAGCAAGATACAATGAGATTATTCCAACAGCCACAAGCCCTGCAGACAATCCAGGTTACCCGAACGCAATTAGGGGTTGAGTTCATGTGGATACATCGTCTAGGAAATGCATGTACCCTTAAGTAGCTTGAAGGGTGTAACACATGACAGTGTGCTAGAAATATGCCCTACTCGACGGCAAGCTACAAATCCCATGATAGGGCGCCCAGATAACAGAATTGCATGTAGCTGGAAAATCTCTTCATGACTACTGGATTATTCTAGTTATTAGCCTTAGCCAATTTAGTAGGTACCCTGACCGTAGTACTCAGGGGTTCCTGCCCTAGACATGATACAAGATAATACTGGTTTATTTGTACAAACACAATCGTCCACGGTGTCCAGGCCATTCATTCTTGTCATGTCATGCTAGCCATCGCAACAGCATATTGAGGTTATCATGTTAGGTTTACTTATTAAGAGTTACCACGATAGGCCACTATCACGTCAGGTTACTTGTCAAAAGTGCGCCACGACGGGTCACTATCGTGTTCCATCCCTACATTATCATGTCGTGTTCATGTAAAAGTCATGCCAATATTAAAATCATGCCACATCCAATACATAATCCTGCCATGAGGGTTGCCGCAAAAGACTGGCCGTATGGGGGTTGCCGCAAAAGGCTGGCCGCATGGAGTTGCCGTAGAAGGCTGGCTGCATGAAGTTGCCACAAAAGGCTGGCCGAATGAGGTTGCTGCAAAAGGCTGGCCGCATGGGATTGCCGTAAAAGACTGGCCGCATGAGGTTGCCGCATAAGGCTGGCCGCATGGGGGTTGCCGCAAAAGACTGGCCGCATGAGGTTGCCGCAAAAGGCTGGCCGCATGGGGTTACCGCATAAGGCTGGCCGCATGGGGGTACTGCAAAACGTCGGCCACATAGGGGTACCGTAAAACGCCGGCCGCATGAGGCTGCCGCATAAGGCTGGACGTATGGGGGTGCCGCATAAGGATGGCCGCATAAGGCTGCCGTATAAGACTGGCCGCATGGGGTTGCCGCAAAAGGCTGGCCGCATGAGGTTGCCGCAAAAGGCTGGCCGCATGAGGTTGTCGTAAAAGGCTGGCCACATGAGGTTGCCGCAAAAGGCTGGCCACATGGGATGCCGCATAAGGCTGGCCGCATGAGGTTGTTCTTCTTCTCCAAGGATCCAAGAAGAAGAACCATGGAAGCCATGGCTTCCAAGCTCCATCAATCCTTCATTTAAAGTCAAAATCTGGACTTCCATAGGTGAAAATAGGGTAAAACAAAATTTTCTACAACATAGAACAATCAAAACTTGAAAATTACAAGGTTTGATAGATCAAAATCGAAGAAATCCGAAAATACAACAACTTAGATCTACATGAAATGAACCATAGAAATTAAAAATACTAAGTACTAAAGTGTCTTAGAATCTCGTGAGGAAGACAATGGAACAACAAAATTGAGTTCGTCCATGAAGTAAGTTGCACTTGTCTAAGCTCTTGGTAGGTAGAGAGAGTTAATAGAGGAAGAAGAAGAAGTAAATGAAAAAGTGAACGAGGAGAGAAAAAGGGGTTGGTGGCTTATAAAGAGGGGGGTTAGCATGTTGGGTCAAGTCCTAACAACTGATTCCAACCAAATACACCAAGCCGAACCAGGATGAACCCAAAATAAACCAATGCAAGATTAAACCAGGGTCAAGCTAAGCGAGACAAGTCTAACTATGGGTCGGGATTCCATACATGTATACTGGAAATACGTATAATAAAAAACGGAGGTGACACCTCTGTCGTGCTGTTCGTCACAGCTGCCTTGGAGGCAGACACCCAGACACGTCGAGTCTTCTTTAGTTTTACGAACCGCTTTGAAGGACTTGACTTTTCTTCAGAAAGGAGATCTTCAAAAGCTTGTTGGTCAAAGCGTACAACCAAGATCTTCTGGGAAGATCCCAGCAAGTTGTCATCAGATTGCGTCACCACCTTCTCCTTGGAGGAGAAGATAGTCCCTAGCAGAGTCGCCATTTTGTTCGACATCACAAAAGGTTATACAAACTTTTTGTTTATTGAACTTGAAAAAGGGTACAATCAATTACTATGCGAGGAAATCTAAGTACAAGAATTCTGGAAAAGCATGACGGTGGAGAACGAGCACTGCAGCAGCTCCTTTACTCCGTTGACGATCTGACGACGAGTCGGACTTGCTTTGGCTTTCTAGTACCTGTGATGGAACTCTAGGGTTTTCGATTAAGAGGATGCTGGAGTTGAAGACTTTGAAGCTGTGCCTTTTGCCTTCTGCTTCTTTTTTCTTTGTCTGTGTCCTCCACCTCTTTTTGTTGAAAGGAAAACTCCTATTTATAGGAAAAAAAGGGGCACACATGCGATGTGCACTCAGATTTGAGATATGAAGGAATCTGCTGTCATTGTACAGTACGGGCTTCTGGTGAGCTGACACGTGGCGGACGTCGAAAGACATGTGGCGCCTGTCTATTACTGGGAATCCTATGTTTAGATGAAGCCGAGTAGATCTTAGATTTTATCTCAGAGTAGGATTCTGTTTGATCTCCAGGAAGCGAACGATTTAAACAAACCAACTTGATACGACCTTTATCAAAAGGGCAAACTTTGCCCTTGTCTGAGTTTTTAAACCAACTGATAAGATATTTGCACTTATTAATATGATCAACCTCTGTCCCATCTTTGAGAGTGGCAGTTTAAATAAACCGATTGGGTAGGACCATGCAACCTGCGCCTCTAGCGAGGTCTTAGTGCTGCTGTACTTCTGGTGCGACGAGTAGACTATTCTCCTGGAGACAATAGAGCCTCTGCGCTTTCGGTCGACGAGTAGACTGTGTTTTAAAGACGACGAAGCCTCTGTGCATTTGAGCGACGAGTAGGCTATATTTCAAGTAGTAAAGTCACTGTGCTTTAGGGAGACGAGTAGCCTTTGCTTCAGGCTAACGAGGTTACTGTGCTTTTGTAGCGGCAGGCGGACTTATGTTGGATGCACTGGTGTTTCCCAATTCTTTGATGAAGGGGGTTGAGCTTCTGGGTTGAAGCAGAGGTCTGCACCGTTGAAGTCGGGATGATGTGAAGTCATCACCAGCCTGCGCCTCTTGCTGGCGCAGGATTGTAGCTGCGCTTCTTGTTTGAAGAAGTTGTCTTATGAAGTATTCTTTAAGAGCAATTAATAATAGAACTTTAAGGAACGACTCCCTCTTGATTGCCACCATTACTTGAGGAATTTCAAAAGGTCTTTTAATTGTCTAAGACTTAGTCGAATGAACCCATTTATGAGGTTCATCGTACTGAGTCTTAGGTTCATCCCATTAATGTGGAAAATTTGACCGACGAACCCGTAGCCAATGTCTTGGGCCACGCCCGCCTTATATAAAGGAGGAGTTTCTTTTGAAGAGTCACGTCTTCCTCTTTTGTTCTTCAATACCATACTGGATCCAGACTTGGCTTCGAGCGGCCGTTGGCCTTGTCTAAGTCGAATTTTGGTTGAGGATCCCTTTGTTCAAAGGAGCTGTGCCCTCGTAAACTGCTGATGAGCTTGGGATGTGTTGGAATGCTTTTCATGGGGAGTTCGAACCTGAGCGACATCTTTGAAGTCTTGGAGGTCCAGACAACCGAGTTTTGGTCTGGTTGCCAACATGAAGCGCCGCGGTTGTGCTCTGCCCTGCTCATTGGCGGCTGTGTGCTTTCATTATGCTGGAAGAACCCTAGAAGCTGATACGCTTTTGAAAAGGACCTCCTGTCATGCTGTGGACTAAATTCTCGCTCAGGCCAATAGCTGCTTCAGGAAGAGCTACACGTCTGAGAGGGGATGCTGTGGCGGCAGACTATGATGACGAATGTATTCATATCTTCTATCTACAGTCCCTCCTCTCATGACGATTGCACTATGAAGATGAACCCTAGCATATATCCGTAGGAGTTTTTAGTTCAGCATATGTAATCACAAGTACTGTGTAACAGATCCTTTTAATTAGGAAGTCTTCTTTTATGTAATCGTGACGAATCTGTAATAGACTCTTGTAGCCATAATTTAAAAAAATAACTTTCCTTGAACTTTTCATATGTTTTTTGTGAGTTTGTCTTTTCTTTTGGCGTGCTTGACCACCTGCGCTTCTGTGAAGCTGGGTTGGTAGCGAGAGCACTGTAGGAACAAATTGTAAAGTGCAATACTCTAGAGGGGGTGAATATAGTAGGCAGCAAAAATTAGATAATTGAAAAAAATGTTAGCAATAAGATCACAGAATATATATCACAGATTTGTAAATGAAAAGTAGAGAGCAAACGCAAACACAGCGATGTATAATGGTTTTTCTCTTGTGAGGACTAGTCCAGTCGAAAGAACTCTAGCTTCTAGTTGAATTCACTGTTGGAAAATACCACAAGTTTTCATCCGAAGTTCTTGCAACTTCTACAACGCGAGCATTGATCCGAAGTACTCGACCAACTTCAATTGTGAAGGGTCTTTCTTCAATCAAACCTCTGATTACAATTACTCTGAAACTTCTAGACCGTATCGTACTGGTAAATCGACTAGAGGATTGTAACTGGCTTGGGATTTGAAAGTGAAAGCTTTAGAATACTTTGGAAGAAGTAGTAGGCTTATAGAGAAGAGACATAAAAGTGAATTGGTGTGTTGAAGTGATTAAAATCCTTCTCAATTTATAGGTTTTCCAAAGGCAGAATTCTGACAGAATTCAGACAGAACCCTTTAAGAAAATCTTGGGTGCATCCGTAACTACAAAAGGACTAAGTTCAAAATTCAACGTCCACTAACCGAACTCTGGCCGAATTCAGGCCAAACTCGGGCCGAATTCTATTGGAGTTCTGTCAGTGTTTTTGCAAATTGGTTTTGTGCATTTTGAAAAGTCAAGCAGTTAGGAAGTAGTTTGGGCTTTTATAAGCAGGCTTGTTTTTAAAATGAAAGGATATTTTGAAAACGTTTCTTAGGTAGCCTATTTGCCAGTACGACACAGTGTACATCGTATTCCAAGACTTAATAAATATGAAAAATACATTAGTAAAATAGGAACAGCAAGAGCCCTTTGATGACGCCTTTCTTCTAATATTTGAGCAGACTTGAAGACGTCTTTTTCCTTGACCCCGATGCGAGGCCTCGGATAGGTCATTGGACGGTTCAGAAAAATCTTCTTGTATAATGTCGTCTTTGGCCCATCAGTAATTCTTCATTGCATGTCCTGGTTTAGTCATGTTTTATCATGCTTACTGCATGTCTGCAAGTACATGTTAGGCAAACGAAACAGTATGATGCATTATGATACAAACATAGAAATATGATGTAGAATATTAGGACAATGCTAAGTTTAAGCAGCAACATGATAGTAATTACATGAATATTAGTGACGTCATTATGTTAAACTTAGTTGATTAGCCATATTCAAAAACATGATATAATCATTGGGCTAACAATCTTTCCCTTTTTGATTATGGCAATCGGTTAAGTTTAAGATATATATAATATATGCATGTATCACTAATAAACACATAATACTATAATATTGTGTGCTAACCTAAATTTATTTCTCTCCCTTTGACATGATCAAAAAATAAGCTCCCCCGTAGTAAGAGATAAAACGAACTCAAGCATAAGTAAAGGAGGAAGGCAAAAACAATCATGATCAAGAATTAGGAGAACAGTATAACGACAAGATTAGAAAATTGCATAACTAAATTTTTTAAAAAAAAAACTTGTCAGAATACAAAATAGTTGGTTGAACTTTAAAAAATTGAAATGAAATAACTAGTTTACCAACTAGAAATCTAAAATGACATTCAAAGCACAATATGATGTATAAATGTAACTGTAGTTTTGAAATAGACCAATAAAGGATTTTAATAAACAGTAGATATCAATATAGTAGAAATCAATAATTGGTCATAAATAATCCAGAAAAAAATTATAGCTCTAGTATATACCAATATATATATATATATATATATATATATATATATAGAAAAATCAAAAATATAATGAGACTTCTAACAATGATCACAAAAAAATATGATTCTTAATTTGCCCATACAAATTAGTGAATCACGTCAATAAAGAGTATAATCATCAAAAAGAAATTAACATAAATATACTAGAACCTATGCAAATTCTATACGAAAGTTTATGCATTTGAATTCAAGTACCTTAGCATGATATATGTATATCCATTAGATAAACATGAAGGTAACGAAGACAAAATACTTAAGAAGAAGAAATTCAGTCGACTTGAATGCTCTCCCGCAAAGTATGATCAGTCTAAATATTGATAATCATAAACTTTGAGATAAAATCTCAATAAGAAATGCTGAAAGTATTTTAAACCCAATCAAATAAGGATAATTAAATATATTTGGCAAGATAACTTTTAGAAACTCGAATAAAATAAAAAATAAATAAATAATAATAATCATATATTCTCTCATAAACTTAATGAAATAAAAGATAATAAACAAATCAACAAGATATATTAAGTAAAAAAAATATTTGTCCATGATAAACTAGGTATACCGCACATTAAGGGCATAAAATAATTGAAACAATTAATTTGCTCCCCCTTAAATATGTGTATCTAGTTCCAAACTTAAACAAATATCGTCTTTAGGCAAAAAGAAATATTCAATAAATAAATGCTTAAAGATGAACAAACAAAATATAGTTCCAAAAGTAGGAAACTAACCCATCAAAATATTAGATCTTCTTATCAAAGTTCATTTCTTCCCTTTTAAAACCTTAGTACGATGTCCATCACATAACCGTAGGGTTAAAGAAAAGAAACGCTTTAAGAGAGAGATTCAATTTGCATGACTTCTCCCCGCAAAGAGTTACTGTTGTAGACAGTAAATAACTTGAATAAAAAGAATATAATAAAAAGCTTAAGATCATGAATATTATACATGCTAAAGATGAAATCACAAGACCATAATATTCAATGAGTAGTCACAAAATCATATCAAGTTTGAATATCGAATAGTGTGACAGAAAAATGAATATATCAAAAGATGACAAACATTAACCTATGAAGATCAATATATGTTAGCTTTTGTAAAATTTAATTAATAAATAATATTATCCATCAAATCTAAAATCCAAAATCCATCAGATAACAATTGCAACTAGATCTCAATAAATCTTTAGTTTATAAAGCATTGATCAATCTTGGGTTAGCTGTAGGGGTACTGTCCCATCTAACAGAGGTTCACCGGGGAACACTTAAGTACCGCTTCGCTTTAGACGTAGCCATGGTGACAGACAAATAGACCCTTTATAGGCTTGTACCCCGGATAGGTCGTTGGACAGTTCAGAGAAATCTCCTTGTATAACGCCGTCTTTGGCCCATCAGTAATTCTCCATTGCATGTCCTAGTTTGGTCATGTTTGATTATGCTTACTACATGTCTGCAAGTACATGTTAGGCAAATAAAACAGTAAGATGCATTATGATACAAACATAGCAATACGATGTAGAACATTAGGACAATGCTAAATTTAAGTAGCAACATGATAGTGATTACATGAATATTAGTGACATCATTATGTTAAACTGAATTGATTAGCCATATTCAAAAATATGATATAATAATTGGGCTAACAAGCACCAACCTGCATCGTTCGTTATCTATGTCTTTGTGAAGATGGGTGAGTAGCGAGAATACCCACATGTGCCTTGTGTCACCCTGTACTTTTTTATGCTTCTACAGGTACGGGATCCAGCAATCAGAGCGAGCCGCTTTAGAGAGGGTTTGATTTGGGATGTGAAGATCCTTATCCCTTTTTTATGCGTACGCAGAGATCCTTACGGAGGCACACAAGGTAGAGCGGGAGTTCGGTCTGAAGCCCAAGAGAGATCGTTAATTCCTTCCAGGGGCTACTAGCAGCACAGGGCCTGTTAAACGTCCTCAGCTCCAGCACTGTTCCTTCCAATCACCGCATCAGCAGACGCGGGCTCATGCTAGGGCACCAGTTCAGCAGGTTCCCTATCAGCAACAGAGATCGACGAAGCAGGCTTCTCTTTGCCATTACTGCAAGAAGCCCGGTCACATCTGGGAGGTTTATAGGAGGCAGTTGGGAGCGTGCCTATATTTTGGCACCTAGGGGCACCAGTTGAGAGATTGTCCTTCGAACCCTCGTCGTGCAGGTCAGGATGCATAAGCTAGGCCATCTGTGGCGACGCATCATGCCCCGTACCAGCAGCGGGATATACCCCATCAAGGTTGGGCTTTTGCGATGCTGATCGAGGAGACCAATACTGCAGGTGATGGGCTAGGAGGTTAGGTCCTGTTCTTCCTTCTTTTTTTTATTCCATCTATTGATTGCTTGATTGATTTCGTAGTACCCTTAGCTTGCATATGTGATGTTCATGCTAGATTAATAGTAAACCCCAATGGAGACTGCAGTAACATGACACTGTAGATGCTAAAACCATGCATGTTTGTTTCCATTCCATAGAGTTGCATGTTGTATAAATTTAGATAGGATTTTGTATACTTTGATTGTTGGGAGCTTAACCTAGAGAAGAGTACAACCAACTTAAATTTCGAGGACAAAATTTTTTTAAGGGGTAGGATTGTAACCACCAATTTTCCAAATAAGAGTATTTTTGTCATTTCACAATTAGTTTATATATTTTTATATGATGGTTGTATTTATTAGTAGGCTAGCTTATTCATTACTCATGGTGGACCCCATTTAATGTGACTTGACCAATTAGTTGATTAATTAGACTCTAGTCATGATCAAGTTGAGTACAAGCCTTAATTAGATCCAAACCACTTAGCCCACTTACGGACCTACTTAATACTAAGTGTCATGATGAGTTTAGGGCTTAGCAAGACCCTATATAAAGTCCCACAAGCCTTCAATTGCAGCCACCACAAAACCTAGGGTTTTTATCTTTTCTCCATTCCATCCTCTTCTAAATTTTCTCCTTCTTCTTCCCTTTGTTGTGCAAAAGCTTGGAGGATCTCAAGAAGGATTGGTGGAGGTTCTAGCATGGTTTTGGGAGATCTTTCTTCACCCATCTTGCCCAAATTCGTGGAACTTGGTGTTGGCTCCATTCTGCATAGGTATAACCTTCTAAACTTCCATTTCCATGGTTAAAATTCATATATTCATGTAAGAGACCCTACCTATGACCAATAAGAGGTAGATTGAGGTCCAAATGAGCCCTATTGTGATAATTACAAGGAGTTTAGTGTCCATTAGAGAGAGACTACAAGTGTTGCCCACCAAGTGTTTATAGAAATGTCACAATGGTCATTTCGGTCATGTTTTTCAGTTTTGAACCCATACGTAGCTTGGATTGCTCTTAGGAATGGGTGTATATACGAGTCTAAGTATTATATCTAGATATACATAAATGTATATATATATATGTAGGGTGTGCCTAATTGCTAGAGTGTGTGTGACTAGGAGGGAGGGTATGTGGTTACCTATAGGGAGTGTGGAGTACAGGTTCAGTCTTAGGATACTACAGTATGTGACATATGGCCAAGGAACATAAATGCACAAGTTAGTTTCCATGGCAGTGGGGACTTTACCAGTTGGGGGAAATAGGCCTAGAAGGTTTATGCACCAAGTGCACAGGAAAGGGAATAGAGGAGTGGACTAAGTGTATGCATGTATATAGGTATCTACACAAGAATCACATATATATAGATGCCTTAACTGAACTATGGGTGATGTATATGTGTATCTATATACATTGCATATTGACAAGGGCATGTTGTGCATATGGATATATATGTGTATGGATGTGGGTCACTTTGGGACAGGAAGAGTGGAGTGTATCAGTCCATATGGGGACTCAATTTTGGTTCAGTCTAGAGACTGAATGATAAGGAATGTTCAGGGAGTATCATTACCTAGAGGGTGTATCAGAGGAGAGTATCATGGATGTGCATCTGGACATGGGAAAGCAAGGGTGCAGGGCACCTGATTAGGGAGGAATGGGATGCATCTATTAGGAAGCAAAGATGGGTAACACTGGTAGCAGGAAAGCAGAAAGAAGGTAAGTACATACAAACGTTATATGATCTATGCTGTATGTGGTATCATGATGAACTTAGATAAACATAGTTGGTTTAGGAATAAAATGTAGGAATGAGGTATTAGATATTTAAATGGATGAGAAGGAAAGACCAAAGATATAATGGGGATTCATGTTTCAGTCAAATGGGACTAAATGTTAAGGGTTTCTTTGTATCAAAAAGAAGAAAGAGTAATAGGTAGAAGGAGAAATGTTTGGATGAGTACCAATAGTTTAGTTTAGTCGAAGAAAAAAGTAAAGAAATAGCAGGGGAGTTGGGGGCCATAGGCCAAGTGTTTGAGCATATGGCGTTTTGGAGTTAGGGAGGTGAGGCAGGCCAATGTGGCCTTGGCAGGGCTCAGGAATAGGTCAGATGGAAGGGCATTAGATAAGTAATAGTGTATTCCTTAACTCCTATTTATGTATAAGTATGTATATATAACTAACTATAAGATATGAGAGATTGGGGGTATGCATGGAGGCTCGAGCAAGAGTGCAGGGCCATGAAGGACCAAACCCTTGGGACAGGTATTCTGGAGGTCAGGGTCATATGGAAACAAGTAGGAAGAAATAGATAATGGCAGCAGTATATAGGAAGGCCAGGGTGATTTGTAGCAGTGAAAGGAATGGGTTTGGGTTCAGATATAATAGAAAAGAGGGAATTTTGAAGAGTAAAAGAGTGAAGTATCTAGGCAAGTGGGTTTTGTCTCTATGATTGTCCAAATTGTTTAGAGTGAGTGGGGGTGTTAGAGTCTTCATGTTTGTGTGGTCATGTTGCCTATGTGTGTGTGTGTAAAATATATATATATATATATAAAATATATATATATATATATATATATATATATATATATATATATAGCATATAAATATGAGTATTGGATACAGATAAATAGTAAAAAGAATGTGGGCAGTGTTTTGGAGAGGTAACAGCAGCAACACCAGTATACAGCGAGCTCGGGTTATAGGTAGTTAAGAGAGGGAGGGTGCAGATAATGGGAGATCCTGTCCCATTGGGTGCCCGAGCAGGCCAGTAGACCTGCTGCACTAGGCAGCAATATTAGGAAGTGGTGGCTAATGGCATATATAGGCAGAGGATGAGGAGAGATGCTAGGCCAATAATAATACCCCTATGAATTTCAGAGAGGAGTTCATCTCTACTTCTCAGGTTTTGCTTCCAAGTAAGGGAAGACTGATCTTGTTAATCCAATATGTTTTACCAAATTGATGACGATATAGGGAATTGGATGCTCAACATGGCATTTGATTTCAATAAAAAACAGTCAAGGGAGTGTGGGATAGTGAATTATGTGGAGGGTCCTTATAGGTCAGTAGGAGGAAGCCTTGTAGGCCAACCTTTATAGCAGGCAGCAAGGGTTCAAGGCTCCAGTGCAGGAAACCTGGGATGCAGGGAGAGCCCTGTACTGTGCCTTGGTCAGGGGTAGTATGAGTACCTATACTAAGGTATATATATATATATATATATATATACATATATATATATATATACATATATATATATATATATATATATATATATATATATATATATATACCATACCTTAGTATAGGTATATATATATTTTTATATATATATACCTATACTAAGGTATGGTATATATATATATATATATATATATATATAAAAAATATATATATATATATATATATATATATATATATATATATGGTGTGAGTTTTGGCATGGGATTAGCAAAGATTTGGGCTTTGGTACCTTAGAACTGAATTGGAGGAAATCAGTTTCAAACTGATTTGGATCACCCTCTTTGACTGATGTGTGTATCATCCCTTGCTTGATATGAGGGAATGAAGTTTAGTTCAGTTAGGGGTGTAATAAAGGGAATTAAGAGTAGGCAAGTAAGGGAGTTCCCATTGAGTGTTTGTAAAAGGGGATTGGTGAGATGTTGAACTGTCAAGTAAACAGTGAGAGGGTGTCATCTTGGATTGAACTAGAAGGAATAATGCATACAGTATAGGTGTTATATGAGTTCACTAGGCTACTGATACCTATGTATATTGTATATATATAGTAGTAGATTATATAAGGATACCAATAGATCCTATTACCCTATATTGTAGATATTGGGTTAGATAGCTAGGTTAGTTAAAGGTGACTAGTATAGACTAGTTGATAGCCGAGGTTGGTCAAGTTTGACTAGATAGACTTAGTGTTGACTTGGTTGACCAATTGACCTAGAGATGACTTCTTGACCTAGAATTAGACTAGTTTGACTTGCATTCATTCCCAAAACATCGGTTTTGATGTAATATTCCATATTTATGTCTTCGAGGTGCCGTATCGAACATCGATGATACTTTACACTAGTTTGCAGGCGAGTACATTCTCTAATAATTTTCTATTTATGATATTTACTATGCTTCTTATACTTAGTGTAGATGTACTTGTTTCTCGACACATTGGTCACACGAATTGGTATTTATGGATCCCGTTATGAGATGTTATTCCGTGAATACCTTGTTATATCTTATGAAAACCTTCTTGTTTTCCTTATACATTGTATGGACACCGATTACTACAAAGGCTAGCTACCTTCTCAGAGAATCTCGTGTCGTAACATGTTATGGTTGGATCCACTCTACCAGTCTGGGGAGGGAGAATATTAGTCTAGACATGTGGTCAATACCCACTTTGTGCATTGTAGATCCTTGTGAGTGTTAATCATACACCCCACGTATGATTAACCAGGCCAGTAGACCTTGTTCAAGTCCCAAGCCGGCCACATGTTAAAGCTAATATTTATTCACATAGATAATTTCTTGACTTTGTACATAATATGATCTATTTCTCTTGCTCTTGATCTAGTTTACTGCTTTACCCTTGCCATGCTACTTTCATGTATCTTCTATTTGCACTTGTATATTCTCTCTATTTATTGTTTCATAGCACTTGTCATTTACTGGAAACTATTGTTGGAGATGTGCTCGTTTCATCCTGATTGGATATATTTTTCAGACGACGACGAGGATGAGTGTCCCACTTACTATGGTTCTCACAACGTAGTGGGCATAGACCAGGAGACCCTAGTCCAACAGGGGTTAGTTCCAGTCGAGGAGGCCCTAGTGATGGCTTAGCTAGATTAGATTTGTACTGGACTTTGTCTCCAGATGACATTTTAGCATGTTATTTTTGAGTTTGTTGACTCTGGACTTGTATTATTTCTATGTTAGATTTTCTGGATATTTTCATATCTAGTTGTATTTACTTTTTTCATAACATTTATCTTTTTAGAATGTTGTGATTGAGTATGTGATATTGTCATTACTTGTCCTCCGTTTAAGTTGACCATCTCGACAAGTTTTGATAGTATAACTTTTTGTTAGATAGTAGACCTAGGTAGAGTTATACGCCGATTCTACGGTGTATGTTGGGGCGCTGTCATGCACTCGTGCCCCTACTCCGGGTGCGGGTCGTGATATCTTCTCTCTTTTGGAGACTTTCCTCTTATGTGTCGGAATATAGATTCACTAGTACTTGTCGGGCGAGAAAATACTCGAGTAGACATACAAACACTCCCAATCATGCTGGAACCACCCTTACTTGTCTAATCTGGAAAGATAGTCGGCGCACGCTTGCCAAGCGTATGATGTGCCATATTTACTCCCTAGCCGTTTACATATCGAAAGCGGTATTTCAAAACACACTAGTTTAGTGTCTACTACTGTATTCACATTTGACTCTCAATACTGGCTGGACTCACATCACACTTGTTCTGGCCTAGTTATCTTTATTTACAATCTTTATTGCCATGTTCTTCTGCGTCACCATGTTTAGTCTTCTTGTACTATAGTTAGCTGTTATTCTACTTCATTTCCTTACTCTTTTTATTCTATTCATCAAGTATTACTTGCTATAACTGTTTTATAGTTTTTGTCATTTATTTGGAACTGCTAGAGGATATGTGCTCCTTCCATCCTGACTGGATATATTTTTTATACGATTGTTCAAGGGATCTGTATCCCACATACTACGGATCCGAAGAAGGGACAGTGACCATGGGTCCTGATTCTCAAGAATGATTATAAAGAGGCTTAGTTACTAGTTTTGACTTGTGTTAGATTCTCTGTTAGAACTTTTGGCATGTAAATATAGTAAAGATTTTGTTATTTTACTTGAGACTTGGATTTTGATACTGTCGTTGGATATTGTTAATGTTTTGAATTTCGTAGTTATTAGACTTCTTTGATATATTATCGTACATTAGATTGTGATTGAGTATTTACCATATCTTTATACTTGTCCTCCATTCGGAGTTGAGATATATGACATGTACATTATATCATTGTTGTTGGCCCATTGGTCATGGTCGAACCTGATTTTAATAATTGATCAAGCTCTGTCTCGATATAAGGGCTACATAGACTTTTTATTACAACTTCACATTGGAACTTTTGCTGTTAGAACTCATGTCGATGGAATTAGTATCGAATTCAATGATATCCTTTTAGCGGAAATCCTTGGTATCCCTAACGAAGGCACCCCTCTTGATGATATAACTGAATTTGATTTCCCCGCAGACACGACTCTAAGCAGTTTCAAGAACGAACTTTGTTCTCCTTCCCGCATTCGTTTTGGTAAGTTCAAGGCTGCTAACTTGAACTTATTTAACTATGAGTTGCACCGCATTATCTACTCCATTATCTTACCCAAATCCACCTCAAAAGATGATGTTACCACCCTTGAACTATCTGGCCTTTATCATATTATTAAAGGTATTCAATTTTTTGTCCCTAAGACTATTATTCAGATGATGGGTTGATGTCGCAGAAGGGGTTGCAACCTTGCTTATGAGATGATTATCCTCCTTATTTTTCAGCATTTTGATATTGACTTATCCACTTGTGCTCTTGAGTCTGAGCCTAAGTATCTTCAGCTATTACGTCGCAGGACAACCGTCCCTCCTGTTCCTCCTACTGCTCCTGCTCCACCTCCTCATGATTACATATGTCATTTGAGGTTGTCCATCAGCATCTATCAGATTTACGAGCATTTATTACTGACACATCTAGGGAATGCGAGTTTTGTGACGCCAGTTGGTTTTAGGCTCTCATCAATTCTTTTGCCGACCTTCGATTCGCTCAGACTGAACATTCTGCCAGTTCTTTTCCTAGAGATCCAGCTATTTTAGATTACCTCTATGAGGATGAGGTGGTACATTTTTTCTTTCAGCCCAATAACGCATATGATTGGTACCGTGGTTCTAGTGCTACTCCACACCCGTCTGGAGCTGGCACTTTTGGAGCTGGTCCATCCGGACATGGTGGCACTATCGGCGCTGCTGATGATGATGACTCCGAAGATATGTGATCTAGACGTGATGTATTTTATCTAGATGTTTTTTAGTGAGATTTTTATTTTTGTCTATGTTTACTTGAAAATGCTCCGATATTCCAAGGTATCATTTAGTACTTTATCTTTTTATTTGTACTGAGACTGTATTTGTTGAGTTGATGTACCGAACATCTTTATGCTTTTCTTAGCATGTTTCTATTTTCAGCTTAGCATTATTCCTCATTTTATGTTATAGCACTATATTTTTTTATGCTTCAACATATAAACTGCCTGTGAAATATATTTTTATCCCTATATTTTTTGTATTTCTTCAACGTTTGTTTTTATGCATGAATTGCAGGGGAGCTTCTCTACTTGCAATTATTTTGCTAAGTAACAACGGAGAAGAAATAGGATCAAACATCTTTTTTAGGATACAAAAAAAAATTTAGGACATAGTACAATATTTTGATTCTTTTCAAATCTCAAACGATCGAGATGTTATATCGGTCAAGATTTATCAATTATCAAAATGGGAGAGATTGTTGGCCCATTGGTCATGGTCGAACCTGATTTTAATAATTGATCAAACTATGTCTCGATATAAGCGCTACTTGGACTATTTGGATAACTTGGACAACTGCTAAAGAACTGCTACCTATTTGTTCAAGATCGAAGCCGATTTTGTCATATGAGTCTGTATGCAATATAATTTTTATATTTATTGAGTCTAAGAATCATTTGTACACCGAGTCGTACTGGTAAATAGGCTACCCCAAAAATATTTTTAAAAATATCATATGTTTTGAAAAACAGCCCATTTTACAAAAGCTCTTAACTGCTTAAACTTTTCAAAAAGCTAAAACCAAAATTTGCTTTTTAAAATGACCAAAAATTCAAAATTATCCTAGAAGAATTCAGCCTGAATTCGCCTAGTGTACGTTGGATTTTGAACTTGGTCTTCCTGCAGTTACGGATGCAATTGCTATTTGCCAAGATTCTCTCATAGAGTTCTGACTTTGAAAAACCTATAAATAGAGAAGGATTTTAATCATTTCAACTCACTCATTCACTCTCTCATCTCTTCTCTCTAAGCTTAAACGTCTTCCAAAGTGCTCTAAAGCTTTCATTTTTAAATTCCAAGCCAGTTATAATCCTCTAGTCGATTTTCGAGTACGGTACACCTAGAAGCTTCAGAGTGATTGTAGTCAGATGATTGATCAAAAAAAGACACTTCACAATTAAAGTTAGTCGAATACTTCGTAAAAAAACTCGCGTTGTAGAAGTTGCAAGGACTTTGTATGAAAACTTGCGGTATTTCTCAATAGTAGATTCAACTGGAAGCAAGAGTTCTTCCGACTGGAGTAGTCCTCATAAGAGGAAAACCAGTATACATCGCCGTCTTTGTGTTTGTAACGCCCCAGTCCTAAAATACGTAGGACTAGGAACGTAGACATACCAGCTGTACTCATACAAAGTATACTCCAATATATGGAAACCTCGTATGAATACATACGCTGTAAAATGCACTAGAACCATAACTAATCTCATCCACACAAAATAAATGAATAAAAGGTATCATATAATGATAATGAATTGTCTTGATACAATATATTGGGCGGAGACAAATCCACTACCAACAAGTAAAGGAAAATACATGAGAAAAGAAATGAATTTGGCGAGCGAAGCGAAGATGATCAAGTGCAATCACCCTCGAAGAAATGGAGATAGTCACGGCTAGAACTAGAGCACCTGTGAAAGACAAGAGCACACACATGGCGAGATAACCAGGTCCTCAGAGGGACATAATAAGACACATAATATCATGCCAATAACTGAATAAATAAAGCTCAACAGAAATGTATATGTGACTACACAAATAAAGGTCCTTAACCATTCTATGTGAAAATGCATTTTGAAGACAACACTCCACACAAGGGCTCCCGAGACTAGAAATACGGCGCATTAGCGTTTCAACCAAGACATTAGCGTTTCAACCAAGGCACTAGTGGCATCTAGAGAAAAGTAAATACACGGCCCATTAGCACTCGGGTGAGAGGTAAGGGGCAACTAGAGGAAAATAAATGCACGACCACTAGCTCTTGGGTGAGTCATTAACGGCAGCTAGAGGAAAGTAAATGTACGGCATATTTGTGTTTCAACCGAGGCACTAGTGGCATCTAAAGAAAAGTAAATAACTGTACGGCACACTAGATCTCGGCTGAGTCACAAATGGCAGCAAGAGGAAAGTAAATGTATGAAAGCCCCTGCTCTAAATAACTGTCTTCCCCCTCCCCATGCACTACTCGTGCTGAAGCCACACCACGATATTTCTAATAACCGCTAAGTCTTCTAGACAAATCTATTAGCAGTTATATCCTAACGCTTGTCTTGTACGCACCGATGTACGGTCGGTACGCAAGTCCGAATCTATATGCGACTCACGACTTCGTGGTACACATATGTCGAGGCCAATGAATGCTGCACAAACCAAGGGCGGTCCCTTAACTCTAAGCCAAAGGCAACTAAAATATAATAGTTTGCAAGAAAAATTTATATTTGCTAGAAAATAAGTAAAAATATGCATGATATTGAGCAATTTAAATAAACAGTAAGGCAAGGTGTCTTGTCTGAGGTACTTGCTGGTGAAATCGACAATCCCATTGGGTAGAAAATAGTCACAGGGCTACACAAGATGAACTCAGACGATGTAACAAACTTCTAAAATAAAAACCAAAAATAAAATATTCTGAAAAATTTTTGGGAAAATATATGATGTGTATTTTTTCGTCAGCATTCCGAAACTTCAAACGGTTCGTGATTCTGATTCCTGGTTCTCCCAAAATCTCAAAAACACTAAAACGTGTCAGATTTCAGACAACTGACACTCCACAAATTTTCCAAAAAATTAAGTTCCTAATTTATGAAAATAAAATTTATATTCATAAAATATACTTCAATACGACTCCAACAAAAAAACTGGAGGTCAAACGGAGTTCGGAGTTGGGAGTTATGGTCATTCGAAGTTGCTACAACATTTGAAAATTGAGGCTGAATTTATGACGAATTTTGGGCTTAGTTATGACGAAAAAACAGAGAAATTTTGACAAGAATGGTTTGAAAGATGATTTTATTCATAGATTCGATAAATATTTATAATGGCTAGCAATTAACAAATTATGATAGGATTAGAACTAAATCAATAAGGATGATTATGATTACCAACTAATTTGGATAGGAATATGATTGGTTTAAATAAGAAACAATCTAATTAATGCTAGATATGATTCCAATAGGATAAGAATTTCTAATGGATAAATCTTTCCATAAATTTAAATCAAATAAATTATTTAAAAACAAATCAATTTGATTGCAATCCTTTAAATGATCCCCATAATAACTTTAAGTATTATTCTATATTATCAAATAATTCAGATCATATGAATCCAAATCCAAATCAAACTCAACATAATAACTTTAAAATAATATCTAATATTTATCAAAATAATTTAAATCAAATAATAAATATATTATTTAATCAAATTATATTTCAAATCTAGATTAAACAAATCGTAATGCTCCAATTAGTCATCGTAAGTATTTTAAATAATATTTAAATTATCAACATAATTTAAAGTGTAGTTGATAACCATCAAGATAATTTAAATAAATTCAAATTTAATCAAATAACTGAATAACATATCAAAATAATACTCGAAGTCATCGAATATTATAAAACTTAGTTTTATAAATCCAAATCGTTATTGAAAAATAAATAGACAAAAAATCTTTTATCGTTCAATTTTTTTTCAAAACCAATTTTTAGAAGACCAAGAATAATAAAAACATATTTTATATTTCAAATAAAAAATTCGAGAACATTTTTTTAGAAACATTATTTCAAACCATTAATTTAAAACTAGTTTTTGGTAACAAAAGAAATCACAAAATATCTTTTACAAAATTTCTACGAAAATTACTTTTAAACATGAAATTAAAATATATAGATATAATTTAAAAAATAATAATTTCGGGAAGATGAGTTACTAATCTACCCACCTTTAAAAAATTTTGTACTCGAAATTTAAGAACTACTAGGATAGACGGACTTGGTTGATCGGTAAAAGGATAGTAAGAATTTGTGATAAGAAAAAATAGATGGAAGGGAAAAGAGAATTTGTTTAATGAGAACATTAATCAATTTGGATGAAAAATAAAAGAAGTGAATGGATATGGCTTGATGTGCACGGACACGATGCACAAACACATTTATAGGTGGAGAAAATTAATAAAACATAGAATAATGAGCATCTCGTTATATAGGAGGTGGAAGCTACTATTTAGATAAGGATTATGATAGTTGCAAATCCCTTTAGATAATTCATCTATTTATTTTAAATCAAATTCAATAAGTTTTAATCCAAATCTAAATCAATTTAAATCTAATTAAATTCTATCCTTTAGTTTAAAATCAATCAAATTTCAAATATAGATATTAATTTAACTATTTAAATAAATCCATAAAATAAAATCAAGATTTAAATTGCCACAATAATTTTAAAATATATTTTCCAAAAATACTAATAATAATAATTTCAAAAATTATATTATTATATAAAAATAAACTAATAAATAATTACAAAATATATATGTATGTCCAAATAATATTTACATAAATATACTTTTCTAATATACCATTTTATAGAAAAATTATTTATTATTATATCTGTATAAATGAAAGGCTTTTCATAATTAAAATCATAAACTTGAAAATTTAGGTACGATAGCTAAAAATAATTATTATTTATATTATTTCGAAACTATAAAAATAGAAAAAAAATATTTTTCAAAAATATGTGCGCTCGTACATAGTCGCACTCGTCGAGCAATTACGAAAATCAAAATTTCATGCGCGACGTACAATGCAACTACGCGATGTACAATATACAAAAATAAAAAATCAGTATCAAATTTATTTAAAAATAGTAGAAATTTAGGGGTTTTACATCCTACCCAACTTAAAAGAATTTCGTCCTCGAAATTAAGAATTAGTAGGAGGGTGAAAAGGCACAAAGGGGTAGCGATGAGAAAAAATCAATTCAGAACGTTCAACACAAGATGCATTAGAAAATCGTGATTTAGATAAATACAAAATAATCATGGATATGGCTAATTAATGCAAGAGTGAAAATAATTAAGAGTTAAAGTTAATCACGATAACCTGCGATATGGAATAATATGGTATCAAAAGAAAATAAATTAGAGACTTTAAGATATGGTTTCTTGGAAGTAGGTTGATGGCACGATTAGGAGAACGATTAGATTCACTCCTAATTTAAGTGATTAGGAGGTCGTGATAGTAAATATAGGGCCGAGGAAAAGAACGAGCAGCTTAGGATGAAGATACAGCAACATCGAGTGAGGATGGTCATAGTCATTAGGAAGGATAGAGGAAGTTCTAGTATAACGCCTTCGTCCTTCTAAAATAGGTGAAGGCGAAAGCAGTATAGAGTTCGAAGGAGGCGTTATCGAATACGAATACGTGGTTCAAAGGCGACCGAATAATTCAAAAGGAGTTGCCAAGGCAGTCGCGGATGGGACTCTAGAGGACAAGTTTAGCTATGTCCCCATCCATGTAGAATGATATATAGAAGCGAACCAAAGTGCACTAGGTTGATCAGACCTTCATGCACCGGTTCTGAGTAGACAATCTGTTAGTGGAGGCCTCCAATAACTTATGTCATGAACAAGCTTGATAAAGAATTAAGCTTGCAAAAACTAGGCTACATTAGCATCATTAGTCTAGATAGTAGAACATATGCATGATAGTAGATGAAAATAAAAACAAAATGAATAGTCTAAGAGTCATAAGGATCTAAGTCTTGTTTACTCCTATACCATAATTCTATGGTTTATTGCCCAAGGCTTGGTTGACCAAATGGGTTAAATCCCTCTAGTCCCTATAGTCTAGATAATCCTATTTGTATTCTCCTTAATGGTCAAGGGTGTGTCAGGTTATGGGTTATTCTATCCAACTTAACAATTTAAGCTAAGGGTGTTTGAGGCATCTAACTGGTAGGGTCAATCTCTAGCAAGCACGAAGGAAAGATAAGAATAATGATAGAAGGAATCAAGCAAGATGCAATCGATGAGTCGGTCGAATATGGAATCGAGAAAAAAGGTCAAATATATGGATGCGATTCTAGACTCTAATCCTATACGCAGGCTTGCTTGGTACGGTAAAGTAACCAAACAATTTATCTAGACCTGCATGGACCACCAAAAAAATATGTAACATCTCAGTCCCAAAATACGTTGGACTAGGAACGTAGACATGCAAGCTGTACTCATACAAAGTATACTCCAATATATGGAAATCTCGTATGAATACATACGCTGTAAAATGCAGTAGAACCATAGCTAATCTCATCCGCATAAAATAAATGAATAAAAGGTATCATATAATGATAATGAATTGTCTTGATACAATATGTTGGGCGAAGACAAATCCACTACCAACAAATAAAGAAAAATACATGAGAAAAGAAATGAATTTGGCAAGCGAAGCGAAGATGATCAAGTGCAATCACCCTCGAAGAAATGGAGATAGTCACGGCTAGAACTAAAGCACCTGTGAAAGACAAGAGCACACACCTGGGGAGATAACCAGGTCCTTAGAGGGACGTAATCAGACACATAATATCATGCCAATAACTGAATAAATAAAGCTCAACATAAAAGTATATGTGACTACACAAATAAAGGTCCTTAACCATTCTATGTGAAAATACATTTTGAAGACAATGTTCCACACAAGGGCTCCCGAGACTAGAAATACGGTGCATTAGCGTTTCAACCAAGGCATTAGCGTTTCAACCAAAGCACTAGTGGCATCTAGAAAAAAGTAAATACACGACCCATTAGCACTCGGGTGAGAGCTAAGGGGCATCTAGAGGAAAATAAATGCACGGCCACTAGCTCTTGGGTGAGTCACTAACGGCAGCTAGAGAAAAGTAAATACACGGCACATTTGTGTTTCAACTGAGGCACTAGTGGCATCTAGAGAAGTAAATAAGTGCACGGCACACTACCTCTCGGCTGAGTCACAAATGGCAGCTAGAGGAAAGTAAATGTGTGAAAGCCCCTGCTCCTAATAACTGTCTTCCCCCTCCCCATGCACTACTCGTGCTGAATCCACACCACGATATTTCTAATAATCGCTAAGTCTTCTAGACAAATCTATTAGCAGTTATATCCTAACGCTCGTCCTGTACGCACCGATGTATGATCGGTACGCAAGTCCGAATCTATATGCGACTCGCGACTTCGTGGTATACATGTGTCGAAGCCAATGAATGCGGTACAAACCAAGGGCGGTCCCTTAACTCTAGGCCAAATACAACTAAAATATAATAATTTGTAAGAACAATTTATATTTGCAAGAAAATAAGTAAAAACATGCATGATATTGAGCAATTTAAATAAACAGTAAGGCAAGGTGTCTTGCCTGAGGTCCTTGCTGGTGAAACCGACAATCCCGTTGGGTAGAAAATAGTCACAGGACTACACAAGATGAACTCAAACGATGTGACAAACTTCAAAAATAAAAACCAAAAATAAAATATTCTGGAAAAATTTTGGAAAAAATATATGATATGTATTTGTCCGTCAGCATTTCGAAACTTTAAACAGTTCGTGATTCTGATTCCTGGTTCTCCCAAAATCTCAAAAACACTAAAATGTGTCAGATTTCGGACAACTGACACTCCACAAATTTTCCAAAAAATTAAGCTCCAAATTTATGAAAATAAAATTTATATTCATAAAATATACTTCAATACGATTCCAACAAAAAAGTGGAGGTCAAACGGAGTTCGGAGTTATGGTCATTCGAAGTTGCTACAACATTTGAAAATTGAGGCTGAATTTATGACAAATTTTGGGCTGAGTTATGACGAAAAAACAGAGAAATTTTGACAATGATGGCTTGAAAGATGATTTTATTCATAGATTCGATAAATATATATAATGACTAGCAATTAACAAATTATGATAGGATTAGAACTAAATCAATAAAGATGATTATGATTACCAACTAATTTGGATAGGAATATGATTGGTTTAAATAAGAAACAATCTAATTAATGCTAGATATGATTCCAATAGGATAAGAATTTTTAATGGATAAATCTTTCCACAAATTTAAATCAAATAAATTATTTAAAAATAAATCAATTTGATTGCAATCCTTTAAATGATCACCATAATAACTTTAAGTATTATTCTATATTATCAAATAATTCAAATCATATGAATCCAAATCAAACTCAACATAATAACTTTAAAATAATATCTAATATTTATCAAAATAATTTAAATCAAATAATAAATAAATTATTTAATCAAACAATATTTTAAATCTAGATTAGACAAATCGTAATGCTCCAATTAGTCATCGTAAGTATTTTAAACAATATTTAAATTATCAACATAATTTAAAGTATAGTTGATAACCATCAAGATAATTTAAATAAATTCAAATATAATCAAATAACTGATTAACATATCAAAATAATACTCGATGTCATAAAATATTATAAATCTTACTTTTATAAATCCAAATCGTTATTTAAAAATAAATAGACAAAAAACCTTTTATCGCTCAATTTTTTTTTCAAAACCAATTTTTAGAAGACCAAGAATAATAAAAAATATTTTATATTTCAAATAAAAATTTGAGAACATTTTTTAGAAATATTATTCCAAACCATTAATTTAGAACTAGTTTTTGGTAACAAAAGTAATCACAAAATATCTTTTACAAAATTTCTACAAAAATTACTTTTAAACACGAAATTAAAATATATAGATATAATTTAAAAAATAATAATTTTGGGAAAATGAGTTACAAATCTACCCACCTTTGAAAATTTTCGTACTCGAAATTTAAGGACTACTAGGATAGACGGACTTGGTTGATCGGTAAAAGGATAGTAAGAATTTGTGATAAGAGAAAATAGATGGAAGGAAAAAGAGAATTTCTTTAATGAGAACATTAATCAATTTGGATGAAAAATAGAAGAAGTGAATGGATATTGCTTGATGTGTACGGACACGATGCACAAACACATTTGTAGGTGGAGAAAATTAATAGTACAGAGAATAATGAGCATCTCGTTATATAGGAGGTGGAAGCTACTATTTAGATAAGGATTATGACAGTTGCAAATCCCTTTAGATAATTCCTCTATTTATTTTAAATCAAATTTAATAAATTTTAATCCAAATCTAAATCAATTTAAATCTAATTAAATTTCATCCTTTAGTTTAAAATCAATCAAATTTTAAATATAGATATTAATTTAATTATTTAAATAAATCCATAAAATCAAATCAAGATTTAAATTGCCACAATAATTTCAAAATATATTTTCCAAAAATGCTAATAATAATAATTTCAAAAATTACATTATTATATAAAAATAAACTAATAAATAATTACAAAATATATATGTATGTCCAAATAATATTTACATAAATATACTTTTCTAGTATACCATTTTATAGAAAAATTATTTATTATTATATCTGTATAAATGAAAGGCTTTTCATAATTAAAATCATAAACTTGGAAATTTAGGTACGATAGCTAAAAATAATTATTATCTATATTATTTCGAAACTATAAAAATAGAAAAAAATATTTTTTAAAAATATGTACGCTCGCACATAGTCGCACTCGTCGAGCAATTACGAAAAACAAAATTTTGCGCACGACGTACAATACAACTACGTGATGTACAATATACAAAAATAAAAAATCAGTATCAAATTTATTTAAAAAATAATAGAAATTTAGGGGTTTTACAGTATTTACTTTCTGATCTCTGCCTTTATATTTATTTACTTGTGATATATACATTCTCTGTGATCTTGTTTCTAATTTTTTAATTAGCTTAATTCTGATGCCTACTCTATTCACCCCCTCTAGAATATTGTACTTTACGATTCGTTCCTATAATTATGTGAGACTGTTAGTTAGTGACCTAGATTGTGTTCTACCGACGATGCTGCGACGTCAGCTGGACGCTGTCACGCACTCGTGCCTCTATATTGGGTACGGGTTGTGACACGTTTTTAGTGGTGGCCCATGCAGGTCGAGATTCGCATTAGTGTGATGTCGTGGTAGTGCAACGGTTTAGTTGTACTTGTTGGAGTGGGTGGGGTTCCCAACCTATGTGGAGAAGACCCCGGAGTGCGACGAGCGCCGTCCGAAGTCGGAGAAGCTCGGGAAGTAGGCGACGTTGCTGCTGCTGCTGCTGCTGCTGGAGCTTCTGGGAGCAGAGGATCCGAGTTCGGCCCGAACTCGGTCCCAGGCCGAGTTCTGGCCGAACTCGGTCTGGTTGTTCCAGCGTTTGGCCAGTAGGTGCTGGCTGCCCCGCACAGAGTTCTGGCCGAACTCTGTGTTGTCGGGGGCTGAAGCGGGATTTTGGATGAGTTTTCATCATTGGATCTAATCCAACGGTCCAGATTGGTTGCGGGATTAGGGAGATATATATTGAGTTTTCTCAACCCTAATTCACAAGTGCAACATAACACAAGTTCGAGAGAGAAGGAGGCAAGAGTGCCATTGCAACTTCGGAGAAGAAGGCGGAGGATTGAAGGTTGATATTCGGAGGAGATCGTGTTCGGGTAATCTCTACTCGTCGTTCTCGTTCTTCGTAGCCTTGTAATCATTGTTCTTTTCTCTGAGTGTTGTGGGGATCCGATTTGGATCGGAGGAGTTTGTAGAGGGTGTAATTCTTCTATTCCATTAGTGGAGGCTTCTCAGGGTTGGACTCCGATCGTCCCGTGGTTTTTCCCGCAAGGGTTTCCACGTCAAAAATTCTCTGTGTCTGCGTGGTTTGCTTTGTGTGCTTGTTTTTTTGGTTCGTGCGTTGTTTGCTCGGTCCTCTCGCAGGTACTCTCCGGTTTGGGGAAAGGTTTTCCGCGCTTCTTTCCCAACAGAGTGGTATCAAAGCTTTGGGTTCAAAGGGTGTCAGGAGTTGACAGAGGAACCAGAGAGGAGAGATGGACGCGAAGCCGGTGCGCATGGTGAACCTTAATGGCACAAACTATCATTATTGGCGGAGCAAGATGAAGGATTTGCTATTTGTCAAGAAGCTGCATCTACCTGTGTTTGCATCCGAGAGGCCCAGTGATAAATCCGAGGAGGACTGGAAGTTCGAGCACATACAGGTGTGTGGGTACATACGGCAGTTTGTTGATGAGAACGTGTACAATCACGTTGCCAATATTGAGCACGCGAAGACGTTGTGGGATAAGCTGGAATCCTTGTATGCGAAGAAGACCGGGGTAAACAAGTTGTTCCTGATCCGAACGATGATGGGTCTGCGGTACAAGGATGGGGCGTCTATTACGGATCACTTGAGTGAT
Source organism: Iris pallida (assembly GCA_029216955.1). NCBI lineage: Eukaryota > Viridiplantae > Streptophyta > Magnoliopsida > Asparagales > Iridaceae > Iris > Iris pallida. The sequence goes on from JANAVB010005598.1 coordinate 20,943,093, forward strand.
TTTCAGGGCGTGGTTGACCAGCTATCTTCTATGGGAGTCAAGTTCGACGACGAAGTTCAGGGACTGTGGCTGCTGTGTACCTTGCCAGACTCGTGGGAGACCGTACGAGTATCTATGATCGCTTCTGCTCCAGATGGCGTGGTCAGTCTGGAGTTTACCAAGAGCGGGGTGTTGAATGAAGAGATGCGGAGACGTTCTCAGGGCACTTCATCCACATCCCACCACTCAGAGGCACTTGTTTCAGAGAGCCGCGGAAGGGGCAAAAGCAGGGGTCCAGGTGGTGGCAGAGACAAGAGCAGGGGGAAGTCCAAGGGTCGGTACGAGGACTCAGAGTGTTATCATTGCGGTAAGAAGGGCCATATCAAGCGGAATTGTTTCGCTTGGAAGAAGGAGAAGAAGGGCGACAAGGGGAAGCAAGAAGAGAACACTACAGCGGCGGCCTCGGTACATGGAGGCGATGTGATCGTCGTAGGTGATGAGGTCATTACTAACCTCGCCTGCGATGACAATTCTTGGCTGGTGGACTCAGGGGCTTCAGCACATGTATCTCATAATAGGGCACTGTTTGCCACTTACACGATAGGCGACTGTGGCGTGTTGAAGATGGGCAACGGAGATGTGTCGAAGGCGGTTGCCATTGGAGATGTGCATTTGAGAACGAAGACGGGTGTGGTTCTTGTTCTCAAGGATGTTCGTCATGTCCCTGATATCCGTTTCAACCTGGTGTCGGTTGGAAGGTTGGATGACGAGGGATTCTTCAGTCTCTTCGGGAATAGTCAGTGGAAGCTTTCCAGAGGTTCGATGGTGATTGCCAGAGGAAGCAAGAAGTCCGGTCTCTACTATATGGAGGGGAGCGCAGAGGGGGCACAGGAGGTGAACGCAGTCAGTGACGCGTCTACCGAGTTGTGGCACAGGCGGCTCGGCCATATCAGCGAGAAGGGGATGAGCTACTTGGTGAACAGGAAAGTGATTCCGGGGCTCAAGTCTACAAAGTTGGAGAAATGCACGCACTGTTTGGCTGGGAAGCAAAGTAGGGTGTCTTTCCAGAGTCACCCAAGTTCGAGGAAGCCGGCGTTGCTCGAGTTGATTCACTCGGATGTCTGCGGTCCTATGAAGGTAAAATCTCTTGGTGGTGCTTCTTACTTTGTGACTTTCATTGATGACTGTTCCAGGAAGGTTTGGGTCTATGCCTTAAAGACCAAGGATCAGGTGCTGCCTACTTTCAAGGAGTTTCAGGCCTCCGTTGAAAGGGAGACGGGCAAGAAGTTGTTGTGTGTTCGGTCCGACAATGGCGGCGAATACATCGGTCCCTTTGATGCGTATTGCAGAGAGCAAGGGATACGACACCAGAAGACTCCGCCAAAGACACCTCAGCTCAATGGTGTAGCGGAGCGCATGAACAGGACACTGATGGAGAGGGTGCGGTGTTTGCTGTCAGAAGCAAACTTGCCGGGCAGTTATTGGGGTGAGGCTCTTCTCACAGCTGCTTATATTATTAATTTGTCTCCTAGTGCTCCTTTGCAGGGTGATGTGCCTGACAAAGTATGGTACGGCAAAGAGCCGTCATACAGTCACCTGCGGGCGTTTGGTTGTAAGGCCTTCGTGCATGTACCGAAGGACGAGAGGACCAAACTTGAGCCGAAGACGAGGCAATGCGTCTTTGTCGGCTACGGTCGGGATGAGTTTGGCTATAGACTCTACGACCCAGTGGAAGGAAAGCTCTACAGAAGCAGGGACGTGGTGTTCATCGAGGATCAGACCATGACCAACACTCAGGATTCCGAGACGCCTTCTGAGGCTGAGGAATTGCCTGAGTTAGAGTCATTTCGCTTCGAGCAGTTTCCAGAAGACATCGCGGAGGATCCAGTTATGGGGGAGCCGGTACATGGAGTTGCTCCCAACCTTGATCATCAGCCTGCTGATGGTGGTCAGGGTGTCCCTCAGGAGGATGAGCATGCCGGGGAGGCAGTTCCTGAAGGGGAGGAGGCTGTCGGTATACAGCCAGCACCAGTGGCTCCACTGAGAAGGAGCAACAGGGATCGTCGACCATCTACGAGATACTCGCCGGATGAGTATGTGCTATTGACTGACGGGGGAGAGCCCGAAAGTTTCGCAGAGGCTATGGAAGACGAACACAGGCAGGAGTGGATGGTGGCTATGCAGGAGGAGATGAGTTCCTTGCACACCAATTCCACTTATGATCTGGTGCGGTTGCCAAAAGGCAAGAAGGCTTTGAAGAACCGATGGGTGTTCAGAGTGAAGCAGACGGATGATGCTACTCGCCCTCGATACAAAGCGAGGCTGGTAGTCAAGGGCTACGGTCAGCGGAAAGGCGTGGATTATGATGAGATCTTTTCGCCTGTCGTCAAGCATTCGTCTATTCGGGTGGTGCTAGCATTAGCAGCCAGTCTCGACTTGGAGGTCGAGCAGATGGACGTGAAGACGGCGTTCCTCCACGGTGATCTTGAGGAGGAGTTGTACATGGAGCAGCCGGAGGGATTCTGTGAGAAGGGCAAGTCACATTTGGTCTGCCGGTTGAGGAAGAGCTTGTATGGTCTGAAGCAGGCTCCGAGGCAGTGGTATAGAAAGTTCGAGTCGTTTATGGGGGAGCATGGTTATGCACGGACGACGTCGGACCATTGTGCATTTGTGAGGTATTTTGCCGAGGATGATTTCATCATTTTACTGCTCTATGTGGATGATATGCTATTAGTGGGTCGGAATGCCACTAGGATAGCGGAGTTGAAGCGCCAACTGGGCGCGGCCTTCTCTATGAAGGATTTGGGCGCAGCGAAGACTATTCTTGGGATGGAGATCAGCCGAGAGAGAGAGTCCAAGCTGCTACACTTGTCCCAAAAGAAGTACATTCATCGGGTACTTCAGCGTTTCGGGATGGACGGGTCGAAGAAAGTGAGTTCCTCCCTCGCGGCTCACTTTAAGTTCACTGAGGAGCAGTGTCCATCTACCGAGGACGAAAAGGAAGATATGGAGCGGGTTCTATATGCCTCAGCTGTGGGAAGCCTGATGTATGCTATGGTGTGTACGAGGCCAGATATTGCTCATGCAGTTGGTACGGTTAGCAGGTATCTTTCAAATCCTGGAAGGGTACACTGGAGTGCGGTTAAGTGGATTCTACGATACCTTCAGGGCACTGCCGGTTGGAGACTTTCTTTTGGTGGTGACGAGCCGAAGCTGGTCGGGTATACCGACGCTGATATGGCTGGAGATGTAGACACGAGGCGATCGACTTCGGGCTACGTGATGATGTTTGCGGGAGGAGCAGTGTCGTGGCAGTCGCGGTTGCAGAAGTGTGTTGCCTTGTCGACGACGGAGGCGGAATACATTGCGGCGACGGAGGCTTGCAAGGAGCTGTTGTGGATGAAGAAGCTGTTGCAGGAAATGGGACTGAAGCAAGAGCAGTATACTTTGCTTTGCGACAGTCAGAGTGCGATCCACCTTGTGAAGAATCAGACGTTTCATAGCCGGTCCAAGCACATCGAGACCCGGTATCATTGGATACGGGATGTGGTTGAGAAGAAGGACGCGGCGCTTGAGAAGGTGCATACAGACGACAACGGAGCTGATATGTTTACGAAGATTCTACCAAGGGGGAAGTTCGAGTACTGCAGGCAGATCGTCGGGATGACGACGTCCTCCCCATAGTTGTGAAGGGGGAGATTTGTTGGAGTGGGTGGGGTTCCCAACCTATGTGGAGAAGACCCCGGAGTGCGACGAGCGCCGTCCGAAGTCGGAGAAGCTCGGGAAGTAGGCGACGTTGCTGCTGCTGCTGCTGCTGCTGGAGCTTCTGGGAGCAGAGGATCCGAGTTCGGCCCGAACTCGATCCCAGGCCGAGTTCTGGCCGAACTCGGTCTGGTTGTTCCAGCGTTTGGCCAGTAGGTGCTGGCTGCCCCGCACAGAGTTCTGGCCGAACTCTGTGTTGTCGGGGGCTGAAGCGGGATTTTGGATGAGTTTTCATCATTGGATCTAATCCAACGGTCCAGGTTGGTTGCGGGATTAGGGAGATATATTGAGTTTTCTCAACCCTAATTCACAAGTGCAACATAACACAAGTTCGAGAGAGAAGGAGGCAAGAGTGCCATTGCAACTTCGGAGAAGAAGGCGGAGGATTGAAGGTTGATATTCGGAGGAGATCGTGTTCGGGTAATCTCTACTCGTCGTTCTCGTTCTTCGTAGCCTTGTAATCGTTGTTCTTTTCTCTGAGTGTTGTGGGGATCCGATTTGGATCGGAGGAGTTTGTAGAGGGTGTAATTCTTCTATTCCATTAGTGGAGGCTTCTCAGGGTTGGACTCCGATCGTCCCGTGGTTTTTCCCGCAAGGGTTTCCACGTCAAAAATTCTCTGTGTCTGCGTGGTTTGCTTTGTGTGCTTGTTTTTTTGGTTCGTGCGTTGTTTGCTCGGTCCTCTCGCAGGTACTCTCCGGTTTGGGGAAAGGTTTTCCGCGCTTCTTTCCCAACAGTACTGCTGCGAGCCTGCGATAGGAGATAAGGAATAGGCTATAGGGTGAGAGGATACTCAATCACACTTAGGATTCCTTGAGAGATTCCTGGGATGACTCCTAAAAATCTTACTATAAACTATCTCGAAAGTCGATTCCACTTATTTCTGTCTACTCTCTCGTCCGTTGTTGAATTTGATTCTTGGTGTTCATTGTTGAATTTGATTTTATACTAAGATAGATCTTATGGACTAAGTTGCGTTGGTTGCAGAATCTAGAACTTACAACAGCCATATTAGCTGGGGTGGTGAAGACATAGGGCATGATTTTTGATATCATTCATTCGGTTATGGAATTTAAAGTTTTCGCAGTCAAGCATGCAGCAAGGCAAAAATTCTAGATACCTTGATTCTAGAGGTATGTACCTTAGTTACATGCCCTATGGTTTATCGCAACCGTACTTACTGGCCTGGCAAGGAATTTCGGATAACATGATTCTGGATAGACGTGTATGGTTATCAGATTATAGGATAGATACCCTATAGATAGTATCCTAGTATAATGGAGTGAAGAATCAATGTGAACATTTTTGGAGTATCATGGAGTAGGGGGTTCAGCTAGGCCACCTATGGTGTAGCATCATGCCCCGTACCATAAGAGGGATATACCCTAGAGGGGCATGACTTTTGAATTGATGGTCGAGGGGGCCGATGCTACGGGTGACGGGTTAGCAGGTCTGTCTTTTTCTGTTCTTCTTTCCATCCTCTTTTTTCATCTTGTTGTGTGATTTCATTAGTACATGTTAGAGTATTTTGTGTTGTGATAGATAGTATAATGACCCCTATTGAGGCTAAAAAATCACGACTAGTAGGACCATGATCTTGCGTGTTGTTAGATAAAAATTGCTTGACCTTGATTATTGGGGATTTAACCTAGAAGGAGTACGACCAACTTTAAATTTCGATGACAAAATTTTTCTTAGGGGGTAGGTTTGTAACCACCACTTTCCTGGAAGAGGGGTATTTTTGACTTTTCTTATTTCTTGATATTATTATGAATTCAAATTATATTTTGAATGATAAATTATTTTTTAAAACTAAACTTCATAATTTTGGTTAATTATCTATAATATTAATATAGTGCACATGTTAAATTATTGTATACGAATAGTGGTTGGTTTTTAATTAGAATAGTGGTTAGTGATCCTAGAGGACCTAAACCGACTTGACCTGACCACCTAATTGAATGATTAGGACTAGCCTAATCGAACTTTAGTTAGTCTCTAGCAAGACTAGCAATATTAATTAGAGAGTGTGACTAAACACCTAATTAGGAAGAGAGGATTATTCCATAATATTGTCATGACTAAGAGGAGGGCTTAGTGGACGTTCCTCCTTAACCATAACCCTAAATTAAACCTATTATGGCAGCCTACACCTCTATTTAAGCATCACTTCATCTTCTTCCTCATTTTGTTCCAAACCCTAATCGTAATTAGAAACTTCTTCACCAATTGTTCCTGTAGCATTTGGTTTCCTAATATTAAAATTTTATTTGGATAATATTTTTTCATTTATATTTATATTTTATTACTATTAAGTATAGAGTGGTTAGAATTATTGTTAAATAGAGATTTGAATTTGGGATCACACGGGGGCGTACCTAAGCCTATAGGTGAAGTATGATAACATTGGGTCACATATGGTTTCTAGGATCCCTAGATAGTCCCAAATATTTTATTTTACTATTTTAGAATTTTCTGGAATTTTTGAGAATTTTTGGATAATTAAAACCTATATAATTTTTCCATAGGCTTTTGGAATTTACTGTGGAGTCACACAAAGTGATTTTGAGACCAAACTTTTTACCTAGGCTCCAGACACCTAGAAATAGTTTATAGAATTTTTTTAGGATTTTTTGGAGTTTTGTGGGATTTATTTGGAGTTATTTGGAGTTAAAATAAATTTTTAATAATTTTCTGTAATTAAATAATTAATTATACAGACAGCAGTCCAGTCAATGACTCCCTGGCCCACCTGTCGGCGCCAAAATGAGTCAGCATCGCCTCTCTCTCTCCTATATATACATATATATGTTATTAATTCATGAAAACCTAAAAATTTCAGCCGCCTTTTTAAGAGAGAGTTCTAGTAGAGATCTCGACTTCGTGGAGCGATTGCCGCCAATCTAGACGTCCGTTTTGCGTGCCATTTTTAATTAGAAGTGCATTGAGGTTAGGTCTCTGAATATATACTTTATTTTTTGGAATTTTGTTCTCGAATTTCTGGATAATTATTTGAGTGTCAGTTGTCCAAAAATTAATGCGTTGCACGGTTTTCGAGATTTCGAGTGATTTCGAACTCCGATTCGCGATCCGTTTGAAGTTTTGGAAATATGACACCGAGATATACAACATATAATTTTTCCAAAAATTCAGAGTTTAATCTAGTATTTTATTTTATTCGTAGAATTCAGATTTGGTCAACAATTCATCGATTTGGTCACAGTTAGCCATAATGGCGATAACTTTTGACCAAATCATGATTTTGCGACACGGTCAATTCCAGTGCACTTGTGGTACTGAAATCTACCATGTTGCAAACTCAAAGTTTTGAAGTCATAATATTTGACTAGTTAGTCAATCATATGTCTCATTTTACGTGCCACGGGTCCCAAATTTGGAACCGTGACTTTCCTTGGTCAAATATTTGTGTTTAGATTGTTATTTCAGAATTAAATAGATTAAAATAGAATTTTAGATAGTTTATTTTAGAATTAAAATAGGACTAATTATGTTAACCCATTAGTTACTTTCTAAGGTTTTTAGAGTGGAAATTATATATCTAACTTGTGGTTGTTTGTGCGACGGGGTTCGTGGGATGATGGCATGATTTAATAGCTTCTAGGTCGGAGTTCATCTAGTTTTCAACTTGTGAAATCAATCTATCCAGGAGTTCAGGCAAGTACTTGTTGTCTTCATGTGCATTTACTTTATATTGTTATATTTCACTTATACATAATATTTCCGTGTCTTGACTGTTACACACACGAGAGTTGAGTGATTGACTATTGTTTATATTTCGTTATCGTTATTGAGATTGTGTTTTTCATGATAGTGAGGTTTGGATATTGGAGGGGTACAATTACTAGGCACGTGGACAAAGCCCAGATTGTATTGTTGACAACTCTCCCGGTTACGGGGACGAGCCTTATAACCTCATCATTCGTCCAAGCCGTCCATGTGTAGGAACGTTTTACTCACGACACGTGTGTAAAACCCCTAAATTTCTACCATTTTTTTATTATTAAATTTTGGTACTGATTTAAATTTTTATTGTACGTTGCGTAGTCGTATTGTACGTCGCATACGAAATTTTTATTTTTCGTAATTACTCGACGAGTGCGAATATTTGCGAGCGTACATATTTTTAGAAAAAATATTTTTCTTATTTTCATAGTTTAATTTAGCTATCAAAATTTCCTAAATTTATGATTTTATTTATGAAAGGCCTTTTATTTAGAATAAATAATAGTATTCGTGCATGCATATATTTCATAAATATTTTGCTAGTTTATTTTAAATAAAAATATAATTTTTGAGATTTATTAATATTAATAATTTATTATTCAAAAAGATATTTAAAAATATTAATGTAATTTTTGAAATTATTATTATTAAAATTTTTGGAAAATATATTTTGAAATTATTGTGAAGATTTAAATCTTGATTTGAATTTATGGATTTATTTAAATAGTTAAATATTTGAAGTTTGATTTATCACATTTGATTTGACCTAAAAATTTAGTTAGATTTAAATTGAATTTATATTTGGATTTGGATTTAAATTGATTTAAATTAAACTACGAATTATCTATTTTTGGGTTTAAACTATTCTAATCTTTATCCAACTTGGAATTCTCACGTCCTATAAATAGGCTGGTACTCATCCATGTATTTTTATTCTCCAAATTTTCTCCACAAATCTACGTGCATCGTGTCTGTGTCCATCCAAATTCTTATTCCATATTTTTGTACATATACATTGAATCCTCTCCCCCGTGTCGACAATCCCGACACAATCAAATATCCAATCCCAAATCCTAAACCAAAATTTGACGCAGCCTCTGTCCCGCCGCCTATGTCCGGCCACCCAACCATCTTCATCACCAGCAACCACCTCTCACAACCACCAACCCATCTCCCTATCTCCGACAGCAACCTCCGGCACCACAACCGCCACCCTCGGCCGCCGTCAACACCATACCCCTATTCTCTGGCCACGTTCGCCGCACCACGGCCATCCCCACTGCCATCAAAAGTCGACCCCCAACTTGGCCGCCGCCTAGGCCGACAAGTCCGCCACCACGGCAGGACCTCCGCCAGTTCGTCACCACCAAACCACCAAGGACCACCACCACTGTCACCCCAAAATTTCCCAAACCCAAACCAAAAATTTAAAACCCTAGCTTCGACTCACCTTCCTGGTGCCGTCCGTCCTTGGCCGTCGCTCCTCGCCAGCTTGACCGCCGGCCGCGCGAGTGACCCCGCCTCCTCGCCGCCGAGGGTTTCCTCCACCAGCCCTCGGGCACGAGCCCTCCGACCGGGGAAGTCCCCTTCGGCGCATTCCCCTGTCCCCATACACCACGCCTCCCGGCCGCGTGCCTATTTTCTCCTCCGCCTTCTCCTCCGTCGGCGCCCTCCACCGCGAGTGGCGCCGTGCTTCCCGACAGACCCGCCGGCGAGCCCCCCCCCCGTACGAGACATCAGCCGTGCGGCACCGCCCCAACTCCTTCCTCCGCCTGTCGTTCCCCGCACGCCGACCTTGCCGACCCGAGCCCATCTCCTCCACCGCGTCCTTCCGCCGCCGCGCGACGAGCAACCCTGGCCGAAACCCCTTTCCGCCGGTCGATCCCTCCGCTCCTCTCTCTCTTCTTCCCTTTCTTTTACTTTTTTTCTCTTTTTGAAGAGCAGCAGTCGAATGACTGCTGCAGAAGGTTTTGTATTAGTTATTTTATTATTTATTTTATTATTTATTTAATTGCTGTGTTACTGTTTTTTGTGTATTTATTATTATTATTGTAATTATTATTATCATCATAATTTTTATTATCATCATAATTATTAATATCATTATCATTATCATTATTATTATTATTATTATTATTATTATTATTATTATTATTATTATTATTATCTTCTTAGTAATGTTGTTTTATTATATATATATATATATATATATTTCGGTAAAAAAAATATAGTAGTAACTTAACTCTACAAATAATTTCAAATTAGGTTCTTAGCCCTAAACAGATTTACTAGATTTTCGAGATAGTTATCTATAAATATTTTGACTCATAAAATATTTTTGGTTGCAGATTTTCTATTTGATTAAGAAATAGTTTTCGACTTATAAATTATAATATGGCCTAAAATAATTTTCTTTTCTATATTTTTCAAGGTAGTTATCTAAAATATATATATTTTTCTACCTAGAGTCGTATCTTTACAAACTTAGAGTTTTGCCTTAAAACAGTTTTATTTATTTAATTATATATATCTAAAAACTATTTTAGCTAATAAGAAAATATTTTCGAGTATTATAATTAGTTTTCTAAAAACGTATATATTTTTATTATCAAATTCCTTCGATTATCTTTCTCTTCTGCGATTAGTCCTATTCTCAAACCCTTGCCAAATCTGTACGTACCTTATGTCGAACCTAACTAATTTGACCCTTTTGGACCCAATGGAACTGTCCGTGCCACCACCCGAGATCACCATACATAGTTGTTGAACCGAAGTTACCATTCGTGCCACATTGATTATTACAGCAGACCAGGCGTACTACCAGGTATCTTTTGCTGTTTACTTATTTTAGCTCATATTTCATGCATTGTTCATTATTTTATTTATGCAAAATAAACTGTGATACATGGCATAACCCGTTAGAACTTACTGTTCATTTATATTCTGCTATGTATTATTTTTCTTACATATTAAACCTAGATTTAAGGGACCACCTTTGTGTGTTGCATTCATGGCCTTGACACATTGATTCCACGTTGTTGTGTGTCGCATATTGGACTTGGACATGCGTGATTGGCTGGCCACCAGTACGTATAAGTCGTGCGTTAGGAAATAACTGCTAATAGAATTGCATGTTAGAAGACTTAGCAGTTATGAGTTTGCATTGGACGGGAAGAACATGATTGGAAGTTGACTACCACCCTATCTATCATAGACTCGCTCGCTACTGAGGAACGATAGGTAGACTATACGCTATAGACTCGCTCGATACTGAGAAATAGTATATGGTGTTATGACTCGCTACTGAGGTACTGTATCGATATTTTCTTGACTTGACCGGGTAGTCATGCGACCATGAACTATTCTTAAAACTGCATTCACTTAGGACGGTTAGGCTACCTTTATCCGTTAGGTATGAGTACCTTTGGTTTGGGTACTTATATCTGACCGTGGTTTGGAACAATATAGCTTGTCGCGGATTAGTTTGTCACATCTTGTCCTTGTTTGGTTGTAGGTTTGACTTACTACTTCGATGAGAAGGTATTGAACCTTGTTGGGGTCCGGATACCATATTGGATTCATAGTATGGAAAGATACGTCACCATAAATTAGTTTACCATCTTCTGTCCTTGTTTGGTTGGGGGGATGGTACGCTCGTTCAATAGGTGTGTATTGGACCATGTTATAATTCAATTAACTTATTTACTTGAGCAATATTTATTCAATTTATATGGTATGATATTATGTGTCTTGTTACGTCCCTCTGAGGACCTGGTCATCTCTCGAGGTGTGTGCTATTGTCTTTCGCAGGTGTTCTAGCTCTAGCTGTGATCATTGCTTCTCTACGAGGATGATTACACTTGGATCGTCTTCGCTTCGCTCGTCAAAATCTTTCTTTTTGTTATGTATTTCTTTTATAGTTGGTAGTGGATTTTTCTCCGTCCAACTACATGTACCAAATGACGATTTTATAGTTGATTATATGAGATCTTCTATTCATTTATTTTGTATGGATGAGATTAGTTATGGTTCTACTGTATTTTACAGCTTATATATTCATACGAGATTTCCATATATTTGAGTGTACTTCGTATGAATACAGCTGGCATGGATACGTACCTAGTCCTACGTATTTTGGGACTGGAGCATTACATCTTTTTGTGGTGGCCCATGCAGGTCAAGATAAATTGTTTGGTTACTTTACCGTACCAAGCAAGCCTGCGTATAGGATTAGAATTCTAGGATCTCATCCACATACTTGACCTCTTTCCTTGATTTATCTACCGTTTGACTCATCAATTATATCTTGCTTGCTTTTTTCCATCCCTATTCTTATCTTCCCTTCGTGCTTGCTAGAGATTGACCCTACTAGTTAGTTGTCCCAAAACACCATTAGTTTAATTCTTTAAGTTGGGTAGAATACCATATGAACTAGCAACCCCTTTGACCTAGTGACCTATACTAGAAAGCTTATTTAGATCCTAGAATCTAGGGGACCTAACCCGTCTAGCCAACCAAGGACTTGGACAAGAAGACTATAGGACGACTGTATGACTTAGAATAATTCTACCTTCTTTAAATCTTAATCTCTCGTACCTATGTATTTACCGTTTTGACTAATGATGCTAATGTAGCCTAGTTTTTGCAAGCTTATTCTTTATCGAGTTTGTTCATGACATATGCTATTGAGCGCTCACTGGCATATTGTCTAATCAGAACCGGTGCATAATGGTCTAATCAACCGAGTGCACTTTGGTTCGCTTTTTTTCTATCGTTCTACGTGGATGGGGACATAGCTAAACTTGCCCTCTAGAATCCCATCCACGACTGCCTTGACAATTCTTTTGAAATTATTCGATCATCTTTGAATCACGTATTCATATTCGATAACGCCTCCTTCGAACTCTATATTGTTTTCGCCTTCATCTATTTCAGGAGGACGAAGACGTTATACTAGAACTTCTCTAGCCTTCCTATAGGCTATGACTATTCTCACTCGATGTTGCTATATCTTAATCCTAAACTACTCGGCCCTATCAAGGCCCTCCAATCGCTTAATTTAAGCGAATCTATTTCGTTCTCTTAATCGTGACCCTCATTCATTACCCGTGACCATACGTATTGTTTTTCTATGATCTAGATCGCGAATTTTTACGGCAAAATTTTGTTATTGATTGTTTTCCATCGATACCCCTTGTGTCTTCTCACCCCCTACTAATTCTTAATTTCGAGGACGAAATTATTTTAAGTTTGGTAGGATATAAAACCCCTAAATTTCTACAATTTTTTTTATTATTAAATTTTGGTACTGATTTAAATTTTTATTGTACGTTGCGTAGTCGTATTGTACGTCGCGTACGAAATTTTTATTTTTTGTAATTACTCGACGAGTGCGAATATTTGCGAGCGTACATATTTTTAGAAAAAAACATTTTTCTTATTTTTATAGTTTAATTTAGCGATCAAAATTTTTTAAATTTATGATTTTATTTATGAAAGGCCTTTTATTTAGAATAAATAATAGTATTCGTGCATGCATATATTTCATAAATATTTTGCTAGTTTATTTTAAATAAAAATATAATTTTTAAGATTTATTAATATTAATAATTTATTATTCAAAAAGATATTTAAAAATATTAATGTAATTTTTGAAATTATTATTATTATTATTTTTGGAAAATATATTTCAAAATTATTGTGAAGATTTAAATCTTGATTTGAATTTATGGATTTATTTAAATAGTTAAATATTTGAAGTTTGATTTATCACATTTGATTTTGAGCTAAAAATTTAGTTAGATTTAAATTGAATTTATATTTGGTTTTGGATTTAAATTGATTTAAATTAAATTATGAATTATCTATTTTTGGGTTTAAACTATTCTAATCTTTATCCAACTGGGAATTTCCACGTCCTATAAATAGGCAGGTACTCATCCATGTATTTCTATTCTCCAAATTTTCTCCACAAATCTACGTGCATCGTGGATGGACATGTCTGTGTCATCCAAATTATTATTCTATATTTTTGTACATATACATTGAATCCTCTCCCCCGTGTCGACAATCCCGACATAATCAAATATCCAATCCCAAATCCTAAACCGAACCCTAAACCAAAATTTGCCGCAGCCTCTGTCCCGCCGACTGTTTCCGGCCACCCAACCATCTTCATCACCAGCAACCACCTCTCACAACCACCAACCCATCACCCTATCTCCGACAGCAACCTCCGGCACCACAACCGCCACCCTCGACCGCCGTCACCACCATACCCCTGTTCTCTAGCCACGTCCGCCATACCACAGCCATCCCTACTGCCATCAAAAGCCTAACTCGGCCGCTGCCTAGGCCGACAAGTCCGCCACCACGGCAGGACCTCCGCCAGTTCGTCACCACCAAACCACCAAGCACCACCACCACTGTCACCCCAAAATTTCCCCAACACAAACCAAAAATTTAAAACCCTAGCTTCGACTCACCTTCCTGGTGCCGCCCATCCTTGGCCGTCGCCCCTCGCCAGCTTGACCGTCGGCCGCGCGAGTGACCCCGCCTCCTCGCCGCCGAGGGTTTCCTCCACCAGCCCTCGGGCACGAGCCCGCCGACCGGGGAAGTCCGCTCTGGTGCATCCCCTGTCCCCATACACCACGCCTCCGGGCTGCGCGCCCATTTTCTCTGCCGCCTTCTCCTCCGCCGGCGCCCTCCACCGCGAGTGGCGCCGTGCTTTCCGACAGACGCGCCGGCGAGCCCCCCCTCGCGCGAGACATCAGCCGCGCAGCGCCGCCCCAACTCCTTCCTCCGCCTGCCGTTCCCCGCACGCCGACCTTGCCGACCCGAGCCCATCTCCTCCACAGCGTCCTTCCGCCGCCGCGCGACGAGCAGCCCTGGCCGAAACCCCTTTCCGCCAGTCGATCCCTCCGCTCCTCTCTCTCTCTCTCCTTCCCTTTCTTTTGCTTTTTTTCTCTTTTTGAAGAGCAGCAGTCGAATGACTGCTGCAGAAGGATTTTGTATTAGTTATTTTATTATTTATTTTATTATTCATTTAATTGTTGTGTTACTGTTTGATTTTGGTGTTGTTTTTTTGTGTATTTATTATTATTATAATTATTATTATCATCATAATTTTTATTGTCGTCATAATTATTAATATCATTATCAATATTATTATTATTATTATTATTATTATTATTATTATTATTATTATCTTCTTAGTAATTTTGTTTTATTATATATATATTTCGGTAACAAAAATATAGTAGTAACTTAACTCTACAAATAATTTCAAATTAGGTTCTTAGCCCTAAACAGATTTACTAGATTTTTGAGATAGTTATCAATAAATATTTTGACTCATAAAATATTTTTGGCTGCAGATTTTCTATTTGATTAAGAAATAGTTTTCGACTTATAAATTATAATGTGGCCTAAAATGATTTTCTTTTCTATATTTTTCAAGGTAGTTATCTAAAATATATATATTTTTCTACCAAGAGTCGTATCTTTACAAACTTAAAGTTTTGCCTTAAAACAGTTTTATTTATTTAATTATATATATCTAAAAAAATATTTTAGCTAATAAGAAAATATTTTCGAGTATTATAATTAGTTTTCTAAAAACGTATATATTTTTATTATCAAATTCCTTCGATTATCTTTCTCTTCTGCGATTAGTCCTATTCTCAATCCCTTGCCAAATCCGTACGTACCTTATGTCGAACCTAACTAATTTGACCCTTCTGGACCCAATGGAACTGTCCGTGCCACCATCCGAGATCACCATGCATAGTTGTTGAACCGAAGTTACCATTCGTGCCACATTGATCATTGCAGCACATCAGACGTACTACCAGGCAAGACACCTTGCCATTTGCTGTTTACTTATTTTAGCTCATATTTCATGCATTGTTCATTATTTTCTTTATGCAAAATAAACTGTGATATATGGCATAACCCGTTAGAACTTACTGTTCATTTATATTCTGCTATGCATTATTTTTCTTACACATTAAACCTAGATTTAAGGGACCACCTTTGTGTGTTGCATTCATGGCCTTGACACATTTATTCCACGTTGTTGTGTGTCGCATATAGGACTCGGACATGCGTGATTGGCTGGCCACCAGTACGTATAAGCCGTGCGTTAGGAAATAACAGCTAATAGAATTATAAGTTAGAAGACTTAGCAGTTATGAGTTTGCATTGGGCTGGAAGAACATGATTGGAAGTTGACTACCACCCTATCTATTATAGACTCGCTCGCTACTGAGGAACGATAGGTAGACTATATGCTATAGACTCGCTCGATACTGAGGAATAGTATATGGTGTTGTGACTCGCTACTGAGGTACTGTATCGGTATTTTCTTAACTTGACTGGGTAGTCATACGACCATAAACTGTTCTTAAAGCTGCATTCACTTAGGACAGTTAGGCTACCTTTATCCGTTAGGTATGAGTACCTTTGGTTTGGGTACTTGTATCTGACCGTAGCTTGGAACAATAGCTTGTCGCAGATTAGTTTGTCATATCTTGTCCTTGTTTGGTTATAGGTGTGACTTACTACTTCGATAAGAAGGTATTGAACCTTGTTGGGGTCCGGATACCATATTGGACTCATAGTATGGAAAGATGCATCACCGTGAATTAGTTTACCATCTCCTGTCCTTGTTTGGTTGGGGAGATGGTACGCTCGTTCAATAGGTGTGTATTGGACCATGTTATAATTCAATTAACTTATTTACTTGAGCAATATTTATTCAGTTTATATGGCATGATATTATGTGTCTTGTTACGTCCCTCTGAGGACCTGGTTATCTTCCCAGGTGTGTGCTATTGTCTTTCACAGGTGTTCTAGTGGATTGCACTTGGATAGGTGTGTATTGGACCATCTTTTGCTTCTCTACGAGGATGATTGCACTTGGATCGTCTTCGCTTCGCTCGCCAAAATCTTTCTTTTTGTTATGTATTTTTTTTCATAGTTGGTAGTGGATTTGTCTCCGCCCAACTACATGTACCAAATGACGATTTTATAGTTGATTATTTGAGATCTTCTATTCATTTATTTTGTGTGGATGAGATTAGTTATGGTTCTACTTCATTTTACAGCTTATGTATTCATACGAGGTTTTCATATATTAGAATGTACTTCGTATGAATATAGCTGGCATGGATACGTACCTAGTCCTACGTATTTTGGGACTGAGGTGTTACAGCATGCACTATAAGTGATTATATGAGTCTCTTTAATTTTCATGCTTGCTACTTTCTTTATCAGTTTTCTTTCATCTCATGATTTCTTGTTCATATTGTTCATATTTTCCTTCCTCATTATTTTCCATATTTAGTGTTTTATATTGTACTTGTATCATGTTGGTTTAGACTTGTACTTGTTCCAATCCTGACTGGATAATCATTTTCAGCTTTAGACGACAAGATCTGTCCCGAGGTCTACAGTATGTTGGCGACCCTGACGCCACTGGCGTACCCGATTCCAGTACTGTTGCGAATTAGCATATTTCCTTCCTTATGGATTCGCATTAGTTAGTAGTTATAGTTATAGAGTTTAGTTTGTTTTATTTTCTTCTATCCGGGTTTGTTTTCGAGACTTTTCTGAGTTGTAGTGTATTATTTGATCATTATTATATTCAGACTATTGGATATGATATTTTGGTTAATATTGATTTCTTAGTTTTGGATGATATATATATATGCATGTTGTGCTTGTTGTGGGCCATTGTTATTATAGACAGCATACTACCGTCGATGCTGCAGCGTAAGCTGGACTTGGCCACGTCACTACAAGAAAAATAATGATTCTTGATGGTTTATTAGTTTATGGTCGTAAAAAACCGTCAAGAAAATGGGTTATCTTGACGGATTTAGCCTTACGTCAAGAAATACCTTATTTTATGTTAATTTAGCAATCTTACAACATAATAGTTGACAGTTTTTGAGGATCCGTCAAGAAATATCCTTTTATTTAGTGACGGTTCAGTAATAACCGTCAACTAATATATGCCTAAAAAAATTGGTACAATTTTTTCAGCTGCCATTTTGGTAATTTTTTTGAAATGTAAATCTATATTGACGTTAGTCATTCCAGCCCGTTTCATTTATTTTCTAATTCTTTCCTCTCCTTTATATTTCTCCATCTCTCTCATCCACCAGCCGATGGAGAAGGAGAGCTCAAATCTACATGCATCTCCTTCTCCTCTTCCTCCTCTACATCTCCATTCTCCTCTTCTTGCTCTTCCTCCTCCTTTCTTCTTCTATAGACCCAAAACCCTAATTCCCAAATCCACCTAATCTCGTCTCCAAATACTAACCCTACATTCATCAGAGAGGTGCATCGGGATGGTCATCACGGCCCATTCCAGAAGCCAAACCGAAGAAGAACCAGCAGAAGCAGAAGAAGAAGAAGAAGAAGCGGGCATCGGCAACCGAGGCCTACTGCTTCAAAGACGTCGACGACGTCGAGGAGAATTTCGACCTCCCGCCGGTGCCATGAATTAGAAACTGAGATCCAGCCCCAATTAATTTCCTCCATATCCTCTCTTCCAGAAGTCCAGATCTGAAGCAATGGAGAAGTCCTCCTTTGCCCTCGCGAATGAGATCAAGGAGGAACAGGTAATTGGCCATTACTTCACTCTAATTTTTTAAAATGTCTAAATGAATGACTAGCATTGCCTCTGTGTTTAAGTTTGTGTGGAGAGAATCAGAAAGAAACGAAGAAGGGGGAATGTTTAGTGAGCATGTTGCTACATAGGCATGTAGACTATTAAGGAAAAGAAAATGTACATGAGTAATTTTTTTTTTAGAAAAAAAAGAATAGAATAGAAAGTAAGTGTGCAGAGGTGAAGGGATTATTTTTGCTTATTGGTTTTCAATTAGCTCTATGTGCACTCATTATGATTTAATATTTTAAGGGAATAGCAACCAAGTGTTAGCTATGCATAGCCATGACCGAATGCATAGGTATAGGGGTTATGATGAATGAGGGTTGAAGCTATAGTATGCTGTGGATGACGACTACGGGAAGAGTAAGAAGCTTATGCATGTTTGAAAAACAAAATCTGGAAGCAAAAGCTACGTGTGTTGTTTCATTTGAAGATATTATATACATGTGTTTTCCTTTTGGTACAATACGTGAGGAAGAGGAGCACAACACTAAAATGTTCTAAAATTATTTTTTTCCACTGGTATTATAACCTCTATAAATACCCTAGGTCGGATCAGCTTGATTTTTTTTTCGATCTGAATATTTTTTTGGATATTTTTGGTAGGTGGAGTGAACTATTCCGAAGCTGAAGGTTGATGGCTCCCTGGCTTCGTTTGTCAGGTTTATTCGATCATTATGAACTAAAAAAGTGATGAAATATGCCGACATCACTGTATCATGTGTTCCAGTGGATGGCAGGTATGTTAGGCATTGTCAATATGGTGCTTGAAAATTTCCTTTTTTCTATTCTGTTTTTCTTTTAGGCTAAATGATGGTAATAATTTCACAACCTTCCACTAATGATAGTTAATTTAGCAAAAACCAGCATATGAAGATAACTTCCGAGAAACAAAAGGAAAAAAACACATGAAACAAACTCTAGAAACAAAGCCAAAGTGGTCTGTCATCTAGTCGAAGCTTGCCACTATATGATCCAACAGTTCCGTTAATAAAAGTCTTGTGTTACGTCTTGATCTTTCTCTTCTTTCCAGTAGAAGATCTGATTTATAAATATAACATTGCTAGAAAAATCACAAACAGAACAATAAGCAAACTTTCCTCACAAATTGTTGTCCCCCTTTCCATTAGTAACTCTGAACCTTACTGAATGAACTTTGAGTTTCATTAATGAACTATTCTCTGATAGATTTGTAGATTCCAATAGCTCTGTCATATTCTGACAATACAATTGTATGCAGGAAATTTATGATTAATTCAGATTATGACAGGGTACCTCCCTAGCATTATATTGCTATTGTTCCTCTATATTGTGCCTCCATTAGTGATGCTATTTTCTATTTTGGAAGGATCTATCTACTCCATCATTTTGCAAAGCTGTCATTGTAAGCACGTAACCTTCTATAAGTAATGAGTATTTGCCTACTAATTACCTATGGTGTATTCCTTGAATAAATCTATCCATATGTTCCCCAATTTTTTTTTCATATTTTCATGTAATCCTACTTGAGATGCATATGCACCTCTCCCCTTGAGGTTAAAAGTAAAAAAAATACCCTCCCCTAAACTTTAGGCAATTGATAGTAAGATGACCACCATAGAGGTGCAACCATTATTCTCTATAGCACACCAATTTCATTTGTCCTATAAATAAACTTATCTTTCCTAAAAAGTATGTGGGAATTTTAGAATCCAGTCATTGCACTTCATGAAAAATGTACAACCCATTTGATCCACATGACCCAAACTTTGCAACCAGTACAATTACTATACTAAAATTATGTACTTTCATCCATAAGTATCTTACAGCTGCCATTAATTTGGCATGTTATAAAATTTTACACCTGTTGAAATGCAGTAACTACATGAAGTAGTTGGATTTGATGCCTGGTATGGTCTATTTCATCAAGTGCCTGAGGTGAAGATGATTTTGAAATTGAAGCATCTAGTCAACACACCTATCCTTCATTCCTTTCACGATGATCGTCTTATGGTTTGCAGGGAAGAACTCCAGGAAAACCTTTATGGAGAAGCCATCTAAAGATGCAAAAATGGAAAAGATTTTAAGACCCATGGAGGTGATACTACATTGCCATTTCAACAGCAAAGTTTAGCTATTTCTATGTGACATGGTATCTTAAGCTGCTTTCGATTTCAGGTATGCCCGGAGCACCCAACATGAAGATGTACTCAAGAGAAGACTTGATGAACAATAACTTTGGTGGAGAAGCTGATGATGACGAGGACGACGAAGATGACGAGGACAACTTTCCTGGCAAATTGGTATAAATTAGCTTTTTATGACATAATTTAGCACAAATGTTGTCCTTTTTGTGTATCTTCAATTGTGTTCTTTAATCTCAGGGAAACCTTCTAAGAGAGAAGGAATCTCCCAAAAAAGACTTAAAGCAGGAGATAGTTAAAGGCATTAAAGAGACAGAGAAACATATGCTATTTTCTACTTTGGAAGGATCTATCTACTCCATCATTTATTCAAGGATAGTTTTATTCAAGGAATACATCATAGGTATTTAGTAGGCAAATGCTCATTACTTAGCATTACTCTAACTGAAAACCAAGTTACCCACAAATACTCTGATACTCTACATTCAAACACTTAACCCACATTTCTAAACATTATCCTCATGACTGTAGGTAATTAGTAGGCAAATGCTTAAGGGAACTGACCCCAATGTATAAATGTGATACCCAAGGGTTCCAAATAGTTGACTTAAACAAATCAGAGCAAGATGGAGGAATGAAAGGGCTGAACCTATGAATTGGAATGAAATGCCTAACAACTGAGACTGATACCAAAATGATACTGAAGTTATGGGACTGACCATAAGCCAACTCTCTACTGACCAACCCAAGATACAAAACTAACTGATACTATGGTTAACTAAGACTAACTCACATATGCCATTGGCCAATTGCCCAAGGTAGTGACCAAATGGTCAATCTCTCGAGCAGTGCGGATTTTCCCTACTATCTAAGCAACTCAAGGCATTGCCCTGTTGCTGATCGAGCATTGCAGGCAATACAAATGCCATTGCAGGCCTCTAACACCACTGCCACTACAATGTGTCCAAGCCAAGCCCCCACTGACCAGGAACCCATACTCAAATCTCTGACACAGTAAATACGTAGGCACTTGAAACACTAAACTGGTACACTGTCAGTTAACTCCAAATGAACACCCATCAATCCTTCTCCCAATTTGGGTAACACATGACACTAACCAACCCTCTATTACAACACTCAAGACACCACTCCTACTGCCATCATGCTATATTAAGTCTTAAATCCCTCACTCTTCCACAGTCACTTAACAGTAAACAACTCAACCCAAAACATGCATATATTTATATATAGACACACACATATATATATGACATATAGTGTAGCACTTATACATATGTATATACATAGAGGGAACACTAGGAAATCAATGGAGATGCCTAACTAATGAACAACCTATCCATACATCCCTTGACTGAAACTAAAGTCTATTAGATAAGGAAATAGGGGCTGCAAATACCAAATATTAACTGACACCATATTGGTTCAGAGGGTGACACTAATGCATTAGGCTGCATATCATGTGGGCAAGAACATATAATGCACTCTAATGAATAATGGAGGAAACAAAATAGTTAGGGGTTGAAATGCCTAAACCATGAAATGCCAAGGGATGGGTCTTAAACTCGTATGGACTATGTAAATAAAGTCATGGACAGATCATGCAAGGGTTGTACAAATACTGAAATTTGACACTAAGGTGTAGTGTTTGAACTTTCTAAAATATCTGAATCCCAAGGGAAACTTAACATTACTATCATACCTGCTTATAGGAACAAAACATGTGAAGGTTTGAAAGACTGTAAATATGGAGTACCACTCGACTGCACAGTTGATACAGGGAACTAACCCACTGCTAACACCACTATGAACAAACATTTAAGATTAATTCCCTGCTCCTATACTCCTTCTCACATATTCAAGATATCATATATGTGAACTAATATTTAATAATAGAACTGAAACCCACATGGACATTAACTCTATCTAAAAGTTGTAGGTTGTCATTATGATTGCTAATTTGTTTGAAAGTTTATTTTCTGAGAAAATAAGTTCTGTAATCAGTTGAGGAGTGCTTACAACAAATTGAGTGTTAGATCTTTCAAGTAGCAGGAAGCATTTTTTTGAGCATGTAGGAATATGTAAGTTATTTACACTAATCCATTGGATCCTTCTCTTTAAATAAGTTTTCCACTAGTCACATGAATGATTGATAATTGGATAGCCTTTTAGGTTCTTGACACCTTACATTTCTAATAATGTCATATATCCTTCCACATACCTATATTGTAAATTATCAGATTAAGAATTGTAAATGTATGTTCTCATTGAAGCTCCTTGTATGTTACAGTAAGCTTTTTATATTTGTGGTCAATAAATTACTAGAGTAGTAGTTTATTTGGTTGTATGGAGTATTGAGTTCAATATCTATGTAATAACATGTATGGAAGTATTGATAATTTGTGTTCTTGTTCTCTTAGGAAATCGCTGAAAAATGAAGGTGCATGATGTGAATAGGAAAATATTGTAGATATGGGAGGGATGTGCTCCGGTCTGGTTTGCTATTTTTTTGTTTCCTTTTGTTTGGTTGGATTATGTTTTGTGGTGACTATTGATGGATGTTTTTGGTTTGGTTGTTTAAGTGGTATGGAACGACAGATATAGGATGTGTACTTTATGGTTGGATTATGTTGTGGTTGGACAAGTGATGAATACATGTGGTGGGATGTGTATTGGAAGTTTTTATTGTATGAACATTACAGTTTGTTAATATGAAATTTTGGTTCTATAGTAATTTGATGTTTGTAACTTCTGGATTGATATTATGTATGGTTGATTGATATTATATAATTCTTGACAGAATTTTGGCATGCTTCTCTTGACGGTACTTCGGATAGATTCTATTGAAGGTTGTCAAACGTCAACTTTAATTCATATTATTTTGTATAATAGCCGTGAATTACTGCTTTTTATGACGGGTTTTGTCCGTCAAAACAAATGCTTTTCTTGACGGCTAAAGGCCGTCATCTAGGCCGGAGTCAAGAAAAGTTTTTGCCTACGTTGACGGTTTCTAAAAACTGCTATCTTGACGACTAAAAACAGTCAAGAAAACTACTTAATATGACGGCCAAATACCGTCAAGAAAAGCCATGTCAGCGACCGTCAAGAAAAGGGGGGGGGGGGTCTTTCTTGACTCCGGCCTAGTTGACGGATCTGAAACCGTCAAGATACCCATTTCTTGACGGGGAATCACCGTCAAGAAAAGCCCTTATTCTTGTAGTGCGTACTCGTATCCCGAAAAGCGGGAGTGGGTCGTAATAGTTCCTACCACCAAATTTCTCCAAATTGATCCAAATTGGTCTCATTCTCTTCCCCTTAGAGAGGAAAAGGCTCTAGAAGCTAGCTTGGAGGGATTGGAGCACTTGGAGCTTGAAGGGATTCTAGATCTAAGAGATTTTGTATTGAAAATCTATCTCACAATTGGTATGAGCATTCTAACCCTCTAATTTTTATTAAATTAGTGTAGATACATTCATTAGGGACCCCCAATGCATTAGGTTGCTATGGAGAGGAGTTTTGACTCTTTATTCTCTCTTTTGGAGACTTACCTCTTTGTATTTTGACCCATTTTGGGAGAAATCCAAGAATAGATACTTTAGGTTTTATAAATTTGTTTCATCGGGTCAAGCTAGTGATTTAGAACATGTGGGTGAGCTTGGTGTCAAGTTTGAATCCATTTGGAATGCGTATCATGGACGTGTCCGATACGTACGCCAAGTGTTTGACAAAATGGCCAAAAGAGCATCCAAAGCTCTAATTTTAGTTTGGAACTTGGTTTTAGGTTTACTTTTCCTTGAGTTATCAATATTTAGATTTATATAGTTGAGTTTGAGGAGTTTTGATGTGTGGTAGGTTGATTGGGGGCTTGGTATATTAGTGAACTGTTCACATTGTTTTAATGTATCAGTCTATGTCATGGACTCAGCCCCTTTGGTTATATATATTGTATCAATCCCTTACTCATGTGTCCATTTTTAGTTCATTCTTGCCCATGTGTCATTAGTTCAACCCACTGTCATAATATTTTAGTCTAAGTTTGCTTGTGTAACAGCCCATGGCATATAGGAAGAAATATTTGTTCAGTCTCTTAATTAATGGTCTTGTCCTATATGATTATTCACATATTATTTTATGATGTCCCTATTTCTATCTTATTTCAGTCCAGTGCATATGATTAGTCACTTAGTGGTTCAATCCATGCATTACTAAGTTTCATTCCCAAACTTTCACTTATATTACTTGTATTAGATATTGGAGCTCGGTTTGGAATATGTAGAGTTCAGATCCTTACTGCTTGTATACTGTCCAGTTCCACATGGAAGATAATTCTATTCCTTACTCATTTTGTATTAGCCCTTTCTGATCAGTCCATTTAGTATAATTTTTCAATCCCTTGTTCAAACCGTCTGTGTAAGGGCTCTTTGAGCTAACTGATATTAAAGGAGAGAGTTATATATGTATCAGTGTTTAGGTGGGGCTCGGATATTGAACTGATAAGTGTTCAGTCCATTATTCATTTTACTCAGTTCATTAATATAGAATGTTCAGTTGTCACTCCCTGATTCTGGTATACGTATTTTTAGCACGTATACTGCTTATTTGTAATTACGTATATTTATACGATATTTATTTTGTTGTATTTTATCATGTATATCCCAAATTATTTGACAAAATAATATTTCGTAATTAATTTTCTGTGATTTTAGTTTGCAGTTTTGGCTCTAATTGGGTGACATGTTCTCGGTTCACTTGAACCTGTTGGGTCATCATGAACCAACTTGGTTTAGGCTTTTATATAAAACCCCATTCCTTCTCTCGCTCATCTCATTATTCCTCTCATTTATTTCCTCCACCAACCAAGGCAAGTGCCAACTTGCTCAAGAGATGGATTTATATTTTGTTAATGATTTCGTACAAACTGATTTGTCAAAATATGTTCTTCTCCTCAATCTATACTAGTTTAGAACTTGAAAATTTTCATTTTGAAGCTTTGATTTTTGTAGATCTAAGTTTTCTCCATTTTCGGATTTACGTGGTTTTGATCTATTTTTGTTAGGATTTTGTGGGTTTTGATGCTTCCATGTGGAAGAGAATTCAATTTTACTCAAGTTAGAACTTTGAAAATCTAGATTTGGTTTTGATTTGGTCAAGTTAAGAAAATTGGAAGTTTTTGGTGTTCTTGAGGAGGCTCTCGGCCTGGAAGAGAAGACCCTTCAGCCTGCGCTCTTTAGCGCAAGTTGAACTGCGCAGCTCGTCTTTTGATGAATTGCGCAACCCTTCGGCCAGCGCATTGCGCTGAGCTGAACTGCGCTGGTGCTCCTTAGCTCCAGCGCCATCCGATCCTGCGCAGTCTAATCCCTGCGCAATCTAACCCAGCACGCTTTTGACTTCAGCGCAATCTATTCCCTGCGCAACCTGACCCTGCGCGATCTGATCCTGCGCAGTCTAACCGCTGCGCAGTCTGATCCATGCGCAACCCGACTCTGGCGCAATCCATCTCCTGCGCCATCTAACCGCTGCGCAGTCTAATGCCTGCGCAACCTAACTCTGCGCGTTTGACCCCTGCGCAGTCTAACCCTGCGCGTTTTGACTTCTGCGCATTTGACCATGCGCATTCTGACCTGGGATCTTATATATTATATTTTCTTGTATATATATAAAGGTGAATGTTTGTGTGTGCTATATATCCTTACGCCTTTTGTCCCGAGCATGATATGAGCACTGATGTGACCCCGGAGAACAAAGTGTTCCTTCCTGATACATGTACCTGAATGTCCCAGTTCTTGTTCATGCTCGACAAATGACTCGTAACTCCACATGGCGTATTTACATTGATACATTACACTAAGGAGGGTAGAACATGTTGACATACTATTTGACATGGATCATCTTTGGGGTACTCGTACCAAAGTACGACTTTAGGAGGATAATCATGCAGGCCACAGCATGTGAGTCCAAGATTTCACCTAGGGTTAAACTAAGCAACTAAATATACTAGATGCATGGGGAGGGCAGAATCCCGAGATCGTGTTACACCAGCCGCCTTGAGATATTGTCTTGACGCGCCGGCTGGTCTCCACGGATGCTGTGTCATCTGCAACGAGTGGATGACTGTATCCGATTAATTCCTGCTATATATTATATGTTTTGGCAAGGTGGCCTTGCGAGGGACCTGTGCTCAATCATACCTGTCTACGCGAACCCCTGGGTTGGCTAGCCTTGCTGGAAAGATACGATCTGAGGATTTCTTAATAACATGATGCGAGGATAACCTCGTCCCACTAGAAACTCGTAGACTTGACTGGCCGTGAAAATGACTTGCTTGTATTTTTCTTTTACTTTCCGCGAGTAACTGAGGAAAGCGGACTGTTATGGTGCGTGATCCAACCCATGTTCTTGTTTGATTGTTGGGTTGGTTATCGTACTATGACAGGTTGCGGACCGAAGTTACGAACGGAAGCCTTAATTTGATTGTGATGTGCTACTCCTGTGAATGATTAAGGAACATGGCCCACCGCGGTGCGTGATCCAACCCATGTTCTTGTTTGATTGTTGGGTTGGTTATCGTGCTGCGATGGTCTGTCGACCGAAGTCACGACCAGGAGATCTTCTTACTTATATCTGTAAACTTATGTGAAGGTCATAGAGTGCGACGCGTCCCGGCTCCATGTGGCACCTTTTGTCCTTGTTTGGTTGTAAGGGTGCCAGATGGGTCCGACGATGTAGCGCTACCCTATAGCCGCAGCATAAGCTTTATCCTTATCATTATAACTGGGTTTTATCTTAACTCTTGTGCCCCTTTGGCGGTACTTGCTATTCGGGGCTGACCCCGCTGGTTTTGTTTGGCCAGATCTCGTAGCAGAGCCAGAGGACGCGATCCTTCTTCCTGACATCCATGGTGCATACTAGGAGCATGGCTGGTCGGGGACTCGAGTGGGTTTCTTCTCCACCACTCCTGCTTATACTTTTGCGGCGTTTAGCCACCGGCACCTGTTAGCCGGATTACTCGATATTTTGTGTCAGTACATAATTGTAATTAAACAGACTGCAACTGTGTATAGTTTTGTACTCCTGATTCTCTGAGATAGCTAAATTATAAAGCTAGTCTCTCATGATCATTTTGATGAAGCGTCGGGGACGCCTTACTGCTTTATCTTTAATGTTCATTTATTTGCTGATGGGATTTGATTGATTGAGACATAGAACTCTGTGGGACCATAGGAGACTCGATTGTAGCATGTACCCCCTAGTCTCTCGACAGCCACGATCGCCGTATGACGTTACGTACCTCATATGGAGTAGCTGGCCTAGTCCGTCTCCGTATTTCGGTACTGGGGCGTGACAAGGTTTTAGTGGTGGCCCATGCAGGTCTGTTTTTCAGACTTGTGGGGTATTGCGATTTATTAGGAGTCTCAATCAAAACTTGTTCCCCTTGAAATTCTGTTTCGAATTCTCTGTCCTTGCCTTGATCTCTAACCTGACTTGCATCCTCGAAATCTTCCTCGTCCGGACTTGATAATCTTATATTCTTCTCTATAGGGGTGCTTCATTCTCAGTAGCGGGTGAGGCCCATGAGGAAGAGCAGCAAGAGCATGGCTCGACTGGGCAGCAACAGGGGGAGAACCTTCTCCATTGCAGGCACGAACAGAAATGGAACCAGAGGCAGTGCAGCCGCAGGTTATTGAAACTCCTGCAGCACCAGTAGCGACGGCAGTACCAGATGCCATAGCACTCCTGGAGATCATCCGGGGGTTTCTTGTCACTAACCAACAGCAACAGACTCGGCAGCAGGAGCAGAACGTGCTGCTGAACCAAGGGATTCAGTTAGCTCTTGAGAGGAGTGCCGGGGTTGACTCGGGAGCCTCAGGAAGGTTCCGTCGCTTGAACCCGAGGTATTTTGATGGCACGGAGGATGCCATCACTGCGGATGCATGGATTCAAGACATCGAAGCCATTCTTGTGGCAGCCAAGGTTCCAGACGATGAGAAGGTTGATCAGGTCAAACTGGTACTTCAGGATCTTGCCCGCGACTGGTGGGCATCAGAAGAAGTTGGTACAAGACGCCCTGTTCGTTGGACCACCTTCAGTGACAGATTTAAGGCCAAGTATTTTGGCGTAGTAGCTCGATATGAGCTCCAGCAGAAGTTCATCAATCTCAAGCAAGCAGGCAAGACCGTAGATGGGTATGCAGCCGAGTTCTGCAGATTGTGCCGTTTCGCACCATCAATGGTGGCGACGGAGCCAGAGAAAGCTATGAGATTCCAGCAGGGACTTCATTTGGAATTATTGCAGCTTGTGGAAGGGCACGACTACCAGACGTTTGACGCTGTCTTGACAGCAGCTCGGAGGCACGAGCTCACCCAGCAGAGGTTGGCATCGAGGACAGGAGGTCAGAAGAGATCTCATTCCCAGGTTGGAGGAGGAGCCATGCAGCGAACATCGGCACCAGCACCCGGTGTTCGTATTCATGATACAGGAGCGCCGCAGAGGACGGCCGCGTCAACTATCACAGCGCCAGTTCGGCAGCAGCAGCCGAGGAATCAGCAGCAGCGTCAGAGGGCGCCCCAGGGTTGTACCTTCTGTGGTAAGGAAGGACACACTAGGGATGTGTGTCGGTCAGCGAATGGCTTGTGCTTGAGGTGTGGTAGTCCAGACCACCGTATTTCGACTTGTCCTATGATGCAGAGGCCAGGAGGGCCAGCTCAGCAGTTTCCAGTGTTGCCAGCTCCAGGGGCAACCCCGAGTGGAGGGCCAGTATTAGCAGTAAGGCCCCTAGCCCAGAGTCTACCAACGCAGGCTCAGATGTTTCGCCAAGCGCAGGAAGCCGAAGGCCCTCGGAGGCAGCAACAACATGGTCGAGGAAGGCCGCAACAAGGGGCTCCGCGGGGCCAGGCTCTCACATTAACCTTGGGAGAGACTCTAGCGTCTGGTGACGTGGTGGCAGGTAAAATTCTCGTCACCTCATTTCCTGCTGTAGCATTATTTGATTCAGGCGCTACTCATTCATTCATCTCTGCACAATATGCTACACGGATTGGACTAGAGTTTGAGGCATTGCCGGAGAGGATGGATATACTCACCGGCAATGGGCTCATAGAAGTTAGCAGAGTGCACTTTTCATGTCCGGTCGAGGTGTGTGGGCATTTACTGCCCGCATCATTGATTGAATTCCCTATGGGGAATTTTGATGTTGTTCTTGGCATGGACTGGTTGAGAGACAGTCATGCGACAATTGATTGTAGAGGAGGTAGGGTCATATTCAGCGTTCCTGGGATGGAACAATTCATCTTTACTCGAACCTTGAAGAATCAGGCCGGAGGCGTCATCGCAGCAGCAGTGTCAGAGCCAGGACAGATTCCGAGAGTGGTCGAAGATTTTCTTGATGTATTCCCTGATGAGCTTCCAGGAATGCCCCCAGTCAGAGAGGTAGAATTTAGCATTGAGTTGAACCCTGGAACGAGGCCTATTGCAGACAGAGTTTACAGAATGTCGCCGTCAGAACAGGATAAGTTGTACCAACATGAAGAAGAGTTAAAGTCTAAGGGATTCATCCGAGACAGTAAATCGCCCTGGGCCGCGCCAGTGATTCTAGTTCCCAAGAAGGATGGGTCGACGAGGATGTGCATCGACTACCGCAAGCTGAACGCAGTAACTGTGAAGAATAAGTACCCGCTACCGAGGATTGATGACCTATTTGATCAATTGAGCAAGGCCCGCATCTTTTCCAAGATCGATCTTCGTTCGGGGTACTATCAGGTGAGAGTCCGAGAGCAAGATATTCAGAAGACGGCATTCAGATCAAGATACGGGCATTATGAGTTTTTAGTAATGCCCTTTGGACTAACCAATGCCCCTGCAGTATTTATGGATTTGATGAACCGCATCTTTCTTCCATATTTGGATAAATTTGTGGTAGTGTTCATAGATGACATTCTTGTCTATTCCAGCAGTGTATAGGAGCATGAGAAACATCTTAGGACTGTCTTGCAGACATTGAGGGAGCATCAATTGTATGCGAAGCTCGACAAGTGCGAATTCTGGTTAGATCACATTTCGTTCCTGGGGCATGTAATTTCTGGGACAGGAGTGTCAGTGGATCCGAAGAAGATTGAGGCCGTAGAGCATTGGCCAGTCCCGAGAACGGTTGCAGAAGTGCGAAGTTTCTTAGGACTAGCTGGTTACTACAGACGGTTCGTGGCGGACTTTGCCAAGATCTCTGCGCCCTTAACGCTTTTGACGCACAAGGACGTAGAGTTTGTTTGGTCAGCTAGCTGTCAGGCATCATTTAAAGAATTGAAGAAGAGATTGATCTCAGCCCCGATCTTGACGCTTCCAGTGGGAGCGGGAGGCTTTACAGTATATTGTGACGCATCTGGGAAGGGTCTTGGATGTGTATTGATGCAGCACGGAAAAGTGATAGCATATGCGTCTCGGCAGCTTCGAGACCATGAGAAGAATTACCCGACTCACGATTTAGAGTTAGCAGCTGTGGTGTTTTCACTCAAGTTGTGGAGGCATTATTTATACGGAGATCGGGTAGAGATCTATACTGATCATAAGAGTTTGAAATATGTATTCACGCAGCGAGATTTGAACATGAGGCAAAGAAGGTGGTTTGAACTACTGAAGGATTTTGACTTAGATCTTCAGTATCATCCAGGCAAGGCGAATATCGTTGCAGATGCACTGAGTAGGAGAAACAGTGCCTTTATCTTGACCTCGCAGAAGCATATTTTAGAAGATCTTCAGAGTATGGGAATCGAAGTAGTTTTGCCGAGGGATATAGGAAGAATGACCAGTATGCAGATTCAGTCAACCTTAGTAGAGAGGATAAGGGCAGCACAAGCAGGAGATCCACAGATTCAGAAGTTGCGATCGGAGTGTGAATCAGGCCGTAGGAAGGAGTTAGTGATTCACGAAGATGGTACGCTCAGGTTTGGAAACAGACTCTGTGTACCGAGTGGAGACCTTCCGCAAGAAGTTATGTCCGAAGCTCATAGTTCTATTTACTCCATTCATCCTGGAGGAACGAAGATGTATCGAGATATCAGACAGTACTTTTGGTGGAATGGCATGAAAAGAGAGATAGCGAGATTTGTATCCAAGTGTCTGGTATGTCAGCAGGTGAAAGCCGAGCAGCAGAGACCAGCAGGATTGCTCCAGCCGCTTCCTATCCCAGAATGGAAATGGGAGCACATCACGATGGATTTTGTGACCGGTTTACCTAGATCCCCGGCTGGCAAGAATGCGATCTGGGTAATAGTAGATCGACTCACGAAGGTCGCTCATTTTCTTCCCTTCCGAGTTGGACAAACTACTGAGCAGTTAGCAGAAATGTACATGAAGCAGATAGTAAGGTAGCACGGTGTTCCATTTAGTATAGTATCAGATCGGGATACGCGGTTTACTTCCCATTTTTGGCGGAGCTTGCACCAAAGTTTGGGAACCAAGTTAAGATTCAGTACTGCTTATCATCCACAAACTGACGGGCAATCAGAAAGAACCATTCAGACGTTAGAAGATATGCTACGGGCGTGCACCTTGGATTTTGGCGGATCTTGGGAGGATCACCTTCATCTAGTGGAGTTCTCCTATAATAACAGCTATCAGGCTAGCATTCAGATGGCCCCGTTCGAAGCATTGTACGGAAGGAAGTGCAGGTCCCCTTTGGCATGGGACGACGTCGGAGAGCGAAAGTTGTTGGGGCCAGAGATGATCACACAGACTGTGGAGATAGTTAAGTTGGTCAGAGAGCGCCTTCGAGTTGCACATGACCGACATCGTCATTGGGCAGATCAGCATCGTAGGCCTCTAGAGTTCAGAGTTGGCGACCAAGTGTTTCTGCGGATTTCGCCTACTCGGGGTATCATCAGATTTGGAACCCGAGGAAAGCTTAGTCCAAGATACGTTGGTCCTTTCAAGATTCTCGCTCGGGTAGGTGATGTGGCTTATCGACTTGCCCTTCCGCCTTCGTTAACTGGCATACATGATGTGTTTCATGTGTCCCAGTTACGTGGGTACGTCCCGGATCCGAGTCATGTCCTCGATCATTCAGAGTTAGTCGTTGGTACCGACTTAACTTACGAGGAACAACCCGTATCTATTTTAGACCGGCGAGAGAAGGTACTCAAGAATCGGACGATCAGCCTTGTCCGTGTTGCTTGGAACCATCACTCTCCGGGAGAATCAACTTGGGAGCGCGAGGACGAGATCCGATCTCGGTATCCGCATTTGTTTGGTTTGTGAGGTATATCTTTATGCCATAATGACACGATCCCACATTCACTGCACCTGCTTGTATTGTACTTTTGTGATGTAGATAATAACTGCTTGTTAGCTAACTTGCATATGATTGTGCCTTGCTTGTCCTGATCTTTCAATCCCGTCTTGGCTGGAAATTCCGAGGACGGAATTTTTCTAAGAAGGGTAGAGATGTCACTCCCTGATTCTGGTATACGTATTTTTAGCACGTATACTGCTTATTTGTAATTACGTATATTTATACGATATTTATTTTGTTGTATTTCATCATGTATATCCCAAATTATTTGACAAAATAATATTTCGTAATTAATTTTCTGTGATTTTAGTTTGCAGTTTTGGCTCTAATTGGGTGACATGTTCTCGGTTCACTTGAACCCGTTGGGTCATCATGAACCAACTTGGTTTAGGCTTTTATATAAAACCCCATTCCTTCTCTCTCTCATCTCATTATTCCTCTCATTTATTTCCTCCACCAACCAAGGCAAGTGCCAACTTGCTCAAGAGATGGATTTATATTTTGTTAATGATTTCGTACAAACTGATTTGTCAAAATATGTTCTTCTCCTCAATCTATACTAGTTTAGAACTTGAAAATTTCCATTTTGAAGCTTTGATTTTTGTAGATCTAAGTTTTCTCCATTTTTGGATTTACATAGTTTTGATCTATTTTTGTTAGGATTTTGTGGGTTTTGATGCTTCCATGTGGAAGAGAATTCAATTTTACTCAAGTTAGAACTTTGAAAATCTAGATTTGGTTTTGATTTGGTCAAGTTAAGAAAATTGGAAGTTTTTGGTGTTCTTGAGGAGGCTCTCGGCCTGGAAGAGAAGACCCTTCAGCCTGCGCTCTTTAGCGCAAGTTGAACTGCGCAGCTCGCCTTTTGATGAATTGTGCAACCCTTCGGCCAGCGCATTGCGCTAAGCTGAACTGCGCTGGCGCTCCTTAGCTCCAGCGCCATCCGATCCTGCGCAGTCTAATTCCTGCACAATCTAACCCAGCGCGCTTTTGACTTCAGCGCAATCTATTCCCTGCGCAACCTGACCCTGCGCGATCTGATCCTGCGCAGTCTAACCGCTGCGCAGTCTGATCCATGCGCAACCCGACTCTGGCGCAATCCATCTCCTGCGCCATCTAACCGCTGCGCAGTCTAATGCCTGCGCAACCTAACTCTGCGCGTTTGACCCCTGCGCAGTCTAACCCTGCGCGTTTTGACTTCTGCGCATTTGACCATGCGCATTCTGACCTGGGATCTTATATATTATATTTTTTTGTATATATATAAAGGTGAATGTTTGTGTGTGCTATATATCCTTACGCCTTTTGTCCCGAGCATGATATGAGCACTGATGTGACCCCGGAGAACAAAGTGTTCCTTCCTGATACATGTACCTGAATGTCCCAGTTCTTGTTCATGCTCGACAAATGACTCGTAACTCCACGTGGCGTATTTGCATTGATACATTACACTAAGGAGGGTAGAACATGTTGACATACTATTTGACATGGATCCTCTTTGGGGTACTCGTACCAAAGTACGACTTTAGGAGGATAATCATGCAGGCCACAGCATGTGAGTCCAAGATTTCACCTAGGGTTAAACTAGGCAACTAAATATACTAGATGCATGGGGAGGGCAGAATCTCGAGATCGTGTTACACCAGCCGCCTTGAGATATTGTCTTGACGCGCCGGCTGGTCTCCACGGATGCTGTGTCATCTGCAACGAGTGGATGACTGTATCCGATTAATTCCTGCTATATATTATATGTTTTGGCAAGGTGGCCTTGCGAGGGACCTGTGCTCAATCATACCTGTCTACGCGAACCCCTGGGTTGGCTAGCCTTGCTGGAAAGATACGATCTGAGGATTTCTTAATAACATGATGCGAGGATAACCTCGTCCCACTAGAAACTCGTAGACTTGACTGGCCGTAAAAATGACTTGCTTGTATTTTTCTTTTACTTTCCGCGAGTAACTGAGGAAAGCGGACTGTTATGGTGCGTGATCCAACCCATGTTCTTGTTTGATTGTTGGGTTGGTTATCGTACTATGACAGGTTGCGGACCGAAGTTACGAACGGAAGCCTTAATTTGATTGTGATGTGCTACTCCTGTGAATGACTAAGGAACATGGCCCACCGCGGTGCGTGATCCAACCCATGTTCTTGTTTGATTGTTGGGTTGGTTATCGTGCTGCGATGGTCTGTCGACCGAAGTCACGACCAGGAGATCTTCTTACTTATATCTGTAAACTTATGTGAAGGTCATAGAGTGCGACGCGTCCCGGCTCCATGTGGCACCTTTTGTCCTTGTTTGGTTGTAAGGGTGCCAGATGGGTCCGACGATGTAGCGCTACCCTATAGCCGCAGCATAAGCTTTATCCTTATCATTATAACTGGGTTTTATCTTAACTCTTGTGCCCCTTTGGCGGTACTTGCTATTCGGGGCTGACCCCGCTGGTTTTGTTTAGCCAGATCTCGTAGCAGAGCCAGGACGCGATCCTTCTTCCTGACATCCATGGTGCATACTAGGAGCATGGCTGGTCGGGGACTCGAGTGGGTTTCTTCTCCACCACTCCTGCTTATACTTTTGCGGCGTTTAGCCACCGGCACCTGTTAGCCGGATTACTCGATATTTTGTGTCAGTACATAATTGTAATTAAACAGACTGCAGCTGTGTATAGTTTTGTACTCCTGATTCTCTGAGATAGCTAAATTATAAAGCTAGTCTCTCATGATCATTTTGATGAAGCGTCGGGGACGCCTTACTGCTTTATCTTTAATGTTCATTTATTTGCTGATGGGATTTGATTGATTGAGACATAGAACTCTGTGGGACCATAGGAGACTCGATTGTAGCATGTACCCCCTAGTCTCTCGACAGCCACGATCGCCGTATGACGTTACGTACCTCATATGGAGTAGCTGGCCTAGTCCGTCTCCGTATTTCGGTACTGGGGCGTGACATCAGTCCTCTTTTAATATGAATGTTCAGCCCATTGATACTCCTCGAGTATTAGTCAAATTCCAATTGTCCTATTAAAAGGAACTTCACATCCTTTTTTCTAGCTACATATCCATATTGGTTTAGCTCTCCATGAATCAGTCCTTGTAATCGAATTTTTCTGTCCTCTACTGTTTGGATTCCAGTTAAAGCCCTTCTTCATATCTCAGTCCTTGGGATGAGATGTATCATCGCATATATATTCAGTCCCCACTCAGCCCATTTTCATCTTAAATGTTAAGATACCTATTATTCAGTCCCTGTTTAGAGTTCATTAGGCTCTGTCCTGCTTTCTCTTATGAGCAAATCCTTGTATCTAAGTAATATTCAGTCCCCTTAGTTTGATATCAGTCCCCAATTTACCCTTGTTGTAGGCAGTTCACTGATACACTTGTATCAGTCTTGTAATGTCAGTTTTGTCTTCCTATATGGTTCAGTCCATATTTATATGTTTCAGTCATCATGCATTTGTATCATTCATGTATCTTTAGTATCAGTTAATACATGAACTATGTATCAGTTAATATATATATATAGTGTATCAGTCATTGAACTTTGTTTCAGTCCATTGTGGGTAAGGCGATAGGTTCATTATAAGATGGGGCTTCATTGAGATAGGGGTGGCAATTGTATAGCGAGGAAATTGACTTTGGTTCAGTCCCATGAACTTTGAGTTCTGCCACATCTCCATTTGATCAGTCCCTATATGTTGGTTGTTATGAGAGGGTATGAGGGTGTGTTAGTTTGAGAAGGGGCTCAAGCAATAGGTTTTGGGAGGAATAGATATGTTAAGAAGGGATTAGAATATTTGTATATGGGAGTAAAGGGCTCTATGTTTTCATGAGTTCAGTCCATTATCTATGTATTAGTAAGAAGGGTACACATATAGTAGGTTAGATGCAGTTAGTAGAGAGTGGCATAAAAGGGGTTTTGGTCAAGAAGATCATGGTAATAGGTAATTACTTGTACCTCAGGCAGGAAGTAGAGAGATACCCTGTACTAGTGTACAGGGTTTTGACAGCAGGGGAGACCTGTTTGGCAGCAGAAAAGTGGGGTTAACCCCTTGGCAGGATGGCTTGGCCAGGCAGGATGGCTTGGCTGTTGGAATTTTCTTCAAAAACTTTGGATTAAAATCTATAAGAAAATAAATTAAATTAAAATTATCAGCCTCCGGGGAAGTCGTGCACGAAGTACTGCCCTAAGAGATAGTCCGGGTCTATGTACAGACTGGATCCGAACGCTCCTAGTGGTAAAATCTTCGCTTCACCGGAATCTCTTTGTCGCACACGACGTAGAGAGAGCGACCCCGACTTAGCTCTGCCCAGAGCAACAACGAAGCAACAAAAATTTGAGAGCGACAAAAATTAGAGAGAGTTTCTATAGAGGAGATAGTTTTTTTGTAGGTATGAAGGAGGAGAATGGAGCTCAATATATAGGCAACTCTATATCCCAAAAAATGAATGATGTTTAATGAGAAATCATTGATATTGAAAGCTATTAAAAAAATAAAATAAATGGAGAATGAGCCGTTGGAAATATGCCAACGTAAGGAGGAACTTGATTTTTTTTTTCCTTTATTATTGTACAGCTATACAACAATCCTTGCCAAAAATCAAGTTCCGAGTAAGGAAAGAAAAAGAGTAGAAAAGATCTGGGCAGGTTTATACTATGCATAAATGAGTTGGACTACAGTCTTGAATCTCATGTAGTGACTGTTATCTTTGTCTGAAGAAGAGCTTGATGGACTACGCCTTGAATCAGTCTTCTTGAACCAGCCTCGGAAAATAGCACACATAGTACGCTAGAGGTACTTGGGTCTATCGGATGGCGCGTTTGGTTGGCCATGCGCACTTTTACACATTCATAAGAGTTGTCTAGGATCGTCCTGTCCTATAGTCGTGGCCCTCACGACCCCTCATATAGGTAAGTCCTTAAGGGTTGGTGATAGGAATCAACCTTGCATATTATGCTTGGACTTATTAAGAGTTTAAACTCAACCTATCCATATCACAAAAGGAACAATCACAAAAGGAACACTGTCACCATAGGGATGGGGTATGAATGTACATATGTACAGCCTCATGGGCTTTTATTTTAAAGAGAATTAAATCTCAGGTCAGTGTTCCATAATAGTCACCTAGTCCAGCTTGTTTCTACCCATTGAATCGGCTTCTTGGGATCTCGAGTCAGACTCGGTTGGGTTGCCACTGCTGGTGACTATACTATGGGCTTAACCCCATCCCCTTCGATGATTCTAGGATCAATGTCCTAGACAGACCCTTCGTCAAGTGGTCTGCAAGGTTCTTTTCTGACTTTATATAGTCAAGAACCACATATTTGTCCAATAGGCTCTTTATTGACTTGAAGCGCAGCTGTAGGTGCCTGTTCATCTTAGCATTCACAGAATCATGCTTTAGTAGTTCTATAACAGATTTATCATCACAGTTTATAGAAATTGCAGGAATAGGATGAACATAAACAGGTATATGCATAATAAGATTTTTGAGCCACTCGGCTTCTGTACAGGTAGTATCCAAAGCTATCATTTCAGAGTCCATTGTACTTCTGGCTATGATAGTTTGTTTACATGATCCCCAGGAGGTTACAGCTCCTTCTAGGGTAAAAATATATCCAGTAGTGCATTTCACATCATGTGAATCAGTTACCCAATTTGCATCAGAGTAACCTTCTATGATATCAGGGTGTCTAGTATAATGAAGTTTATAATCTAGAGTTCCCTTAAGATATCTAAATACTCTATCTAATACAGTCCAATGTGATTGATTTGGGTTACTAGTGTACCTACTTAGTCTACCAATAGCAAATGCAATATCAGGTCTAGTCCTATTTGTTATGTACATAAGGGACCCAATCATTTGTGAATATCTATGTTGTTCTATAGGTAATCCTTCAATCTTCTTGAGAACAACATTACTGTCATAAGGGGTAAGGGCAGTTTTTTGTCAAAATACTCAAATTTCCTTAGCATTTTCTCAATTGAATGTGCTAAGGATAGAGCATATCCCTCATTGTATTTGGTCACTTGTATTTCTAGGATCAGGTTTGCCTCAACTAGGTCTTTCATATCAAACTGGTTAGATAAATAATTCTTAGTATTACTTATCAATTCCAGTGAAGATCCTAAAATAAGGATATCATCAACATACAAGCATAAGATAACACAACTTTTGTTTGTATTTTTGGAATACAAACATTTATCATATTCATTTGGTACAAAACCAAATTCTATAATGACTTTGTCAAATTTGTTGTGCCATTGTTTGGGAGCTTGCTTTAGGCCATAAAGAGATTTTACTAATCTGCAAACCTTATTTTCTTAGCCTTTCGCAATAAAACCTTCAGGTTGCTCTATATATATTTCTTCCTCTAAATCTCCATTTAGAAATGCTGTCTTTACATCCATTTGATGGATCACCAAGTCATGAATGGAAGCTAATGTTAGGAGGGTTCTAATAGAAGAAATTCTAGCAACAGGAGAATAGGTATCAAAGTAATCTAATCCCTTTTTCTGGGTAAAACCTTTGGCCACTAATCTAGCCTTATATTTTTCTATGGTACCATCGGCTCTAAATTTCTTCTTAAAGATCCACTTACAACCTATTGGTTTGCTGCCTAAAGGAAGGTCTGCTAAAAACCAAGTATTGTTCTCCATGATGGAGTTGTACTCATTGTTAATAGCTTCTTTCCAGAAAGGGGTATCATGAGAGGATATGGCTTCTTCATAAGTTGAGGGATCACCCTCTATCAAAAATATGAAGAATCCTTCTCCTAAATTCTTTTCAATCCTTTCTCTTTTACTCCTTCTAGGTTCTATGACTTGTTCAGGTTGAGAATTGGGTACTGGATCATGAGAACTAGTAGATGGAATGAGAGAAGGGTTAGAGGAAGATGAAGGGGTTCTATCCTTGAAGGGAAAAATGTTCTCAAAGTAAACTGTATCTCTAGCTTCAATGATTATGTTATTAGAGATTTCATTTACTTCAGAAGGGTTACAAGAAATCTATTAGCATTACTATCAAGGATATATCCTATGAATACAGCATCTACAGTCTTAGGTCCTATCTTCCTCTTTTTGGGTTCAGGAATTCCTACTTTTGCTAGACATCCCCAAACTTTAAGATAGTTGATCCTAGGAGTCCGACCTTTCCATAACGCATATGGGGTTTTATCATTTGCCTTACTAGGTATCCTATTAAGGATATAACAGGCTGACAAAAGGGCTTCTCCCTAAAGATTATCAGGGGCACCTGAGCTGAGAAGCATGGCATTAACCATATCTAACAGAGTACGATTCTTTCTTTCAGCAACTCCATTGGATTGTGGTGAATAAGGAGCAGTTACCTTATGAATAATTCCGTGCTCTTCATAGAAGTTAGTCATTTCATTTGAGGTATACTCTCCACTACGATCTGATCTAAGGATCTTAATCTTTCTATCTAACTTTTTCTCAGCTTCAGATTTATAGACCTTGAATCTTTCTAGAACTTCATCTTTGGTCTTAAGGAGATAGGTATAACAATACTTTGAATGATCATCAATAAAAGTAACAAAGTATTTCCTACCGCCTCGGGTCAAAATCCTATTGGAATCACAAACATCACTATGGATAAGTTCTAGGAGTTCAAAATCCCTATAGACAGATTTAAAAGGCAATCTAGTGTGTTTGGTTTGAACACAAATCTCACATTTGTGTTCATCATCTATAGGAGTCTTAGGGATAAGATCCATGTTCATCATTCTTTTAATAGATCCTAAGTTCACATGACCTAATCTACCATGCAAAATATTTGATGATTCAACATTTGCAACAAAAGAAGGATTTGAAATTTTATTCATGGTACTTAAAATAAAGAGTCCATCTTTCACAAATCCTTTCCCCACAAACAAATTATTCTTAGAGAAAACTACTTTATTTGCCTCCATAACAATTTTGTATCCTGAGGCTACAAGGAGGGATCCACTAACAAGGTTTTTCCTATCAGTCGGCACATGAAGCATATCATGGAGAGGTAGAATTTTCTCTGATGTCATCTTCAGATCTATTCTTCCTCTTTCCATAACTTGTGCCGTTGTGTCATCTCCTAGAGTCACGCCTCCTCCACCTGATTCCTGATAGGTTGAAAAATAAGAGCGATCAAATAAAACGTGAACATTAGCTCCAGAATCCAACAACCAATCATCAGAATGGAAAGACAGATTTACTACAGGTTGGAAGCTTACAGACCTGAAGGAGCTGGAAGACCCATTCAGAATCATGTTAGCCTCTGGCTTGCCTTTTCCTTTGAAGGAGTTCTGGACAGGTTCTTTCTTCCTTTGGAAGCAGTTGATGGCTGTATGGTTGGTTCTACCACACACAAAACAAAATCTTCTTTGATCCTGAGTCTGACCAAAGTTTCTAGGTTTTTGGGGTTGAGGGTTTTTGTGGTGATGGTTTTGGTGATGATGGTTTTGATGAGGAGGTTGAAAACTCTGCTTCTTTTTTAAGGAGTTTTTCTTGGATTTGAGATGGTTATTTGATCTAGGTTTTGCATGGCTTTCTACAAGGTTTACCTTAGCTGTGGCATTTGACCTAGCTTTGGTCTTGGACCTATATTGCTCTTCTGTTCTAATTTTTTGTAGAGCTTGAGAGTATGTAATGGATCCTTATAGATGTAGAAGGTCTTTTGCCACTTTAGACCATGAAGGAGGGAGTTTATCTATCAAGCATCCTATTTTGTGCTCAGTAGAAAAGAAAGTTCCCTTGGCTTGAACCTGCCTAAGGTGTTCTTGGAACTCATGGATTTTGTCATTGATAGGTTTGTTATCTACCATGACATATTGGTTGAATGTGGTGGAATTGAATCTATCAATTCCAGCATCATCACAACCATACTCATCTTCCAAAGC
Source organism: Iris pallida (assembly GCA_029216955.1). Classification (NCBI taxonomy): domain Eukaryota; kingdom Viridiplantae; phylum Streptophyta; class Magnoliopsida; order Asparagales; family Iridaceae; genus Iris; species Iris pallida. The sequence continues at coordinate 20,984,565 of JANAVB010005598.1, forward strand.
ATCCCAGAGTTTTTTAGCGCTTTTATACTCAAAAAATATGTCTTAGAGTGACTCCGACATAGCGCTTAAGATTCTGTGGAAGCAGTAGTAGTTAATTTTCTTAGGGGTCTTGGGCTTGGTAGAAGAGGAGGACTTGGAAACCCCTATGTCAGACTCAATCTCATCAGAATCATTTGAGATGGGCGTGGACCCATCAATGGCAGAAATTAGGCCTAAAGTGGTAAGCCAAAATTTCATGTGGCTTTGCCACCTTTTGAAGTAGGTGCCATTGAATTTTGCAGGCTTTGCAGAAAAAGTCTCTTCCTTGGAAGTCATGTTTTCTAAAGTCTGTAAAATTATATTTACTCAATAAGATTGCTTTAAACTAAAATTAACAATTAAAATAATTCTAGTAATAGACCTTTAAAATTTTAGTTTTTAAGTTTTGATAAGGTTGGGTTAGCTGTAGGGGCCGGATCCCAGCAAGTGGAGGTTCACTAGGAACTCTTAAGTACTGGTCGCTTAGACGAATTTTCGCCTTGTTGACAGAAGGGTCCTTTCGGCTTGTTCCTAAACAAATCTTAACTTTAGAACTTTAAAATTAAAGAAATTTTACTAAATCAATTAATTGTTTGATTTAGCCTAAATTGATATATATTGAGTAAAAAGGTACTAGTATTGACAAAATGTAGTAACACACTAATGTTTGTCTAAGTTGTCAATCTAGGAAGTGATAATTGATCTATGAAAAGATAATTGATAATAGCAGTCTTAGTTATATGTAATAACAAATATTATGGTAACGATATGAAATAAATCACGATAGCTTTTTATAGCTAAAACAAATAATTTGCTTGAAAAAAAAAGGAAAACTTTAAATGTTTTCAATAGCAAATAACTGTTGTAATAAAATTCGATAGTAAGAAATTTTTTTTGTTAACAGGAAGCTTGTATGAAGGACAAGTATTGACAAAACTTGTTTGTATGGACAAAATTTTGATGAACAAAAAGCTAAAACAAAAAGCTTGTTTGCGTGGACAAAAAGCTTTGTATACTAAACAGTAACAAACAGAAGCTTGTATAAAGGAAATTTTTTTGTATAAACAACCAAAAGCTTATGTTCAACAGAAGCTTGTACTAAACAGTAACAAATTTTTTCCTATAAACAATGGTTAACAGAAGCTAACAGTAGTAAACTAATGCTAAATTTTTTAAGCTAACATATAGCTAACTTTACAAGATGTTAATAAAAGTATGGAGGAATATTTTAACAACAGTTAACAGTACGAAATTGATAAGTTTGAATTTGTGTGAAGTAAATCTGTTAACAGTATTAGAACAAACTTTTATAAATGACTATTTGTAACAAGAAGTCACAATTTTTTTATAGAACCATTTATCTCTTAGATTGTTGAAATTTTCTTCAAAAACTTTGGATTAAAATCTGCAAGAAAATAAATTAAAGTAAAATTACCGGCCTCCGGAGAAGTCGCGTACGAAGCACTGCCCTAAGAGATAGTCCGGGTCTATGTGCAGACTGGATCCGAACGCTCCTAGTGGTAAAATTTCTGCTTTACCGAAATCTTTTTGCCGCACACGTCGTAGAGAGAGCGACCCCGACTTAGCTCTACACAGAGCAACAACGAAGCAACAGAAATTCGAGAGCGACAAGAATTGGATAGAGTTTTTGTAGAGGAGATTGTTTTTTTGTAGGTCTAAAGGAGGAGAATGGAGCTCAATATATAGGCAACTCTATATCCCAAAAAATGAATGATGTTTAATGAGAAATCATTGATATTGAAAGCTATTAAAAAATAAAATAAAGGGAGAATGAGCCGTTGGAAATATGCCAACGTAAGGAGAAACTTGATTTTTTTTCATTATTATTGTACACCTATACAACATTGGCCAGGAAGGCTTGCCATGGCTGCACAGCAGAGATTCGTAACCCCCTGTTGCCCAGGGGTTGGCTTGGGAGTTCACTCCCTATAGGTCAGTGTTAAGTGTGTGTGGCACATAAGTGTACTACACTTGAGTAACAATGTGTTTGAGATAAAAAGTGTGTGTTAGTGTGATATGAGTGGTGTGAGGTAGTGTCCCTATGACAGTAGGAGTATAGTATAGTGTATGTGTCGCGCCCCAGAACCAGAATACCGGAGAGCGGGGGAATGACTCAGCCAACTACGTATTACGGGTAGATGAATACCTTATAATACGATCAATGCTGTCTAAAAAGACAAGGAGGTGCATACTACATGAAAGTCCCACTATGGTCACTTCGCATCTATTGTCTCAATCATTCAAACAAGAAACAGTAATAGAGAACATGTAAGATAAAGCAGTAAGGCATCCCAAACGCTCAGTCAAAATGTTCTTGACATCTGGCTTTACAAAATATAGCCAGATGATGTAGCAAAGTATACACAATTATTATCAGTTGCAGTCTGACTTAGTTATAATTATGTAAAAGTAAGTACAAGACAATCCGACTAACATGTCGGTGCCAAACGACAAAGTATAAAGTAAGTAACAAAATGAGCGAAAAAGTAAGGAACCCACTCGAGTCCTCCTACGATCATTCCTCTAGTATTGACCATCTTGGAGGTGGAAGTAAGTTGAGTCCTCGGGGACCGGCTCTAAATCTGGCCAAGCAAAACCAGAGAGGTTAGACCTCTAATAGCAAGTACCGCAAGGAAGCACGATATGAGGAATTAGAACCAGTAATAAGAAAATATGATAAATAGATCTCTACTTGTTACTGGGATTCACATAACATAACGACACTTAGAACCAACTTTCCAACCAAACAAGGACAGAAGTTGGCCCGTCATTTCTTGACATTCTGATCATCTCAGTTAGTTAACAGAGTAGGTACAATACACAAATAAGTCAACTTAACGGGCCATGTGACTACTACGACTTGCTACTGTGAGTTCCAAGTTACCCTGGAAGTATGCAATAAGGATTCCTCAGTTCTTACTATGCACAAGCAAGGCTAGTCTACACAGTCAATCAATTGTGCCAATCATGAATTAGACGAGTCCCAGCGGGACGTCCGTCATCAATATACAATAAATAATATAAGCAGATACCGCTTCCTGCCCGTGTGGCAGATTTGCAATATCTGTGGGAACCAGCTGGCATGTCGGGCACTAATAGTCCCAAAGATGGCTGCCATGTAAGAACTCGGGAATCCATTCTCTCCATGCAGTCATTATTTTATTTAACTTAGTAGCCTCTATGTTAAGTGAAATCTCATGCCGTGGATCTTGGTCCTTCAGAATGTGTACTTTCGTACAAAGTACGATATACACAACTCTACAACGATGTCCGTACGGTTAGGTTGTAGGTCTTACATAGCGTAATACAACAATCAAACCTAGCCACAGAATAATCTTGCCTTGACCATAAAGTACACATGCTGCTTTTGTAAAATAAATCTTTTGTAAAATAAATAAATTGAAGCCTGCACGTGTCTATATGTCAATATTCGGGATCGGCCAATCGATTGCAATAGTTCATAATTAATATGAACGTATCTCATTCTATTCAAGAAGACGACTAGCCAGTCTCTTAGTTCCAACTAGGAATGCATGATAAACTATTAGTCAAGGTAATAATTAATGTCAATCAATGTCAATTCGGGACAAGAATCGGTCAAAAGGCATTATGGGCTAGAGTTCATGCGGGCGAGAAAATAGGGTCTCATGCGGCTGAGAAATATGTGCTCATGCGGCGGAAAAAGTTATGCTCCTGCGGCTGGAAAGATACGCACTCATGCGGCTGAAACCAACCCAGCCATACGGCTGAGAAAAAGTAAAGTTATGCGGCTCAAGAAATCGAGTCTATGCTGCTCAAGAAATCAAGTCTATGCGGATAGGGGATCTGGGCCCTATGCGGCTCAGGTCTCAAAACTCATGCGGCTGGGACAAAAGATAGCTATGCGGCTAATTCAAGCCAATGCCTTATGCGGCTGCGGGGAGACGGTTCATATGCGGCTGCGGGTAAACTTCATGCGGTTGGGGAAATCAACGCCATACGGTTCGAGAGAAGTTAGGCTCATGCGGCTGAAAAGACAGGGCCTTATGCGACAATGGTTCAAGCGAGCTCATGCGGCAGATATTTCCCTGGGGCTGGAAGACTTGTCGCATGAAATTCCATGCGGCCAAGTACTGACATGCATCTAAGAAGTTCATGTGGCTGGGCCGTGCAAGCCATGCGGCTCAGTGCTGTTCTTCTCGTCCAATTTTCGAGAACAGAACAATGGAAGTCATTGCTTCCAAGCTCTCTAAATCTTTCATTGCAAGCCCAAATCTGGACTTCCATAGGTCAAAATGGGGTAGAACGAAATTCTCTAAAATATGGAACCATCAAAACTTGAAAATAACAAGGTTAGCTAGATCAAAATCCAATAATCCAAAAATACAACAAGTTTAGATCTACACAAAATGAGCCATAAAAATTGAAAATGCTAAGTACTAAAGTATCTAAGAATCATGTGAGGAAGAAAATGGAACAACGAAAGTGGAGATCCATCAAGAAGCAAGTTGTACTTGCTTAGCTCTCCTAGGTTGGTGGAAGAGTTATGAGGAAGAAGAAGAGTAATGAGAAGAAGTAATGAAGAGAGAGAAAGGGGGATGGGCTTAAATGGTGGTGGTGGTAGTAGGTGGGTTCATGTTGAACCACCCAAGGCCGGAAAATAAACTAACTCAGGCCGAACCCAAAAGCAAAGTAAAAGCAGAAAGTAAAAATGTAGAAAGTAGAATGTAAAAAAATAATTAGCGTGAAATTAAAAAAATTTAAATACAGAACAATATATGATAAATATTAAATAAATACTTTTTAAGCAGTACATGTATTAAAATACGTATTCTGGGAACGGAAAGTGACATCTCTACCCTCCTTAGAAAAATTTCGTCATCGGAATTCCAAATCTAAGAAGGATAGAAACATCAGAGCCAAACTAATCTAAGTACAAGTAATTTGAGCAAGCAATTATTTTACAATGTCAATAGCAAGTAACATATCTATGTTTAACAATCCACGACATCAAGTAATTCTACTCATAAGGTGACAAGCATGAGGAGTTTAAGACAATTAAGGTATACAGAAAGAAATATACCTTGTGAGTCAAATAGGTACGGATACCGTAATCGGATATCATCCTCACGTTCCCACGTTGACTCCCCTAAAGAGTGATAACCCCAAGCAACCCGGACAAGGCTAATTATTCGGTTCTTGAGTATTTTCTCTCTTCGGTCCAAAATAGACACAGGCTGTTCCTCGTAAGACAGGTTGGAACCAACAACCAGTTCAGAATGATCAAGGATATGGCTTGGGTCCGATACATACCTATGCAATTGAGATACATGGAACACATTATGCACCTCTCGTAACGAAGGTGGAAGGAATAAACGATAACCAACATCGCCTATCCGATCAAGGATAACAAACGGGCCCACGTACCGCAGACTCAACTTCCTGTGAACGCCAATCTAATGACCCCACGGGTAGGTGAGATTCGCAAGAACACGTGGTCCCTAACAGAAAACTCTAGTGGCCTACGATGTTGGTCCGCCCAATGACGATGCCGATCCTGCACAACTCGAAGTCGCTCTCTAATTCCCTTAACTACTTCGACTGTCTGGACGATTATTTCTGGGACTAGCATCTTCCTCTTCCCGATATCATCCCATGCTAGTGGCGACCTATACTTCTTACCATATAGTGCTTCAAATGGCGCCATCTGGATACTGGCTTGATAACTGTTGTTATACGAGAACTCGACTAAGTGTAGGTGGCTCTCCCAAGATCCTCCAAAATCTAGGGTGCAAGCTCGCAACATATCTTTTAAAGTCTGAATTGTTCTTTTTTATTGCCCGTCCATCTGTGGATGGTAAGCCGTGCTAAATCTTAACTTGGTATCCAGACTATGATGTAAGCTCTTCCAGAAATGTGATGTAAAACAGGTATCTCTATCTCACACAATACTAACAGGGACTCCATGCGGCCTGACTATCTGTTGCATATACAACTCTGCCAACTTTTCTGTAGATTTTTCTACTATGAAAGGAAGAAAATATGCCACATTTGTAAGCCGATCTACTATCACCCAAATAGCATCTTTACCACTTGACGATCTCGGTAAACTAGTCATAAACTCCATTGTGATGTGTTTCCACTTCCATTCTGGAATAGGAAGCGGTTGTAATAATCCAGCTGGCCTCTGCTGTTCTGCCTTGACCTGCTGACATATCAAGCAACGAAAAACGAATCGAGCTATCTCCCTCTTCATCACGTTCCACTAGAAGTGCTTTTTGATATCTTGGTACATCTTGGTCCCTCCAGGGTGAGAACTGTGAGCTTCTGTCATAACCTCCGATCTGATATCTCCACAAGGCACACATAGGTGTGATCCAAACCAAAGTGTACCATCTTCATGAATTTTTATCTCCTTTCTGAGTCGTGACTCACATTCTGTCCTAAGCTTCTGAATCCATGGGTCCTGTGCCTGAGCTGCCTTGATCCTGTCTACCAAGTCGGATCGAACTTGTAGACTTGCCAGAATTCCTACATCACTAGGAAGTACAACTTCGATGCCCATCTCCTTAAGGCCTTCTAAGATATGCTTCTGTGTTGTCAACATAAATGTGCCGCCTCTCCTGCTAAGAGCGTCTGCTACCACATTAGCCTTTCCTGGATGATACTGAAGCTCCACGTCATAATCCTTGATCAACTCCAACCATCTTCTCTGTCTCATGTTCAGTTCCTTCTGAGTAAAGATGTACTTCAGACTTTTGTGGTCTGTGTACATGTCCACTCGATCACCATATAAGTAATGCCTCCATAGCTTCAAAGCAAATATTACTGCTGCCAACTCCAAGTCATGAGTTAGATAATTCTTCTCGTGGTCTCGAAGCTGCCTAGAAGCATACGCTATTACCTTTCCATGTTGCATGAGGACACATCCAAGTCCTTTTCCTGATGCATCATAATATACAGTAAAACCTCCGGGTCCAACTGGCAATGTAAGAATAGGCGCTGATATCAACTTCTTCTTCAAATTCTTAAATGATGACTGGCATTCTGTCGACCAGACGAATGGCACATCCTTTCGTGTCAAGCGGGTTATAGGTGCTGAAAGTCTTACAAAGTCTGATACGAACCTTCTGTAATATCCTGGCAATCCCAAGAAACTCCGTACATCTGCTACGGTCCTGGGTACTGGCCAACTCTCTACTGCTTCTACCTTCTTAGGATCCACTGCTACTCCAGCTCCTGATATGATGTGTCCCAAAAATAAAATATCATTCGTCCAAAACTCACACTTGCTGAGCTTGGCATACAATTGGTTCTCTCTCAGAACCTGTAACACTTTTCGGAGGTGGTTTTCAGGCTCCTCCTTACTAGCAGAGTATACGAGAATGTCGTCAAAAAATACAACGACAAACTGATCTAAGCATGACATAAAGATATGGTTCATCAAAACCATAAATATTACTGGAGCATTGGTCAAACCAAACGGCATTACTAAGAATTCATAATGCCCATACTTCGACCTAAATGATGTCCTCGGAATATCCTCCTTCTGAACCCTCACTTGATGATACCCTGAACGAAGATCTATCTTGGAGAAAACTCTAGCTCTGCTCAACTGATCAAACAAGTCGTCGATCCTTGGTAGAGGGTATTTGTTCTTTATGGTTATCGCGTTAAGTTTCCTGTAATCGATGCACAATCTAGATAACCCATCCTTCTTCCCTACAAGTACCACTAGCGCTGCCCATGGTGATATGCTAGCTTGGATGAACTTCTTCTCCTTCAGTTCCTCTATATGCTGATATACCTTGGCCTGCTCTGAATCTTCCATTCTGTAAACTCGATCTAATATCAGTTTAGTTCCAGGTGCCAATTCTATACTGAACTCAATATCCCTAACCGGTGGTAGACCTGGAAGTTCTTCAGGAAATACATCTAGAAACTCTTCAACTACCTTCGGAAGTTGAACTTCTTCCATTTCCGTTACTACTCCCTGCTCTTATTGGGTTGCCCCTGACCTGACTAAGGTAAACTGCTTTATGCCTGGAATATCAAAAGATACACTCCCTCTACGACAATCTATTATCGCATGACTGTCTTTCAGCCAGTCCATGCCTAAGATAACGTCGAAATTTCCAACAGAAAATTCTATCAACCTGGCGGGTAAGGAATTCCTGCAAACTAAGATGCTACACACTAGAATTATCCTACTAACCCCTACGAGCCCATTACCAGTGAGTATATTCAACCTTCCTGGTAATACCTCGAACTCTATTCCTAGTCGTGTCGTAAATTGTGCTTATATAAATGAGTGTGATGCTCTCGAATCAAACAATGCTACTGCGAGATATGAGGCGTCGAGAATGTTACCTGCCACAACATCTCCCGATGCCAATACCTCTTCCAAGGACAGAGTGAATGCCTGCCCTCGACCTCCTTGTTCATTCCCATGATGTGGCCTAGCCTGGTGCTGCTGATGGCCCCTGCCTTGGTGATGCTGGGGTGGTCTATGTTGTTGCTGCATCGATGGTCCCTGCTGCCGAAATATCTGAGCCTGCAACATGAACAAACGCTGTGTCAGCGGCCTTACCGCCACTGCTGGCCCTCGATACTGGCCTGCCCCTGGTGCTGGCAGAGTAGGAAAATGTTGTACTGGTCCTCCTGACGTCGAATTCATAGGACAGGTGGAAACCCGATGATCTGGACTTTCACATATCAAACACTGCCCATTCAATGTTTGATACACATCTCTAGTGTGCCCTATTTTCCACAAAAAGTGCAGCCCGATGGGGTTGCTGGTTCTTCCTCTGTTGCTGTTGCTGCTGTCTTGGTGGTGGTGCTGGCCCTCGTATTGCCACATCGTAAATACGAACGCAGGGGACGGTACTGTTGTTCGGGGTGCTACTCCTCCTCCTCCAGTCCTTGCTGCAATCCTCTGAATGGTAATCTCATCTGACTGTTGGATCTGATTGTTGGATCTCTTCTGACCTCCAGTCCTTGCTGCAATCCTCTGAATGGTGATCTCATGCCTTCGGGTTGCCGTCAATACCTTATCAAAAGTCTGATAATTGTGCCCCTCTATCAATTGCAAGAGCTCAAGATGAAACCATTGCTGGAACCTCATAGCCCTCTGGCTCTCCGTTGCTACCTACTCTGGGACAAACCTACTCAATCTGCAGAACTCCGCTGCATAAGCATCTACCGTCTTGCCGGCCTGTTTGAGGTTGATAAACTTTTGTTGTAGCTCAAACTGTGCCACAACTCTATAGTACTTCATCTTGAATCTTGCAGTAAAATCGTCCCAAGTAACAGGACGTCTAATGCCTACTTCCTCTAATTTCCACCAATAACGTGCGAGATCCTGAAGTAACAACTTCACTTGATCCACACGTTCTTTTGCCGGTAACTTGGCCGCCGTCAGAATAACTCAATATCCTTAAGCCATACATCTGCTGAGATGGCATCTTCCGTTCCTTCGAAACGACGGGGGTTGTACTTGCAAAATCTGGTTGATGCTCCTGAATCTGTCCTTGCCCCTCTTTGCAAAGCCGTTTGCAACCCTTGGTCGAGTAATACGTTCTGCTCTTATAACTGAGCGTGCATGCGCTGCTGGGCTAACATCTGATGTTACCGAGTAGCCATCATCCCTCTCATGATCTCCAGAAGGGCCGGTGTGTCCACTTCTACAGGGGTAGGTAGAACTATTGGTGGCATTGGAACCTCCGGATACTGCGGTCCAGCTGCTGGTTCCACTATCACTTATTCTTGGATAGCCTCTTGAGTTAATACTAGCCCTTGTAGCTGATCAACATGGTCAGGTTGTCCATGCTACCCTTGTTGTTGCTGTCCAGCTCTGATAGACACGGACGAAGTGCCCCTAAGAAAAGGGGCAAGAAAGCAATCAAATGATCGGACATGAAGGATCAATGAAGCCGAAGGATACTGGAATGTCAAGCTAGGGTTGAGAACAACGAATCATGAGATCAAGGGAAAAACATGTGTGATTGAGACATCCTATAAATTAAAATATCCCACAAGTCTGAAATCAGACCTGCATGGGCCACCACTAAAACCTTGTTATGTCCCAGAACCAGAATACCGGAGAGCGGAGAAATGACTTAGCCAGCTACGTATTACGGGTAGATGAATACCGTATAATACGATCAATGTTGTCTAAAAAGACAAGGGGTACATACTACATAAAAGTCTCACTATGGTCACTTCGCATCTATTGTCTCAATCATTCAAACAAGAAACAGTAATAGAGAACATGTAAGATAAAGCAGTAAGGCATCCCAAACGCACAGTCAAAATATTTTTAACATCTGGCTTTACAAAACATAGCCAGATGATGTAGCAAAGTATACACAATTGTTATCAGCTGCAGTCTGACTTAGTTACAATGATGTAAAAGTAAGTACAAGATAATCCGACTAACATGTCAGTACTAAACGACAAAGTATAAAGTAAGTAACAAAACGAACGTGATAGTAAGGAACCCACTCGAGTCCTCATGCGATCATTCCTCTAGTATTAACTATCTTGGAGGTGGAAGTAAGCTGAGTCCTCGGGGACCGGCTCTAAATCTGGCCATGCAAAACCAGAGAGGTTAGACCTCTAATAGCAAGTACCGCAAGGAAGCACGATATGAGGAATTAGAACCAGTAATAAAAGAATATGATAAATAGATCTCTGCTCGCTACTGGGATTCACATAATATCACGACACTTCGAACCAACTTCCCAACCAAACAAGGACAGAAGTTGGCCCATCATGTCTTGACATTCTGATCATCTCAGTTAGTTAACAGAGTAGGTACAATACACAAACAAGTCAACTTAACCGGCCATGCTACTACTACGCCTTGCTACTGTGAGTTCCAAGTTACCCTGGAAGTATGCAAAATGGATTCTCCAGTTCTTACTATGCACAAGCAAGGCTAGTCTACCCAGTCAATCAATTGCGCCAATCATGAATTAGACGAGTCCCAGCGGGACGCCAGTAATCAATATACAATAAATAATATAAGCAGATACCGCTCCCTTTCCGTGTGGCAGATTTACAGTATCTGTGGGAACCAGCCGGCATGTCGGGTACTAGTAGTCCCAAAGATGGCTGCCATATAAGAACTTGGGAATACATTCTCTCCATGCAGTCATTATTTTATTTAACTTAGTAGCCTCTATATTCAGTGAAATCCCATACCGTGGATCATGGTCCTTCAGAATGAGTACTTTCGTACAAAGTACGATATGCATAACTCTACAACAATGTCCGTGCGGTTAGGTTGTAGGTCTTACATAGCGTAATACAACAATCGAACCAAGCCACAGAATAATTAAGCCTTGACCATAAAGTACACATGCTGCTTTTGTAAAATAAAGCTTTTGTAAAATAAATAAATTGAAGCCTGCACGTGTCTATATGTCAATATTCGGGATCGGCCAATCGATTGCAATAGTTTATAATTAATATGAACGTGTCTCATTCTATTTAATAAGACGACTAGCCAGTCTCTTAGTTCCAACTAGGAACGCATGATAAATGATTAGTCAAGGTAACAATCAATGTCAATCAATATCAATTCGGGACAAGAATCCGTCAAAAGGCATTATCGGCTAGAGTTCATGCGGCCGAGAAAATAGGGTCTCATGCGGCTGAGAAATATGTGCTCATGCGGCAAAAAAAGTTATGCTCCTGCGGCTAGAAAGTTACGCGCTCATGCTGCTGGAAAGATACGCGCTCATGCGGCTGAAAAGATACGCGCTCATGCGGCTGAAACCAACCCAGCCATGCGGCCGAGAAAAAGTAAAGTTATACGGCTCAAGAAATCGAGTCTATACGGCTCAAAAAATCAAGTCTATGCGGATAGGGGACCTGGGCCCTATGCGGCTCAGGTCTCAAAACTCATGCGGCTGGAACAAAAGATAGCTATGCGGCTAATTCAAGCCAATGCCTTATGCGGCTGCGGGGAGACAAATCAAATACGGCTGCGGGTAAACTTCATGTGGTTGAGGAAATCAACACCATGCGGCTCGAGAGAAGTTAGGCTCATGTGGCTGAAAAGACAGGGCCTTATGCAGCAATGGTTCAAGCGAGCTCATGCGACAGATATTGCCCTGCGGCTGGAAGACTTGTCGCATAAAATTCCATACGGTCAAGTACTGCCATGCGGCTAAGAAATCCATGTGGCTGGGCCATGCAAGCCATACGGCTTAGCGCTGTTCTTCTCCTCCACTTTTCGAGAACAGAACCATGGAAGCCATTACTTCTAAGCTCTCTAAATCCTTCATTTCAAGCCCAAATATGGACTTCCATAGGTCAAAATACGGTAGAAGAAATTCTATACAATATGGAACCATCAAAGCTTGAAAATAACAAGGTTAGCTAGATCAAAACCCAATAATCTAAAAATACAACAAGTTTAGATCTACACAAAATGAGCCATGGAAATTGAAAATGCTAAGTACTAAAGTATCTAAGAATCTTGTGAGAAAGAAAATGGAACAACAAAAGTGGAGATCCATCAAGAAGCAAGTTGAACTTGCCTAGCTCTCCTAGGTTAGTGGGAGAGTTATGAGAAAGAAGAAGAGTAATGAGAAAAGTAATGAAGAGAGAGAAAGGGGGATAGGCTTAAATAGTGGTGGTGGTAGTAGGTGGGTTCATATTGAACCACCCAAGGCCGAAAAATAAACCAACTCAGGCCGAACCCAAAAGCAAAGTAAAAGTAGAAAGTAAAAATGCAGAAAGTAGAATGCAGAAAAATAATTAGCATAAAATTAAAGAAATTTAAATACAGAACAATACATGATAAATATCAAATAAATACTTTTTAAGCAGTATATGTATTAAAATACGTATTCTGGGAACGAGAAGTGACAGTATGTGTATGAATGAGTAATGGTAAGAAATGGGTAAGGGATAATATTGAGGCATAGGCAAAGGTTATGAGTAAAACATGAGTAGAATGGAGGTAGGTTAGCATATGTATAGGTATAAATTTGTAGATGGGTATTGCTATAGGGGAAGGGTTAGGTAATTTTTAATTAAGGATGTCATCATATTTGTGTATAGGGTAATGTGATAGAGTATAGGGTAATTGAGGAAAAATAGATAAGTATTACATCATAGAGTATATGCATGTACAGAATAGGTAGATACATAGAATTGACCTAGTATGGACTAGAATACCTTGTTAAGGCAAAGTGGGTCCCAAACCTAGAATTGACCTAGTTTGACTAGTTTTGACCTGGTTTGACTAGTTTTGACCTAGTTTGACTCCCATGACCTAGGAAAGACCTAGAAGCATGTAACTAATACTTTAAATATATATTGTTTACTTTAGAACACCAAGTAACTCTGTATATCTCATATATAGGTTTGTGTGACACACTTTAGACATCGATCCTCATTTACTGCTCAGGATGACAGGCGAGTACATTATCTAATAGTTTTCATTTATTTGATGATTATTATCATTCAGCTTCCAGTATGGTTTTACCAAATTTTTTGACACAATACGGATTGTACTTCTAGATTCATTCATTTGTGACACACATATTATACTTATGTGGCCTCTATTTCTGGAACCACCTACTGAAACTATCTACTGGAAACACCTACTGGCATCACTTATATTCTGGCTAGACTTGTACTTGATTTACGTGTTAGTATATGGATTTAGTAGTACTTGTCAGACGAGAAAATACTCGAGTAGACATATACACATTCCTAATCATGCTGGAACCACCCCTACTGGTCTAATCTGGAAAGATAGTCGTCGCACACTTACCAAGCGTACGATGTGCCATATTTATCCCCTAGCCATTTATATGTTGAAAGCGGTATTTCAAAACACACTGGTTTAGTGTCTACTAATATATTCACATTTGAGTCTCATTATACTGGCTGGACTCACATCACACTTGTTCTGGCCTAGTTATCTTTATTTACAATCTGTATTGTTATGTTCTTTTGATTCACTATGTTTATTCTCCTTGTACTATAGTTAGCTTTTATTCTACTTCATTTTTTACTCTTTCTATTCTGTTCATCAAGTATTACTTGTTATAACTGTTTTATAGTCTTCTTCATTTATTTGGAACTACTAGAGGAGATATGCTTGTTCCATTCTGACTGGATATATTTTTTAGATAATTTCTCAGGGGATATGTGTCCCACATACTATGGATCTGAAGAAGGGATAGCGACCATGGGTCCTGATTCTCAAGAGTGATTACAGAGAGGCTTAGTTACTAGTTTTGACTTGTGTTAGATTCTCTGTTAGAACTTTTGGCATGTAAATATAATGAAGATTTTGTTATTGTACTTGAGACTTAGATTTTGCTACTCTAGTTGGATGTTGTTAATGTTTTGAATTTTGTAGTTATTAGACTTCTTTGATATCTTATCGTACTTTAGATTGTGATTGAGTATTTACCATATCTTTATATTTGTCCTTCATTTGAAGTTGAGATCTATGACAGGTACATTATATCATTGTGTGAGATTATTAGTTAGTGATCTAGACAGTGTTCTACTGTCGATGTTATGGCATAGACTGGGTGCTGTCATGCACTCGTGCCCCTATACTAGGTGCGGGTCGTGACAGTTCAAGTTTGTGACATCTCGTCTTTCTAACAATTTTCAGGTATCATACTCTTAGATATGTTTAACTATGCAACTGCAAAAATTCTTACTTACCATCAAAATAAATTCCATTATTATTTCAGACCCGGTGCAAAGAGCAACAAAACCGGAGAGGAAAGCATGTATATAACCATAGGCTAAGCCGAAAAGGCTATGCCAGTTTATGAGAAAAAATTGTAAGTAATATTATAATAAGTTTTATATATTTCATTTGGAATTTTAAGTCATTATATTATATGTCACTTCCCATTCCCAGAATATGTATTTTAAATACGTGGACTGCTCGAATGTATTTATTTAAATTTTATCATGTATTATTCTGTATTTAAAATTCCTTTAATTTTTCGCTAATTATTTTTTTGTATTTTACTTTCTGCATTTTACTTTCTGTTTTGCTTTTGGGTTCGGCCTGAGTTAGTTTATTTTTCGGGTTTGGGTGGTTCAACAATTCTCCACCTACCCCCTCTTCATTTAAAGCCCCAAACCCTTTCTCTTTCTTCATTACTTCTCCTTCTCATTAACTCTTCTTCTTCATCCTCCATAACTCTCCCCCACCTACTCAGCCGCATATGCAAGTGCCAACTTGCTTCATGATGAAACCCCAGTATTATTGTTCCATCATCTTTCTTACTTAATCTTAAACCTCTTTAGTATTTAGTATTTGCAATTTCCATGGCTCATTTCATATAGATCTAAGTTTAATGTATTTTCAGATTTCTTAGGTTTTGATCTAGTAACTTTGTTATTTTTTAAGTTTTGATGGTTCCATTTTGTAGAGAATTTCGTTCTACCCTATTTTGACCTATGAAAGTCTAGATTTGGGCTTGGAACGAAAGATTTGGAGAGCTTAGAAGCAATGGCTTCCATGGTTCTGTTTTCGGAAGTGGAGAAGATGAACAGTGTTGAGCCGCATGGCTTGCGTGGCCCAACCGCATGAACTTCTTAGCCGCATGGCTTGCATGGCCCAACCGCATGAACTTCTTAGCCGCATGGCAGTACTTGACCGCATGAAATTTTATGCGACAAGTCTTCCAGCCGCATGAGCTCGCTTGAACCATTGCCGCATAAGACTTGCACTCTTTTCGGCCGCATAAGGCCTTGTCCTTTCAGACACATGGTATTGATTTCCCCAACCGCATGAAGTTTACCCGCAGCCGCATAAGGCTATGCTAATTCTGGCCGCATGAATCTTTTATTTTCGGCCGCATGTGCTTTGCTTGCCGCATATCGTATATTCGACCGTATGAGCTTTGCTTGTTGTATATCGCATATTCAGCCGCATGAATTTTGAGACCTGAGCCGCATAGGGCCCAGATCTCCATCCGCATAGACTCGATTCCTTGAGCTGCATGGACTTAGTTTCTCAGCCGCATAACTTTACTTTTCTCAGTCGCATGTCTGGGTCAGTTTCAGCCGCATTAGCACGTATCTTTTCAGCCGCATGAGCGCGTATATTTTCTGCCGCATGAGCGTGTATCTTTTCAGCCACATGAGCGCGTATCTTTTCAGCCGCATGAGCATATTTTCCCAGCCGCATGAGATCCTATTTTCCCGGCCGCATGAACTCTAGCCCATAATACCTTTTTGGCTGATTCTGGTCCCGAATTGACATTGATTGATATTGATTGTGACCTTGACTAATAATTGATCATGCGTTCCTAGTTGGAACTAAGAGACTGGCTAGTCGTCTTACTGAATTGAATGAATAAGACACGTTCATATTAACTATGAACTATTGCAATCGATTGGCCGATCCCGAACATTGGCATATAGACACGTGCAGGCTTCAATTTATTTTTCTACAAAAGCAGCATGTGTACTTTATGATCAAGGCATGATTATTCTGTGGCTAGTTTTGATTGTTGCATTACGCTATGTAAGACCTACAACCTAACCGTATGGGTATCGTTGTAGAGTTGTGCATATCGTACCTAGTACGAAAGTATTCATCCTGAAGGACCATGATCTACGGCATGGGATTTCACTTAACATAGAGGCTACTAAGTTAAATAAAATAATAATGGCATGGAGAGAATAGATTTCCAAGTTCTTACATGGCAGCCATCTTTGGGACTATTAAGTGCCCAACATGCCGGCTAGTTCCCACAGATACTGCAAATCTGCCACACGGACAGGGAGCGGTATCTGCTTATATTATTTATTATATATTGATGACGGGCGTCCCACTTGGACTCGTCTAATTCATAATTGGCACAATTAATTGACTGGGTAGACTAGCCTTGCCCGTGCATAGTAAGAACTGAGGAATCCTTTATTGTATATTTCCAGGGTAACTTGGAACTCATAGTAGCAAGTCGTAGTAGTAGCATGGTCGTTTAAGTTGACTTATTTGTGTACTTACTCTGTTAACTAACTGAGATGATCAGAATGTCAGGACATGACGGGCCAACTTCTGTCCTTGTTTGGTTGGAAAGTTGGTTCGAAGTGTCATGATGTTATGTGAATCCCAGTAGCAAGCAGAGATATATGTATCATATTCTCTTATTACTAGTTTTAATTCCTCATATCGTGCTTCCTTGAGGTACTTGCTATTAGAGGTCTAACTTCTCTGGTTTTGCATGGCCAGATTTAGAGCCGGTTCCCGAGGACCCAGCTTACTTCCACCTCCAAGATGGTCAATACTAGAGGAATGATTGCAGAAGGACTCGAGTGGGTTCCTTACTTCTCCACTCGTTTTGTTATTTACTTTATACTTTGCCGTTTAGCACCGACATGTTAGTCGGATTGTCTCGTACTTAATTTTACATAATTGTACCTAAGTCAGGCTGCAGCTGAGAAACAATTGTGTATACGTTGCTACATCATCTGGCTATGTTTTATAAAGCCAGATATCAAGAACATTTTGACTGAGCGTTTGGGATGCCTTACTGTTTCATCTTACATGTTCTCTATTACTGTTTCTTGTTTGAATGATTGAGACAATAGATGTGAAGTGACCATAGCGAGACTTTCATGTAGTATGCACCCCCTCGTCTTTAAGACAGCATTGATCGTATTATATGGTACTCCTCTACCCGTAATACGTAGCTGGCTGAGTCATTCCTCCGCTCTCCAGTATTCTGGTTATGGGGCGTGACATTATAGAATGATCATTTTATATAATAAGTTTTTCTAAATAACAAAAGAATGACGGTACATATACTGAGGAGCAAGTAGACCGCTGTCTTTTTTGGAAGTTAGCTCGAAAGAAGCAAAAGCAGGATGTAGGCACCAGTTCTACAAAAAAATACTAGGGGGTGATAATGAACATGTTGAAGAAGATGATGCTCCATCGATAGTTTATAATCCAGTCACACAAGTAATGGTGGATAAGATTGTAAGCAAGTCTAAACTGCATTTCATTTTCATTTTCATTCTTTTGGCACAACTTCTTATTAATATACTAACATAACTCCGTTCATTTCATAGGATGAAAAAAAAAAAGTTCTGGAGATTTATTCACTCCTCAAAACGTAGATGCTTTAAGTTATATAATTGAGATGTCCGAGCATAGTGGTTGTGTTACGGCCATGGGGAACTATGTTACATCAAGATCTTATTTCAACACTCCTAAAGCTCCGAGTCGTTGGGAGGAGGAGAAAAAAGTTGCTGGATGAGATTGAGAGAAAAAATAAAATGGCAAGTAACTTACTTTCACAAGGTCTCTATGGTACGCCGTTATCCGATACCGGTTCCAACTTTTCAAAAAATATTGGAACTGTATCAACTCCTCCAATTCCTACGATGAATGCACCGATTTCTGCTTCCGAAGGGTCACGGAGGCCAAGGATTATGAACCTGGTTTATTTCATCCCTTTTTCAATATTTGATTTTCAATATCCGAAACATAGAAATGTAGTACTTTAGTTTATTTTCAATATTGTTCCATTCACATGAATGATTCATAGGAAATAAAAAAGTTCATGCAACGTTCAATAGTTTTTTCTTGACTCTTTTTTTTTCTGATTACATGTTCTTAGTTGTATATCCTCCTTTCTAGACCGGAAATGATTCGTATCGGATCGGGACATGCCACAATGAATCGATATAGAACGATACTACAAACTATGCTTAGATTAATGTTTAAAATGGCAATCTTACTCTTCCTATGTATTTGTACATCTAAATTATTAGTACAATATCACTATTTCTCATAAATCCTATAGCAAATGATCATGTCTAAGTAGGACAGTTACAGGAAAAATAGGATGTCTAAGTAGGATAGTTTCTTTATAGTGTTTGAACTTTTTTGATCATACCAGTTCTATCTTTTCTAAAAAGGTTGTAAGTGCAAAATCTCCTCTCCAAACTGATCAAGATACCGATGTTGATGCAGCAAAACCTGATTATAACAAGCATAAAACAAAGGTACTACATGTCAGTTTCTTTGTTCTTTGAAATCCTAGTCAACATGATACTAAAATGGAAGTAATAAAGGGACATTTGATTTTCTATTTGCTTTCTTTTAATAAATGCCAATTGGCAGTGGGTTTTGTTAACGATATTGTTCCCAAAGGAACCATTTTGGAATACAAGTCCCCCAATGTTATTGTGTCCATCGAATTGGTATTGATTGAGGATGGGTTGCTTCCTATTCCACCTCAAGATATCCATCTGACTAAGGTTAAGGATGCTACTGGATGTCACATACTTTGGCCAAACAATTTAGTTCTTCATGGTACTCTAATTAGAGAGGTAGTCAATATTTATTTAAAAGTTTCTCTTGTATAAATACCATAATATTTCTGTCTTATACATTTTTACTCTAAAATTTTGTTGTATTTTAGGCATCTAAGGTGGAAAAGGTAGCTCTCAATAAGCAAAAGAAGACCCCAACTAAAGTTAAAACTCCTACAAGGGCTTCCACTATAATTAGAAGGTCATTCAAAAATCCGTCCGGAATGGAATGCTTTGCTAAACTGGTACAATGGTTGATAATTGAAAAAAAAACTCAATTTCGGTACCATTTCCTGTCTAATTGTTTAGTAGTCCAACAATTGCATGCCTTGTCGAAAAGGATTCTAAATTTTTCATTAAAATATGTGCCCTTTCAGACAATTGCATCCAAATATACATAAGGTACATGAATACTTTTCTTTTGAAGTTATTACATTAATAAGTTGATCTAAATAATCTGTAAACTATATATATAGGTTGTTGTACATTGGTTTGAAGGACCTAAACCCTGTCGAGGATGTTTCCTTCATTAATCTGAGACTAGTCTCCTTGTATGGTTTAAAAGACTTTTATGCAACTCTGGATGCAAGGCACGACATATTTGTAACAGTTTGATCTCTCGAAAATAAAATTGACTTGTTTTCTTGCCATACAATCCTAGGCAATACATTTCTTACTTAATTTTCTTCTACAAGTTCTTACTAACTCGATAACTTGCATATGTCTTAGTATTATGTGGTGTTAAATTTTTTATTAGGCTTTGGTTGTCATTGACCTGTCACTAATGAAAGCGTATTATCTGGACTCTTTGAGGAGTTGCATCCATGATGATCTTAAGTACATTGTAACAAGGTATGCATGAACATTTGTACCATATCTTATGGATGGCACAACTACAGTCAATGTACTAATTAGGTGCTTTAATAATAAAATTAATATTTTCTACTTTAATTTGTATCGTGGACTTCAGATGTTTCATGCTCAAATGGAAAATCAAGTCAAAAAATTTAAATTGAATTGGATAATAATTAAGGTACAATATATTTCTCCCTTATTAATCTAAATAAAAAATAAATACAAGTTTGTAAGGATTTTATTTAATTTTATATGATTAGGCGCCAGTACAAACCAGCTCCGTCGAATGTGGGTACTGTGTGATGAGATATGTGAAGGAGATCACATCTGATCCAAGCTTACTTAATCCAAAGGTGATGTTTTTCTTAATCGACATGTAAATTTAGAATATAATATCATGATAGTACAAACCGTTTCATTTTTTCTTTCTATTTACAAACAGTATAATGAAAAGGGAGAATACACTTCCGAAAAAAGTAATAAAGTTCGTACGAAGTGGATGTAACATGTTTTACAGTTCCTTAGCTAACAAATCTTCGCAAGTCATAGAATTCAGCTACTTCAGTGAATATATTCATTTAATTTGTGCGCTTGACCACTTAAATACGGTATAAAGTATTGAATGGGTGAATTCCCTAGGCATATAGTAAATGCATTTTGTGTCACCCTTTATCAATTTTTATTTGCATCAATGTTAGTTGCAAGCTTTTTACAGGGACTTTGGATCCATCTTTAGTACCCTATCATTCCTGTTGTTGCACCCCTAATTTCCTCTTGCTGTACACATCTGCCAACAACACACACATACACTTGGTTTACTGATACATACAGATTTTCCAAATTTGATACTCTACTAGACACCTATACCGTTACACAGGTAACGAGGTTGTTCTCGAACCTGGACATTTCTCCACAAAACCCAAACACTCTAATAACGCTCACGCAAGGGTGCATAACCATCCTTTGTTATGCCCTTGCTGCAGTGCAGATGCACACTCACCTGTATGCCTCCAGCAGTTGCTCCTACTACTCTATGTTGAAGTTGTAACTGCAATTGCTACTACTGCAGATACCTCAATGAGTATATCCCCATCTTGTTTGTTACTACTCTTCTATTAGTGCTATTGCTAAATAAACTAATGTGCCTATAATGATATCTTCCATGATGAGTACACTATACTGCATACTTGATTTTTTTTCACTTCAAGATCCCATGCTTACTATCAGATACCCTTGTACACTAGTCTATACATGAACCCTATGTTTCTAAGACTTCTACCCATCCTCATACCCCATTCTGCACATACTGGGTCACGGCACATAAACACATATTTATGTAGTGAACTCTTCATTTTCCTACTAACCACTACTTTGGTTGTCCCCAATTAGGAGTGCCTACCTACTGCACATAATGTAGGTGCCTGCTGGTATATTAGAGAACCATGCACCTATTAGTCACACATGCACATAATACAAAGGTACACCCCAAAACAAGTATCCAGAACTAACATACATACTCAAAACACAGGCTGAAACACACATATACATTGGTATATTGATATTAAGCATTGATGACCCATGTCATTGCATACACAACACATTCTAACCTAAACACAGGAACTGCACAAACTGAATCCAAACTCTCGTTATTTTTTTCTTAGTTACACATATACACTGGTACACTAATATTATACTCTCCTTATTTTCTCCAAGATATTGTTCTCTTATTATATTGTTGGTCAACAAGCTCATTAACATAAATTGTTAATTTTTGCTCCTGTTCTCTCAGGAACTACATAAAAAATGAAGGTGCTGTGAATATGGGAGAGATGTGCTTCGGTCGGGTTTGTTACTTATTTGGTTTTATTTGTATAATTATCACAATTTGGATGTTTAAGATGTATGAAAAATACATACAGATGTTGGATAAGTTTTGGTTAGACAAGTGTTGGATGTTTGTGGTTGGATGTATTGGAAGTTTATGGTATATGAACGGTACAGTTTATTAATATAAAAATTGGGTTTTATAGTAATTTGATATATGTAAATCTTCTGGATTATTGATATTATGTGTGTGTTCGATTAGTAATATATGATTCTTGACAAAATTTTGGCTAGCTTCTCTTGACGGTAATAAAAAGTCAACAATTAACTCAATTCTGCTGCCGAAGGACTTTACATTGATGGTTTCTAACTGTGAATTAATGCTTTTCTTGACGAGTTTTGTCTGTCAAAAAATAGTTTTCTTGACGGTTAATAACCGTCAACTAGGCAAGAAAAGTTTTCAACTACAGGTTTTCTTTTTCTCCAAACTGATTGCTTGACGGCTAAATAAGTCAAGAAAACTATTTCATATGACGGTCAAAAAAGTCAAGAAAAGCCTTGTCAAAGACCGTCAAGAAAAGTCAAGGACTTTTTTTGACTCTGGCCTACTTAACGGATCCACAACCATCAACAGAACCCTTTCTTGACGGGGATTAACCGGCAAGAAACCCTTTTTTATTGTAGTGTTATAGTATTATTTTGTATTTCTATTATAATTTTGAGACAAATTTATAATAGTTATTGTTCACTCTTCAATTAAAGCTTTCGCACCCAAATCTTCTCAAATCTCTAATTTTATACTAATAATTTGTTTTTGGGTCTTCGTCTTGCATCAAATTGGTATCAGAGCTAAACCCTGCTTTAGAAATATTTGTATATGAATGTAGGTAAAACTCAAACAAGAATGTTCACACAAAATTTCTTGCAACAATTTTGTGCTATAATAGATAATATATATGATTAGATGCTTGCTGAAATGAAAAAAGTGTTTAGAATTTTTTCCAATACTAATAAAATAAAAATTATTGCTAATGGTGATCTTATACACATAAAAAATTCATTAGTTGAACCTATTGAGTCTGTTATAGACGTATCAGAAGTTAAATCTAAGTCTAAGTCTAGATTTAAACCAGTATATAATTTTGAGCTTCATAAGTCTAGATTTAAGTCATCAATAAAATTTGAGCTTCATAAGTCTAGATTTAAACCATTCTGATTCTAAATCTAGATTTAAACCAGTAATAAATTAGAGAACTCTCCGTAAATTCTATCTGAACATAAATTTATTTATGGAATCAAAATGGACGTTTTCAGAAAGTTAAATCAATAGAAATGTAGATCAATGAGAGTTCCATAAATGGACATTTGAGTAGATCCTCCATCCTCTGAACGCAAATCCAAACTTAAGCCTATGTTGCAAATTAGCCTATAGAAAAATTGTTCATGCTGGTCACCTAAATCATTTATTCCATTCAACGACTCTGTTAAGGGTCATGTTCTCAATAACATTAAAAAGTATATTCTTCATTAAATTTAAATTTTTAGTAGATGTATGTTTAGACCTTATAGTTCTAGACGCTCGTATGGCTACTATCTTACCACTCTCTCTTACCGGAGCATATATTGGCATGTATTGCACCTGCCCAAGTCATCTAATAAGACGTTCTCTTATCTTGTCTTAACTGATATCATCATATTTTTTTAATCTTATATTTCAATATAGTGTTAGTATTTTATCTTAACATTCTCATTTCTGTATACTAAAAAATTAAAACATGTGACACATGGAAGCCACACAACATAAATTGAAGAATTAAAATAAAATTGAATATTAACAAGGGCTAATTAGTATTTAGATCCTGCATTTTATACCAGCTTAGAGTTTAAGACTTACATATCTAATTGAAAAACTTGGACTCTGAATTTTATTTTTGGTTTTCTTTTTCCCATGATAAAATTAATATGAGTACAAGGGCAACATCCAACACATGTTGAAAATGAGGGTATAATGCAAAAAAAAACCAAAAAAAATCCACAATTCGACATGTTAGAGATTAAATGATCCCCGTACCTCTCGCATGCGAAGCAAGCGCTCTACCATGTGCTCTACATCTCCTTTGATTCTACCATTTGCTACCGGTTTAATTTTGAAGTAAGTGCTCTGTCCATCTCAGCTACATGTTCTAAGGGCATCCACAATGGAGATACTCAAAATACATATTCCAAATTATTGTAAATTGTGTAAATTGCTACTTTTGGAGTGTCTCTCTAATATTAGTACACAATGGTACACTCCAACCAAATACTTCAAATTAATCCCCTCTTTGTCCTCGTCTTTGCTTTCCATTCATGTCTGGTAAATATTTTTCCTCCCTCCTTTTTCTCTTTATTTTTATTTCATATTTGGTAGAAAGGTTAATTTGGGTGGAAGCAGCACACCATAAAATATAAAAAAATACAACAAGAATAAAATAAAACAATATACTAATTCAAAAAAAAATTGACACATGGAAGCCACACAACATAAAGTAAAAAAAGTTAGAAAATAAGTACATAAAAATATTCAAGGTGATGCAAGGTATCGAACCCCGTACATCTCGCATGCTAAGCGAGCGCTCTACTATCTGAGATACATCCCCACATATGTTTCCATTTGCCACTGGTCCTAATTGCTAAGCATGTTCTCTATCCATCAAAGCTACATGTCCTAATCTATTAAACACCTCTATGGCTTTGTGCTGCAATTGAGCAGATCCTCCATCATATAAACACCAATCTAAACTAAAGCCTTTGATGCAATTAGCCTATAGGAAAATTGTTCATGTTGACTATCTGAATCATTTTCTTCTATTCCACTTTGTTAAAGGTCACTTCTCAGTAATACTAACAAAAAGTATATTCTTCAATAAATTTAAAAATTTTGTAGATCTTCGTTTCGACCTTATAGTCCTAGCGGCCCATATGGCTACTATCTTATCGTTCTTTCTTACCGGGGTAGAGGATGACATGTCTTGGACATGTTAAAATGACATAATATGACATTCTCTAATCTCAATTGGTATCATCTTGAAAATTTTCGTCTAATATTTCAATGTATTGTTAGTATTTCATATTTAACATTCTTACTTATGTTATACTAATTCAAAAAAAATTAAATATTTGACACATGGAAGCCACACAACATAAATTGAAAAAAGTTAAAAAAATAAGTATATAAAAATATTCATAGAGATGTGGGGTATCGATACCCGTACCTCTCGCATGCTAAGCAAGAGCTCTACCATCCGAGCTACATCCCCAAAAATGTTTCCATTTGCCACTGGTCCTAATGGCTAAGCATGTTCTCTATCCATCAAAGCTACAAGTCCTAATCTATTAATCACCTCTTGTGCTGCAATTGAAAAAATCCTCCATCCTCTTAACACCAATACAAACTACAGCCTTTGATGCAATTAGCCTATAGGAAAATGGTTCATGTCGACTATCTGAATAATTTTCTTCCATTCCACTCTGTTAAAGGTCACATTCTCAGTAATACTAGCAAAAGTTATATTCTTGAATAAATTTAAATTTTTAGTAGATGTTCGTTTTGAGCTTATAGTCCAAGCGGCTCATATGGCTACTATCTTATTGTTCTTTCCTACCGGGGCGGAGGTTGACATGTCTTGGACATGTTAAAATAACCTAATATGACATTCTCTATTCTCAATTGGTGTCATCTTGAAAATTTTCGTCTTATATTTCAATATATTGTTAGTATTTCATCTTTAACATTCTTATTTATGTTATACTATATCAAAAAATAAAATATTTGACATATGGAAGCCACACAACATAAAGTAAAAAAAAGTTAAAAAAATAAGTATTAAAAATATTCATAGAGATGCGGGGTATCAATCCCCGTACCTCTCACATGCTAAGCGAGCACTCTACCATCTAAGCTACATCCCCATATATGTTTCCATTTGCCACTGGTCCTAATTGTTAAGCATATTCTCTATCTATCAAACCCACAGTTCCTAATCTATTAATCACTTCAATGGCTTTGCGCTGCAATTGAGCAGATCCTACATCCTCTGAACAACAATCCAAACTAAAGCCTTTGATGCAATTAGCTTATAGGAAAATGGTTCATTTCGACTATCTGAATCATTTTCTTCCATTCCACTCTGTTAACGGTCACGTTCTCACTAATACTAACAAAAAGTATATTCTTCAACAAATTTAAAATTTTAGTAGATGTTTGTTTCGACCTTATAGTCCTAATAGCTCATATGGCTTCTATCTTGTTACTCTTTCTTACCGGGGCAAAGGTTGGTCTTGGACATGTTAAAATAACCTAATATGACATTCTCTAATCTCAATTGGTTTCATCTTGACAATTTTCGTCTTATATTTCAATATATTGTTAGTATTTCATCTTTAACATTCTTATTTATGTTATACTAATTCAAAAAATAAAATATTTGACACATGGAAGCCACATAACATAAAGTAAAAAAGTTTAAAAAATAAGTATTTAAAAACATTCGTAGAGATGTAGGTTATCGATCCCCGTACCTCTCGCATGCTAAGCAAGCGCTTTACCATCTGAGCTACATCCGCACTTATGTTCCCATTTGCCACTGGTCCTAATTGCTAAGAATGTTCTCTATCCATCAAAGCTACACGTCCTAATCTATTAATCACCTCCATGGCTTTGCGCTGCAATTTAGTAGATCCTCCATCATATGAATACCAATCCAAACTAAAGCCTTTGATGCAATTAGCCTATAGGAAAATGTTTCATGTCGACTATCTAAATCATTTTCTTCCATTCCACTCCGTTAAAGGTCACGTTCTCAGTAATACTAAGAAAAAGCATGTTCTTCAATAAATTTAAAATTTTAGTAGATGTTCGTTTCGAACTTATTGTCCTAGCGACTCATATGGCTATTATCTTATCGTTCTTTCTTATCGGGGCAGAGGTTTACAAGTCATGGACATGTTAAAATAACCTAATATGACATTCTCTAATCTCAATTGGTATCATCTTGAAAATTTTTGTCTTATATTTCAATATATTGTTAGTATTTCATCTTTAACATTCTTATTTATGTTATACTAATTCAAAAAATAAAATATTTGACACATGGAAGCCACACAACATAAAGTAAAAAAAAAGTTAAAATAAGTATTTAAAAATATTCATGGAGATACGAGGTATCAATCCCCGTACCTCTAGAATGCTAAGCAAGCGCTCTACCATCTGAGATACAAACCCATATATATTTCCATTTTCCCCTGGTCCTAATTGTTAAGCATGTTCTCTATCCATCAAAGCTACAGGTCCTAATCTATTAATCACTTCTACGGCTTTGCGCTGCAATTGTGCAGATCCTCCATCCTCAGGACACCAATCGAAACTAAAGCCTTTGATGTAATTAGCCTATAGGAAAATGGCCTATGTCGTTTATTTGAATCATTTTCTTCCATTTCACTTTGTTAAAGGTCACGTTCCCAGTAATACTGACAAAAAGTATTTTCTTCAATAAATTTAAAATTTTAGTAGATGTTTGTTTCGACCTTATAGTCCTAACAGCTCATATGGCTACCATCTTGTTGTTCTTTCTTACCGGGGCAAAAGTGGACATGTCTTGGACACGTTCGAATAACCTAATATGACATTCTCTAATCTCAATGCGTATCATCTTTAAATTTTTAGTCCTATATTTCAATATATTGCTAGTATTTCATCGTTAACATTCTTACTCATGTTAAGACCAAAGAGTCGGGCGAAAAAAAAAGGGGAGAGCTCTCTGTTCCTGGTTCTCCTGAAGCTAATTCAAAAAATAAAATATTTGACATGGAAGCCACAAAACATAAAGTAAAAAAAATGTAAAAAAATAAGTATTTATAAATATTCATGGAGATACGGGGTATTGATCCCTGTACCTCTCGCATGCTAAGCGAGCGCTCTACCATCTGAGCTACATCCCCACATATGTTTCAATTTGCCACTTGTCCTAATTGCTAAGCATGTTCTCTATCCATAAAAGCTACAGGTCAATCTATTAATCACCTCAATGGCTTTGCGCTGTATTTGAGCAGATCCTCCATATAAATACCAATCCAAACTAAAGCCTTTGATGCAATTAGCCTATAGGAAAATGGTTCATGTCGACTATCTGAATCACTTTCTTCCATTCTACTCTGTTAAAGGTCACGTTCTCAGTAATACTACCAAAAAGTATATTCAACAATAAATTTAAAATTTTAGTAGATGTTCATTTCGACCTTATACTCCAAGCGGCTCATATGGCTACTATCTTATCGTTCTTTCTTACTGGGGCAGAGGTTGACAAGTCATGGACATGTTAAAATAACCTAATATGACATTCTCTAATCTCAATTTGTATCATCTTGAAAATTTTTGTCTTATATTTCAATATATTGTTAGTATTTCATCTTTAACATTCTTATTTATGTTACACTAATTCAGAAAATAAAATATTTGACACATGGAAACCACACAACATAAAGTCAAAAATGTTAAAAAAGTATTTAAAAATATTCATGGAGATGCAGGGTATCGATCCCCATACCTCGCTCATGCTAAGCGAGCGTTCAACCATCTGAGCTACATTCCCACATATGTTTTCATTTGCCACTGGTCCTAATTGCTAAGCATGTTCTCTATCCATCAAAGCTACAGGTCCCAATCTATTAATCACTATCATGGATTTGCACTACAATTGAGCAGATCCTCCATCCTCACAATACCAATCCAAACTAAAGCCAATTTGATGCATTTACCCTATAGGAAAATGGTTCATGTCGACTTCTGAATCATTTTCTTCCATTCAATTTTAGTAGATGTTCATTTTGACCTTATAGTCCTAGAGGCTCATATGGCTACTATCTTATCGTTCTTTCTTACTGGGGAAGAGGTTGACAAGTCATGGACATGTTAAAATAACCTAATATGACATTCTATAATCTCAATTGGTATCATCTTGAAAATTTTTGTCTTATATTTCAATATATTGTTAGTATTTCATCTTTAACATTCTTGTTTATGTTATACTAATTCAAAAAATAAAATATTTGTCACATGGACGGCACACAAACATAAAGTAAAAAAAAGTTAAAAAAAGTATTTAAAAATATTAATGGAGATGCGAGGTATCGATCCCCGTACCTCTCGCAGGCTAAGCGAGTGCTCTACCATCTAAGCTACATCCCCATTTATATTTCCATTCTCCACTGGTCCTAATTGCTAAGCATGTTCTCTATCCATCAAAGCTACAGGTCCTAATCTATTAATCACTTCCATGGATTTGCGCTTCAATTGAGCAGATCCTGTAGTGCCCCGCTCCTCGCGGTCCACTACGTAATACCTACGGCTTGTTGACTCAGTCTTGAACTGAGTATTTGGGGAAACCTTTGCTGGTTTCGATTGATCACGGATGAAATGCAATAAACCTTTCCAATTGATGGATTGGCTTCTATTGAAATAAAAAAAGTATTTCTATCAAGTTTATCAATAAAATGAAGTATTTCCATTTCAAATCTCTGTGTCCAATATTTGGTTTTTTGTAATGAATGGGTGCGTGCGTGTGTTTTGCTTAACTAGTGGATGTGTGCATGTGTTTTGCTTGACTAGTTGTTTTGTGTAGGTACATTGGCCTTGTGCAAGCGCAACTTAGGCTTGCACAGCATCACGCCTTAGCGAGGACGATCGATCCAGCAGGGATCCAGGCAAGGCGGACGACCCTAGCGGGATCTGGGCGTGACAAAGTGGTACCAGAGCACAGTTTTACGTCCTTGGCCTCTTGCAAATATTATTTTCAAAAAAGTATATAAAGTATTTCGATGGCTTTCAAAAGAGTCCCGATTTTGAGTTATGAAAACCAATGCCCCATACAATAAGTCCATAATATTTTATGAGACTAACAGAAGTTATACTCTTTTGTAGAGAAATGGCCCCCTACTCGACCAGCTGCCTCGATCGATCCGGTAGAACGGATCATGACTTTGTTGAAATTACAGAGGCTAGACAATGAGGAATGTAACCAGATACAACAGGCTCGAATGGAGGCCCAACAGAAGCAGTTAGATGCCTTGACCCAACTGTTAACTATGCTTGCGACAAATCGGGATACCACCGCAGCAACCAAACCAACGGGAACTCCCGAGATCGAGCCCGTAGATGGCGACGAACCCCAGCCGGTGCAAAGGCACTCTTTCTTCAGGCCAAAGGACTTCTTAGACGCAAAACCTCCAAAATTTGAAGGTAGGACATCACCCGATAAGGTGATGGACTGGATTGATAAAATGGAGAGTCTGTTCGGGTTCGTAGGATTTCCAAGTAGCAAGAAGGTAGTTTGTGCCATTCTGCTTCTACGGCTGCAGGCAAAAGATTGGTGGAAGGCGAAGAAGTCGGCGCTGCTCGCAACGGCTAGAAATGGGAAGATCTCATGGGCCTCGTTCAAGAAGTCATTTTTGGATCAATATCTGCCTCCAGCCATGAGCAAGAAAATGGAAAATGACTTCATCAGACTGAAACAAGAAGATATGTCCGTGGAGGACTATGAGTCTGAATTTGCTAAGCTGGCAAATTTTGCTGCTGTTATGCTACCCACAGAGCAGACTCGCATAGATCGATTCGTTGAAGGTCTGAATGACGACATTCAGTTAAGTGTGCTGAAACGAGAATGTGGTTCGTATTCTCAGGCCTTTGAGACGGCTCTACAGGTGGAACAATTTTGCCTGAATAAGGCGTCAACAAAAATACAGTACGATCGAAATCAGCCCGCTAAGAGATATCATGACGGGAAGAAAAAGACTGACGGAGAAAAGAGGACTGGCGGGGAACAAAATAATAAGCCCGTATGCACTTTCTGCGATTGGCATGGACACATAAAGGCATTTTGCCATTCTACCAACGGAGAGTGCTGCAACTGTGGTTAAAAGGGCCACCGTGCTATGAACTGCCAGAATAAGAGAGTTCGGCCACCGAACCACAGAGATGATAATAAAAAGCATGGGCTGCTGCCAGGACCACCACCGCTTCGGGACAATCCTCACAATCAGCAGTTACGGATTGCCAATACTGCGATAGCACGCGTCTACAATCTCTCCATCTTACTTGATCCTGAGTATGGAGGTGAGTTTGTTTCTTAAGTTTTGAGGACAAAACTTTTTCTCAGTGGGTTATTATGTAGTGCCCCGTTCCTCGCGGTCCACTACGTAATACCTACGGCTTGTTGACTCAATCTTGAACTGAGTATTTGGGGAAACCTTTGCCGGTATAGATTGATCACGGATGAAATGCAATGAACCTTTCCAATTGATGGATTGGCTTCTATTGAAATGAATCCAAGAGTTTTGTTGGATGTTTTCTTTCGCTGTTTGGTTTTAATGAATGCGTTTTCATGTTGGTTTTCGATGATTGGTTTTAATTGTTCGCTTTTATCGTATTTTGCATTCATTTCGAATCTTGAGAGAAAGAGACGAAGTATGCTAATCAACTGTTGGTGCTAATGTAGGACGCGTGAACTGTTCGTGAACGGCGCATGAAGTCCCTCCTTCTCTGAACTAAGATTCATCTCGGTGAGTTGTTTTAACCGGGCTTGCATTTATTTGTACGCCCTAATAAAAATAATCTCTAGTCCACTATGTTGCCTCGTTTTTGTGATCAACGATACCTCAATAACAAAAGGTAAATGAATAAATCACATGTAAAATGGAATTGTCGCTTGCTTGCTTCAATATGAACTCTATGCTCTTATGAATGGCCTAAAAGAGATAGCTCGGTATAGAAATCACGGCTTGACCATGCAAGAAGAAGAGAATGGAAATGTTTACAAGTTGCTAGGCTCGTGTATAGTAGAATTATCTGATAGCTACATTCGTATTGGTCTAGACAACTTGTGCACAAGGTGGTAATCTCTCGATCGATTCTGGGTGCACCTGGAGTCGATCGGCCTAGGAGAGAACAGGACACCTGGGGCTAGATGTCCCCGCAATAAGAGGGGGTGTCAGTCTATTAGTAGTTGGACTAGAAGTTCTGATTGCTAGTAATGGGAATACCCATGGACCACAATAGTTAGGTTCATGCATATGGACAGAGATTTATTGCAAGCCTAACATGTAGGGACGAAAATGAGAATGTTTTATATATATGCAAATTGTGCTAACCTATTTTTGTGCAGGGATGACTGTCGGCGTTGGTAAGTTGGTTATGAATATTCTGCTGTCATGTTTTTTATAAATTGTTAAAAAAACCTAGACAAGTAGAAAGAGCACTAGTAAATATGTAGCTTCACATGTTGAATTAGAGCAGATATTTGTGAGTTTTGGCGAAGAGCCGCTCGCCAGTACATGATGTGTGCTGACCCACGTTGTGGGCATCCTTTTCAGAAAGCAAAGGAGACGGGGATTTCAAGGGAGGCACAAAAGCTCGTCAAGCCCAGTAGAGCTGTGGACTGCCTCGAAGCTTTATTTTCATTCCAGTCAATTTGCAAGTTTCTTTTCCTTTGAAGGTGTCTTTTCAATTCCAGCATGTAATAAAGGGATATGATGTATGGGCATTGCGACTATTTTCAAAAGAGAGTTTTAAAGAGAATTATGTACCCAAGATAATGCAATTTGAGTTTGCAAAGCTTTGTACTTGTATTCCTATCAAATTTATCAATAAAAAGAAGTATTTCCATTTCAAATATCTGTGTTCAATATTTGGTTTTTTGCAATGAATGGGTGCGTGTATGTGTTTTGCTTAACTAGTGGGTGCGTGCGTGAGTTTTGCTTGACTAGTTGTTTTGTGCAGGTACATTGGCCTTGTGCAAGCGCAACTTAGGCTTGTATGGCATCACGCCTTAGCGAGAACGATCGATCCCACACGGATCCAGGCAAGACGGACGACCCTAGCAGGATCGGGGCGTGACAGATCCTCCATCCTCAGGACACCAATCCAAACTAGAGCCTTTGATGCAATTAGCCTATAGGAAAGTGGTCTATGTCGTCTATCTGAATCATTTTCTTCCATTCCATTATGTTAAAGGTCACATTCTCAGTAATACTAACAAAAAGTATATTCTTTAATAAATTTAAAATTTTAGTAGATGTTCGTTTCGACCTTATAGTCCTAGCAGCTCATATGGCTACTATCTTGTTGTTCTTTCTTACCGGGCACAAAGGTGGACATGTCTTGGACATGTTCAAATAACCTAATATGAAATTATGTAATCTCAACACATATCATCTTGAAAATTTTAGTCCTATATTTTAATATATTTCTAGCATTTCATCATTAACATTCTTACTCATGTTATATAATTCAAAAACTAAAATATTGACTTGGAAGCCACAAAACATAAAGTGAAAAAAGTTTAAAAATTAAGTATTTTAAAATATTCATGGAGATGCGGGGTATCAATCCTAGTACCTCTCGCCTGCTAAGCGAGCGCTCTACCATCTGAGCTACATCCCCACATATATTTCAATTTGCCACTTGTCCTAATTGATAAGCATGTTCTCTATCCATAAAAGCTACAGGTCATAATCTATTAATCACCTCCATGGCTTTGCGGTGTATTTGAGCAGATCCTCCATCATATGAATACCAATCCAAACTAAAGCCTTTGATGCAATTACCCTATAGGAAAAGGGTTTATGTCGGCTAACTAAATCATTTTCTTCCATTCTACTCTGTTAAAGGTCACGTTCTCAGTAATACTACCAAAAAGTATATTCTACAATAAATTTAAAATTTTAGTAGATGTTGGTTTCGACCTTATACTCCAAGCGGCTCATATGGCTACTATCTTATCGTTCTTTCTTACCGGGGTAGAGGTTGACAAGTCATGGACATGTTAAAATAACCTAATATGACATTCTCTAATCTTAATTACTATGATATTGAATAGTTTCGTCTTATATTTCAATATATTGTTAGTATTTCTTCTTTAACATTCTAATTTATGTTACACTAATTCAGAGAATAAAATATTTGACACATGGAAACCCCACAACATAAAGTAAAAAAATGTTTAAAAAATTATTTAAAAATATTCGTAGAGATGCAGGGTATCGATCACATACCTCTCTCATGCTAAGCGAGCGCTCAACCATCTGAACTACATTCCCACATATGTTTCCATTTGCCACTGGACCTAATTGCTAAGCATGTTCTCTATCCATCAAAGCTACATGTCCCAATCTATTAATCATCTCCAGGGCTTTGCAATGTAATTGAGCAGATCCTCCATCCTTCCAACACCAATCCAAACTAAAGCCAATTTGATGCAATTACCCTATAGGAAAATGGTTCATGTCGACTATCTGAATCATTTTCTTCCATTCAACTCTATTAACGGTCACATTCTCAGAAATACTAACAAAAATTATATTTTTCAATAAATTTAAAATTTTAGTAGATGTTCATTTCGACCTTATAGTCCTAGAGGCTCATATGGCTACTATCTTATCGTTCTATCTTACCGGGACAGAGGTTGACATGTCTTGGACATGTTAAAATAACCTAATATGACATTCTCTAATCTCAATTGGTTTCAGCTTGAAAATTTTCGTCGTATATTTCAATATATTGTTAGTATTTCATCTTTCACATTCTTATTTATGTTATACTAATTCAAAAAATAAGATATTTGACACATGGAAGCCACATAACATAAACTATAAAAAAGTTAAAAAAATAAGTATTTAAAAATATTCATAAAGATGCAAGGTATTGATCCATGTACCTCTCGCACGCTAAGCAAGCACTCTACCATCTACACTACATCCCCACATATGTTTCCATTTGCCACTGGTCTTAATTGCTAAGCATGTTCTATATTCATCAAACCCACAGGTCCTAATCTTGTGCTGCAATTGAGCAGATCCCGCATCCTTCTTAACAACAATCCAAACTAAAGCCTTTGATGCAATTAGCCTATAGGAAAATGGTCCATGTTGGCTATCTGAATCATTTTCTTCCATTCCACTCTATTAACGGTCACGTTCTCAGTAATACTAACAAAAAATATATTCTTCAATAAATTTAAAATTTTAGCTGATGTTCGTTTCGACCTTATATTCCTAGCAGCTCATAAGGCTACTATCATGTTGTTCTTTCTTGCCAGGGCTAAGTTTGACATATCTTGGACATGTTAAAATAACCTAATATGACATTCTCTAATCCCAATTGGTTTCATCTTGAAAATTTTCGTCTTTCAATATATTGTTAGTATTTCATCTTTCACATTCTTATTTATGTTATACTAATTCAAAAAAATAAGATATCTGACACATGGAAGCCACATAACATAAAGTAAAAAAAAAGTTTAAAAAATAAATATTTAAAAATATTCATGGAGATAAAGGGTATCGATCCCCGTACCTCTCGTATGCTAAGCAAGCGCTCTACCATCTACACTACATCCCCACTTATGTTTCTATTTGCCACCGGTTCTAATTGCTAAGCATGTTCTCTACCCATCAAAGCTACATGTCCTAATCTATTAATCACCTCCATGGCTTTGCGCTGTAATTGAGCAGATCCTTCATCATAAGAATACCAATCCAAACTAAAGCCTTTGATGCAATTAGCCTATAGAAAAATGGTTCATGTCGACTATCTGAATCATTTTCTTCCATTCCACTTTGTTAAAGGTCACGTTCTCAGTAAATCTACCAAAAAGTATATTCTACAATAAATTTAAAATTTTAGTAGATGTTCGTTTCGACCTTGTAGTCCAAGCGGCTCATATGGCTACTATCTTACCGTTCTTTCTTACCGGGGTAGAGGTTGACAAGTCATGGACATGTTATAATAACCTAATATGACATTCTCTAATCTCAATTGGTGTCATCTTGAAAATTTTTGTCTTATATTTCAATATATTGTTAGTATTTCATCTTTAACATTCCTATTTATGTTATACTAATTCAAAAAATAAAATATTTGAACCCGAAGCCACACAACATAAAGTAAAAAAAAATTTAAAAATATGTATTTAAAAATATTCATGAAGATGCGGGTATCGATCCCCATACCTCTCGCATGCAAAGTGAGCACTCTACCATCTGAGCTACATCCCCACATATGTTTCCATTTGCCACTGGTCCTAATTGCTTAGCATGTTCTCTATCCAACAAAGCTACAGGTACTAATCTATTAATCACCTCCATGGCTTTGTGCTGCAATTGAGCAGATCCTCCATCCTCAGAACACCAATCCAAACTAAAGCCTTTGTTGCCATTAGCCTATAGGAAAATGGTCTATGTCGTCTTTCTTATTCATTTTCTTCCATTCCACTATGTTAAAGGTCACGTTCTCAGTAATACTAACAAAAAGTATATTCTTCAATAAAATTAAAATTTTAGTAGATGTCGTTTCGACCTTATAGTCCTATTGGATTATATGGCTACTATCTTATTGTCCTTTCTTACCAGGGCGAAGGTTGACATGTCATGGATATGTTAAAACAACCTAATATGACATTCTCTAATCTCAATTGGTGTCGTCTTGAAAATTTTCGTCTTATATTTCGATATATTGTTAGTATATCATCTTTTACATTCGCATTTAGGTTATACTAATTCAAAAAATAAAATAATTTACACATTGCCACACAAAATAAAGTAAAAAAAAAGTTAAAAAATAAGTATTAAAAAATATTCATAGAGATGCGGGGTATTGATCCCCGTACCTCTCGCATGCTAAGCGAGTGCTCTACAATCTAAGCTACATCCCCATATATATTTCCATTTGCCACTGGTCCTAATTGTTAAGCATGTTCTCTATCCATCAAAGCTACATGACCTAATCTATTAATCACCTCTATGGCTTTGCGCTGCAATTGAGCAGATCCTCAATCCTCTGAACAACAATCTAAACTAAAGCCTTTGATGCAATTAACATAAAGGAAAATGGTTCATGTCGACTATCTAAATCCTTTTCTTCCATTCCACTCTGTTAAAGGTCACATTCTCAATAATACTAACAAAAAGTATATTCTTCAGTAAATTTAAAATTTTAGTAGATGTTAGTTTCCACCTTATAGTCCTAGCGCCTCATATGGCTACTATCTTAACGTTCTTTTTACCGGGGCAGAGGTTGACATGTCTTGGACATGTTTAAATAACCTAATATGACATTCTCTAATCTCAACGGGTATCATCTTGAAAATTTTAGTCTTATAAATATTGCTAATATTTCATCGTTAACATTCTTACTCATGTTATATAATTCAAAAAATAAGATATTTGACACAAGGTAGCCACATAACATAAAGAAAATTTTAAAAAAATAAGTATTTAAAAATATTCATAGAGATGAAGGGTATCGATCCACGTACCTCTCGCATGCAAAGCAAGCGCTCTACCATCTGAGCTACAACCCCACATATGTTTCCATTTGCCACTGGTCCTAATTGCTAAGCATATTCTGTATCCATCAAAGCTACAGGTCCTAATCTATTAATCACCTCCACGGCTTTGCGCTGCAATTGAGCAGATCCTCCATCATATGAATACCAATCCAAACTAAAGCCTTTTATGTAATTAGCCAATTGGAAAATGGTTCATGTCGATATCTGAATCATTTTCTTCTATTCCACTCTGTTAAAGGTCACGTTCTCAGTAATACTAACAAAAAGTATATTCTTCTATAAATTTAAATTTTTATTAGATGTTCTTTTCAACCTTATAGTCCTAGCGTCTCATATGGCTACTATCTTATCGTTCTTTCTTACCGGGGCAGAGGTTGACATTTCTTCGACATGTTAAAATAACCTAATATGACATTCTCTAACCTCAATTGGTGTCGTCTTGAAATTTTTTGTCTTATATTTCAATATATTGTTAGTATTTCATCTTTAACATTCTCATTTGGGTTATACTAATTCAAAAAATAAAATATTTTACATATGGAAACCACACAACATAAAGTAAAAAAAAGTTAAAGAATATGGATTAAAAAATATTCAAGGAGATGCGAGGTATCGGTCCCAATACCTCTCGCATGCTAAGCGAGCGCTCTACCATCTGAGCTACATCCCAATATATATTTCCATTTGCCACTGGTCCTAATTGCTAAGCATGTTCTCTATCCATCAAAGCTACAGGTCCTAATCTAATAATCTCCTCCATGGCTTTGCGCTACAATTGAGCAGATCTTCCATGATATGAATACCAATCCAAACTATAGCCTTTGATGCAATTAACCTATAGGAAAATGGTTCATGTCGACTATCTGAATCATTTTCTTCCATTCTACTCTGTTAAAGGTCACGTTCTCAGTAATACTAACAAAAAGTAAATTCTTCAATAAATTTAAAATTTTAGTAGATGTTCGTTTCGACCTTATAGTCCTAGCGTCTCATATGGTTACTATCTTATCGTTTTTTCTTACCGGGGCAGAGGTTGACATGTCTTGGACATGTTAAAATAACCTAATATGACATTCTCTAATCTCAATTAGTGTCATCTTGAAAATTTTCATCTTATATTTCAATATATTGTTATTATATCACCTTTAACATTCTCATTTTGGTTATACTAATTCAAAAAAAATATATTTTACATATGGAAGCCACACAACATAAAGTAAAAAATTTAAAAAATAAGTATTAAAAAATATTCATCACGGAGATGCGGGGTATTGATCCCCGTACCTCTCGCATGCTAAGCGAGCACTCTACCATCTAAGCTACATCCCCATATATATTTCAATTGCCACTGGTCCTAATAGCTAAGCATGTTCTCTATCCATCAAATCTACAGGTCCTAATCTATTAAT
This sequence comes from Iris pallida, assembly GCA_029216955.1. Classification (NCBI taxonomy): domain Eukaryota; kingdom Viridiplantae; phylum Streptophyta; class Magnoliopsida; order Asparagales; family Iridaceae; genus Iris; species Iris pallida. The sequence continues at coordinate 21,023,374 of JANAVB010005598.1, forward strand.
CACCTCCATGGCTTTGTGCTGCAATTGAGCAGATCCTCAATCCTCTGAACAACAATCAAAACTAAAGCCTTTGATGCAATTAGCATATAGGAAAATGGTTCATGTCGACAATCTGAATCATTTTCTTCCATTCCACTCTGTTAAAGGTCACGTTCTCACTAATACTAACAAAAATTATATTCTTCATTAAACTTAAATTTTTAGTAGATGTTTGTTTCTACCTTATAGTCCTAGCGTCTCATATGGCTACTATCTTATCGTTTATTTTACTGGGGCAGAGGTTGACATGTCTTGGACATGTTCAAATAACCTAATATGACATTCTCTAATCTCAATGGGTATCATCTTGAAAATTTTAGTCTTATATTTCAATATATTGCTAATATTTCATCGTTAACATTCATACTCATGTTATATAATTCAAAAAAAAATATTTGACACATGGAAGCCACATAACATAAAGTAAAAAAAGTTTAAAAAATAAGTATTTAAAAATATTCATGGAGATACAGGGTATCGATCCCCCTACCTCTCGCATGCAAAGCGAGCGCTCTACGTCTGAGCTATATCCCCACATATGTTTCCATTTGCCACATGTCACGACCCGATCCCAATTTATTGGGTCGAACCGGATCATGCCCAGTCTGCACCGTTGTGAGACGATGGCAGTAAGCTGTTCTATATGCAAGTATTCACAACAACATCTATACATTTGTCACAACTTGAATATACGAAAATTTTAAAACATTTTATTGAAATATAAGACTAATACAACTGGAAATGGAAGAACTGAAATAAAGTACTGAATTCAAAATTAACAAAATCTAAAACAATAAAAATAGAAAAATGGAAACAACTAGCTAAGCGGTCGGCTCGTCGGCCTCAGGTCCTGCGTCCTCCAATGGGGACTCTGGCAACACCACAGGATACAATACCGGGTAATAGTAGCTATTGTAAAATAGCTCAGCATCCTTAGTGTCACCTAAAAATGTGTTCACCAGTCAGGAGGGAGCAAGTACAAATATGTATCTCATATTTCAAATAATAATGGAAAAGTGTAGGCTAAACAGTTGAAATAATATTTTCCAACAATTTAACAATTAAAAATAATGTGATTTGAATGTGTAAACGTCTATGACCGGCTTGGATTGTACATGTCACGACCCTTTACCCAAATTATTGGGCCGGGCCGAGCCATGTCCAGCCTACGCTTGGTTAAAGCGTAGTAAGCTGTTCTAAGAATAGACAATAAAGGATCTAAGCTGCTAACAGTTCTAAAATCACATTTAAAAGGTTCATCACAACACATCATCTGTAAACGAAGGTAAAATAAGCACAGACTAAATAATACACTACCAAAGTATCTAACTGGAGACAAAGTCCAGTAACTATCAAATATAGTCTAAACGGTTTAATAACTAAGCCAAAAATAATCTAAGCAAGACTACCAAGCGAGGTTCCCTGCAGGGACTTTCTCGGGAGCAAAAGCCTGGTCCTCTGTAGTGGGTCCATAGACATGATCACAGAGCAAATCTTCCTTCGAAAATATTCCTACAACGTTATCCTGTCAGGACGGGAGCAAGTACTGATTCTACAAACTAAACATACTGAGCATGGAATGAAAAGAGATGTAGTAAATAAGAATCATGGCATCTATCTCATGTCGTATCACAATCATGTCATATCAAAAATCTATCATGTCATATCATAATCTATCATGTCAGGAATACATTTGTCATGGCGACATATATATATCTAGAGTTTAAAACTGGAGCAGGTACGTGATCGATCAATAGGTGTATAATGTACTATGGCACATGTAAATAAAATGTACATACATACAAGTGTACAAGCATAGGTGTACATCCATACAGAAATGTGGGATAATGGCCTACGGCAAGGTATGCATATAAAATACGACCCTTCTCGGTACGATAGAGGGGGCACGATCACGTACTCAACTATCAGTTTTCTCATAACCCATATTCTAACATGTGAGAGATACGAGAACAACAAAAACATGTAGAAGATACGAGAACAGTAAAATCATGTAGGAGATACGAGAACAGTAAAAACATGTAGGAGATACGAGAACAGTAAAAACATGTGAGAGATACGAGAACGAAATAAAACATGTGAGAGATACTGGGAGCAGTATAAGCATGGCAGGTACTGGGACCAGTATGAAATATGTGCAGATCAGACTTACAGTTCAAGAAACGGTATTTTAACATGGTTCATACGCAATTCATTATCATATATAGTAAATAAAGTTTGTAGGGGTACTCGCCTCGAGCAAAGCAAGAATACTAGTACGAAGATATAGATGTCTGGTGTCCTGTCAATAATGATATACAAACTCAGCATCTAAGTTAAGTTTAAGATTACACTAGTGGTGTGACACGACTCCTAACTGGATACTAGCCAAGTGGGGACCTAGCATAAAAGTCCAATGTGGGGTGACACTATATCCAAACTAATTTTCTAGGGCCTTACACTAGTGTAGGGTGAGGTCCAATACTACAATAACTCAAATCAACACAAAACTTTGTAAGTCGTAACTACTCAATAAATAAATCAAACTATACACTGAGTTCCAACAATTTTGAGATAGATAAAAGCTCAATTATACATAAAATAAAGTACCAAAATGATCCTTGTTAATTATAGAAATTTATACTAATTTTAATGGAATTTATAAACCCTCATAGATATTTATTAAAAATCATCAAACATATGTATCCTGAAAATGAGTTCTGTTGTCCTATTTTTATAAAATACCAAAAGTACTTATTAAATACTGGAAAAATTATAATAAATTAGCTAAATTAACATAGTATTTAAATATAATTATTTCTAGATTTTTACAGTAATTAAAATATATATAGAAATTCAAAAACAGAAAGTAACAATTTCTGGAAAAATAATTAATTACAAATTAAGGATGATACATAAGCAAAATCTACAGATGTTGTCGGATGATAAAATAAATATCACCAACGTGTCCAGAACGGTCAAATTAGCTATGATAGCCTACCCATAAGTACAATTCGGACACAGGGGCAAAATAGTAATTTTGGGTCAAAATGATGTCCGCCGTTGGACACACTTTGTACCGAAAAACGTGTCAGGATAGAAGTCTACAAAACCTAGCAAATTATATGTCTACGAACCCAGAATGATGATACAAACCCAACGGTATGTCCAAAATAGAATTTCGATGACCCGATCACAAAATGGTCCGTTGAGCTGGATATTGGTATCCGATTTGCACAAAAATGCGTGTCGAAGCCAAAGTCCACAAAATCTAACAAACTATATGTCAACGAGTTCAGAATGATATCACGAACTCAACGATATATCCGGAATTGGATTCCGATGAGCCGATCTCAAAATGACACGTTGACGCGGACATTTGGAATCCGGTTTGTACCGAAATGCGTGCCGGAGCAAATGTCTTCAAAACTCAGAAAATTATATGTCAACGAGTTCAGAATGACGTTACGAACTCAACGGTATATCCGAAACTGGATTCTAATGAGACGATCTCAAAGTGACCCGTTGACTCGGAATATGGGATCCACTTTGAACCGAAATACGTGCCAGGGCCCACGTTCTCAAAATTAAGCAAACTTTATATGAAAACATGACAGAACGATGCCACGAGTCTACTGGTGGTGTCAAAAATTGAATCCAAAGTCCCATATTCAAAAATGGAATTTTATAAGTGTAAATTAAAGAATTCGGACGGCCAACTTTGGCGTCAAATTTGACCAACCAAACGTACTTACAATGAAACGAAACTTAAGGGACAGGAAGAGGGTTATAATAGCTATGCACATGAACTAGTAGCGTGCCACCTGGAGCTGCGACGGCGGAGTTACGAGCTGACAAAGTCGGCTCCACAAAACTGTCCAAAATTTATACAATTTGAAACGTCAACTTGGTGGCTAGTTTTGAGGTATCAAACGACGAAATTAACGGACAAAACTTGAGGGGAGTGAAGTGCTATATACCGAGATTGAGACAGAGCAAGGAGTTTGCAGATCCAACAGTCGGATCTCCCAGAAAACGTGCACGAAGTCGCTGCGACGAAACGTCATTTTCGAGTTCAAAACTCGCGCGTCACGACGTGATTCCGTTCAAAACGCACGAATAGCCTATGCATCGTGCCGGGGAGGAAGGTGGCACACCCCGGGGGTTCGTCGGAGGCTCACGTGGCTAGGGAGGGGCCGGCCATGGCGGCGGCAGCGCCTGCACGTACGGCACGGTGGCACGCGATGACGGCCCGTGCACGCACGCACTGTGCGTGCTGCTGCTGCTGCTACTGGTGGCTGTGCTGGATGAGCATGGCGACTGCGACGATGGTCGGCGGTGGCCGTGGTGGCCGCGGTGGCGTGTGGTGGTGGGGTACGGAGTGGTGGTGGCTCCGGTGATGGTGAAGGTGGTGGTGATGATGGTTAATGGTGGTGGTGCAACAATGGTGATGGTGGTTATGGTGATAGTTAAAGTGGTGTTGGAGGAGGAAAGAATAGTGAAGGAGGAGGAGGAGGATGGAGGAGAGGCTGTGGGGGTGGTGCTCGGCTGCTAGGGGAGGTTCGGCCGAGTAAGAGGAAGAGAGAGTTGGAGATGTGTGTGTGTTGTGTTTTTATGTGTGGGTGTGTAAATATATAAAGAGAGAGTGTGAGAATAGTAGAGAGAGAGAATGAGAATAGAGAGAGAAAGAGGTCGGTTGGGGGGATGAGGTGTGCTGTGAGGTAGAGGGGGTTGTGTGTGTGTTTGTTATAGGAGAGAGAGAGAGAGAGTAATATATATATATATATATATATATATATATATATATATATATATATATATATATATATATATATATAAGATATTTAATATATTAATAAACTAGAGAGAGAGGAAGAGATATTTTCAAAATAGAAAAAAGAGAAATATTGTGTGGGGTTTTTGGGCGGTCATGGGAGGACAACATGGAGCTTGGGTTCGGGTTCGGTCGAGCCGGGTCGGGTCAAAATCGGACAGGGTGCAATAATTAAATTTAAATGGGTATTTATAATCAGGGGTAAATAAGTAACATGCGGGAACTCAAATAAATGGCACAAGTATCATGTGGGTAGTAGACTTCATGTGGGCCATGTCCATACTTTGGGTCGACTAGGTTGGATCGATATCGGGTCCCAAAATTAAATTGGAAATTAAATTAGGTTTCACGGTATTTAATTAATTGGCCTAAATTGACCCGAAAGTTGTGCGAAGAAAATGAAGCACAAAATGGAGTGTCTGAGTGGGACACGAAGGTCATGGGTGTAGAGCGTCTCGAGTAGATCATTCATGAGAAGTTGGTTCTGAGAAAATAACTGGTCTGGTGCTCCTAAATTAAAAATCACGGTAACGTACAAACGATGATTAAAGATAAAAGTGGGAATAATTATTCAACGGTTAATTGGACTAAGTTGACTCGACGTTGCGCGATAAAAAAAGAGCACAAGAGAACGAGTTCAAATGGGATAGAATATATCAAAACGAAGATAATCTTGTCTACTATAAACTCGTAATGAGAGTTTACAGAGATTGGCATCATTGACGCTCTCGAGGTCAAAGTCACGGAAAGGAACATTAATGATCAAAACAATTAAAGAATAAAATATTTATCAAAAATAATTCATTTAGAAAATTTAAAATAAACCCTGAAATTCAGGGGGCTTACAGTACAATAGCATCCTAGCGACGTGATACGGCTTATCCCTGTGTGTAAGAGGGGTAAGCTCGCACAATATGCAATATGTGGGTTATTGGCCATAAACGTTACACTATTCCCCCAATCTCCACAATCAATATCAAACAACATTTGAACACTAGGAGAGGGTTCCGTATAGCAATATGGTTTAACATGCATCTTGACAATTACTAAATAAAATACAAAAAAACATAACCGTAACTTGCCTCTGTTACTTGACTGGATCGAAAATGTCAGTACCGAGGAGGAAGTCAAGTTCGTCTCCGAGATCCTACAGTTGAGAATCTTGACTTAGAACCATAATAAAACCATTCTATGTGTGCTAGTTACAATCTCTAGAAGTAGATCCTAGTCAGGTTTTAAGTTATTTAGTTAATCTACCGAAAATTGTCTAATGTCGCAATCTACGTTCGTTATCATTTTAATCGAATAAGTCGGTTACTGATTAATTGGAAAAAATAGCAATTATCGGTTAATTTGGCAAAAACTTTGTATTTAAATATATATATATATATAAAACTAGGCTTTTTCTTTTAAATGATAAAACATGTGAATTACTGAATTACCAGATTATTTACTATGAGAAAACTTATTGATTTTCTTTATAAAATAAATATACATGTTAAATTCTACGCGTTTTAACAACAAAATCAAAATTTCCAAAAAAATAAGAAAAAGCTACGCTATACAATACAGGGTCACAGAGAAATAAAGGAAAACTGGGCTTATGTCCTTTACAAATTATTTACATAAATTAAATAATCCTAAGGCGAGCTCTGAGTGCTACGAACGGTCCAAACAGTAGGCCGAGGCCCTACACCATAAATACTAAAAGCAGTACCAGTTCTAAAAATAAATTATAGCTAAATTAAAATTAAAAAGTCTCAGACTTGGTCGTGCAATCTCATGTTGCTGGCTAACGCTTCAACATACAGGAAACCCTGTAGCATTTGCATTTTGCCGAAGCTCATCCGACCGATATGGTCGTCGCCCTACCGGTGATACAAAATCCATAAAAACCAACAAAATCCCATTTTTAAATCATTTTACAAAGACCAGTTTTATTTTAAAAATAGATTTTATTCAAATTGCTAGTTTTAATAAGAAAATCCCTTTTCAAAATAATTATTCCTAAAAATTCGGGCAGCATCTTCTCTGTAATTGGGACAACCCAATCCTGGGAGGATGCCAACCACAATACAATTAAATATCCCAAACCAGGGATCACCAATCCAAAATGAATATCCAACCCAAAAATGAACACGGCGCAATATATCCAACCATAGAAAAATATGCCGCGACGTAACCGATACTCTACGTATCACCAAAAGCAACGATAAAAGATACCAATTTTTGAAAATAGGATCGGGACCGCATCATCACAGACTATCTACGGGAGGGACACGGGGACACGAAGTTATACCTCAATTGCTCGGCTAGAGCTCTCAGATAAAGTATTAGAAAAAAGGATTCTGCGGACAGCGAAAAACCAGCTCGAAAAAATACACAGAAGGCGTAGACAGCGGACCGGGCCGCAAGGAACGCGCTGGACAGCGTCCGAACAGCGGAAAGTGCTGGCCGGATGGGCACGGAGTCGCCGGAGTGCTGGAATCCGGCGCACGGGGGTGGCGCGGAACAGCACGCAGGGGTCGCCGGGGAAAACGGCCGACGGAAGGCGCTGGCCATGGGAACACCGCACGGCGGAGGCTCTGGCCTCGGGTCGGAGGCACCGGAGGTCGCCGGAAAGGGCTGGGCGCGGGTGGATCTGGCTGCCGGGGTGCGCGCTCGGGGGTCGAGCGGCCTCGGGAGGGTCGTCGGGCGCTGGCGATGGCCTGGCAAGAGGTGCTGGCCGGGGCGCGCGGGCGGAAGGCACCGGAGGGGCACCAGCGGGAGTCCGCTGGGGTCAGCCGGAGTTGGCTGGGGCGAGCAGCGTCGGGTTGAGCTTGGGGAGAGTGAGAGGAAGGAGAGGGATGGAGAGAATGGTTTTGAGAGTTGGAAAATGAGAATGAGGGAGAGAGGGAGAGCTATGGTGGGTTTATGAGAGGAGTTCTTAGCAGAATGAGAGGAAGGGGATGGGAGTTATGGAGAAAAGTAGGTTTTAGAGAAATAAGGGGGCGCGTGTGTGTGTGTGGCCTGGTCGTGGGGAGACCAAGCCAGGTCACAAGAATTTTTTTTTATTTTTATTAATTAAACTATAATTAGAATTTATATATATAACCAAGGTTAATAATTAATTAAGGGTTTTAAGGTGGATTCGGGACTGGAACGAAATTGGGTTCGGGAAACAGAAGTCGGGTTCGAGTTCGGGGTCGGACCCGGGCACGGGATCGGGACTGGGCCACAATCAAAAATCTAATTAATTAATTTTAGAAATAATATTTTCTTAATCTGACTAATATAATAATAATAACAATAATAATAATAATAAAACTAGGACTATTATTACGCTACAGACAAATAAAATCCAAATCATTAATTATTCCAAAATTTTGTGTTTCACAACCTTCCCTCCTTAATGAATTTCGTCCTCGAAATTAAAGGCAGGGTTAGGGGTTACCTCAAGTCTCAAACAGATACAGATACTGCTCCCGCATCTTGTCTTCTCGCTCCCAGGTAGACTCGTCTGGGGAGTTATGCCGCCACATAACTCTAACTATCGGAGTCACAGAGTTTCTGGTTCTCTTCTCTCCTCTGTCCAATATTGCCACTGGATTCTCTGGCACTATGAGGCTGGGTCCAATTTTCAGCTTCGAATGGTCCAAGATGTGGCTAGGGTCCGGGATGTAGCGTCTCAGCTACGAAACGTGGAAGACGTTGTGGACGCCTTCGAGACTTGGGGGTAGAGCCACCCGATAAGCCACTTCTCCAATCCTGTTCAGTACTTCAAAAGTACCAATATCCCTGGGGCTTAGCTTTCCTGCTCTGCCGAAATGGATGGTTCCTCTGGTAGGGGAGATCTTCACGAACACACTGTCACCTTCTTCAAACTCCAACGGCCGTCGGCTGCTATCTGCCAAATACTTCTGTCTGTTCTGGGCAATCCTGAGCTTGTCCCTAATCATCTTTACCTTCTCTGCTGCATCGATCACCATCTCAGGTCTAAGCAATACCCTTTCTCCAACGTCGTCCCAAGCAAGTGGAGTGCGGCAACGACATCCATAGAGTGCCTCGAACGGAGTCATACCGATGCTAGCTTGGTAGTTGTTGTTGTAGGAGAACTCTACCAAGTGTAAATGGTCTTTCCAAAACTCTCCAAATTTTAAGACGTAAGATCTCAGCAGGTCTTCTAGCGTCTGGATTATTCTCTTCGATTGTCCGTCAGTCTGGGGATGGTAGGCGGTGCTGAACTTCAGTTGCATTCCCAAACTGTCGTGCAAGCTCTTCCAGAAGTGAGAGGTGAACCTGGTATCCCTGTCAGATATGATACTTACCGAAACTCCATAAATCCAGTAGATGTGCCGCATGTACAGTGCCGTAAACTTCTCTGTGGATAAACCCACCTTAAAAGGAATAAAGTGGGCTGACTTTGTCAGTCGGTCCATGATAACCCAAATGGCATGCTTCCCTTCTTGGGATCGAGGCAGTCCTGGCACAAAGTCCATCGTTATGTGTTCTCATTTCCACTCCGGGATGTCTAGCGGCTGCAACAGTCATGTTGGTCTCTGTCTGCTAGCTTTCATTTGTTGACAAATTAAGCATCTAGCTACATACCTGGATACGTCCTTCTTCATTTCGTACCACCACACTATAGTACGCATATCTCGATATATTTTGTTAGCTCTTGGATGTATGAAATACTGCGACTGGTGCACTTCTTGCATCAGTTCGTTCCTCAGTTCGCCAGTTGGTACACAAAGTCTCGTACCATGCTTCAGTGCTCCATCGCTGGCGATTGAGAATCCTTCAAGTTTTCCTGCCAACACTTGATCTCTGAGTTTGCAAAGAATCTTGTCTTGGAATTGTGCCTCCTTAACTCTGTCCATTAGACTTGAACGCACTTGCAACTGCATCATTGATGAATCAGCTCCTGGTACAATGGCTTCTCTTCCCAGTTTTTGCATCTCTTTTTTGGGCTGTACAATCTCCAGTCCAAGCTTTTCCATTGCTATCGGGTATCGACTAAGTGCATCTGCAACAACATTAGCCTTACCCGGATGATACTGCAGGTTGATGTCAAAATCCTTCATCAGCTCCAGCCATCGTCTCTGTCGCATGTTCAGCTTCTTCTGAGTGAAAACATATTTAAGACTTTTATGGTCTGTAAATATTTCTACTCTCTCCATAAAAGTAGTGCTTCCACAGCTTCAATGCAAATATAACCGCTGTAAGCTCCAAATCATGCGTGGGATAGTTCTTCTCATGAGTCCGTAATTGCCTAGATGCGTAAGCAATTACTTTCTCGTGTTGTTGAAGAATGCAGCCCAATCCCTTACCGGAAGCATCACTATAAATTAAGAAACCGTCGGTACCTGAGGGTAGCGCGAGTATCGGCACCGTTGTAAGCCTCTTCTTCAGTTCCTCAAATACTGACTGGCAAGCTTCAGACCAAATGAATTCTTCGTTCTTCCTAGTGAGCTTTGTCATCGGTTCAGCAATCCTGGAGAAATCCTTTACAAACTTCTGGTAGTAGCCAGCCAAGCCCAAGAAACTTCTGATTTCTGCAACTGAACTTGGTGCAGTCCACTTCTCAATAGCAGCTATCTTCATTGGATCTACCAAAAATTTTTCTCCTGTGACAACATGACCAAGAAAATCCACTTTGTCTAAGAAGAATTCACATTTAGCTAGTTTACCATAGAGCTTCTCCTTCCTTAAGGTTTCCAGAACTTTCCTCAGGTGCTCTTCATGCTCTTCTTCAGTCTTCGAGTAGATCAGAATGTCATCGATGAAGATAACAATAAACTGATCCAGGTATTCATGGAAGACCTTGTTCATAAGGTTCATGAATACTGCAGGGGCATTTGTTAGTCCAAACGATATGACCAAAAATTCATACTATCCATATTTGGTGTTGAACGCCGTCTTTGGAATATTCTCCTTTCTGATCTTGATTTGATGGTAGCCAGACCAGAGATCTATCTTCGAAAATACCTTAGCTCCATGCAGTTGATCAAACAGGTCGTCGATCCAGGGCAGAGGGTACTTGTTCTTGATGGTGATGTTGTTCAGCGCCCGATAATCAATGCACATCCGTACGGTTCCATCCTTCTTAGGCACGAACAAAACTGGTGCTCTCTAGGGTGAAGCTCCATCTCCGATAAATTCCTGGGCCTTCAGTTCGTCAATCTGATCCTTCATCTCCTTTGCCTCCTTGGGGTTGACTCTGTAGCATCCCCGAGAAATAGGAAAAGAGCCGAAAACTAGGTCGATGGTGAATTCTACACCTCGATCTGGCGGCAATCCTGGAAGACTATCTGGAAAGACGTCCATGAATTCTGCTATGATAGGGCGAGGAGGCCCGGGTTCTTCGGTGATAGAGGAGTAGGTAACACTCTTTATTTCTTCCGGAGCTCGAGAGATTTCAATCTCCGGTTCTCCTGGTGGGTTGAAGATTACACATCATCTGTGACAATCTATCAGCGCATGCTGCTCACTTAACAAGTCCATCCCTAGGACTACATCATAGTTGGACAAGGGCATCACAAGTAAGGGTGTTAAGAATTTGTGGCCTGAGATAGTTATGGGACAGTTACAAGTCTCGGTGATGGGTATGGGTCCACCACCGGTCATAACTCTACTTATTATCTTGCTAAATCCCATATCTAGGTGGTGTGCAGAAATGAACTTTGATGATATGAAACTGTGTGATGCACCCGAATCAAATAATGCTAGAGCAGGATGTGAAAACACATAAATAGAACCTGTGATGACATCAGCGATGGGTTCTTGCTCTGGTTCTTGCTCGTCTGCTGCTAGGGTAAAAGCTCGGTCGATCTTCTGTTGATGTTGTCCGAACCGTTGTTGCTGAGTGGGTAGAGGAGCTCTTTGCTGAGTTGCTTCGGTCCGGTTGAATGCTGTGGGGCAGTCCCTCACTTGGTGGGTGGCAGACCGATAAACTAGGCAGTGTCCCAGATTCTTCCTGCAGATGTTCGCCTGATGTCCTGGCCTCTTGCAGAAGTCGCAGACAGGGATCTGCTTCTGAGGCGCTCTGTCACTGGTCCTTGCCTGATGGTGCTACTGCTGGTGATGAGAAGGCCTGTTGTTGTTGTGGTTGGGCCTCTTCTGGTTACCCTGGAAGTTGCTAGTTCCAGGATACTCCCTTTTTGAACGGAAAGGCTGGCTCTTCTCCACATCCTGGGCTCGTATCAGAATCTTCTCGTACATCTTGGCACCGCCTGCGATCATAGGGGTACGAATTTCTTTCCTTAGTCCATACCTGAATCTCTCAGCACGATCCGCAGGGTCAGCAACCAAGTTCTTGGCAAAGTGGCTAAGTCGGCCGAACTCGGTCACATACTCTCCAACCGTCATGTTCCCTTGCTTCAGATGGTGGAACTGTCTTTCCATCTCCCGCAACTCTGATGTTGGGAAGAACTTCCTGTGGAACAAACTCTTGAAGGTGTCCCAATCAAGCTGCTTGTCCTGAATTCGGGGTTCATTCCGATACTAGGTGCTTGCTACATCTCGCAGCTGGAGTCCTACTGCTTTGACATGGAGGTCGTCGGATAGTCGAGCGATGCTGAGGAGATGCTCCATGCTGTCGAGCCATTCGTCGGCATAGATGATTCCCTCGGTTCCTTTGAAGGGTCAAAGGTCCTACTTCTAGAAGTTCTCGATAGTGCCGACCTTCACATAATAATGTCTCTTATCAAATTGAATGGCTGTAATGATACATAAATTAACCCTTAGATTTATGTTTACCTTAGCAGGCCTTAGTTCCGATTGAGCTGTTCTACCTCTTTCGAGGGCAGCCATAGCCACATTGTGGGCATTCTCCATGCCTACCTCTCATGATCGCGGTCTATTCGCAATGGGCTTCAGCTTGGGCTACAGTCTAGTCACGATGAGCTTCTGCTTGGGCTCTTTGGGCCTCCAGTACTCTTCGTAGTAGGCCTACGAGCTCGGTGGGGTCCAACGGTACTGGTTGGGCAACTAGTACGGGCACTACCGCAGGGGATTACGGCTTAGTTCGGGGAAGTACAGGTTCTGTCGTTTGCGCTGTAGTAGCGTAAACAGGACGGGGTGCTGGTGCAGCATGGGGACGGTCAGTCAGCTGCAAGGGAGGAGGGTCTCAGCGTGCTTGAGGAGGTAGTGTGTGATTGGTAGATGACACCTCATCTTCAGCAGGGCCGGAATGGGTGGTCTTTCCTTTGGCCATACTCTGGAAGGTTTAGGATGCAATACATAAGCAAGGTATCCTACCAGTCTATAATCAAACAAAAATATTTATATATATATAATTCAAACCTATGTTGTGATAAATCAATGTTCTGGTGTTCTAATTGTTTCTAAATATGTTTTTTTAAGTTGTTATTTCTGACCTGCATGGGCCACCACTAAAAATATGTCACGACCCGATTCCAATTTATTGGGGCGAACCGGATCATGCCCAGCCTGCACCGTTGTGAGACGGCGGCAGTAAGCTGTTCTATATGCAGGTATTCACAACAACATCTATACATTTGTCACAACTTGAATATACAAAAATTTTAAAATATTTTATTCAACAACTGAAAAGTACAACTGGAAATGGAAGAACTAAAATAAAGTACTGAATTCAAAATTAACAAACTCCAAAACAATAAAACTAGAAAACTTGAAACAACTAGCTAAGCGGTCGGCTCGTCGGCCTCAGGTCCTGCATCCTCCAAGGGGAACTCTGGCAACACCACATGATACAATAACGGATCATAGTAGCTATTGTATAATAGCTCAACATCCTTAGTGGCACCTAAAAATGTGGTCTCCAGTCAGGAGGGAGCAAGTACGAATATGTATCTCATATTTCAAATAATAATGGAAAAGTGCAGGCTAAACAGTTGAAACAATATTTTCCAGCAATTTAACAATTAAAAACAATGTGATTTGAATGTGTAAACGTCTATGACCGACTTGGGTTGTACAATAGCATCCTAGCGACGCGATACGGCTTATCCCCGTGTGTAAGAGGGATAAGCTCGCACAATATACAATATGAGGGGTATTGGCCATAAACATTACACTATTTCTCCAATCCCCACAATCAATATCAATCAATATTTGAACCCTAGGAGAGGGTTCCGTGTAGCAATGTGGTTTAACATGCAACTTGATAATTACTAAATATAATACAAGAAAACATAACCGTAACTTGCCTCTGTTACTTGACTGGATCGGGAATATCGGTACCGAGGAGGAAGTCAAGTTCGTCTCCGAGATCCTACAGTTGAGAACCTTGACTTGGAACCATAATGAAACCATTCTAGGTGTGCTAGTTACAATCTCTAGAAGTAGACCCTAGTCAGGTTTTAAGTTATTTAGTTAATCTATCGGAAATTGTCTAACATCGCAATCTACGTTCATTATCATTTTAATCAAATAAGTCGGTTACTGATTAATTGGGAAAAATAGCAATTACCGGTTAATTTTGCAAAAAAATTTGTATTTTAAATATATATATATATATATATATATATATATATATATATATATATATATATATATATATATATATATATATATATATATATAAAGCTAGGCTTTTTCTTTTAAATGAGAAAACATGTGAATTACTGAATTACCAGATTATTAATTATGAGAAAACTTATTGATTTTCTTTATAAATAAATATCCATTTTAAATTCTACGTGTTTTAACAACGAAATCAACATTTCCAGAAAAATATGAAAAAGCTACGCTACACAATACAGGATCACAGAGAAATAAAGGAAAACTGGGCTTATGCCCTTTACAAATTATTTACATAAATTAAATAATCCTAAGGCGAGCTCTGAGTGCCGCGAACGGTCCAAACAGTAGGCCGAGGCCCTGCACCATAAATACTAAAAGCAGTACCAGTTCTAAAAATAAATTATAGTTAAATTAAAATTAAAAAGTCTCAGACTTTGTTGTGCAATCTCATGTTGCTGGCTAACGCCTCAACGTAGAGGAAAACCTGTAGCATTTGCGTATCACCGAGGCTCATCCGACCGATATGGTCGTCGCCCTACCGGTGATACAAAATCCATAAAAAATAACAAAATCCCATTTATAAATCATTTTGTAAAGATCGGTTTTCTTTGAAAAATAAATTTTATTCAAATTGCTAGTTTTTATAAGAAAATCCCATTTTAAAATATTTTCTGTAAATTCGGGCAGCATCTCCTCTGTAATTGGGACAACCCAATC
This sequence comes from Iris pallida, assembly GCA_029216955.1. Classification (NCBI taxonomy): domain Eukaryota; kingdom Viridiplantae; phylum Streptophyta; class Magnoliopsida; order Asparagales; family Iridaceae; genus Iris; species Iris pallida. The sequence goes on from JANAVB010005598.1 coordinate 21,038,447, forward strand.
CTGGAAGGATGCCAACCACAACACAATTAAATATCCCAAACCAGGGATCACCAACCCAAAATGAAACCCAAAATGAACACAGCACAATATATCCAACCATAGGAAAATATGCCGTGACGTAACCGATACTCTACATATCCCCCAAAAGCAACAATAAAAAATACCGATTCCCGAAAACGGGATCGGGACCGCATCATCACAGACTATCTACGGGAGGGACACGGGAACACGAAGTTATACCTCAATTGCTCGGCTAGAGCTCTCAGATGAAGTATTAGAAGAAAGGATTTCGCGGACAGTGGGAAACCAGCTCGAAAAAATGCACAGGAGGCGCAGACAGCAGACCGGGCCGCAAGGAACGTGTTGGACAGCGTCCGAACAGCGGACAATGCTGGCCGGACGGGCACGGAGTTGTCAGAGTGCTGGGATCCGGCGTACGGGAGGTGGCGCGGAATAGCACGCAGGGGTCGTCGGGGAAAGCGGTCGGTGGGAGGCGCTGGCCTCGGGTCGGAGGCGCCGGGGGTCACCGAAAAGGGCTGGGCGCGGGTGGATCTGGTTGCCGGGGTGCGCACTCAGGGGTCGAGCGGTCGCGGGAGGGTCGTCAGGAGCTGGAGATGGCCGGGCGGGAGGTGCTGGCCGGGGCGCGCGCGGGCGAAAGGCACCGAAGGGGCGCCGGCGGGAGGCCGCTGGGGTCGGCCGGAGTTGGCCGGGGGCGAGCGGCGCCGGGTTGAGCTTGGGGATAGTGAGAGGAGGGAGAGGGAATGATGGGGAGAATGGTTTTGAGAGTTGGAAAATGAGAATGAGGGAGAGAGGGAGAGCTGTGGTGGGTTTATGAGAGGAGTTGTTAGCAGATTGAGAGGACGGGGATGGGAGTCGTGGAGGAGAGTGGGTTTTGGAGAAATAAGGGGGCGCGTGTGTGTGTGTGGCCTGGTCGTGGGGAGACCAGGCCAGGTCACAAGGAATATTCTTTTTCTTTTTCTTTTTTATTAATAAAACTATAATTAGAATATATATATATATATATAACCAAGGTTAATAATTAATTAAGGGTTTTAAGGTGGATTCGGGACTGGAACGAAATTGGGTTCGGGAAACAGAAGTCGGGTTCGAGTTCGGGGTCGGACCCCGGCCACGGGATCGGGACTGGACCATAATCAAAAATCCAATTAATAAATTTTAGAAATAATATTTTTCTGATCCGACTAATATAATGATAATAATAATAATAATAATAATAATAATAATAATAATAATAATAATAATAATAATAAACTAGTACTATTATTACGCTACAGACAAATAAAATCCAAATTATTAATAATTCCAAAATTTTAGGTTTTACACCACTAGTCATAATTGCTAAGCATATTCTCTATCCATCAAAGCTACAGGTCCTAATCTATTAATCACCTCTATGGCTTTGTGCTGCAATTGAGCAGATCCTCCATCATATGAATACCAATCCAAACTACAGCCTTTGATGCAATTAGCCTATAGAAAAATGGTTCATGTCAACTATCTGAATCATTTTCTTCCATTCCACGCTGTTAAAGGTCATGTTCTCAGTAATACTAACAAAAAGTAAATTCTTCAATAAATTTAAAATTTTAGTAGATGTTCGTTTTGACCTAGTCCTAGCGGCTCATACGGCTACTATCTTATCGTTCTTTCTTACCGGGGTAGAGGTTGACATGTCTTGGACATGTTAAAATAACCTAATATGACATTCTCTAATCTCAATTGGTTTCAGCTTGGAAATTTTTGTCTTATATTTCAATATATTGTTCGTATTTCATCTTTAACATTCTCATTTAGGTTATACTAATTCAAAAATTAAAATATTTTTCATATGGAAGCCACACAACATAAAGTAAAAAATGTTAAAAAGTAAGTAATAAAAATTATTTATGGAGATACGGGGTATTGATCCTCGTACCTCTCATATGCTAAGCGAGCGTTCTACCATTTAAGCTATATCCCGATATATATTTCCATTTGTCACTGGTCCTAATTGCTAAGCATGTTCTCTATCCATCAAAGCTACAGGTCCTAATCTATTAATCACCTCTATGGCTTTTCGCTGCAATTGAGCAGTTCCTCCATCCTCTGATCAACAATCTAAACTAAGGCCTTTGATGCAATTAGCCTATAGGAAAATGGTTCACGTCGACTGTCTGAATCATTTTCTTCCATTTCACTCTGTTAAAGGTCACGTTCTCAGTAATTCTAACAAAAAGTATATTCTTCAATAAATTTAAAATTTTAGTAGTTGTTCGTTTCGACCTTATAGTCATAGCGGCTCATATGGCGACTATCTTATCGTTCTTTCTTACCGGGGCAGAGGTTGACATGTCTTGGACGTTAAAATAACCTTAGATGACATTTTCTAATCTCAATTTGTGTCGTCTTGAAAATTTTTGTTTTATATTTCAATATATTGTTAGTATTTCATCTCTAACATTCTCTTTAGGTTATACTAATTCGAAAAATAAAATATTTTACATATAGTGAGCACTCCACCATCTGAGCTACATCTCCACATATGTTTTCATTTGCTGTTGGTCCTAATTGCTAAGCATGTTATCTATCCATCAAAGCTATAGGTACTAATCTATTAATCACCGCCATGGCTTTGCGCTGCAATTGAGCAGATCCTCCATCCTCAGAACACCAATCCAAACTAAACCTTTGATGCAATTAGCCTATAGGAAAATGGTCTATGTCGTCTATCTGAATCATTTTCTTCCATTCCACTATGTTAAAGGTCACGTTCCCAGTAATACTAACAAAAAACATATTCTTCAATAAATTTAAAATTTTAGTAGATGTTTGTTTCGATGTTATAGTTCTAGCGGCTTATATGGCTACAATATTATCGTTCTTTCTTACCAGATAAGAGGTTGACATGTCTTGGACATGTTAAAATAACCTAAAATGACATTCTCTAATCTCAATTGGTATCATCTTGAAAATTTTCATCTTATATTTCAATATATTGTTAGCATTTCATCTTCAACATACTTATTTATGTCATACTAATTCAAAAAATAAAATATTTGACACATGGAAGCCACACAACATAAAGTAAAAAAAAAGTATTTAAAAATATTCATGGAGATTCTAGGTATCAATCCTCGTACCTCTCGCATGTTAAGCAAGCACTCTACCATCTATGCTACATCCCCACTTACATTTCCATTCGCCACCGGTCCTAATCGCTAAGCATGTTCTCCATCCATCAAAGCTATAGATCCTAATGTATTAATCACCTTCATGGCTTTGTGCTGCAATTGAGCAGATCCTTCATCCTCTGAACAACAATCCAAACTTAAGCCTTTGATGCAATTAGCCTATAGGAAAATGGTTCATGTCAACTATTTGATTCATTTTCTTCCATTCCCCTCTATTAACGGTCACGTTCTCTGTAATACTAAAAAAAATTCTTCAATAAATTTAAAATTTTAGTAGATGTCGCTTCAACCTTATAGTCCTAGCGGCTCATATGGCTACTATCTTATTGTTTTTTCTTACTGGGGCAAAGGTTGACATGTCTTGGACATGTTAAAATAACATAATATGACATTCTCTAATCTCAATTGGCATCATCTTGAAAAAATTTGTCTTATATTTCAATATATTGTTAGTATTTCATCTTTAACATTCTTATTTATGTTATACTAATTCAAAAAATAAAATATTTGACATATGGAAGCCACACAACATTAAGTAAAAAAATTAAAAAAATAAGTATTTAAAAATATTCATGGAGATGCGGGGTATCGATCCCCATACCTCTCGCATGCTAAGAGAGCAGTCTACCATCTAACCAATATCCCCATATATCTATCCATTTGCCACTGGTCTTAATTGCTAAGCATATTCTCTATCCATCTAAGCTGCCGGTCCTAATCTATTAATCACTTCCATGGCTTTGTGTTGCAATTAAGCAGATCCTCCATCCTCATAACACCAACCCAAATTAAAGCCTTTGATGCGATTAGCCCACAGGAAAAAAATTATGTCGTCTATCTGAATCATTTTCTTTCATTCCACTATGTTAAAGGTCACGTTCTCAGTAATACTAACAAAAAGTATATTCTTCTATAAATTTAAAATATTAGTAGATGTTCGTTTCGACCTTATAGTCCTAGCGGATCATATGGCTACTATCTTATCGTTCTTTCTTACCGGGACGGAGGTTGACATGTCTTGGACATGTTAAAATAACCAAATATGACATTCTCTAATCTCAATTGGTATCATCTTAAAAATTTTCATCTTATATATATTTTAATATATTGTTAGTATTTCATCTTTAACATTCTTATTTATGTTATATTAATTCAAAAAATAAAATATTTGACACATGGAAACCACACAACATAACGTAAAAAAAAGTTAAAAATTAAATAGTAAAAAATATTCAAGGAGATGCGGGGTATCAATCCCCATACCTCTCTTATGCTAAGCAAACGCTCTACCATCTGAGCTACATCCCTACATATGTTTCCATTTGCCACTGGTCCTAATTGTTAAGCATGTTCTCTATCCATCAAAGCTAGAGGTCCCAATCTATTAATCACCCCCATGGCTTAAAGCTGCAATTGAGCAAATCCTCCATCCTCAGAACCCCAATCCAAACTAAAGCATTTGATGCAATTACCCAATAGAAAAATGGTTCATGTCGACTATCTAAATCATTTTCTTCCATTCTTCTTTGTTAACGGTCACGTTCTCAGTAATACTAACAAGAGTTATATTCTTCAATAAATTTAAAATTTTAGTAGATGTTCGTTTCGACCTTATAGTCCTAGAGGATCATATGGCTACTATCTTATCGTTCTTTCTTACCGGGATAGAGGTTGACACATCTTGGACATGTTAAAATTACCTAATATGACATTCTCTAACCTCAATTGGTATCATCTTGAAAATTTTTGACTTATATTTCAATATATTGTTATTATTTCATCTTTAACATTCTTATTTATGTTACACTAATTCAGAAAATAAAATATTTGACACATGGAAACCACACAACATAAAGTAAAAAAAAGTTTAAAAAAGTATTTTAAAATATTCGTGGATATGCGGGGTATCGATCCCCTTACCTCTCGTATGCTAAGCGAGTGCTCTACCATCAAAGCTACATTCCCACATATGTTTCCATTTGCCACTGGTCCTAATTGCTAAGCATGTTCTCTATCCATCAAAGCTACATATCCCAATCTATTAACCACCTCCATGGCTTTGTGCTGCAATTGAGCAGATCCTCCATCCTCACAACACCAATCCAAACTAAAGCAAATTTGATGGAATTACCCTATAGGAAAATGGTTCACGTTGACTATCTGAATCATTTTCTTCTATTCTTCTCTGTTAACTGTCACGTTCTCAGTACTAACAAAAAGTGCAAAAATGTGTTGTCTTTTAGTAATTCTTGTAGTACAATTGACATTTACTACTATTTTCTAACAACTTAATTCCCTCGTACTTCAACTCTAGGTATTACGTTTGCCGGATGGCCCGCAAAGCAGTCCATGGAAAGAGTGGGACTTGTCCGACCCATTATTTATATCAGATCGGATTTTGTTTTCTAATCCATGACTCGGCCCCGACCCAGTTCGATCCCCAATCCTGGTCAGCCCTGGTTTAGCCTTTCAATCCCGGAAGACTCGACTCGGATTGGCCTTGTCAAAGCCCCACCAGAAACATGTTTTTCGAGAAGAATCACTAAGGATAACTTGTATTGATTCGTAAATCGTTTACAAAAAGTAATTTTTCAATGAAAGTTTACAGCGAATCTCTACAACTTAAATTTCTGGATAAGTGTGTCGTTGGAATTCTGATAAACATGCTATCACTTTGTTCCGGTGAGGATCCGAAGTCATGACTCGATCTTCTTTTTCTTTGCTATCACACCTTGTTGGTTCTTGTCAGATGCTCCAGAGCCGTTGAGATTGCTTTAGAGAACTTTTCGTAAAGACTATCGGAACATGACATTTTTTATGGACTCAAAATGGACATTTACAGAAAAAGATAAATCAATGAGAGTTCCAAAATTGGACATTTGAGCAGATCCTCCATTCTATAAACGCCAATCCAAACTAAAGTTTTTGTTGTAAATTAGCCTATAGGAAAATGGTTCATGTTGAATGTCTGATATATTTTCTTCCATTCAACCATGTTAGGGGTCATGTTCTCAGTAATACTAACAAAAAAATACCCTTCATTAAATTGTTAGTAGATGTTCATTTAGACCTTCTAGTCCTAGCGGCTCATATGGCTACCATTTTATTGTTCTTTCTTACCAAAGCATATATTGGCATGTAATACACATGTCAAAATCACCTAATATGACATTCTTTCATCTCAGTTGGTATCATCTTGATTTTGTTTATTTTATATTTCAATATATTGTTAGTATTTCATCTTTAACATTCTTATTTCTGTTATACTAATTCAATAAATAAGTTATTTGAAATGTGGAAGCCACACAACATAAAATATAAAATAAATTAAAATTGAATATATAAAATAATCATGGAGAAGTGGGATATTACATCTTAGTATTTTTATTTATAATATGCCAGGTCAAAAAATAAATCATTTGACACATGGAAGCCACACAACATAAAGTAAAAAAATAGTTATGAAGATGCAGGGTATCAATCCCCGTACCATTCGCATGCTAAGCTAGCACTCTACCATCTGAGCTACATCCCCACCTATGTTTCCATTTGCCACTGGTCCTAATTGCTAAGCATGTTCTCTATCCATCAAAGCTACAGTTCCTAATCTATTACTCACCTCCATAGCATTGCGCTGTAATTAAGCAGATCCTCCATCCTATGAACAACAACCCAAACTAAAGCCTTCGATGCAATTAGCCTATAGGAAAATGGTTCATGTCGACTATCTGAATCATTTTCTTCCATTCCACTCTATTAATGGTCACGTTCTTTGTAATACTAACAAAAAGTATATTCTTCAATAAATTTAAAATTTTAGTAGATGTTCGTTTTGACCTTATAGTCCTAGCGGCTCATATGGCTACTATCTTATCGTTCTTTTTTACGGGGGCAGATGTTGACATGTCTTGGACATGTTAAAATAACCAAATATGACATTCTCTAATCTCAACAAGTATCATCTGGAAAAATTTTGTCTTATATTTCAATATATTGTTAGTATCTCGTCTTTAACATTCTTATTCATGTTATTCTAATTCAAAAAATAAAATATTTGACACATGGAAGCCACACGACATAAAGTAAAAAAAAGTTTAAAAAAGTGTTTAAAAATATTCATGGAGATGCAGGGTGTCGATCCCCGCACCTCTCGCATTCTAAGCGAGCGCTTTACATCTGAGTTACATCCACACATATGTTTCCACTTGTCACTAGTCCTAATTGCTAAGCATGTTCTCTGCCCATCAAAGCTATATGTCCTAATCTATTAATCACCTCCATAGTTTTGCGCTGCAATTGAGCAAATCCCCCATCCTCAGAACACCAACCAAACTAAAGCCTTTGATGCAACTAGCCTATAGGAAAATGGTTCATGTCGTCTATCTGAATCATTTTCTTCCATTCAATTCGGTTAAAGGTCACGTTGTCAATAATACTAACCAAAGGTTTATTCTTCAATAAATTTAAAATTTTAGTAGGTGTTCGTTTTGACCTTATAGTCTTAGCGGCTCATATGGCTACAATCTTATCGTTCTTTTTTTACTGGGCAGAGGTTGACATGTCTTGGACATGTTAAAATAAGCTAATATGATATTCTCTAATCTCAATAGGTATCATCTAGAAAAATTTTGTCTTATATTTCAATATATTGTTAGTATTTCATCTTTAACATTCTTATTCAAGTTAGAAAATAAAATATTTGACACATGGAAGCCACATAACATAAAGTAAAAAATTTTAAAAAATAAGTATTTAAAAATATTCATGGAGATCTGGGGTATCAATCCACGTACCTCTCACATGCTAAGCGAGCGCTCTACCATCTGAGCTACATCCCCATATATGTTTCCATTTGCTAAGCATGTTCTCTATCCATCAAAGCTACAGGTCCTAATCTATTAATCACCTCCACGGTTTAGCGCTGCAATTGAGTAGATCCCCCAACCTCTGCACACCAACCAAATTCTATAGCCTTTGATGCAATTAGCCTGTAGGAAAATGGTTCATGTCGACTATCTAAATCATTTTCTTCCATTCTCCTCTGTTAACGATCATGTTCTCAGTAATACTAACAAAAAGTATAGTCTTCAATAAATTTAAAATTTTAGTAGATGTTTGTTTCGACCTAGTAGAAAATAATGGTTGGATAATTTTTATTGATGGACTACTTCACTACTTTTAGGGAGTCTAGCTCCTCTACATACTCGATATTCTGATATGGGACTAAAAGTCCCTTATTGATTCTCAATACTCCCCCTCAAGATGGGCGATAGATATTGATCATCCCCATCTTGTTACATAGCTTCGTCAGACTTAATGAACTAAGAACCTTAGTGAGACAGTCTGCAACTTGTTCTTCTGAGCGGACATGGTCAATCTTCAGTATCCCTTGTTCTAGCTTCTCCTTGATGAAGAATCGATCAATCTCGATGTGCTTCGTTCTGTCGTGCTGAACTGGATTGTTAGCTATACTTATTGCAGCTTGACTATCGCTCAAAAGACGTAATGGTGCTCCCTTGTCCAGCTTCAACTCTGTCAGCAACGCTTTCACCCATAGCAACTCTGACACTCCCAGAGCCATTGCTCTGTATTCTGCTTCAGCTATCGACCGTGCTACCACTGACTGTTTTTTGCTTCTCCATGAGACCATATTTTCTCCTACAAATATACAGTATCCCGTGGTAGACCTTATGTCGTCTATGCAGCTCGCCCAGTCTGCATCACAGTATCCCTCAACTTCTATGCATCCATTCTTCTTGAACCATAGCCCCTTTCTCGGCGTTCCTTTCAGATATCTCAAGATCTGAAATACTGCTTCCATATGACCCTTTCTTGGATCATGCATGTAACGACTCGCTACACTCACCACAAATGAGATATCAGGGCGAGTGTATCCCAGATAAATCAATCTCTCTACAAGTCTTTGATATCTTTTACGATCAACAGGCTCTCCTGCTTCTGCTCCGAACTTACACTTCTGGTCAATTGGAGTGACGGCTGCTTTGCATCCCAGCATCCATGTCTCCTTCAGCAGATCTAGTGCGTATTTTCTTTGTGATAGAATAATTCCCTGTTCTCCTTCACACACTTCGATACCTAGAAAGTACCTCATCGCTCCTAAATCCTTTACCTTAAACTCCTTCGCGAGTTTCGACTTCAGCTCAGTGAACTCGACTTCATCATCACCTGTGATCACTATATCATCCACATATACAGCAAGTATAGTGATGTGGCCTCTTGCAGGCTGGAGGAAGACCGTATGATCTGTATTTGTTTGACGGTATCCCATGTCTGTAACAGCCTTTCTGAATCTGTCAAACCAGGCTCGAGGAGATTGCTTGAGCCCGTATACACCTTTTTTTGTGACGTCCCTCCGTCTTATTCCATCGCGTAGCACCCTGGCGGGAGCTCCATGTATACTTCTTCTTGCAGGTCCCCATAAAGAAAGGCATTCTTCACATCCAGCTGGTATAGCTTCCACCCATAGTTCGCTGCAATGGAGACCAGAGTTCTCACGGTGCTCATTTTTGCTATGGGGGCAAATGTCTCATCATAGTCTATGCCATATGACTGTGTGAATCCTTTTGCAACCAACCTCGTCTTGTACCGCTCTACTTTTCCTTCTGGCATCTCTTTTACTGTGTACACCCATTTGCATCCTACAGCTTTCTTTCCTTTGGGTAATGTCACGACCCGCACTCATTTTTTTAACAGATACGAGACGTATCCAAGCCAGTCTACGCCACAGTATCGGCGATAGAACGCAGTATCGGCGATAGAACGCTGTCATTTAACTTACAATGGTCACAAGTTTTATATTTTGTAGAAAAATATAAACTTGTACAAATAAGTGAATGACTACAAGTCAACTATCTAGCTAGTCTCTAGGCTTTTGTCTGCAAGTGTTCCCGTTGTTGGCCCATTCCATGGTCACACCCGATTTCAATAATCAACATACACTTAAGTCAATACACAAAATATAGAAAATGCTGCTAATCATTTCAGGATACATGAAATCAAATTCAACGGACGATGTACTGCATCAAACAAAGCGTCAACATCATCAAATCTTCAGAAGACTCATTTCTTATTTTATTCTGTATTTTATATTTTATTGAGTCTAGGATTTATTTTATAAAATCAGTTTTGGTAATACTGGCTTAGGGTTAAAACTGTCCACATTCCAAAAGCCTATTTACCATTCGTATTTCATTTACAAAACACTTCAAAAACATATTTTGAAAATAGCTTTTACAAATGATTTTACAAATAACCAAAAATATATTTTAAAAACTGTTTTTACAAATGATTTTCAAATATCTCCTGACAGAACTCGTAACCGAGTTCGGCCCGAGTTCGGTCCGAACTCTGACCGAGTTCGGTTCAAAAATAATTCAAACTTCTGTTGCCTCCAAATCAGCAAGCAACGTCTCTTTGAGAGATATTTACATCCGAACTCTGCCCGAACTCTGCCCGAGTTCGGTTCGAGAAAACACCTATAAATAGAGAAGAACTTTTTATTTCAATTCATTCATTCATTCTTCATTCTCTCTTCTCTACTACTCAAGTGTTTTCAAACGATCTAAGACTTTCAAATCATACATATACATCTCTTAGCCAAAAGCCAGTAGTATCAGAGTTGATTTAGAATCTTTTGGTGTATCAAACTTGTAAAGAGGTCGTTCCAAGTTCAACAACTTTTCCTGTTGTGGAGCTGGTCGTGCGCTCCTCACCAAGCACGGTATTGTAAGAGACTGCAAGCTCTCAGTTAAAGCTTGTGCCATAGTAGATTAACATCGAGCAAGAGTACTCGAGACTGGATTAGTCCTCTCAGAGGGATACCAGTATATATCACTGTGTTACCGAGTTTGAATTCTCTATCTTTATTTACTGTCTCTTATATCTCTGCCATAGTTTAATTTTTAATTAGTGATTATTTTTTGCTGTACACACACACTCTATTCACCCCCCCTCTAGAGGTGCTCAACGGTCCTACAATTGGTATCAGAGCAGGTTATATTCTTATATAACATACCTTAGAGAATATATATATAGCAGCCATGAAATCTATATTCAACGGTGAAGGGCAATCCACAAATAGACCTCCCCTATTTGATGGAACAAATTATACCTACTGGAAAACACGAATGACTTTCTTTCTAAAGTCTCTCGACTTTGATCTTTGGTCAACATTCATTAATGGTTATAAGAAAATAGCACCAACAGTAGTTGAAGGCCAGCTGGTGGAAAAGACCCATGATAAGTACATTGAAGCTGAAAAGGCTAAAGCTAGCCTAGATGCTCGTGCCATCAATGCACTATTCTGTGCAATTGACAAAACCGAGTTCAACAGAGTTTCAACCTGTAAGATGTCTCACGAAATTTGGAAACTCCTTGAAGTAACCCATGAAGGGACTTTCCAAGTGAAGGAATCCAAAATTAGTAGACTGACACAAGAGTATGAATCTTTTAAGATGAAACCCGGTGAGTCAATTACACAGATGTTTATTCGTTTCCTTGATATAACTAATCCTTTACAATCTCTTGGTAAGGATTACAGCAATCACGAGAAGATCAGAAAAGTGCTGCGGGCTCTAATAAAGATCTGGAATCCAAAAGCCACAGCAATCATTGAAGGAAACGATCTCACCACTATGACTCTGGAAATGCTGATGGGCAAACTTATGACCCATGAACTCGACTTGCAAGATTTTGAAGAAGCAACACCAAAGGAGAAATCTATTGCCTTCAAAGCTCAAGCAAGAAAATCAACATACAACGATTCTGATGAAGAATCGTCAAGTAGTGATGAACGAGCCCTACTTGTGAAAAACTTCAAGAAATATCTAAAGTTCATAAGCAGAAAAAATAAAGATGTCCAAGAAAGCAACGAAGATGAAACTATATGCTTTAGATGCAAGAAGTCAGGGCATATGAAGAAGGACTGTCCAACCACCAAGAAAAGCAGTCCATACGATAGATCAAGATCAAGCAGAAAAGCAACATCTGGTCGAAAGTATGCCAACACAAGCATCTGGCACGAAAGCGATGCCTGTGATACAGAAGAAGAAGACAGACCCTGCGGCAATGTAAATGTTTGTCTCATGGCATTTGATAAGGTATCATCTAACCCTTTGTTTGATGATTTCACTTTCGATGAATTAGAGAATGCCTTTAGCGAACTACTTGAAGATCATAAAACTGTGCTCGACAAGTATAAGCAATCTCAAAAAGAGATTAAGGCACACACAACCGAGATAGCTAGACTGTCCAATCTGATTGAAAATATTAAAAAGACATCTACTACCGGTAACACGGAAGAGATAGCCAAACTCAAGGTAGACTATCATGAGGCTATCCTCAATATTGAAAAGAAAGAAAGGGACTATGTCAATGTACAAAAGCTTTATGACATAGAGAAGAAGATGCACTTAGTAACTGAACAAAGACTCCTAGATATGACTGCTAGATACGAAGAGTCTATTGCGATTTCTAAAAAGTTCGAAATCAAGTTAGGCAAACAGGCAATACCTGTGACACAGCCTAAGATTAGTCCTAATGCTAAGCATACACCTAAAAGGACTAAACACAAGAAAGCACAGAAGAAACACGAACATCATCATGCTTTTACTTATAGGTTCTCAAAACAAAACAAGCTTGCAAACACAGTTTCTACCACTAAACTAACTTGCACATATTGTGGTACACACGGACACATATCACAATATTGTCTTGCAAGAAAGCTTGTTGACAACCATACTTTAGTCTGGAGACCTAAAGCTAATCTCAGTGGACCCTTCAGAAAATGGATACCAAAGGATTCATCTACTTGTCTTGTAGGTGGACCCTCAACCCTCTCATGCTAGAAGCAAATAGATCCTCGATAGCGGATGTTCGCAACACATGACTGGTGATGCATCTTTATTCGCTACGCTATCGATGAAGAAAGAAGGATACGTCTCCTTCGAAAATAACTTGAGAGGTAATATAATAGGTAATGGTACTGTAGGTATTTCTTCTTATCCAATAATAAAGGATGTTTGTCTAGTAACTGAATTGAAACATAACCTATTGAGCATAAGTCATTTGGCAGATAATGGTTATGGTATCAATTTTGTGAAAGATAAATGTACCATATATGATATGTCATCTGGTGATCCCGTATATAAAGGGATTAGAGAAGACAACATTTATGTTTTCTTTTTGGAGAATACTAATAATGCAGGAAGGTGCCTAGTAGCCAATCAAGATGAAAGCAGGCTATGGCACATGAGACTAGGACATGCAAACATGGATACTATCTCACGTCTAAATACAAAGAAGTTGGTAAGAGGACTCCCTGAAATTCCATTCAAGAGAGATATGGTATGTGCTGACTGCAAAAAGAACAAAGCACATAGGTCTACTTTTAAATCCATCAACGTTGTAAGTACTTCGAGACCTTTACAGTTAATTCATTTGGATTTATTTGGTCCTAGTAGAGTCGCTAGTCTTGGCGGTAAGCTCTACGCTTTTGTTATTGTTGATTTACTTGGGTTTATTTCTTATCAAACAAAAGTGATGCAATTTTTGAATTTCAGATATTTTGTAAAAAGGTACAAAACGAAAAAGGCTTCATGATTACTCGTATCCGAAGTGATCATGGTGGCAAATTCGAAAATTCTGATTTCAAAAAATTTTGTGATGATAGTGGATATTACCACGAATTTTCTTGTCCTAGAACTCCCCAACAGAATGGTGTTGTGGAGCGGAAGAATCGTACTCTAAGCGAAATGGCTAGAGTCATGCTGAATCAGTATAATCTTCCTAAATATTTTTGGGCAGAAGCTGTTAGTACAGCCTGTCATGTTTTAAATAGGGTATTAATTCGACCAATCTCGAAGAAAACACCATATAAGCTTTGGTTTGGAAGAATTCCAAACATTTCTTATTTCAAAGTTTTTGGTTGTCGCTGTTTTATCCTGAACACCAAGGATAACTTGGAAAAGTTCGACTCCAAAGCAGATGACGGGATATTTCTCGAATATGCTGCTAAGAGTAAGGGATATAGAATTTTTAATAAAAGATCTATGATTGTTGAAGAGACTATTAATGTTACCTTTGATGAGTTAAATAGTCACAGATCTAGCGACAGTGATGATGAAGATACACATACAAAGACTAAGAAGAGTTCTGAGAAAGATCTGACCCATGAGGCAAGAACTGATAAAAGTTCCGAAGATGCAGGAACTGAGAAGAGCCTTGTGAAAGATATGGCCCAAAGATTTGAATCATTGAGATTCAAGCCAGATCATCCAGAAACTCTCATTATAGGTGATGTATCCAAAGGTGTAAGTACACGTTCATCTCTTAAAGATTCTGAATTAGCATCAAATATAGCATTTATTTCAAAAATACAACCTAAGAATGTAGATGATGCTTTAACTAATGAGTTTTGGATTTCTGCCACGCAAGAGGAACTTAATCAATTTGAGAGAAACCAAGTTTGGGAACTTGTTCCTAAACCAATTGGTCAATCTATAATTGGTATCAAATGGGTGTTCCGAAATAAACTCATGGAAGATGAACAAGTTCTACGCAACAAAGCACGTCTAGTAGCATAAGGTTATAATCAAGAAGAAGGAATTGATTATGATGAGACCTATGCTCCTGTTGCTAGACTAGAAGTGTCACTACCACTTTTCTAGCTTGGGGGTATTTTGGACATTTTTTAAATTTTGGGAATTTTTGGAATTATTATGTATTATTATGATTTATTAGAATTAATATGATTTTTGGTGATTTTTGGTGATTTTTAGGATGATTGATTTTGGGCCTAAAGTTGACTTTGACTTGTGTTACTAGAAGACTAACCTAGTGACTAATCTAGGTTATGGCCACTTAGTTAGGTTAAGTAACCTTGGTTTGACCTAATGTAATGAGGTTTAAGTCATTGGAACTAGTTAGGAGTGATTTGGAGTTATTTAGGCTAATATGGTTTAAAACTTCATAAGTCATGACTTATGGTTCAAACCATTTAATAAACAACTTAGCCATAGCCTATAGGACTTGGCCCAAAGCCCAAATTAGCAACCCAAACATTTTGTCCAGCCAACCTAGGGATTCCCCCACTATAAAACCCCTCCTAATTTCAAGGGCTAGCCTCCTTTCCATAGGAATCCATTTCAAGAAGAAAGAGGTGAGCTCCCATATTTAGAAATTCATAATAAATCCATTTTTCCTCTTTTTTAATCCAAACAAGTTGCAATAGGTTCTAATTATTGTTTTCTTGTTGTTGGAATTGGTTGTTCTCAGTTTTCTAACAATTTGGAGGAGTTTCACCATCAAGAGGAGCATCTCTCTTTAGAGTTTTTTGAGGGTTTTGACACTTTGAGGTAACTTCCTATTTCCACCATAGAATCCTAAAATTTTTGCATCATTAGGGAGCCCTAGACCTAACCTAACAGTAGGAATAGGAAACCCTAAGTTTTTGTGTCGTTTCGTATCCTAACAGGACACGTATCAGTGACATGTTCTTAGTGTTTGTGGAAATGCCACAGTGGAACTTTTTGTGTTAGTTTCGATTTGTGTTTGAATAGGAATCTTTGTTTTGATGTCGCTTACACATTTTTGGGGGACTGAGGTAGTTTTGGCCTTATGTCGTGTCGATTTGGACACATGGACACAACCGCGCGCGCTGGGGCTGCACTTTCCTGCTGTACGGGGGCTGCACTGGACACGACACACATTTGTTCGACACAAAACTTGATACGCCACTAGGGGCAGTGACTGACATGCCACGTGTCATGTTTCGTGGGCCCATGTGGCGTATCGAGTGAGGAATCATCGACGCACGGGTTTCGCAATGTTCTGTACAGTGTGGGTTTTTGTCACTGATACGGTTTTATAAGTCAGACACGGCGACACGAGGACACTGTGCAGACACTTGGACATGGACACCTAGACCTATGCTAGGTGGGGACACGAGCACGTGGCCTAACACGTGCTGTATCGTGTGCATGACACGCGTGCACACACGCACGAGGCAGTACACTGCTGTGCAGAACCAGTCTGCTGTTTTGGGTTTTATTGTTGTGGACACGCCGTGTCTGGCTATGGTGGACACTAGGCAATCACAATGACACGTGTACACCCTATAGTTTCATTACCCACCATTTGATTCGTATTTTAGTTTGGTTTCAATATTAATTTTCTCATTTCCTTAGTTTTCTGATACATGTTATTTCAGTTTATGTCCAGTGTTAATTTCGAACTTTGGCAATCATTTTAACTAGTTTAACTACTGTAAATCACCTGTTTAGACCCCTAATATGATTCTCCTATAAGTTATCTACATGTGTGCAAGTTTTGGGATGATTTTGTTGAGTTTTGAATTCGAATTTTGATTTCAAAGTTGGGCTGTTTCAGGAAGACTGAATTGATTCCTGAGTTTTTCATTGATGTTGAGAACTCAAATCTGAGTTCATAAGGAACCTGGGATTAGGGTGGGTTAACTAAATTGAATTCCTTTCTTTGCTCACTAAAATTGATGTTCAATCTGAGTCTTGTTATGAGTTTCGCTGTTGTGGGTTTCCCTCTTTATTTTTCCTGAACTGAACACTCCCTTCTGTCCAGTTTGGACTGAACAGCCCATACACACACACCACAGCCTACACACACACTGTGTTCTCTGTTTTCCCCTCACTCTTAACTAATTTGATGTCAAGGTCATGATGATTCCTGTACCCTCTCACACACTATCACACACACATACGCACACATGATTTGTATTACCCTCACACACTATCACACACACATACACACACATGATTTGTATTACCCTCACCTATACACACACTGTCACAGGTTACCCACACACACAGGTTACCCTCACCCATACACACACATATCTCACACACTCTTTCCACCCTCTTTCACTGTTTTGTATTTCCAGCATATATATAGGTAAGCCCTGTATACACACACATATTGTTGCAAAGCACACACACACCTTTCACTATTTAATTCCTACACACACAAGTATACACACACACACTATTTTTGGTTTTTCTTTCACTGATATTTAATTCCTGTACTTGTTCCTGTCCACACATGCTTCCCTCTCCATATGCATATTCATGTGTATATCATATATCTATATATATATGTGTAAGTGATGTAAGGGTATGTATTAGTGTCTATGTGAATGTAATGTGCCTATATATATATATATATATATATATATATATATATATATATATATTTTATATATATATATATATATATATATATATATATATATATATATATATGTGAAATGTATATCTATATGTATACATATAGTATTTAGCCTAGGTTTGAATAGTTAATTCAATATATGTATCTATATATATGTTGTATATGCATAGGTGTAATGGGCACTTGGAATGTGTGTGTTGTCTAGTATAGACTTGTTAGAGCCTAGCATGACTTGTTAGACCTAGATAGTTGAGTTTAAACTTGATTAGACTAAGTTGACCTAGTTTGACTTCTAGGGTTGACCAAAGTTGACCAAGAGTTGACTTTGGCCTAGATTGACCTAGAATCATGTAGAATGCATAGTAGGACTCCATTTTACTATTCTGGACTTGTTGTGACTTGTGCTGTTCTGATTAGGAGCCAGACACCACTCCTCGGACTGTACTTTTTATATTGGACACTCAGATACAGGCGAGTACATTCTCTGATCATTTCATATCCTGTTTAGAATTATTTTCTGCAGTAGATTACTTTACTTGTACTGTCACGTTGGTCACACGGATTGGTACTATATGGATCCCTTCTTGCGATGTTATCCTTAGGGAGCATCAGGTACTACATGTTCTGTGCGTTTCACTTACATAGCGTATCATATGCTTCATTGGTTCTTTGATCACTTATGACATATACTCTTATGATCGTAGAGTCTTCCTAGAATCCTTATCCCATTTATGGGACTACTATGTATCACCTTCGGGGTCTATCACCTTTGGGGTCTATCACCTTCGGGGTCTATCACCTTCGGGGTCTGTTACATAGCATCATATAACATAACCTGGCTGGATCCTTGTGTATTGATTGGGGGTACGGGGGAGTAGAAATGGACATGTGAATAATATCCAAGTAGTGTAGTATCAGAATCTCTTCCATAGTGTAGCATCAGAATCTCCTATGCCATTTACATGTCTATATTGTACTCTGACACACTAGTCACATGATAGTTCTCTATTTATAGTAGATATTTCTCTTACAGCTTTCTCTCTCTGTTTACATACTGCACTTCTTTCAGTACTTGTATCTTACTTTACTGCATGATTATATCTTCTAACCTGCTATGATCTGTTGAGTTGTACTGTACTCGCTCCTGTCCTGACTGGACCTGTTAAAAATATTACAGAGGATGAGGAGGAGGCTTGCCTGGACACTTACTACGGGGCAGCCTTAGATGACACCTGCGAGCTGGACCCTCAGGAGGACCCAGCTCTAGCTGAGGAGATCACCCCGATTGCCTAGACTAGACTAGTTAGGCTTGTCTTACTTTTGCAGTCTTGAGACATGTCTTAGTTAGACTTTATTTGGAGTTATGAGTTGTATATATTCTTTCATCTGAGACCTTGTACTGTTGGATATTGCTAGGATTATCTTAGACTACTGTTATGTCATCTATTTACTTCCTTGAGTTCTATTTCATTTCGTGCTATCTCTTCCTTAGTTGTGATTGAGTTTTACTGTTATGTCACCCCCATTCGGGGAGTATAAAATGTTTAGAGATATATATTGTTAGATGTATGTTGACCTAGGACAGCGCTCTACCGCCGACACTGCGGCGTAGGCTGGGCGTTGTTACGTTCTCGTACCCTCACAGTGGGTGCGGGTCGTGACACGTTTTTATTGGTGGTCCATGCAGGTCTAGACTAGAAGTGTAGTGGTACTCGAACTAGAGTATCACTGCAGCCTGCTATAGGATATAGGACATAAATTTTAAGATACTCAATCACTTTAGGAAAAAAAAATTTATTGCCATTTAAATCCTTTGTCAGCTGATCCTTTGAATTAAAATTGTCCGCCTTTGTTATTTCGCTTCTTTCTCAGAAATTGATACTCTTGTTTGTCTATCTTCAAGATGGTAGAGACTCGATCGCAGCGTGCCATTCATGAGGATGCTATAGAGGGGACTGCTACCTCTCAGCCAGCACGACGAGGCCAGGAGACTGCAGCTCTTGTCACCTCAGCTCGTGTTGAGACCTCGGCAGCCGTAGCAGGGGGTATGCATCCACCGACTGGGAGACAGGACCCGGTCATTCCAGAGGATCCTTTCCTGCCGTCGCCACCTCCAGAACATGTGGACGCAGCTCAGATGTTCGCATATTTCTAGCAGTTCATGGACCGACAGCAGGCTCGGCAGGACAGAGGCATGGAGTTGGCCGTCACGACAGCCACAGCTCGACCAGTGGTGCAGCAGTCGAGGATACCAGGGATCGAGCAGTTTCAGAAGATGAACCCCAGAGACTTTCTGGGGACAGAGGGGATCCTATATGCCGATGAGTGGATCGAGCATATAGAGGAGATCTTCCGCTTGGCCAGGATTCCAGTAGACCTTCAGATCGAGGCAGCAACTAGCCGAGTGCGAGATCTTGCTCGTACCTGGTATCAGTCAGACCCCACGGTGGGGGTACCAGGGCAGACTTGGGAGCAGTTCAGGGGCTTCTTCAAGAAGAAGTTCTTTCCAGATTCAGCTGTCAGAGCCTTAGAGTCGCAGTTTGAGAGCTTGGTCCAGGGGAGCCTCTCAGTAGAGGAGTATGCTGGAGAGTTTGGTCGTCTCGGCAGGTTCGTGGAGGGCTTGATCGAGACGGCGAAGGCCCAGAGGTTCCGGAAGGGTCTGGTCAAGGAGGTCAAGTCCCTGACCAAGGGCAGCAGAGATGCTACGTTCGAGGAGATCTTGTCAGGAGCCCTGTTGGATGAGGATGATCTTGAGCTTAGGCTCAAGAGGGGGAGGGACCCAGTTGGAGGCAGCAGCAGCGGGGGCCAGGCCAAGAGGCCCCACTTTCAGCATCAGCAGCTGAGGCAGTTTCAGCCGCAGCCGATCCAGCAGAGGCCAGTTCAGCAACAGCAGCCGAGACAGCACCAGCAGGGTCAAAGACAGGGAGTCACTTGTGCCTACTGTAAGAAGCCTGGGCACATCTTCAATGAGGGCCGGAAGAGGCAGGGCCTGTGCATGGTGTGTGGTTCAGCAGACCACCAGATGAGGGAGTGCCGCATGGGACGGGTAGCTCCGGGAGGAGGAGCAGGAGCCAGAGCTCCAGTGGGCCAGCAGCAGGGACCAGCCCTGCCGACGCAGCAGCAGAGGTTTGTCCAGCACCAGCAGCAGGCCAGGGGAGGCGAGCAGGGGCGAGCTTTCGCCATGGCAGCTGGAGAGGCAGAGGTGACTGGAGAGCTGATTGCAGGTTCGATTCTTCTTGACTCCAGTCCAGCATTTGCATTGTTTGATTTCGGTGCTTCGCATAGCTTCATATCAGTATCTTTTGTGATTAGACACGGTATCATAGATGAATCGTTGCCTAGGACTTACAAGATCACGACCGGTGGTGGTATTATCCTCGTGAGTGATGTTTGTAAGGGTCGGAGAGTAGTTTTGGGAGGCCGTGAGTTGGAGGTGAGCCTGCTCGTAATGCCATTGCCGAACTATGATATAGTACTAGGCATGGATTGGTTGAGCAGGCACCAAACCAGCATTGATTGTAGAGGGGGTAGAGTTCTCTTTAGAGCGCCAGGGGAGCCAGAGATCGAGTACTCCAGACGTCAGGCAGAGCAAAGCAGCAAAGTCTTCTGTGGAGTCTCGGTCGAGGAGCAGACGATTCCACACCCCTTGATAGCAGATTATATGGATGTTTTCCCAGAGGATTTGCCGGGACTGCCACCAGACAGTGACATAGAGTTCTCGATAAACTTGGTTCCAGGAGCGGAACGCATCTCTCAGCATGTCTATCGGGTGAACAATAGCGAGCTGGTGGAGCTGAAGAAGCAGGTGGATGAGCTACAGGACAAGGGCTTCATCCGCTCGAGTTCGTCGCCATAGGGTGCACTAGTATTGTTCGTGCCGAAGAAGGATGTGTCAGTACACATGTGTATTGACTATAGGGCACTCAACAACCTCACGATCAAGAACAAATACCCACTGCCGCGGATCGACGATCTATTTGACCAGTTAAGCGGAGCTCGGGTATTTTCCAAGATTGATCTGAGGTCGAGATATCACCAGGTGAAGGTGAAGAGGGAGGATATTCCCAAGACCGCTTTTAGGACGCGGTATGGACAGTTCGAGTTTTTGGTTATGCCGTTTGGGCTAACCAATGCACCAGCAGTATTTATGAACCTTATGAACAAGGTGTTCCATCAGTATCTGGATCAGTTTTTGGTAGTGTTCATAGATGATATTTTGGTATATTCCAAGACTGAGGAGGAGCACGAGGAGCATTTGAGGATCGTGCTGGAGACTCTCAGGAAGGAGCAGCTTTATGGAAAGCTCTCCAAGTATGAGTTCTTCTTGGATCGGATGGACTTCTTGGGGCATGTGGTGACTGGAGATGGTATCTCAGTTGACCCTAAGAAGATTGTAGCAGTTGAGGCATGGACGGCGCCGACTTCAGTTGCAGAGATCAGGAGTTTCCTGGGGCTGGCAGGGTATTATCGGAGATTCGTGTAGGATTTCTCCCGAATTGCAGAGCCGTTGACACGGTTGACCCGGAAGGATGCTGAGTATGTTTGGTCAGAGGAGTGTCAGGCAGCTTTTGATGAGTTGAAGAAGCGGCTGACGACAGCTCTGATTCTGACGTTGCCTTCAGGATCATGTGGTTTCACTATTTATAGTGATGCTTCAGGGAAGGGGCTGGGTTGTGTGTTGCAGCAGCACGGGAAGGTGATTGCCTATGCTTCCAGACAATTGCGTCCCCATGAGAAGAACTACCCTACCCACGACCTGGAGCTGGCAGTAGTGCTATTTGCTCTGAAGCTGTGGAAGCATTATCAGTATGGTGAGAGGGTGGAGATCTTCACAGATCACAAGAGCTTAAAGTATGTGTTCACTCAGAAGGAGTTGAACATGAGACAGTGCAGATGGTTGGAGTTGATGAAGGACTTCGACATTGCACTGCAGTATCATCCAGGGAAGGCCAACGTGGTTGCCGATGCCTTGAGTAGGTATCCGACAGCCATGTGTTTGACCATGGATCGGTATTTGCTTGCTGACTTGGAGAGCCTTGGGATTGAGGTGATTGTGCCGGGAGTGCAGATGCAGCTATGGGGGATGCAGATTCAGTCAGACTTTGTGGAGAGGATCAAGTCGGCACAGTTTGAGGACGTTGCTCTACGGTGTCTCCAGGAGCAGGTTTGAGCAGGTTTGCTGGAGGGCGAGTTTTCTCTTGCAGAGGATAGTGCCTTGAGGCACGGTTCCAGATTATGTGTGCCCAGCAGAGAGCTCAGGGAGCAGGTTATGCAGGAGGCCCACAGATCTCAGTACTCTATACACCCGGGTGCCAACAAGATGTACCGAGATCTGCGGGAGCATGTTTGGTGGTCAGGAATGAAGCAGGAGGTGGCTCGCTTCGTGGCTAGGTGTTTGGTCTGTCAGCAGGTCAAGGCAGAGAGACAGAGGCCCGGTGGATTGTTGCAGCCGCTGCCCATTCTCGAGTGGAAATGGGAGCATTATCACGATGGACTTCGTATCAGGATTGCCGCGTACTCCAGGTGGGAAAGACGCGATTTGGGTCATCGTTGACAGGTTGACCAAATCAGCCCACTTCTTGCCATTCAAGGTGGGTACGTCTACAGAGAGGCTGGCGGAGATGTATATGCGGCAGATAGTCAAGATCCTCGCAGTTTCGGTCCGCATCGTCTCAGATCGGGATAGCCGTTTTACTTTCCATTTCTGGAGGAGTCTGCAGACCAGCTTGGGCACTCAGCTCAAGTTTAGTACTGCATACCACCCCCAGACGGACGGACAGTCAGAGCGGACTATTCAGACCCATGAGGATATGCTGCGGACGTGCGTCTTGGACTTTGGAGGTTCCTGGGAGGATCATCTTCATTTGGTAGAGTTTGCCTACAACAATAGTTTCCAGGCCAACATTGAGATGTCACCTTTCGAGGCTCTGTACGGACGTAGGTGCCGTACACCCTTATCCTGGGATGATATTGGTGAGCGAGCTTTACTGGGGCCAGAGATGGTTGTTGATGCGGCCGAGAAGGTGAAGCTCATCAGGGACAGACTTCGCGTGGCGCAGGACAGACATCGACACTGGGCCGAAAGCCACCGGAGGCACTTGGAGTTTGAGGTACGGAGTAGAGTAGGATTAGATTTAGGTTGTTGTTTATGATTTTGATCATGTTTGTTATTTATTTTAATTGAGACCTTGCTTGTGATTAGGTCGGAGACCAGGTTTTCTTGAGGATATCTCCAACTCGTGGTACGATACGTTTTGGTGGAGGCGAAAAACTTAGCCCGCGCTTCATCGGCCCTTTCGTTATCAGCGGGAGAGTCGGTGACGTGGCTTACAGGCTAGACTTGCCGTCTGCACTTGTGGGGGTCCACAACGTATATCATGTATCACAGTTGAGATGGTACGTGGTTGACCCTAGCCATGTGCTCGATCATTCAGAGATAGAGGTTGGGCCTTCTCTCAGCTATCCAGAGCAGCCCGTGGAGATTCTGGATCGACGGGAGAAGGTTCTGAGGAACCAGGTGATACCCTCAGTACGCGTCGCATGGAGGCATCATTCTCCAGGAGAGTCGACCTGGGAGCGGGAGGATGAGATGCGCGAGTGGTACCCCAATCTTTTTGGACCTTGAGGTATACTTTTCTATCCTTCTCAGCAGTTTAGTTTCGCCTTTAATTTCGAGGACGAAATTATTTTAAGGAGGGTAGATTTGTCACTACCACTTTTCTAGCTTGGGGGTATTTTGGTCATTTTTCAAATTTTGGGAATTTTTGGAATTATTATGTATTATTATGATTTATTAGAATTAATATAATTTTTGGTGATTTTTGGTGATTTTTAGGATGATTGATTTTGGGGCTAAAGTTGACTTTGACTTGTGTTGACTAGAAGACTAACCTAGTGACTAATCTAGGTTATGGCCACTTAGTTAGGTTAAGTAACCTTGGTTTGACCTAATGTAATGAGGTTTAAGTCATTGGAACTAGTTAGGAGTGATTTGGAGTTATTTAGGCTAATATGGTTTAAAACTTCATAAGTCATGACTTATGGTTCAAACCATTTAATAAACAACTTAGCCATAGCCTATAGGACTTGGCCCAAAGCCCAAATTAGCAACCCAAACATTTTGTCCAGCCAACCTAGGGATTCCCCAACTATAAAATCCCTCCTAATTTCTAGGGCTAGCCTCCTTTCCATAGGAATCCATTTCAAGAAGAAAGAGGTGAGCTCCCATCTTTAGAAATTCATAATAAATCCATTTTTTCTCCTTTTTAATCCAAACAAGTTGCAATAGGTTCTAATTATTGTTTTCTTGCTGTTGGAAATGGTTGTTCTCAGTTTTCTAACAATTTGGAGGAGTTTCACCATCAAGAGGAGCATCTATCTTTAGAGTTTTTTGAGGGTTTTGACACTTTGAGGTAACTTCCTATTTCCATCATAGAATCCTGAAATTTTTGCATCATTAGGGAGCCCTAGACCTAACCTAACAGTAGGAATAGGAAACCCTAAGTTTTTGTGTCGTTTCGTGTCCTAATAAGACACGTATCAGTGACATATTCTTAGTGTTTGTGGAAATGCCACAATAGAACTTTTCATGTTAGTTTCGGTTTGTGTTTGAATAGGAATCTTTGTTTTGATGTCACTTACACGTTTTTGGGGGACTGAGGTAGTTTTGGCCTTGTGTCGTGTCGGTTTGGACACATGGACACAACCGTGCGCGCTGGGGCTGCACTGTCCTGCTATGCGGGGGCTGTACTGGACACGACACATATTTGTTTGACACGAAACTTGACACGCCACTAGGGGCAGTGACTGACACGCCACGTGTCAAGTTTCGTGGGCCCACGTAGCGTATCGAGTGAGGAATCCTCGACGCACGAGTTTTGCACTGTTCTGTGCAGTGTGGGTTTTTGTCACTGATACGGTTTTATAAGTCAGACACGGCGACACGAGGACACTGTACAGACACTTGGACATGGACACCTAGACCTATGCTAGGTGGGGACACGAGCACGTGGCCTAACACGTGCTGTATCGTGTGCACGACATGCGTGCACACACGCACGAGGCAGTGCACTGCTGTGCAGAACCAGTGTGCTATTTTGGGTTTTATTGTTGTGGACACGCCGTGTCCGGCTATGGTGGACACAAGGCAATCACAATGACACGTGTACACACTATAGTTTCATTACCCACCATTTGATTCGTATTTTAGTTTGGTTTCAACATTAATTTTCTCATTACCTAAGTTTTCTGATACATGTTATTTCAGTTTATGTTCAGTGTTAATTTCGAACTTTGGCAATCATTTTAACTAGTTTAACTACTGTAAATCACCTATTTAGACCCCTAATATGATTCTCCTATAAGTTATCTACCTGTGTGCAAGTTTTGGGATGATTTTGTTGAGTTTTGAATTCTAATTTTGATTTCAAAGTTGGGCTGTTTCAGGAAGACTGAATTGATTCCTGAGTTTTTCATTGATGTTGAGAACTCAAATCTGAGTTCATAAGGAACCTAGGATTAGTGTGGGTTAACTAAATTGATTTCCTTTCTTTGCTCACTGGAAATTGATGTTCAATCTGAGTCTTGTTATGAGTTTTGCTGTTGTGGGTTTCCCTCTTTATTTTTCCTGAACTGAACACTCCCCTCTGTCCAGTTTGGACTGAACAACCCACACACACACACACCACAGCCTACAGACACACTGTGTTCTCTGTTTTCCCCCTCACTCTTAACTAATTTGATGTCAAGGTCATGATGATTCCTTTACCCTCTCACACACTATCACACACACATACACACACATGATTTGTATTACCCTCACACACTATCACACACATATACACACACATGATTTGTATTACCCTCACCTATACACACACTGTCACAGTTTACCCACACACACAGGTTACCCTCACCCATACACACACATATCTCACACACTCTTTCACTGTTTTGTATTTCCTGCATATATATAGGTAAGCCCTGTATACACACACACATTATTGCAAAGCACACACACACCTTGCACTATTTAATTCCTGCACACACAAGTATACACACACACACTGTTTTTGGTTTTTCTTTCACTGATATTTAATTCCTGCATTTTTTTCTGTCCACACATGCTTTCCTCTCCATATGCATATTCATGTGTATATCATATATCTATATATATATATATATGTGTAAGTGATATAAGGGTATGTATTAGTGTCTATGTGAATGTAATGTGCCTATATATATATATATATATATATATATATATATATATATATATATATATATGTGAAATGTATATCTATATGTATACATATAGTATTTAGCCTAGGTTTGAATAGTGTTAATTCAATATATGTATCTATATATATGTTGTATATGCATAGGTGTAATGGGCACTTGGAATGTGTATGTTGTCTAGTATAGACTTGTTAGAGCCTAGCATGACTTGTTAGACCTAGATAGTTGAGTTTAGACTTGATTAGACTAAGTTGACCTAGTTTGACTTCTAGGGTTGACCAAAGTTGACCAAGAGTTGACTTTGGCCTAGATTGACCTAGAATCATGTAGAATGCATAGTAGGACTCCATTTTACTATTCTGGACTTATTGTGACTTGTGTTGTTCTGATTAGGAGCCAGACACCACTCCTCAAACGGTACTTTTTATATTGGACACTCAGATACAGGCGAGTACATTCTCTGATCATTTCATATCCTGTTTAGAATTATTTCCTACAGTAGATTACTTTACTTGTACTGTCACGTTGGTCACACGGATTGGTACTATATGGATCCCTTCTTGCGATGTTATCCTTAGGGAGCATCAGGTACTACATGTTTTGTACGTTTCACTTACATGGCGTATCATATGCTTCAGTGGTTCTTTGATCACTTACGACATATACTCTTATGATTGTAGAGTCTTCCTATAATCCTTATCCCATTTATGGGACTACTATATATCACCTTCGGGGTCTATCACCTTCGGGGTCTACTACCCTTCGGGGGCTGTTACATAGCATCATATAACATAACCTGGCTGGATCCTTGTGTATTGATTGGGGGTACGGGGGAGTAGAAATGGACATGTGAATAATATCCAAGTAGTGTAGTATCAGAATCTCTTCTATAGTGTAGCATCAGAATCTCATATGCCATTTACATGTCTATATTGTACTCTGACTCACTAGTCACATGATAGTTCTCTATTTATAGTAGATATTTCTCTTACAGCTTTCTCTCTCTGTTTACATACTGTACTTCTTTCAGTACTTGTATCTTACTTTACTGCATGATTATATCTTCTAACCTGCTTTGATCTGTTGAGATATACTGTACTCGCTCTTGTCCTGACTGGACCTGTTGAAAATATTACAGAGGACGAGGAGGAGGCTTGCCTGGACACTTACTACGGGGCAGCCTTAGATGACACCTGCGAGCTGGACCCTCAGGAGGACCCAGCTCTAGCTGAGGAGATCACCCCGATTGCCTAGACTAGAATAGTTAGGCTTGTCTTACTTTTACAGTCTTGAGACATGTCTTAGTTAGACTTTATTTGGGGTTATGAGTTGTATATATTCTTTCATCTGAGACCTTGTACTGTTGGATATTGCTGGGATTATCTTAGACTACTGCTATGTCATCTATTTACTTTCTTGAGTTCTATTTTATTTCGTGCTATCTCTTCCTTAGTTGTGATTGAGTTTTACTGTTATGTCACCCCCATTCGGGGAGTATAAACTGTTTAGATATATATATTGTTAGATGTATGTTGACCTAGGACAGCGCTCTACCGCCGACACTGCAGCGTAGGCTGGGCGTTGTTACGTTCTCATACCCTCACAGTGGGTGCGGGTCGTGACAAGAAGCCATCCGCATGTTTTGTGCATTTGCATGTTTTAATGATTTTAAACTTTTTCAAATGGACGTGAAAAGCGCATTTTTAAATGGATTTTTGAAAGAAGAGGTTTTTGTGAAACAACCCCCTGGTTTTGAAGATTTTTAAAAACCTGATCACGTCTTCAAGCTTAAGAAAGCACTTTATGGACTCAAACAAGCACCTCGTGCTTGGTATGAACGCCTAAGCGCCTTCTTACTTGATAATGGATTTTCGAAAGGAAAGATTGATACTACTTTATTTATTAAATCCATGAATGATGATATTCTTCTAGTACAAATTTATGTAGATGACATTATATTTGGTTCTACTAATGAAAAACTCTGTCAAGATTTTGCCAAGTGTATGCAGAGTGAATTTGAGATGAGTATGATGGGAGAGCTAAACTTCTTCCTAGGACTTCAAATCAAACAGCACTCAAACGGAACATTCATCAACCAAGCTAAATACACGAAGGACATACTAAAAAAGTACGACTTCGAGAATGTAAAGCCAATCGGGACGCCTATGGCTACATCTACAAAGCATGATGCTGATGAAAGTGGCAAACCTGTCGATCAGCGTAATTATCGAGGTATGATTGGTAGTTTATTATACTTAACTGCTAGTCGCCCTGATATTATGTTTAGCGTTTGCATTTGTGCACGTTATCAGGCAAACCTTAAGGAATCACATCTTAGTGCCGTTAAGCATATCTTCCGATACCTTAAAGGAACTTCTACAGTTGGCTTATGGTATCCCAAAACCAAATCCTTTGACCTTATAGGTTACTCGGATGCGGATTTTACTGGATGCAAAGTGGACCGTAAAAGTACAAGTGGCACATGTCATTTCTTAGGAAAGGCCTTAGTCTCTTGGTTTAGCAAGAAACAAAATTCAGTAGCATTATCAACAACTGAGGCTGAGTATATCGCCGCAGGACGTTGTTGTGCTCAGATTTTGTGGATGAAGCAAACCTTAGAGGACTACAATCTGCACTACACTAATGTTCTTATTTATTGTGACAACACTAGTGCTATAAATCTGACTAAAAACCCTATTTTTCATTCACACACAAAGCACATAGAAATTAGACATCATTTTCTTCGTGATCCTCAACAACACGGGGATATCTGCCTAGAATTTATTGACACTGATCATCAACTAGCAGATATATTCACTAAACCATTGGCTGAAGACCGTTTTAACATTTTGAGGCGTGAGCTCGGCATTCTTGAATTCTCAGACTCATAATGTATATGGTAATTAAAATTGAATTTATGACTTGATACTTTATTATTTATTTAACGAAAATTGTTTTTGGGTACAAACTTAAAAAGGGTATGTCTGTCACCACGACTACGGTCGAAGCGAAGCGGTATTTAAGAGTTCCCCGGTGAACCTCCGTTAGCTGGGACAACCCCTAAAGTTAACCCAAAAATAACAGTCGTTATTTAATATTATAGTCAAAGTTATTAAATTCTACTTTTAAACCAACCAGAATGCATTGACTGATCCTCCTCCATTCTAGCAAGGTTCCGAAGAGATCTAGTGGGCGATCATCTTGTTCCTCCTTCCTTTTTCTTCAAAAGGTACTTTCTCTATATTTTCTTATGGCCCCCAAGCATCATAGAGGAACCACTTCCCAAGGTGCCTCCTCTTCTTCTGAATACACCCCTGCTAGTCTATTCAGTCCAGCACGACCTAGAGATCCTGAGGAATATGACTCTACTTTGTTCCCGGACAAAGATTTTTTGGATCTCTGGTTCGACTCTTTTTCTGGTCGTCGTATTTGTACAGGAGCTTTTGTAAACTTTACTACTTTCTTTGAGTACGCTCCAACTTTTGACCAACTTGGATACCGAGATTTTTTCGAGGTACAAGAAAATATTTATGACAACGCCGTCCGTATGTTTTACTGCAACCTGCAAGTAAAACCAAACGGAAATTTCTAGTCTTGCGTTGCTGGGCAAGAATTGGAATTTAGTGCCACCGATATCAGCGAATTCTTCCATATTCCTGATCTTGGTGATGCCTTGGTTGACATCTATCATATTCAATTCCCTGCTGATGTCACTCTTGCTTCCTTCAGGGAACTAATTTGTCATCCTAACCCTGTTCCCCGTAGAATTTTTGCCAAAAATTTGAACCAAACTTTCTATGAACTTGATCGTATGGTTTTCTCCGTACTACTTCCAAAGAAAGGTTCTACTGATGAAGTAACCTTTATGGAACTATCTGCTTTGTATCATATTCACTTTGGCATCCCATTCTCTATTCCCAAAACTGTGATGTCCTGGATGCTTAACTGCAGAAATGCAGGTAGGAATCTAGTATATCCAATGCACTTAGCTTCTATCTTTCGACGTTTCAAGATTGATCTTGAGACGTGTGCCATCTCCTCCACTCCTGTCGAGCTGACTAGATCTCGTCGATTTCTTGCTCCACCTCTGCCTCCTGGAGTTTATCCTGCTCCAGCTGCTGATGCTGAGGTCCCTCCTGCTGATGCTCCTCCTGCTCCGGCCCCAATCCCAGGATTCGATCCGACATTCTATCAGCGCTTTGATGACTTTGTTGCTGTCTCTACGCAACGTCATCTGGATTCGGAGTTCCGGCACATTTCTCAGGCCTAGGTGCTGAGAAATGGCATTGCTGATCTCCACTAGAGCCTGGCTCATGATCCTGTCCATCCAGTCACCATCTTACCTCACCCTACCTTTCCGGGTCCTCGATTTACTGATGAGGCTTCCTTTCAGTTTTTCGATCCGACTACAGCCTACTTTCCTCATGAGGCTCCCGATGCGGACAACCCCACGATGTGACGTAGATTCAGCTATGGGCTAGTGGACATTTATTAGATGATGATCAGTTGATGTAGTTTTTTTTCATGTCTAAACTGATTAGTTAGACATTTTTAGTTGTACTTTTGGATTATTAGTAAAAAAATTCATGACTGTTTCAGTTTATTATGAGTTGTTTCTTTCTATATTAGTTGTTTCCATATGTCTTATGCTGTGATTATGTCTTTTTGCTTCACTTTGTCTTGTGTTTGTCTATTGTTGGCTTCACATATTACGGGGGAGCCAAGTCATTTTACTACTTGACAAAGGGGGAGAAAAAGAGTACAATACCAAAAAGCAAAGCAAAGCATATACAAATCTCCAATCCAAAAACAAAAACAAAACATCTCATTTTTTCAGGTACTTTGTATTTTGTTCTATTTCATATAAATATATTTTGGTATAGACTCAAGTTTGTCAATTATCAAAATGGGGGAGATTGTTGGCCCATTCCATGGTCACACCCGATTTCGATAATCAACATACACTTAAGTCAATACACAAAATATAGAAAATGCTGTTAATCATTTCAGGATACATGAAATCAAATTCAACGGACGATGTACTGCATCAAACAAAGCGTCAACATCATCAAATCTTCAGAAGATTCATTTCTAATTTTATTCTGTATTTTATATTTTATTGAGTCTAGGATTTATTTTGTAAAATCAGTTTTGGTAATACTGGCTTAGGGATAAAACTGTCCACATTCCAAAATCCTACCTATTTACCATTCGTATTTCATTTACAAAACATTTCAAAAATATATTTTGAAAATAGCCTTTACAAATAACCAAAAACATATTTTGAAAACTGTTTTTACAAATGATTTTCAAATATCTCCTGACAGAACTCGTAACCGAGTTCGGCCCGAGTTCGGTCCGAACTCTGACCGAGTTCGGTTCAAAAATGATTCAAACTTCTGTTGGCTCCAAATCAGCAAGCAACGTCTCTTTGCGAGATATTTGCATCCGAACTCTGCCCGAACTCTGCCCGAGTTCGGTTCGAGAAAACACCTATAAATAGAGAAGAACTTTTCATTTCAATTCATTCATTCATTCTTCATTCTCTCTTCTCTACTACTCAAGTGTTTTCAAACGATCTAAGACTTTCAAATCATACCTATACATCTCTTAGCCAAAAGCCAGTAGTATCAGAGTTGATTTAGAATCTTTTGGTGTATCAAGAGTTGTAAAGAGGTCGTTCCAAGTTCAACAACTTTTTCTGTTATGGAGCTGGTCGTGCGCTCGTCACCAAGCACGGTGTGTGTTGTGGAGCTGGTCATGCGCTCGTCACCAAGCACGGTGTTGTAAGAGACTGCAAGCTCTCAGTTAAAGCTTGTGCCATAGTGGATTAACATCGAGCAAGAGTACTCGAGACTGGATTAGTCCTCTCAGGGGGATACCAGTATATATCACTGTGTTACCGAGTTTGAATTCTCTATCTTTATTTACTGTCTCTTATATCTCTGCCAAAGTTTAATTTTTAATTGGTGATTATTTTTCGCTACACACACACACTCTATTCACCCCCCTCTAGAGGTGCTCAACGGTCCTACAATTGGTATCAGAGCAGGTTATATTCTTATATAACATACCTTAGAGAGTATATATATGGCAGCCGTGAAATCTATATTCAACGGTGAAGGGCAATCCACAAATAGACCTCCCCTATTTGATGGAACAAATTATACCTACTGGAAAACACGAATGACTTTCTTTCTAAAGTCTCTCCTTCTGGAGTCTTGGCTGCATCTAAGATAATCTCAATGTCCTGGAGCCACGCATCGGCTGCAATAGCGTCTTCACTCCCATCAAAGAAGGGAGGGTTGAGGCGCTTGAAACTGCTAGCCGCACTGTTCACTTGATAACCAACACAGCCCATGGCATCCTGTACTGCCTGGTGCAGGGCATCGCCCCGACGATCTTGAGATGCAAGCAATGTCCTGATGAGACCCACCAAGGTGCCATCGTCAGGCTCTGCAGGCTAGACTGGCTGAACTGGGGGCTCGGGGTCCCCGGAATGCATAACTCGGGAGGCCACTCCGGAGTGCTGGACTTGGTCTCCAGGTTGCTGCTGGTCCACTGGAGGTGCTCCACCTTGCTGATCGGTAGGACCAGAAACAATGCCGCTGAAGGAAACGACATAGGGAACAATAAGAAAAGACCATGATAGATCGAGGATATAAACATGTGATCAGGTCAAGGATTCTGAAAGATCAGAAGGCACGAGTAGAGATCAAAGGCGAGTGCTGATTGAGACATCTATCCGGTAAAACCCTTACACATCTTGATCTACAAGACCTGCATGGTCCACCACTTAAACCGCGTCACGCCCCAGAACCAGAATACTGGAGAGCGGGGGACAGACATAGCCAGCTACGTACATTGAAGTGAATCTCACATCGCAATACGGTCACGGCTGTCTAGATGCATGAGGGTTTACTATAAGCCATCAGTCTCTTAAGGTCAATAACAAGCCTAGTGTCTCAATCTCAAGCAACAAGTAGATATAACAAGATGGTAGATCATCAGACATACAAGGTAAGGCGTCCCATACATTACATATTCAGATGATCATGAAGCTAGTCATACAAAATACGAAGACTAGCAAGAGTTTAAGTCATACATGATCAACCCTATGATTTGTCAATTATGCTACAGCCCGTAGGCAGACAGTAAATAACGTTGCAAATAAGTTAACAGTTGCTCGGCGGCTAAACGCCTCAAAAGAATATTTTTACAAAGGAGTGGGAGAGCAAAATAAAACCCACTCGTTGCCGGGATTTCTTCTAGTGTTCACCATCTGGCAGGAAGGTTAGGAGATCCTCGGTAGCTGCTCCAAAATCTGGCTATACAAAACCAGCTGGGTCAGACCCCAGAAAGAGCAAGTGCCACAAAGGAGGCTTCACTTAAGAACTAAAACTAGCATGTCAGCACATAAATCATAGATGAAATAACATAAGACATGAGTTAAAGAAAATATGATGATAAATGATAAGATAACTAAAGGACTATTCCGGTAACCAAGTTATAACCCGTAAACCAAACAAGGATCGGGGTTGTAACCCTTCACCTGAACAGAACTTAGCCTCGAACCAATTATCGAAAAAGTAAAGCATAAGCAAGCATGTCCGGAGATATCCATGTACCGGATATGGACAAGACTAGACAAGATAGGACTCCATCCATCATTCACGGCCAAGCAAAGAGTACAGCTTGATACTTAACTAACTAGAGTTATCACAAGCTTAGTTACTAGCAAGATGCAATGAGGTACGCCTACAGCCACAAGCCCTGCAGACTATCCAGGTTATCCAGACGCAAGGTTCAAGCTGAGAGTTATCATGCCTTGTAAGGTGACTTGGATGCAACACATGACAGTGTGCATAGCAAATCGTTTCATGTAGTGCCCCACATAACAGTGAGCTGGAAATGTGTCCTACTCGTCGGCAGGCTACAAGTCCATCAAGGAAGGCGCCCAGATAACGGGATTGCTTGTAGCCGGAATACCTCTCTATATGCTCTACTTGATCAATCTAGTCATTAACCTAGTCAGATTCGGTATGAATCCCTGACCGTGGTAACCAGGGATACATGTCCTAAAGATGATGCGAGACAAGACTGGTTGCTTATACAGGCATATTCAGTACAATCACCCACGGTGTCAAGAATTCACTTAGCATGTCAGGTTAGCCGTCGCAACAGCGTATCAAGGTTATCGTGTCAAGATTACTTGTCAAGATTACTTGTCAAGGGTGCACCACGACGGGTTACCATCATGTCATGTTACTTATCAAGATTACTTATCAAGGCAAGGGTGCGTCACGACGGACCACCATCAAGAATTATCATGTCAAATTACTGGTCAAAAGTGCACCACGGCGGGTCACTAATCATGCAATTCCATCAGTAAGCCTTGGCCCGATTAACATTCATAAATACTGTCATGATCATATCGGGTTCATGTCAAGTTTACATTAAGGCGTAAGGATATAAAATAGATGCAAATTCATAAAAGGGGAATATGGGGACATAAAGCACTCAAGGGGGAGCAAGAGGTAGCATACGCTCAGGACAACGTATGCAAGGGTCATACGTACGCTCAAGACAGCGTACGCAAGGGTCATGCGTACGCTCAAGACATGCGTACGCTCAAGTCTGCGTACGCTCAGGCCAGGGTACGCTCAAGTCTGCGTACGCTCAGGCCAGGGCACGCATCAAGTCTGCGTACGCTTAGGCCAGGGCACGCATCAAGTCTGCGTACGCTCAGGCCAGGGCACGCATCAAGTCTGCGTACGCTCAGGCCAGGGCATGCATCAAGTCTGCGTACGCTCAGGCCAGGACACACATAAGTCTGCGTACGCTCAGGCCAGGGCACGTATCAAGTCTGCGTGCGCTCAGGCCAGGGCACGCATCAAGTCTGCGTACGCTCAGGCCAGGGCACGCATCCAATAGGAAGCGTACTCAAGTGTGTGTATGCTCAAGTCTGCGTACGCAAGAGACACGCTTCCAACAGGAAGCGTACTCAAGTCTGCGTACGCAAGAGACACGCTTCCAACAGGAAGCATACTCAAGTCTGCGTACGCTCAAGTCTGCGTACGCAAGAGATACGCTTTCAACAGGAAGCGTACTCAAGTCTGCGTACGCTGTGCTAAAGAGCGCACGTAGCTCAATGGCGTAAGCTAAAAGCTCGGCACACTGCTCACTGTCTTCTCCAAACCAGCAAGAACTCCATGGTTAAACCCAAAGCTTCAAAAGTTCATAACTTGGTCAAAACAAGTCCAAATCCAACTTTTCAAAGGTCAAAATTGGGTAGAAGAAGAATTTCTACCACATGGAACAATCAAAACTTGAAAACAAAAAAGTTTGATAGATCAAAACTACCAAATCCGAAAATAACAAATTTCTAGATCTACAAGATTTAAAGCCTCAAAATAGAAAATGACAAGTTCTAATGTGTCATAGAAACATGAGGAAAAGCTAATGGAACAATAAATGGGCTCTCTTGTGGAAGCAAGTTGCACTTGCCTATAGGTGTAGAGAGTTGGGTGGAGGAAGAAGAAGAAGAAATTAATGGAGGAAGTAATGAAGAGAGAAAGAGTGTGTGGTAGAGTTTTTATGAGGGTGGAATGTGGTGTGTTGAGGGTGGAGCATAGGCTAAGGTATTCCAATACACATTAAACCAAACCAAACCAACCCAAACCAATTAAAACCGAGCCATCCCAAAATAAACCAAGTTAAACTATTATATGATATGATGAACCTAATCAAGATTAAACTAAAATTAGCTAGCCAGGCAGGAAAAATAAAAATACATGTCAGGATTCCGTATACGTATACTGGAAATACGTAGAATGAAAAACGGGGGTGACAACTTTACCCACCTTAAAAGAATTCCTTCCTCAGAATTTAATCAAGAGGCTAGAGATGTCGAGCAAGCTATATCAATTGCAGATAGTACAGAACTAGTAGTCAATCAAGCAATCATTCATGCAAGCAAGGAACTTAAGCATAAGGCATAAGAAGACATTATACCTTACGAGTCAAACAGGTCGGGATATCGCGATCGGATATCATCCTCACGCTCCCATGTTGACTCACCCAAAGAGTGATGACCCCAAGCAACACGGACTAACTTGATAGTCTTGTTCTTGAGTATCTTCTCCCTCCGGTCCAATATGGATACGGGTCTCTCCTCACACGAAAGGTTGGTACCAACAACCAATTCTAAATGATCAAGGACATGACTCGAATCCGGGATATACCGTCGTAATTGGGATATATGAAAGACATCATGTACCTCACGTAACGACGGCGAAAGAGCAAGACGATAGGATACATCACCTACTCGCTCTAGAATATCAAACGGCCATATATACCTAGGACTGAGCTTTTCCCGTACGCCGAATCGAATGACGCCATGGGTAGGCGAGATCCTAAGGAATACGTGGTCGCTGACAGAAAATTCAAGGGGACGCCGATGAGAATCGGCCCAATGACGTTGGCGATCTTGGGCAACTCGAAGATGATCTCTGACTCGTCTGACCACCTCAATAGTCCGCGTCACCATCTCTGGTCCAAGCATTTGCCTCTCACCGATATCGTCTCAAGCTAAAGGAGATCTGCACTTTCTGCCGTACAAGGCCTCGAAAGGTGCCATCTGGATACTAGCCTGGAAACTGTTATTGTACGAGAACTCTACGAGGTGCAGGTGATCTTCCCACGAACCATCGAAGTCGAGTGTACATGACCGCAGAATGTCTTCAAGAGTCTGGATCGTGTGTTCTGACTGACCATCTGTCTGCGGATGGTAGGCTGAACTGAACTTGAGACGAGTCCCCAAACTCTCTTAAAGACTTCGCCAAAAGTGTGAGGTGAATCTTGAATCTCTGTCGGACACAATACTGACTGGTACTCCATGTAATCTGACTATCTGCCTGAGGTACATCTCTGCAAGCTGATCCGTCGACTGACCGATTCTGAAAGGAAGAAAATGAGCTACCTTCGTGAGATGATCAACTATAACCCAGATGGCATCCCTTCCAGCTAGGGATCTAGGTAATTCAGCTACAAAATCCATGGTAATGTGCTCCCATTTCTATTCTGGGATCGGTAAAGGTTGAAGAAGTCCAGCTGGTCTCTGATGTTCAGTCTTAACTTGTTGACAAACTAAACAACGAGAGACAAACCGGGCTATCTCCCTCTTCATGCTATTCTACCCAAAATACTGCCAAATATCACGATACATCTTCGTACCGCCGGGGTGAATGGAATAATGAGAACTGTGGGCTTCTGCCATGATCTCCTGTCTGATATCACCACTGGGTACACAAAGACGCCTCCCATGTCGGAGTGTACCATCTTCATGAATGCATAACTCTGGTCTCTGTCCTGCCACACATTCTGTCCTAAGCCGCTGAAGCTTAGAGTCCGTGGACTGAGCTAACTTGATCCTCTCAACTATGCTGGACTGAACTTGCATACTGGCCAACAATGCCACACTGGAAGGAAGAACAACTTCAATACCCATCTTCTGTAGATCTGCTAACAACTTTGGCTGCGTCGTTAGAAAATAAACTCCGGCTCTCCTGCTCAATGCATCTGCAACCACGTGGCCTTCCCAGGATGATACTGCAAGTTGATGTCATAATCCACAAGTAGCTCTAGCCATCTCCTCTGACGCATATTAAGATCCTTCTGGGTAAACACATACTTCAGACTCTTGTGGTCGGTGAAAATCTCCACCCGATCTCCATACAAATAATGTCTCCAAAGTTTTAATGCAAAAACTACGGCTGCTAACTCCAGGTCATGGGTTGGATAATTCCTCTCATGGTCACGAAGTTGACGTGATGCATAAGCGACTACCTTACCATGCTGTATCAAGACACATCCTAATCCCTTGCCGGATGTGTCGCAATAAACTGAAAATCCTCACATCCCATCGGAAAGAGTGAGAATGGGGGCCGTCATCAATCTCTGCTTCAACTTCTCAAATGAACTCTGACACTCTTCTGTCCAAGCAAACTGCACATCCTTACGGGTCAACTGCGTCAGTGGTGCTAAAATCTGAGCAAAGTCCGACACAAAGCGTCGGTAATAGCCGGCCAATCCGAGGAAACTCCGAACTTCTGCAACGGTGCTAGGTACTGGCCATGTCTCTATAGCCACTATCTTCTGGGGATCAACTTCCACTCCATCTCTGGTGATGATATGACCCAAGTACGAGATGCGATCCAACCAAAACTCGCACTTACTGAACTTCGCGTACAACTGGTGCTCCCTGAGAATCTGAAGAACTACACGAAGATGCTGCTCATGCTCTGCCTCGTTCTTGCTATAGACTAAGATGTCGTCTATGAACACTATCACGAACTGGTCCAAATAGGGCATGAAGATACGATTCATGAGGTCCATGAATACGGCCGGCACATTGGTCGCTCCAAATGGCATAACAAGGAACTCCCAATGTCCATACCTAGATCTGAATGTTGTCTTCGGGATGTCCTGCTCTCTGACTCTGATCTGATGGTACCCTGACCGCAAGTCAATCTTCGAGAATACTGCCGCTCCTCTAAGCTGATCAAATAAATCATCTATCCTTGGTAAAGGATATCTGTTCTTAATGGTTACAGAGTTTAAGGTACGATAATTAACACATAATCTTGACGTACCATCCTTCTTCTTCACAAGAAGCATCGAAGCTCCCCAAGGTGATCCGCTAGCACGAATGAATCCCTTGGTTGTAAGTTCTTCAATCATCTTGTACAGGACCTCCAACTCTGATGGTGCCATCCTATAGACTCTCTCTGACACTGGTGCCGTCCCTGGAATCAAATCGATAGTGAATTCTATCTCTCTCTGGGGGCATGCCTGGAAGCTCTTCGGAAAATATGTCAGGAAACTCTTCTACAACTCTGGGAAACTGAACTGCTGCTGCTACGGCCATCCGCAATACTGGGGAAGAAGGTTCTACTCCGCCTCGAAAAAATAAAAATTCTGGCTCACCGGAAACACTAAAAAATAATCTTGCCGACATGGCAATCTATACTAGCATACTGGTCCCTCAACCAATCCATTCCTAGGACCACATCATAATCGGCCATCGGAAACTCTATCAACCTAGCGGAAAACTCTCTACCGCTGACTACGATTCGACACGAGAAAAACACCCTATCTATACCCACAAGTCCGTTACCAGTAAGTATATTAAGCCTTACTGATAATGACTCGGGCTCCAGTCCTATCCGTGTCACGAATCGTACAGACATAAATGAATGCGATGCACCTGAATCAAATAATACTGATGCAGGAAAAGATTTAACGAGAATGGTACCTGCCACCACCTCACCTGATGCCAACTCCTCTTCTACGGTCAAAGCCATCGCTTGACCGTACCCTCTGGGTGCTGGTCCCCTCTGCTGGAAACCTCTCTTGCGGTTCTGAACCTGAGCTTGGACCTGGGCATACTGCTGCGGTCGCTGCTGCTGGAATGCCTGAGCCTGAGGCGGCAATGGTCTCGGAGGCTCATACTGCTGCTGCTGCACTGGTGCTGGTCCCCTCACTGAAGGACTAGTCTGGGCCGATGAGGATGAATCGGCTCTCTGTGGGCAGGACCCTATCATGTGATCCGGTGCTCCACAAGCCAAACACAATCCTTGTGCTCGGCGACATTCTGACACTACATGCCTTGGCTTCCCACAATGAGTGCAGCCCATTATGGAAGACTGCCTCCGCTTCTGCTGCTGAGGATACGTCGGAGTCGAATGCTGAACCGACGTAACTGATACTGCCCTCCTCGGAGCCCCAATGGTCAAGGCCCTAGCTGCCGGGCTGGGGCTGAAGACTGGATCATCTGACCATGGGACCGCTTCCATCCTCCAGTTCTGTCTACAATTCTCTGCGAGGTATACTCATGCCTCTTAGCTGCCCGCAAAATAGCATCAAAGGTCTGATGCTCAAACTGCTCCACTCCTAGAATGATCTCTAGGTGGAGTCCCTGCTGGAACCGCTGCGCTCGATTAAACTCGATTGCCACCAAAGTGGGAGCAAACCGACTCAGTCTTAAAAACTCGGTCGCATATCCATCGACCGTCCTGCTCATCTGCCTGAGATTGGTGAACTTCGTCTGTAGGTCATGCCGAGCCACAGCATCAAAGTACTTGATCTGAAACTTGTCACTGAATACCGCCCATGGAACAGGCGTTGCCAAACCAACTGCTATCATCGCCCACCAGGTGCGGGCTAGGTCCAATAACTGTAGACGTACCACAGCTACCTTCTCTCCTTCTGGAGTCTTGGCTGCATCTAAGATAATCTCAATGTCCTGGAGCCACGCATCGGCTGCAATAGTGTCTTCACTCCCATCAAAGAAGGGAGGGTTGAGGCGCTTGAAACTGCTAGCCGTACTGTTCCCTTGATAACCAACACGGCCCATGGCATCCTGTACTGCCTGGTATAGGGCATCGCCCCGACGATCTTGAGATGCGAGCAATGTCCTGATGAGACCCACCTAGGTGCCATCGTCAGGATCTGCAGGCTGGACTGACTGAACTGGGGGCTCGGGGTCCCCGGAATGCATGACTCGGGAGGCCACTCCGGAGTGCTGGGCTTGGTCTCCAGGTTGCTGCTGGACCACTAGAGGTGCTCTGCCTTGCTGATCGGTAGGACCAGGAACAATGCCGCTGAAGGAAACGACATAGGAAACAATAAGAAAAGACTATGATAGATCGAGGATATAAACATGTGATCAGGTCAAGGATTCTGAAAGATCAGAAGGCACGAGTAGAGATCAAAGGCGAGTGCTGTTTGAGACATCTATCCAGTAAAACCCTCACACATCTTGATCTACAAGACCTGCAACGGCCACCACTTAAACCATGTCACGCCCCAGAACCAGAATACTGGAGAGCGGTGGACAGACACAGCCAGCTACGTACATTGAAGTGAATCTCACATCGTAAAACGGTCATGGCTGTCTAGATACATGAGGGTTTACTACAAGCCATCAGTCTCTTAAGGTCAATAACAAGCCTAGTGTCTCAATCTCAAGCAACAAGTAGATATAACAAGATGGTAGATCATCAGACATACAAGGTAAGGCGTCCCATACATTACATATTCAGATGATCATGAAGCTAGTCATACAAAATACGAAGACTAGCAAGAGTTTAAGTCATACATGATCAACCCTAGGATTTGTCAATCATGCTACAGCCCGTAGACAGACAGTAAATAAAGTTACAAACGAGCTAACACTTGCTCGGCGGCTAAACGCCTCAAAAGAATATTTTTACAAAGGAGTGGAAGAGCAAAATAAAACCCACTCGTTGCCGGGATTCCTTCTAGTGTTCACCATCTGGCAGGAAGGTTGGGAGATCCTCGGTAGCTGCTCCGAAATCTGGCCATACAAAACCAGCTGGGTCAGACCCCAGAAAGAGCAAGTGCCACAAAGGAGGCTTCACTTAAGAACTAAAACCAGCATGTCAGCACATAAATCATAGATGAAATAACATAAGACATGAGTTAAAGAAAACATGATGATAAACGATAAGATAACTAAAGGACTATTCCGGTAACCAAGTTACAACTCGTAAACCAAACAAGGACCGGGGTTGTAACCCTTCACCTGAACAAAACTTAGCATCGAACCAATTATCGATAAAGTAAAGCATAAGCAAGCATGTCCGGAGATATCCATGTACCGGATCTGGGCAAGACTAGACAAGATAAGACTCCATCCATCATTCACGGCCAAGCAAAGAGTACGGCTTGATACTTAACTAACTAGAGTTATCACAAGCTTAGTTACTAGCAAGATGCAATGAGGTACGCCTACGGCCACAAGCCCTGCAGACTATCCAGGTTATCCAGATGCAAGGTTCAAGCTTAGAGTTATCATGCCTTGTAAGGTGACTTGGATGCAACACATGACAGTGTGCACAGTAAATCGTTTCATGTAGTGCCCCACATAACAGTGAGCTGGAAATGTGCCCTACTCGTCGGCAGGCTACAAGTCCATCAAGAAAGGCGCCCAGATAACGGGATTACTTGTAGCCGGAATACCTCTCTATATGCTCTACTTGATCAATCTAGTCATTAACCTAGTCAGATTCGGTATGAATCCCTGACCGTGGTAACCAGGGATACATGTCCTAAATATGATGTGAGACAAGACTGGTTGCTTATACAGGCATATTCAATACAATCACCCACGGTGTCAAGAATTCACTTAGCATGTCAGGTTAGCCGTCGCAACAGCGTATCAAGGTTATCGTGTCAAGATTACTTGTCAAGATTACTTGTCAAGGGTGCACCACGACGGGTTACCATCATGTCATGTTACTTATCAAGATTACTTATCAAGGCAAGGGTGCGTCACGACGGACTACCATCAAGAATTATTATGTCAAATTACTGGTCAAGAGTGCACCACGGCGGATCACTAATCATGCAATTCCATCAATAAGCCTTGGTCCGATTAACATTCATAAATACTGTCATGATCATATCGGGTTCATGTCAAGTTTACATCAAGGCGTAAGGATATAAAATAGATGCAAATTCATAAAAGGGGAATATGGGGACATAAAGCACTCAAGGGGGGGAGCAAGTGGTAGCGTACGCTCAGGACAGCATATGCAAGGGTCATGCGTACGCTCAGGCCAGGGCACGCATCAAGTCTGCGTACGCTCAGGCCAGGGCACGCATCAAGTCTCCGTATGCAAGAGACACGCTTCCAATAGGAAGCGTACTCAAGTCTGCGTACGCAAGGGACACGCTTCCAACAGGAAGCGTACTCAAGTCTGCGTACGCAAGAGACACGCTTCCAACAGGAAGCGTACTCAAGTCTGCGTACGCTCAAGTCTGCGTACGCAAGAGACACGCTTCCAACAGGAAGCGTACTCAAGTCTGCGTACGCAAGAGACACGCTTCCAACAGGAAGCGTACTCAAGTCTGCGTACGTAAGAGACACGCTTCCAACAGAAAACGTACTCAAGTCTGCGTACGCTGCGCTAAAGAGCACGCGCAGCTCAGTGGCGTAAGCTAAAAGCTCGGCACACTGCTCACTGTCTTCTCCAAACCAGCAAGAACTCCATGGTTAAATCCAAAGCTTCAAAAGTTCATAACTTGGTCAAAACAAGTCCAAATCCAAATTTTCAAAGGTCAAAATTGGGTAGAAGAAGATTTCCCACCACGTGGAACAATCAGAACTTGAAAACAAAGAAGTTTGATAGATCAAAACCACCAAATCCGAAAATAATAAATTTCTAGATCTACAAGATTTAAAGCCTCAAAATGGAAAATGACAAGTTCTAATGTGTCATAGAAACATGAGGAGAAGCTAATGGAACAATAAAATGGGCTCTCTTGTGGAAGCAAGTTGTACTTGCCTATAGGTGTGGAGAGTTGGGTGGAGGAAGAAGAAGAAGAAATTAATGGAGAAAGTAATGAAGA
Source organism: Iris pallida (assembly GCA_029216955.1). Classification (NCBI taxonomy): domain Eukaryota; kingdom Viridiplantae; phylum Streptophyta; class Magnoliopsida; order Asparagales; family Iridaceae; genus Iris; species Iris pallida. The sequence goes on from JANAVB010005598.1 coordinate 21,082,528, forward strand.
GAGAGAGAGAGTGTGGTAGAGTTTTTATGAGGGTGGGATGTGGTATGTTGAGGGTGGAGCATAGGCTAAGGTGTTCTAATACACATTAAACCAAACCAAACCAACCCAAACCAATTAAAACCGAGCCATCCCAAAATAAACCAAGTTAAACCATTACATGATATGATGAACCTAATCAAGATTAAACTGAAATTAGCTAGCCAGGCAGGAAAAATAAAAATACATGTCAGGATTCCGTATACGTATACTGGAAATACGTAGAACAAAAAACGGGGGTGACAAGTGGGACCGTGGGGCCCGCAAAACAACGTACGATTCAACTGTCTCAGAATTGGACCAAACTTGGCATATAGGACCAAAAAAATGATACGGTCCTGTTGGCACAAGTTTTATCTCGATCTGACGAGCATACACAAAGTAATTGAAAATTTTGCAAAGTGCACGATACGGTGAATTTTGACGGATACGCATCAAATTCGTCGCGCACACGCGACCAATTCGAATTTCGTCAAAGCCCATATGACCACGAAGCCGTTACGCAGCTTTCGATGCCTATGGTGCGCGACCACGTCGCCCGGAATGGCAGGACGCACGTCGTATCGATGGTTTTTCAAGTTTCGAAAATTAGGTTTTTCTTGATTTTTTGAAAACTAATAACTTTACATCTACTTGATGAAATCATGTTCTATAAAAACTGTTTTAATCTCGTATATGTCTTCTATAACTTCCTTCAGGTAGATTTCTAAAATTCCTTCTATTTAATCCAAGAACTGCCTTCCAAATTAGGGTGATTGCCTAATATTTTGTTCTATTTTTGCAAGGTTTTCGCTGAACTTCGTGTCAATTTTGTGTGCTGGTCGTGCGACTTAATCAAAACCTAATTACTGGGGATCCGAGATGGTTACGTGGGCTCTCCATATAATTTTACAAAGTCAAAAACCGACGAGAATTGAGAGAGATACGGGTTTGCGAAGCGGCATACCTTGCTGCTGTGTTGTTCTGTTCGTGCGCGCGCTCGTGCAGCATCCTCGGCCTCCGGCGACCCACGCGGCTGCGCGCGGTGGTCTAGGGCAGCGCGCGCACTGGGGAAGGGGCGCGCAGGTGTTGGCATGGGATCGGGGTTTAGGGTTTTGCGATATGCTCTGTATCTCTCTCTCGACTTCAATATATACACAACTGTATATACGCATATAACCCCTCGACTGGGCTGGGAACTGGGTTTGAGGATTTAATGGCTCGGGTAGGACATTTAGCAGCTGTGGCTTCTTCTATGTGGGGAGGGCTGGGATGTTGCTCGGGCAGGGCTGGCCCATCCCCCCTGCAGCTCTTTTGCTAATTCTATATTTCTTTTTATCTATTCCTATTTCTATTTTCTTTATACAATATGTATATACACACGGACGTATACATATACACACACCTATACATATATATTTATATATACATATTTTTTTTTATATATACATATATATACACATTTATACGTATATATAGTATATATATATTTATATATAAATACACATATACCATATATATATATATATATATATATATATATATATATATATATATATATATATACAATACCTTCACCTATACATATATACAATACAAAATATATATATATATATATATATATATATATATATATATATATATATATATATATATATATATATATAGATATATATATATATATATATATATATATACAATACCTTCACCTATACATATATATTATAAAGTATACGTACACATACACAATACGCAGTATTTAATATATTATATTTATGCATAAATTATAAATCACATGATAACAATTTAATATAACAATTAAATATAACCATTAATTATAATCAATAAAATAATAATATTAAATAACAACCCCAATAAAATAATAATAATAGTAATAATAATAATAACAAAATTTAATAAACCAAAGATGATGTATATACCATTCTGCACCCTCTAATAATCCCAAAAATGCACAAGGCCTATTTTATACAAATATTATTGAATACCAACTAATAATAATATTTATAATATTAAATTAAGAATATTTTGGAATACTCATTAGATCACTAAAATGGAATACGACACACAATCATACCAACATGCATCAACACGAATGTCACTAGACGTACCGCAGGACTACATGGGCTTGGGCTCAGTTCGGGTCCAGTCCGGGCTAAAATGATATAACCGATTTCCCTAAAACACACTAATATAAATAATATAAATATACTTCGGTAAGGGTTAAATCATAACTTGGCCTGGTTTTCCTAGTTAGGATATCACTATTGCTCGGTCTTCCCTACCAGGGCTAACACACTAGTCAAGGCACGCTACTGCGCTATCCGTGCCATGATTCCTAGTCGTCTTATACTCCAATTCTTAACCATGGCTAAAACCATCTACCGTAATAATTAACTAAATAATTATTTATAAAAAAAATTTAAAAACACCATTTAAATCAAAATAAATAATATAAAGTATTTCAAAAATTCCGAAAAGGGAGGCTACAAATCTACCCACCTTAAAAGTAATTTCGTCCTAGAAATTCCAGTTCATAACTATTCCTTAAAATTTAAAGCCTACCATTACCTTAATCTCCTCAAATCTAATTTCTCCGGAATATTTATACTTCCTCCTAGCCATTCCGTAACTACGATTCATCGAGGACTTCTACCCACCTTTGGTCACACTACTCCCTCAAAGCTATGTCACTAAAACTTGTAATCTTCAACTTACTGCTAAAATTTATACAAATAGATATCTACTGCACGTGGCATCTATAATCCTCTCTTATCTATCAAGCAATCCAAAATTTAACAAGCAATAATTTTACGCAAGAAGCTAAGGAATATTGGTAAATTCTAACAAGCCTGACTATTTGTCGCTCTGAAATAAGAGGGACAGGAAGATAATAAAAAATAATCGATAGCCAATATGAAGTTTCAAGAGCGTAGAGAGTTTCCAGCGATACAGCTAAAAGGTGTTTATGAACCACTAACTTATTTGCTAGATTGGGCTAATCTAGTTCAGTCACTTGCTACGTCGAAGAACCCTTCGTTACTTAGAGTGGCCTACAATCCGTGCAGTACAGAAGTCTTGTTCCCGAAATTCTAATTCAAGCAAGGTTCCATAATGGAACGGGATTTGAGAAATTAAGATTGTGATCTTTTCCGTGGTTATCTAAACACACGAGCAATTAATGTGAATGCAATACAAGATTGTATCACGACTTCTAAGTAGATGGAATAAAGTTTATGAATGGATCTCATTCTAAGGGGTGAAGATTACATAATTGATACAGGGGCCGATTTCAATAGTTCAATGCTATAGTCCAAAAATGGTGATATACATGGATAGGTCTTACAGGGTCTTAATGGGTTCCCTATTTGGACATTGCTCGTAGGTTGGATGAACCTTGGATTTCAATCTATATGGGCTGGACAAGATCCCAATGATAAAACTATATCTACTAGGTTAGGGTGACCTGGAATGGGATTCAACCCAAGTGGTTGAGCTAGTTGCCAGTCAGGTTGGTTAGCTAGGTTCCTAGAGTCCGAAATGTGCCTTCGGTGTGTTTAAGTAGCACAAAAGACCTCTATCAAGTGGCACACTAGTGGCAAGTGTGTAGTGGGCTTCGAGTAGATCACAACCATATATTGGGTCGAAGGAATTAAGTCGAGGTTGAGGCTCTAATGGAAGTCGAAAAGTATATCGGTTTTATGGTAAGGGTCATAACTAATCCTTTTGTCCTGAAAGTCGTACCATAAAAATAGAGTACAAGAGAACGGGTTTGAGTGGGACATGATATACCTAGATGAAGGTGGACTCGTCTAGATCTTGCATGTGAAATTTGTTGGAAGGTAACAGCTGGTCTCGTGCTCCGAATATAAATAACACGGCCGGGAACACAAAATGATCTAAAAGAAAAGGTGGGAGTCCAAGGGCACTAATCATCATCCTAAAGGAAGTTATTCTAATCACTCGGTAATCCTGGTATATCCTAAAAATTTTAGAGGACTTACAGTCTATCCACCTTAGAAATAGGACATGATCTTAGGAATATTGAGGTTAGAGGGTTCTCAAAGTCCGGATACTGTACCTCGACTCTTTGTTAATAGGGAATAAGGCACAGCGTATCGGGATACGGTAGATATTAGTCAAGCCAATGATCGTTCCTCAATAAATAGTGAACGAGTGTGTACAATAACACATGGTCGTTAAAATAGGATAATCTACTCGTCTATAGTATACTAGAGTTATCGACGGGGTAACCAACTCTAAGGCACAAGATTTCTAACAACTGAGTCGTGAATTTCTATTTGTGTCAACCTGTCAGACTATCGTCACAAGAGTTGTAGAGATCGTGTATTGTTGTTGACAACTGGTAGATCATAATATGACAGGGTATTTAAGCTATGGTATTGGCTAAGCTAGTGACTGTGGTGTTCCAACACTAGTTAGGTCTTAATAATAAAATTTACATAAATAGAGCAATATTTATTGGAAACCAATCTCGAGATGAGTGTCATGGTAAATGATTACCCTATTGTCCACTCATCTCATGTCTAACTGTAGGCTTGGTCGAGGAAGGGTTGAGTTAAGGCTTAAGGTTTGCTAGTTAAGGCAAGCTTCAAGCAAATAATTAGAGACTCACAACAAATAAGTTTCCTGAGAATAGCTAGTCTCCTAGATAGGTATTTCGACTAAGGGTAAAACCTTATTCATTCTCGAGTTTAGATGGGTAGAAGGTCCCAATAGTATTTGAGGATCGGGAGAAGAACGAATAACTCAATCTCATGGCTGGCCAGTGGTAACTACACTTGTGTATACAACTACCATAGCCATGGGGGATACTCTGTATCTCTTTACCATTATGAGCTTTCGTCTTTCCAAATCGATGAAAGACAAAAACAATAAAGAATTCAAGGGAGATGTTACTGAATACAATTTTGTGATTCAAGGACGAACATATGATTCAAGAGGAATTGTCAATGCAGTCGCGGATAAGATCCTAGAGACATCTACATCTCAATCTACGTAGGTTAATCAGAGGGAGAGTGAACCAATTGCATCATGGTTGATCAGACCGTAATACAATGATTCTGATTAGACAATATGTTAGCGGGCGTCCCCAATAAACATATGTCTTGAATCAAGCTCGATAAAAGAGTAATCTTGCAAAAACTAGGCTGTAATAGCAGCGTTGGTCAATATAGTCAAGATACAAGTACGCGAGTTTTTTTTTGAAAATAGGCACAAGTAGTTCGAGTTTAGAGAGAATCAAGACTTACCTGGTGTTCTTGCTTATACAGTCTTCCTACTATCTTCTTATCCACAAGGACTTGGTCGACTAATGGGTTATGACCTTTAACTTCTGTATTCTAGGTAAACCTATTAGTGTCAATCAATTCCTCGTTAATAACTCACGAGGACTACAAGATGCTGGGTCGGGAGACATGCTACCCAACTTCACAGAACTTCCGCTACTATTGGCTTCGGATCTTATAGAACATACAGGGCACTGTCCTATCCTCTATGGTATCCCAAACTTGTAATCATGTTTGAAGTCATTTTAACCGCGGATTACGCCTCGCCTGTATACTCTGGCTGTGGTAAACCCTTGGTTTCGTAACTCAACATGATACAAAATCGAACACCTCTTAACTCTATCCAATATTGGCTCAAGGGTATCTACGATCAAGAGAGGACCACTAGCCATAGTTTTGGCAATATCCTATCACCAATATTTTTTAAAACTAATTTCACCTCTAGGGGTTGGGTCTCGCCAGTGCGCTGCTGGCTGCAGTGAATCCATGTCTCCAAAATTTAAATAAATGGCGACAGTGCGCTGCTGTCCTGCCAATATGAGTTAACTAACATTCTCGTAACTATATCTGTAAATAAATCCCTGAGCTTCTAGAGATTCAAACAAGTTGAATATGAAATAAGGCATAAATATTTGTCTTATCATTCACAATCTTTAAAATAACAGATTGCACAGGGAGGAACAAACTGAAGACAAAGAACTACAAACATTCTAGTATCTCTTTCATGTGTATTCGAACCATGGGAAAAAAAATTTGGATCAGTCTACCTCGAGATTCGCATTTGAATAACCGAATCAGGAATTATAAACTATTCCCTTACGGCAAAATAGGATTTTTAAATGGGCAATTTAGACTAAGATATGGTGACGGTATCCAAGGAGGCAAGAGAATGAATTGAATAATCTATCAAGGCTAGATCATTAATTCTATGAAGCCCTGCCTTACCAAGGGAATAATCTATCCAAATTAGATTACATTGTCGTATCAAGAGATAATAATGTAACTATGGGGATCTGACAAGTTATCAAAATTAATAACCCTCATCCTAAATTGTATGGCCTAGACTACCCATCAGTAAATTTGTATAAGGGACTCCTAGTCCTAGTCATTCACTTAAATTAAATTAATCTTAATTCGTGAATGAGCATTTCCTTGCCGCAGGCTCGCAATAGTACAACTAACTTAAGTACCATCACGAGTTCGCATGATTTGTAAAGACAGACCTGCATGGGCCACCACAAAAACTTGTCACGACCCGCACCCATTTTTTTTAAACGGATACGAGATGTGTCCAAGCCAGCCTACGCCGCAGTGTCGGCGGTAGAACGTTGTCACGGCCATGAAGATCAAAATCACAAATAATGCTCATTCACATAATTAATTTAAATTACAATGGTCACAAGTTTTACATTTTGTAGAAAAATATAAACTTGTACAAATAAGTGAATGACTACAAGTTAACTATCTAGCTAGTCTCTAGGCTTTTGTCTGCAAGTGTTCTCGTCACTCCCCAAGCTAAGTGAATCCACGGCTAACCTGAAAATGTTGGTTTCCAGTCAGGAATGGAACGAGCACAATTCACCGAATGCAATTTCAAATAAAGAAAATGACCATAAAACAAAGGTTAGACATCAATCATGAGTTTTGAAAATAAACAGGAAATACAGAAAACCAATAGCAAATAAATAGACACAAAATACTTTCCCTAACTGTTAGAAGTACCTTTGATATGTGATCGGTCTGGGGTACTACACCGCACGGTCTACGAGATCTACTTGCATAAAAAATAAACAATGTCTACGAGATCTACTGCATAAGAATAAACAATGTCTACAAGATCTACTGCATAAAAATAAACAATATCTACGAGATCTACTGCATAAAAATAAATGCGGTCTACGAGATCTACTGCATAAAATAAACACGGTCTACGAGATCTACTGCATAAAAATAAACATGGTCTACGGTCGGATCACACATCCTTGGTACTTCTCATTCCCGACTCAACAATTTATAATAGAGTATAAAATCGCATAACCAATGACTAATCAATGAAATATAGCAAAGATCAATATCAAAATACAAATAATAAACTGTACTCGCCTGTGGTCCTCTGCTGGTAAAACCGACAGTTTGAACTACTCAATGTGCCACAATAGTCAAAACCCATACAACAGTCCCCGGAAGCTGAAATAAACATTACCAATGTTCTCAGAATAGTCAAATTAGCTAGGATTGTCTGTCCTTAAGTCCAATTCTGGACATAGGGGCAAAACGGTAATTTTGGGCCAAAACGGTGTCCGCCGTTGGACCCGCTTTGTATCGAAAAGCGTGCCAGAGTCAACAATCTATAAAGTCGTCAAACTATATTTCTACGGATCCAGTTTTCCGATACGAACCCAACCGTATGTCCAAAGTTGGATTTCGACGGGCCGTGCACAAAATCGCCCGTTGAGTTGGACCGTGGGGTCCGCAAAACGACGTACGATTCAACTGTCTCAGAATTGGACCAAACTTGGCATACATGACCAGAAAAACGATATGGTCATGTAGACGCAAGTTTCGTCTCGATCTGACGAGCGTGCACAAAGTAATTGAGAAATTTATAAAGTGCACGATACGGTGAATTTCGACGGATACGCATCAAATTCGTCTCGCACACGCGACCAATTCGAATTCCGTCAAATCCCATACGACCACGAAGCCGTTACATAGCTTTCGATGCCTACGGTGCACGACTACGTCGCCCGGAATGGCGGGACGCACGTCGTATCGATGGTTTTTCAAGTTTCGAAAAACTGCTTTTTCTTGATTTTGAAAACTAATAACTTTACATCTACTTGATGAAATCATGTTCTATAAAAACTGTTTAATCTCGTATATGTCTTCTATAACTTCCTTCAGGTAGATTTCTAAAATTTTTTCTATTTAATCCAAGAACTGCCTTCCAAATTAGGGTGATTGCCTAATATTTCGTTCTGTTTTTGCAAGGTTTTTGCTGAACTTCGTGTCGATTTTGTGTGCTGGTCGTGCGACTTAATCAAAACCTAATTACTAGGGATCCGAGATGGTTACGTGGGCTCTCCATACAATTTTACGAAGTCGAAAACCGACGAGAATTGAGAGAGATACGGGTTTGCGAAGCGACATACCTTGCTGCTATGTTGTTCTGTTCGTGCGCGCGCTCGTGCGGCATCCTCGGCATCCGACGACCCACGCGGCTGCGCGCGGTAGTCCAGGGCAGAGCGCGCACTGGGGAAGGGGAGCGCAAGGGTTGGCGTGGGATCGGAGTTTAGGGTTTTGCGATATGCTCTATTTCTCTCTCTCGACTTCAATATATACACAACTGTATATATGCGTATAACCCCTCGGCTGGGCTGGGAACTGGGTTTGAGGATTTAATGGCTCAGATAGGGCATTTAGCAGCTGTGGCTTCTTCTATGTGTGGGGCTGGGATGTTGCTCGGGCTGGGCTGGCCCATCCCCCCCCCCCCCCCCCCCCCCCCCCCCCCCCGCAGCTATTTTGCTAATTCTATATTTCTTTTTGTCTATTCCTATTTTCTATTTTCTTTATACAATATGTACATATGTATATACACACGTACGTATACATATACACACACCTATACATATATATTTATATATACATATATATACACATTTATACGTATATATATATAGTATATAATATATTTATATATAAATACACATATACCATATATATATATATATATATATATATATATATATATATATATATATATATATATATATATATATATAAAATATATATATATATATATATATATATATATATATATATACAATACCTTCACCTGTACATATATATTATAAAGTATACGTACACATACACAATACGCAATATTTAATATATTATATTTATGCATAAATTATAAATCACATGATAACAATTTAATATAACCATTAATTATAATCAATAAAATAATAATATTAAATAACAATCCCAATAAAATAATAATAATAGTAATAATAATAATAACAAAATTTAATAAACCAAAGATGATGTATATACCATTCTGCACCCTCTAATAATCCCAAAAATGCACAAGGCCTATTTTATACAAATATTATTGAAGACCAACTAATAACAATATTTATAATATTAAATTAAGAATATTTAGGAATACTCATTAGATCACTAAAATGGAATATGACACACAATCATACCAACATGCATCAATACGAATGTCACTAGACGTACCGCAGGACTACATGGGCTTGGGCTCAGTTCGGGTCCAGTCCGGGCTAAAATGATATAACCGGTTTCCCTAAAACACACTAATATAAATAATAATAAATAAACTTCGGTAAGGGTTAAATTGCAACTTGGCCTGGTTTTCCAAGTTAGGATATCACTATTGCTCGGTCTTCCCTACCAGGGCTAACACACTAGTCAAGGCACGCTACTGCGCTATCCATGCCATGATTCCTAGTCGTCTTATACTCCAATTCTTAACCATGGCTAAAACTATCTACCGTAATAATTAACTAAATAATTATTTATAAAAACAAATTTTAAAAACACCATTTAAATCAAAATAAATAATAAAAAGTATTTCAAAAATTCCGGAAAGGGAGGCTACAGGTAATGGAACCAGCTCCCATGTCTTATTTTTCTCCAGTGCCCCAAGTTCTTCCATCATTGCAGCTTTCTATCGTAGATCTTTCTTTGCTTCCTGCCAACACTTGGGCAACGAAGTAGAGTCTAACGATGCAATTAAGGCTCGATAATTCGAAGAAATGTTAGAATAAGACAAGAAGTTGGCAATGTCATATTTGTAATCATCAAAACGAGCAGAAGCCTTACCCGCATTGATGCGAAAAGATCTCCTTAAGGGAGCAATAGGTGGTGGAGAGATCATACCATCCGAGTCGAAGAGATCCGCATCAAAATTCGAGTGATTCAGTGCGGGAACAACATCTTCAAGAGTTGGAGCAGGAGTAGATGAGGGACTTAGTACAGTAGGCACAGGACACGGCATAGGCACAGTACTGGACTTCTGTTGTCCCCTTCTGTAGACTTGGAGCTCCTTTTCCCTTGTCTGCTGCTCCCCTTGCGTAACATATGTATCTTCTTCTTCATTCTCTGTATCTGAGTCATTGTGCTCTCCCTCTTTCGTCCAGTTTTTCACAACCGGACACGGAACCGATCCGACGACCACATTTGGGCATATTATCTCCCCCTCACATCTAACACCATCTGTGTTAGGTGTGTCACCAAATGCTGAACCTTCATCCGAACCATAGTATGGTTCGAGTTCTCTGAAGGTAACGTCCATGCTTACAAACATCTTCCGCTCGACTGGACTCCAACAGGCATATCCCTTCTGAGTCACCGTGTAACCGACAAAGACACATTTAACTGCTCTAGGATCCAGTTTGCCAACGCCAGGCCTATTATCTTTGACAAAGCACGCACATCCAAAAACTTTCGATAGAACAATATATGTAGTTGCCCCAGTAAGCATCTCCAACGGTGTCTTCCAGTCCAATACTTGAGATGGCATTCTGCTGATGAGGTAAGAGGCCGTCAATATAGCCTGCCCCCATAAGTGTTTCGGGACATTCATAGCCAGCATCATCGTCCGTGCGACTTCCAGCAGGTGTCTGTTCTTTCGTTCAGCCACACCATTTTGTGCCGGAGTATATGCACATGAAGTTTGATGTAGTATTCCATGAGTGGAAAAATACTCAGCAACCCTCTTATTAGCAAACTCCATCCCATTGTCAGACTGGAAACACTTAATTTTAGCGCCATATTATGTTTCCACCCGGCGATAAAAGTTTCGAAAGGCCTCAAGGACGTCACTTTTATTCTTCATAAGGTAGACCCATGTCACGCGGGTATAACAGTCAATAAAGGTGACGAACTATCGAAAACCGTTAATTCCGGTTGTAGGACAAGGGCCCCATACGTCCGAATGTATCATGTCAAAAGCAGTTGAACTCCTATTCGCAGAGCTCATAAACGAGCTTCTGGTATGTTTTTCCAACTCACAAGCATTACAAAATAACTTCTCGTTATTAGCCCTTTGATATAAGGACGGATACATTCGACTAATAACTTTAAAAGAGGAATGACCGACATGCTGGTGGTGGAGTAGCAAGTCGGCTTCAACAGTGCGACAGAAAGCTTCTGGTTGTGCGTCTGCTACCAAGGATACCAATGCGTTGTCCAGTCCAGACCTGTCTAAATACCACAGCCCCTTATGCCATGTGCCAGTCCCAAGTCGTCGTCCTGTCCCCTTCTCATGAAAAGTCACCGTAGGAATGTCAAAGGAAACAGTACAGTTAAGATCAAGTATAATGGCACTAATTGATAGAAGATTGACAGAAAAAGACGGAGCATGTAAGACATTGGTTAGAGTGATGGAAGGGGTGCATGCGACAGTGTCTTTACCCATTACAGGGCTGGATGTACCATCAGCGGTCTGAATACTCTCCGGCAATGGTAGGTGAGTATAGTCCTGAAACGCACCACGGGATCCCATGATATGGCGAGATGCTCCAGAGTCCATAATCCATCCTGGCTGATGGACAGATGCAAGAGCACGTACAGGATTACCGGTGTCGGTTTGGGCAAAGCAAGTGATGTGATCCCCCGAGGTAGAAGACGCCCTAGGACTGTCGGCCGAACCCAACTTTATGCCTCGCAACTTCTCAAGGTACTCCCGCTCATGCGAGGTTATTTCAGCCAGTTGATTCTCGTCCCCTTTCTCCGCCAGATTTGCTTTGTGTCCTCCCCTTCTACCAGCATATCCTCCTCTACTACCACGTCGGCCTCCACGACCCCATCCTCGATCATTAGACTAATTTTGTAAGGGTTTTGGATAAAATCGGATGTAATGTCCGGAGTCACCACAATTGTGGCAAACACCACCCACAGATGGAGGTTGGTTGAAGGCAGCAAGGACAGACTTTTCAACCTCGGCTTGCTCCCCCTGATAGGAGCCCTTGTTGGGCATCAACTTCAGTCGAGCTTCTTCCTGTGTCATGACGGCTATAGCTTCTTCCAAGGTCAGAAGTATGGGTTGGGATAGGAGGATATTCCGTCTCTGCTCAAACACAGGGTGTAGTCCATTTAGGAATTTCATCATACGCAGCCACGAAATATAAGCCAGGAACGTCTGAAAGTAATTTTGGAATGCCGATTCGACTTGTGCATCTTCCATCCCAAGAGGATCATAATGATCCAGATCAGACTAGTACTTTTTCAACAGGGCTACGTACTCAGAGATGGTACGTTCGTCTTGGGCCACCCTATCGAGTTCATCTTGCAGTTGAAAGACCCGCATAGGGTTGCCCGAACCAGAGTACATATCTTTTAGAGTCCGCCATATATCAGCAGCAGCCTCCATTGCCTCGACATTGCCCGATACCTGGTCGATTAATGAGGCAGTCAACCACCCAGCCACTATGTTGTTGACAATCTCCCAAACAGCAAACTCCTTTGTGGAGTGATCGGCTGGCGCCTTGGTTTGGCCAGCGACATAGCCAACCAAGCTACGTCCCTTCAGTGTCTGCATCGCCTGCCGCGACCACTTCAAGTAGTTGGATGTTCCTTCCAACTTCGTCTCCAGCTTCTCCAGCTTCTCCATTTTGTAAGGTGACGGATCCACATCAGTATGGATCACACGTGGGGTTGCCTCGGTTAATCTCTTTGATAAGATATTATCAACCAAGGCCTTCATCTCTTCGACCGTCAGTTTGCCACTGATCGAATCCATGGCTTCTTCAACTGTGAACCCTATTCGTCATCTTCGACGTTGGAGTCGGCAACTTTGGAGTCTGCAACTTACCCAACTTCGTCATCTTCGTCGTCTTCTTCGACGCCATAGACTTTACGAATGTGCTACTAACTTGGCCAGCACCGGCACGCGCATGTAAAGTGAATACGTCAGGACACCAGAGAAGACATGATCAGTCTCTGTATAGATCCCAATATGAAGAATGAATAACAAATAAAACATTTGTTAGTTCCAAACGACATGAGAAACAGAGTTGGTGTAAATAAAGCATTTGGCAGCCGTCTGTCTTCGAAATACGCCTTTTTTTTTGTTTTTTTATTTTTTCAAAAAAAGAGGACGGCTAGGGTTTGTAGGAGATGGAAAGGCTAGGGTTAGACATGGTGGTGTCTAGGGTTAGGGTTTGGGAAGGGGGGCTGCTAGAGGTTGGGAAGGGGGGTGTGCTGCTGCTGGTGGTCGGAGGGGGGGCTGCTGGTGGTCGGGGGGGCTGCTGGTGGTCGGAGGGGCGCTGCTGGTGTAGATCGGCAAGGGGGGGTCGATGAGGGGTGGTCGGCAAGAGGGGGCTGCTGCTGGTGGTCGGGGGGTGGCCGTTGGTGTAGGTCGGCAAGGGGGGAGTCGACGAGGGGGGGTCGGTAAGGGGGGTCGACAAGGGGGGACGGGTGGGGGGGAAAATTTTTTTTTTTTTGTGAAGAGAGAGAGAGGGTTATGGCTCTGATACCATGTAGAAAATAACGGTTGGATAATTTTTATTGATGGACTACTTCACTACTTATAGGGAGTCTAGCTCCTCTACATACTCGATATTCCGATGTGGGACTAAAAGTCCCTTATTGATTCTCAACAGACCTTATAGTCCTAGCAGCTCATATGGCTACTAACTTATCGTTTGTTCTTCCCGGGGTGGAGGTTGACTTGTCTTGGACATGTTAAAATAACCTAACATGACATTCTCTAATCTCAATTACTATGATATTGAATATTTCCGTCTTACATTTCAATATATTGTTAGTATTTCATCTTTAACATCCTTATTTATGTTATACTAATTCAAAAAAATAAAATATTTTACACATGGATGCCACACAACATAAAGTAAAAAAAGTTTAAAAAATAAGTATTTAAAAATATTCATAGAGATGCGGGGTATCGATCCCCGTACCTCTCGCATGCTAAGCGAGCGCTCTACCATCTGAGATACATCCCCTCATATGTTTCCATCTGCCGCTGGTCCTAATTTCTAAGCATGTTCACTATCCATCAAATCTACAGGTCCGAATCTATTAATCACCTCCATGGCTTTGTGCTGCAATTGAACAGATCCTCCATCCTCAGAACACCAATCCAAACTAAAGCCTTTGATGCAATTAGCCTATAGGAAAATGGTTTATGTCGTCTATATGAATCATTTTCTTCCATTCTATCTATCAAAGGTCGCTTTCTTAGTAATACTAAAAAATAGTATATTCTTCAATAAATTTTAAATTTTAGTAGATGTTCATTTCGACCGTATACTCCTAGAGGGTCATATGGCAATTATCTTATCTTTCTTTCTTACCGAGGAATAGGTTGACATGTCTTAGACATGTTAAAATAACCTAATATGACATTCTCTCATCTCAATTGGTATCATCTTGAAATTTTTTGCCATATATTTCAATATATAGTTAGTATTTCATCTTTAAACATTCTTATTTATGTTATACTAATTCAAAAATTAATATATTTGACACATGGAAACCACATATGGAGATGCGGGGTATCGATCCCCGTACCTCTCGCTTGCTAAGCTAGCGCTCTACCATCTGAGCTACATCCCCACATATATTTCCATTTACAATTGGTCCTAATTGCTAAGCATCTTCTCTATCTATCAAAGCTACATGTCCTAATCTATTAATCACCTCCATGGCTTTGCGCTGCAATTGAGCAGATCCTCCATCCTATGAACACGAATCGAAACCAAAGCCTTAGATACAACTAGCCTATAGGAAAATGGTTCATGTTGACTATTTGAATCATTTTCTTCCATTCCATTCTGTTAACGGACACATTCTCAGTAGTACTAACAAAAAATATATTCTTCAATAAATTTAAAATTTTAGTATATGTTCGTTTCGACCTTATAGTCCTAGCGGCTCATATGGCTAATATCTTATCATTCCTTTTTACCGGGGCAGAGGTTGACATGTCTTGGACAAGTTAAAATAACCTAATATGACATTCTTTATCTCGATTGGTATCATCTTGAAAATTTTTGTCTTATATTTCAATATATTGTTAGTATTTCGTCTTTAACATTCTTATTCATGTTATACTAATTCAAAAAATAAAATATTTGACACAAGGAAGCCACACAACATAAAGTAAAAAAATTAAAAAATAAGTATTTAAAAATATTCATGGAATTGCGGGGTGTCGATCCCCGCACCTCATGCATGCAAAGCGAGCGCTTTACATCTAAGCTACATTCCCGTATATGTTTCCATTTGCCACTAGTCCTAATCGCTAAGCATGTTCCCCACCCATCAAAGCTACATGTCCAAATCTATTTATCACCTCTATGGCTTTGCACTACAATTGAGCAGATCCTCCATCCTCAGAACACCAATTCAAACTAAAGCCTTTGATGCAATTGGCCTATAGGAAAATGGTTCAAGTCGACTATCTGAATCATTTTATTCCATTCCACTCTGTTAACGGTCACATTTTTAGTAATACTAACAAAAAGTATATTCTTCAATAAATTTAAAATTTTAGTAGATGTTCGTTTCAACCTTAGAGTCCTAGCGGCTCATATGGCTACTATCTTATCGTTCTTTTTTTACCATGGTAGAGGTTGACATGTCTTGGACAAGTTAAAATAACCTAATATGATATTCTCTAATCTCAATTTGTATCATCTTGAAAATTTTTGTCTTATATTTTAATATATTGTTAGTATTTCATATTTAACATTCTTATTCATGTTATACTAATTGGAAAATTAAAATATTTGACACATGGATGCCACACAACATAAAGTAAAAAAAATTTAAAAAAAGTATATAAAAATATTCATGGAGATGCGAGGTATCAATCCTCGTTCCTCTCGCATGCTAAGCAAGCGCTCCCATCTGAGCTACATCCCCACTTATGTTTCCATTTGCTAAGCATGTTCTCTATCCATCAAAGCTACATGTCCTAATCTATTAATCACCTCCATGGCTTTGCGTTGTAATTGAGTAGATCCCCCATCCTTAGAATACCAACCAAACTAAAGCCTTTGATGTAATTAGCCTATAGGAAAATGGTTCATGTCGACTATCTGAATCATTTTCTTCCATTCTCCTCTGTTAGTGGTCACGTTCTCAGTAATACTAACAAGAAGCATATTCTTCAATAATTTTAAATTTTTAGTAGACGTTTGTTTCGACCTTATAGTTCTAGCGGCTCATATAGCTACTATCTTATCGTTCGTTCTTACCGGGGCAGAGGTTGACTTGTCTTGGACATGTTAAAATAACCTAATATGACATTCTCTAATCTCAATTGGTATGATGTTGAAAATTTTCGTCTTATATTTCAATATATTGTTAGTATTTCATCTTTAACATTGTTATTTATGTTATACTAATTCAAAAAAATAAAATATTTTACACATGGAAGCCACACAACATAAAGTAAAAAAAGTATTTAAAAATATTCATAGAGATACGAGGTATCGATCCCCGTACCTCTCGCATGCTAAGCGAGCACTCTACCATCTAAGCCATATCCCCATATATTTTTCCATTTGCCACTGGTCCTAATTGCTAAGCATGTTCTCTATCATCAAAGCTACATGTCCGAATCTATTATAATCACCTCCATGGATTTGCGCTGTAATTGAGCATATCCTCCATCCTCAGAACACCAATCCAAACTAAAGCCTTTGATGCAATTAGCCTATAGAAAAATGGTTTATGTCATCTATCTGAATCATTTTCTTCCATTCCACTCTGTTAAAGGTCATGTACTCAGTAATACTAACAAAAACTATATTCTTCAATAAATTTAAAATTTTAGTAGATGTTCATTTCGACCTTATAGTCCTAGCGGCTCATATGGCTACTATTTTATCGTTCTTTCTTACTGGGGAATAGGTTGACATGTCTTGGACATGTTAAAATAACCTAATATGACATTCTCTCATCTCAATTGGTTTCATCTTGAATTTTTTTGCCTTATATTTCAATATATTGTAAGTATTTCATCATTAACATTCTTATTTATGTTATACTAATTCAAAAAATAATATATTTGACACATCGAAACCACACATGGAGATGTGGGGTATCGATCCCCGTACCTCTCGCATGCTAAGCAAGCGCTCTACCATCTGAGCTACATCCCCACATATATTTCCATTTGCAATTGGTCCTAATTGCTACGCATGTTCTCTTTCTATCAAAGCTACATGTCCTAATCTATTAATCACCTCCATGGCTTTGCACTGCAATTGAGCAGATCCTCCATCCTCTGAACAGTGATCCAAACAAATGCCTTTGATGCAATTAGCCTATAGGAAAATGGTTCATGTCGACTATCTGAATCGTTTTCTTCCATTCAACTCTGTTAACGGTCACGTTCTCAGCAATACTAACAAAAAGTATATTCTTGAATAAATTTAAAAGTTTTGTAGATGCTCGTTTCGTCCTTATTGTCCTAGCGGCTCATATGGCGACTATGTTATATCGTTCTTTCTTACCGAGGCAGAGGTTGACATGTCCTATGACATTCTCTAATCTCAATTGATATCATTTTGAAAATTTTTGTCTTATATTTCAATATATTATTAGTATTTCATTTTCAACATTCTCATTTATGTTATAATAATTCAAAAAATAAAATATTTGACACATGGAAGCCACACAATATAAAGTAAAATAAAGGTAAAAATAAATATTTAAAAATATTCATGGAGATGCAAGGTATCGATCCCCGTACCTCTCACATGCTAAGCGAGCGCTCTACCAACTGAGCTACATCCCCACATATGTTTCCATTAGCCACTGGTCCTAATTGCTAAGCATGTTGTCTATCCAAAAAGCTACGGGTCCTAATCTATTAATCACCTCCATGGCTTTGCGCTGCAATTGAGCAGATTCTCCATCCTCAAAACACCAATCCAAACTAAAGCCTTTGATGTAGTTAGCATATAGGAAAATGGTTCATGTCGTCTATCTGAATCATTTTCTTCCATTCCATTCTGTTAAAGGTCACGTTCTCAGTAATACTAACAAAAAGTTTATTCTTCAATAAATTTAAATTTTTAGTTAATGTTTGTTTTGACCTTATAGTCGTAGTGACTCATATGGCTACTATCTTATCGTTCTTTCCTACCGGGGCAGAGGTTGACATGTCTTGGACATGTTAAAATAACCTAATATGACATTCTCTAATCTCAATTGGTATCATCTTGAAAATTTTCATCTTATATTTCAATATATTGTTAGTATTTCATCTTTAACTTTCGTATTTATTTTATACTAATTCAAAAAGTAAAATATTTGAAACATGGAAACCACAGAACATAAAGTAAAAAAAAAAGTTAAAAAATAAGTATTTAAAAATATTCATGGAGATGCAGGGTATCAACCCCCATACCTCTCGCATGCTAAGCAAGCGCTCTACCATCTGAGCTACGTCCCCACATATGTTTCCATTTGCCACTGGTCCTAATTGCTAAGCATGTTCTCTATCCATCAAAGCTACAGGTCCTAATCTATTAATGACCTCCTTGGCTTTGTGCTACAATTGAGAAAGCACTGCTCCCCTCCTCCCCTCTTCAACCTCCACAAGTTTCCTCTCATAAACTGGTCAATTGTCCTCTCTATCTGCTTGCCTGAGTAGGGAGGAGAAAACCCTCCTCACAAAGCAGAAATAGATATGGCGATAGATAGATGGTCTCCTTCCTTGACAGAGCTCGTGGCGGCTTGGTTGAGTTGTTTCGCGTGTTGGATCTGTTAATTAGCAATGCATAGCTCATGTAAGTATGGATGATACATATTTCATGATCATGTCGATCCACCATGTTTTGCGAAGACAAGTTTCTCCATCATAGCCCCGCAGAAAACACCACCCCACTCGCGTCATAGGACTTGCTCATGTTCAGCATTAGCACTATATATATATATAATATTCTTTCACCATATAGAATCTAGCGTTTCAAAGGCAAGGATCACGCATTGTTCGTGATTTGTCTACCTGAAACAAAAGAATTTTGGGGTTCCGCTATATACAATAGCCTGAATAAACCTTTTGAGCATGTTAGCTACACATTTAGAGATGAGTTTGTATGATACATTACATAAATGAGATAGGCCTATACTCACTCGCGGATAGTAGGAGATTTTATTTTGGGAATAAATGTAAAAAGTGTAGAGTTGAGATATGCTAGGTTACCTCCACTGTATTGGGTCAGCCCCACCATTTCTCTCCCATGCATCCCGTATCATATTTTCGCCCACCTCCAGACCCACCCAAGCCGCTTCGAAATGGAATCAGCCTCCCCACCTTGCCTTTGCTGCTCATCTACTGGTAGGACTGAAAACTGGACGAACGAAGGCTACTATTTTACCGCCCTCTCTTACCGGAGCATATATTGGCATACAACACATGTTCAAATCATCTAATAAGACATTCTCTCATCTTGTCTCAACTGAAATCATCTCGATTTTTTTATTCTTATATTTCAATCTATTGTTAGTAATTTATCTTAACATTATTTTTGTATACTATCTCAAAATAGTAAAACATGTGACACGTGGAAGCCACACAACATAAAGTAAAAAAAAATTAATTGAATATTAGAAAGGACTAATTAGTATTTAATCCTGCATTTTATATCAGCTTAGTGTTTAAATTCTGACATGTCCAATTAAAAAGTTTTGATCCTGGATTTTTATTTTTGATTTTTTTTTCCTTTATATCCTGAACATGAGTATAAAGGCAACAGCCAGCGCATGTTGAAAATGAGGGTATAATGAAAATAAGAAAAGAAAAAATATAAATTCAGAATTCAAACTTTTCAATTGTAAATGTCAGAACTTAAACTCTAAACTAGTATATAATACATGATCTAAACACTAATTAGTTTCCAATTAGATTTGCCAGAGCTTAAACTCTAAACTCTTATAAAATAGAGGATTAAAAATGATTATGGAGAGCTTAAACTCTAAACTCTTATAAAATTGAGGAATAAAAATGATTATGGAGATGCGGATACACGTACCTCTCGCATGCTAATGGAGCGCTCCACCATCTGAGCTACATCCCCTTTGATGTTGCAATTTTCCACTGGTTTTAATTTTGAAGTAAATGCTCTGTCCGTCTCAGGGACAAGTCCTAATCTATTAATCTCCTTCGTCGCTTTCCGCTGCAGTTGAGCGAGCATCAGCATGGGCATGGGCATGGGCATGAGCCTAACTAGTCAACAAGCAAGCAATAATTGAGTGATGATTTCGAAATCAAAAAATTTACTGTACAGATAAAAATTTAATATAAATTAGCTACAACGATAAATTTTAAGGAATTTAGATACAGTGATACGTTCCGACATACTGTGTGTCAGAAAATTGGGCACGTCCGATTTCCGACACACCAGACCGTGTGTCGGAAATTGGACGTGGTCCAATTTTCAGACACACAGTGTGTCGAAATGTTAACCTGGGTCGGTTTGGGTTGGTTTGTGTGAGGGGTTGGTTTAATGCTGCTGGGTTGGTGGTTGGGGGAGTGGGTTGTGAAGAAGTGTAAAGTGAGTAGAAGTAGCAGAATAGAAACAAACAAGAAGAAGAAGAAGAAGAAGAAGAAGAAGAAGAAGAGGAGGAGAAAAGAAGACACATGGTTAGTAAAATTTGTTAAATATATTTTAATTATGTTTATTATTTATATCATGATTCTCTAACCCTTATATAAACACTAATCTAATGTAGACCCTAATCCTTATATAAAAATCCATTATATAATAAATCTATTATATAAATGGTTAGTAAATCCATTATATAACCCCAACACTAATGTAGACCCTAATCCTAACCTAATGTAGACCCTAATCCTAACCATTATCCTAACCTAATGTATACCCTAATCCTAACCTAATGTAGACCCTAATCCTAACCATTATCTAAACCTAATCCAAACCTAAACCTAATATAGACCCTAACCTAACCCTAACCTTAACCCTAACCCCCTAAACTAAACCCTAACATAATCCAAACCTATAACCGTTAACCCTAATCTTAACCCGTAAAGTAAACCGTAACCTAATCCAAAATCGTTTCCTAACCCTAATCCTTCCCCAACACGTGAACAAACCCCTAACATAATCCAAAACCTTACCCTAATGTAAACCGAAACCCTAATCTATCCTACTCTTAAATATGTGTTTTGACAACCATCATTTTACAGATGGCTACCCAAAACGATGGTCATATACCAGGGGGGCGACTACAGAATTGATTAAGCAGCAACGCAAGTCGCACATATGTAGTCTGATATTTACTGGAGAGGTATATTAAATTTTAATTGTGTTAGTCAATAAAATTTTTATTTTATATGTTTAGTAATAACATAGTTTGTATGTTTTATATATTGCTATGTGATTATAAAAGGGAAGTGCGGTGTCGAGAACACAATACATGACGCTATGAGGGTCAACTTGGTTTTTGGAAGTTGACTAGTGACCAAGAAACTTTATTGCACGTATTTGGTTTTCATTACCTTGATCAAATACGTTTTCTACGTCATGATAGAGACTTGATTCTCAGTCTAGTGGAGCGCTGGTGGACCGGACGAAATACGTTCCAACTACCTTTTGGAGAAATGACTATTGTGCTTAAAGATGTTGCAAATATTTTAGGTCTACTTATCACATGTGAACCTATAATATTTGATGAGCAATTTTCTGCTGAGACAGCGATCACGACCTACCTAGGTGTGGAGGCACCAAAATTAAAAGGCAAAGGCCTAGTGTCGTATATATGGCTCCGTCAGAATTTTATGCACATAGATCGTATCGGTGACGAAGAAATCTCAGTTGATGAGGAACGGGTAAGTATTATATTTGTGGTTAATATTTGTGCACATAGATTATATATTAATTTAGTTTAGCTAATATAATGTTTTTCATATTCTGTTCAGGTCAATGCATGCACCAGAGCCTATTTACTAGGCCTTATTAATACTTTTTTGTTTCCCGACGCATCGAATATGGTAAATTTACGGTTTCTATTATTTCTGAATGATTTGACGGAACCGACGAGTCATGCTTGGGGAGCGTCAATGCTGGCATATCTATACAGTGCTACGTCAGACTTTGTGCAGTTCCAGTCAAAGGACAAATTGATGAAAAATTTAAATGGATGCGCTACATTGATTCAGGTACGAAAATTGTTTGAATTTGGTATATATTTAAAATTTGTACACTTATATCATATATTTTTTAGATTTGGTCATACGAACATTTTTCTATCGGTAGGCCACTTTCCCTTATCAGTAGCGACACACATGTATTTCTGATCGCTTTACGGTGGACTACTGATGCGGTAGATCCCGCACACTGTGTTTACTCGGTTGCCCCGATATATCGGGGCCAATTTGATTCACTACAGATTTCAGAGGTAAATAAAAGTCACCATTCTACATCTATTTAGTATATTATGTTTTATTATCTTATAATTATTTGTCAAAAAATAGGTTCAAATGGTGCATTATTGTATTAATCCTTATCCTTCGGAGATAGAACGAACAGCATATGAATTAAGTCTCCATAGGTTTTATATAATATACCATGGAGACATAATGTATCATCCAGCTGATCGGGTTATGCGGCAATTTGGTATGAAATAACATATACCCGAAGACCCGTCTCACTACAATCGTGGTAGAGGAAGTGCAACCGTAAGAGCCCGCAAATTAATTTCTGCTTGGAATTCCAGACTAGACGCATAACATCTCACATTTGCCTCAGAACATAGCTACTATGGAGGACTGTAAGTTATTTTAAAGTTAATATTTTTGCCACATTTTTCTCATAACATCTCACATATTTCGTATATGCAACAGTATACGGAGATTTTGCATATAGATCTTGGTGGGGATCTCCAGGTATAAGCAACAAACGCTACATATATCAGGAGCCTCGATTCGAGCATAGAACTATAGATGATTATAGTCTGTGTGGATTTTATGAACATATAATAAGAACTGATGTAAGTAAAAAAATTTAGTTTACAATATTTTAGATTACAATGTTTTAGCTTGCATAAGAACTAAAATAAAGTGTTATTATTTTAGGTTCCAGCTTTGGAGCAAGCATGTGATAATCCAGATCCTGAAGTGTTGAGAACGACAGTAAGAAACTTTCTGGATTGGGTGAAAGTGGATCCGAAGCCTCCGAACCCTCCGCTACATATTTTGCAAGATTATCCTGTAGGCATTATTAGCCAACGTCAACCACTTCCCTGCAGGGTTAGGCACCATGTCACCCAACCGTTCCCCGATAGTCCGCCCCAGGAAGCTGACGAGATCCCACCTCAGCAAGCTGGCGAGATCCCGCTGTTGGAGTGGGTGGGGTTCCCACCTATGTGGAGAATACCCCGGAGAGCGACGAGCGCCATCCGTGTGTCGGAGAAGCTTGGGGAGTGCATGGATTTTATTTTGGTACATATATGGTAAGGAAATATATGATTGGATTTCCATATTTACTTTGATTATATATTTATGATTGGACCCTTCATATAGTAGCTTTCCATATTATTGGGTTTCCAATTATGGTAAGCTAATTATGATTGGATTTCCATTAAATATATGATTGATTTATATTGGAAGTTTCCATATATATTGGCCTTCCATGTATGGGTTACCAAGGGCTTATAAAAGGGTGATGCATGCTAGTTGTAAAATTATCTCAAAACAAAGAGTACTTTACAATCTTTGAGAGAGAGAGAGGATTAAGGACTATTGTGAAGGAGAGATTGCTTCGAATAATTTTTCGGCATCTCTTGTTCTTCGGAGTCCGCAATCAAAAAATTTCTTCTTTCAAGTGAGTTGTGGTGATCCGTGTTGGATCAGGAGGAGCTTGTAGAGGGTGTATTCTCTTTATTCCATTAGTGAAGGTTCTTCAGGGTTGGACTCCGATCGTCCCGTAGTTTTTTCTGCAAGGGTTTTCCACGTCAAAAATATTTGTGTCTGCGATTGTGTTTGGCGTTTTTGGTTTGTGTGCTTTTGCTCGGTTCTCTCGCAGGACTTTCTGGTTTGGAGGAACGGTTTCCGTGCTTTGTTCCCAACAGAGTGGTATCAGAGCTTTGTGTTCAAAGAAGTGTCAGGAGTTGACAGTCAAACCAGGAAGCAGAGATGGACGCGAAGCCGGTGCGCATGGTGAACCTGAACGATACCAACTACCATTATTGGCGGAGCAAGATGAAGGATTTGCTGTTTGTCAAGAAGCTGCATCTTCCAGTATTTGCATCCGAGAAGCCCAGTGACAAATCCGATGAGGACTGGAACTTCGAGCATATACAGGTGTGTGGGTACATGCGGCAGTTCGTTGACGAGAACGTGTACAACCACGTTGCCACTATTGAGCATACGAAGACGTTGTGGGAGAAGCTGGAATCTTTGTACGCGAAAAAGATCGGGGTAAATAAATTGTTCCTGATTCGGACGATGATGGGTCTGCGGTACAAAGATGGTTCATCCATTACGGATCACTTGAGTGAGTTTCAGGGCGTGGTGGACCAGCTATCCTCGATGGGAGTCAAGTTCGACGACGAGGTTCAAGGACTTTGGTTGCTATGTACATTGCCAAACTCGTGGGAGACCGTACGAGTATCTATGATCGCTTCTGCTCCGAAAGGCGTGGTCAGTCTGGAGTTTGCCAAGAGCGGGGTACTGAATGAAGAGATGCGGAGACGTTCTCAGGGCACTTCATCCATATCCCATCACTCAGAGGCACTAGTTTCGGAGATCCGCGGAAGGGGCAAAAGCAGGGGTCCAGGTGGTGGCAGAGACAAGAGTAGGAGAAAGTCCAAGGGTCGGTACGAGGACTCGGAGTGTTACCATTGTGGCAAGAATGACCACATCAAGTGGAACTGTTTTGCTTGAAAAAGAGAGAAGAAGGGCGACAAGGGGAAGCAAGATGAGAACACTACAGCGGCGGCTTCGATACATGGAGGCGATGTGATCGTCGTAGGTGATGAGGTTATCACAAACCTCGCCTGCGATGACAATTCTTGGCTGGTAGACTCAGGGGCTTCAGCGCATGTATCTCACAACAGGGCACTATTTGCCACTTACACGACAAGCGACTGTAGAGTGTTGAAGATGGGCAATGGAAATGTGTCAAAGGTGGTTGCCATTGGAGATGTGCATTTGAGGACGAAGACGGGTGCAGTTCTTGTTCTCAAAGATGTTCGTCATGTCCCTGATATCCGTTTCAACCTGGTGTCGGTTGGATGATGAGGGATTCTTCAGTCTCTTTGAAAATAGTCAGTGGAAGCTTTCCAGAGGTTCGATGATGATTTTCAGAGGAAGCAAGAAGTCCGGTCTCTACTATATGGAGGGGAGCGCACAGAGGCACAGGAGGTGAACGCAGTCTGTGATGCGTCTACCGAGTTGTGGCACAGGCGGCTCGACCATATCAGCGAGAAGGGGATGAGCTACTTGGTGAACAGGAAGGTGATTCCAGGGCTCAAGACTACAAAGTTGGAGAAGTTTACGCACTGCTTAGCTGGGAAGCAAAATAGGGTTGCTTTCCAAAGTTACCCAAGTTCAAGGAAGCCGGCGTTGCTCGAGTTGATTCACTCGGATGTCTGCGGTCCTATGAAGGTAAAATCTATTAGTGGTGCTTCTTACTTTGTAACTTTTATTGATGACTGTTCCAGGAAGGTTTGGGTCTATGCCTTAAAGACCAAGGATCAGGTGCTGCCTACTTTCAAAGAGTTTCAGGCCTCTGTTGAAAGAGAGACGGGCAAGAAGTTATTGTGTGTTCGGTCCGACAATGGCGGCGAATACATCGGTCCCTTTGATGCTTATTGCAAAGAGTAGGGGATACGACACCAGAAGACTCCGCCAAAGACACCTCAGCTCAATGGTGTAGCGGAGCGCATGAACAGGACACTGATGGAGAGGGTACGGTGTTTGTTATCAGAAGCAAACTTGCTGGACAGTTATTGGGGTGAGGCTCTTCTCACAGTCGCTTATGTTATTAATTTGCCTCCTAGTGCTCCTTTGCAGGGTGATGTGCCTGACAAAGTATGGTACGGCAAAGAGCCGTCATACAATCACCTGCGAGTGTTTGGCTGTAAGGCCTTCGTGCATGTACCGAAGGACGAGAGGACCAAACTTAAGCCGAAGACGAGGCGATGCGTCTTTGTCGGCTACGGTCGGGATGAGTTTGGCTATAGACTCTACGACCCGGTGGGAAGAAAGCTCTACAGAAGCAGGGACATGGTGTTCGTCGAGGATCAGACCATGAACAACACTCAGGATTTTGAGACGCCTTCTGAGGCTGAGGAATTGCCTGAGTTAGAGTCATTTCGCTTCAAGCAGTTTCCAGAGGACATCGCAGAGGATCCCATTATGGGGGAGCCAGTACATGGAGTTGCTTCCAACCTTGATCATCAGCCTGCTGATGGTGGTCAGGGTGTCCCTTAGGAGGATGAGCATACCGGGGAGGCAGTTCCTGAAGGGGAGGAGGCTGTTGGTATACAGCCAGCACCAGTGGCTCCACTGAGAATGAGCGACAGAGACCGTCGACCATCTACGAGGTACTCACCAGATGAGTATGTGCTATTGACTGACGGGGGAGAGCCCGAAAGCTTTGCAGAGGCTATGGAAGACGAACACAGGCAGGAGTGGATGGAGGCCATGCAGGAGAAGATGAGTTCCTTGTATACTAATTCCACTTATGAGCTGGTGCGGTTGCCAAAGGACAAGAAGGCTTTGAAGAATCGATGGGTGTTTAGAGTGAAGCAGACGGATGATGCTATTCGTCCTCGATACAAAGCGAGGCTGGTAGTCAAAGGCTACGGTCAGTGGAAAAGCGTGGATTATGATGAGATCTTTTTGCCTGTCGTCATGCATTCGTCTATTCGGGTGGTGCTAGCATTAGCAGCCAGTCTCGACTTGGAGGTCGGACAGATGGACATGAAGACGGTATTCCTCCACGGTGATCTTGAGGAGGAGTTGTACATGGAGCAGCCAGAGGGATTCTGTGAGAAGGGCAAGTCACATTTGGTCTGCCGGTTGAGAAAGAGCTTGTATGGTCTGAAGCAGGCTCCGAGGCAGTGGTACAGGAAGTTCGAGTCGTTTATGGGGGAGCATGGTTATGCACAGACGACGTCGGACCATTGTGCATTTGTGAGGTATTTTGCCGAGGATGATTTTATTATTTTATTGCTCTATGTAGATAATATGCTATTAGTGGGTCGGAATGCCACTAGGATAGCGGAGTTGAAGCGCCAACTGGGTACGGCCTTCTCTATGAAGGATTTAGGCGCAGCGAAGACTATTCTTGGGATGGAGATCAGCCGAGAGAGAGAGTCCAAGATGCTACATTTGTCCTAAAAGAAGTATATTTACCGGGTACTTCAGCGTTTCGGTATGGACGGGTCGAAGAAAGTGAGTTGCCCCCTTGCGGCTCACTTTAAGCTCACTGAGGAGCAGTGTCCATCTACCGAGGACGAAAAGGAAGATATGGAGCGGGTTCCATATGCCTCAGCTGTGGGAAGTCTTATATATGCTATGGTGTGTACGAGGCCAGACATCGCTCATGCAGTTGGCACAGTTAGCAGGTACCTTTCAAATCCTGGAAGGGTATATTGGAGTGCGGTCAAGTGGATTCTACGATACCTTCAGGGCACTGCCGATTGGAGACTTTCTTTTGGTGGTGACGAGCCGAAGCTGGTTGGGTATACTGACGCTGATATGGCTGGAGATGTAGACACGAGGCGATCGACTTCGGGCTATGTGATGATGTTTGCTGGAGGAGAGGTATCGTGGCAGTCGCGGTTACAGAAGTGTGTTGCCTTGTCGACGACAGAGGCAGAGTACATTACGGCGACGGAGGCTTGCAAGGAATTGCTGTGGATGAAGAAGCTGCTGCAGGAAATAGGACTGAAGCAAGAGCAGTATACTTTGCTTTGCGACAGTCAAAGTGCTATTCACCTTGTAAAGAACCAGACATTTCATAGTCGGTCCAAGCACATCGAAACTCGGTATCATTGGATACGGGATGTGGTTGAGAAGAAGGATGCGGCGCGTGAGAAGGTTCATACTGATAACAATGGAGCGGACATGCTCACGAAGGTTCTTCCGAGGGGGAAGTTTGAGTACTACAGGCAGATCATCGGGATGATGACCTCCTCTACATAGTTGTGAAGGGGAAGATTTGTTGGAGTGGGTGGGATTTCCACCTATGTGGAGAATACCCCGGAGAGCGACGAGCGCCATTCGTGTGTCGGAGAAGCTTGGGGAGTGCATGGATTTTATTTTGGTACATATATGGTAAGGAAATATATGATTGGATTTTTATATTTACTTTGATTATATATTTATGACTGGACCCTTCATATAGTAGCTTTCTATATTATTGGGTTTCTAATTATGGTAAGCTAATTATGATTGGATTTCCATTAAATATATGATTGATTTATATTGGAAGTTTCTATATATATTGGCCTTCCATGTATGGGTTACCAAGGGCTTATAAAAGGGTGATGCATGCTAGTTGTGAAATCATCTCAAAACAAAGAGTGCTTTACAATATTTGAGAGAGAGAGAGAGAGGATTAAGGACTATTGTGAAGGAGAGATTGCTTCGAATAATTTTTCGGCATCTTTTGTTCTTCGGAGTCCGCAATCAAAAAATTTCTTCTTTCAAGTGAGTTGTGGTGATCCGTGTTGGATCGGAAGGAGCTTGTAGAGGGTGTATTCTCTTTATTCCTTTAGTGGAGGTTCTTCAGGGTTGGACTCCGATCGTCTCGTGGTTTTTTCCGCAAGGGTTTTCCACGTCAAAAATCTTTGTGTCTGCGATTGTGTTTGACGTTTTTGGTTTGTGTGCTTTTTCTCGATTCTCTCTCAGGACTTTCTGGTTTGGGGGAACGATTTCTGCGCTTCGTTCCCAACACCCGCCTCAGCAAGCTGACGAGGTCCCACCTTAGTAAGCTGGCCAGGGGACTTCCCAGTAGGCTGGCCAGGGGACTTTCTAGTGGCCTGACCAGGGGACTTCGCAGTGGGCTAGCGACGGGACTTCCCAGTGGGCTGGCCAGGGTTCATCGCAGTGGGCTGGCCAGGGTTCATCGCAGTGGACTGGCCAGGAGACTTTCCAGGGGACTTCGCAGTGGCCCGGAGTGACAGATTGGTTCCAAAGCTATGGTTTGGATGGAAGTTATTATACACAGATACTATCGATTCCATCAGCATCAGCACCCACACAAGACGAAGGTGGTGATGTGTCCCAGGAGAGTACAATACGAAGGAGAGCCCGACTCAATCTCAGGGAGCTTGATCGTCCAAACTATTGGGAATTAGACAGACAAAGAAGATAGACGAATATTTTGTACTTGTATGATGTTCTGTTTTCATTTATATAAAAGTCACCTTTCTTTGACAAACTATTAAAGTTACTTCACATGATGTTTCGTATTCATTCTCGTGGTTGATTTGTACAACTCCTTCTATTGTGTCCTAAACTATTACAATTACTGCATCGGGGATCTCTTGAAGATTGATCCTTCATCATAGTACGGTTCTTCTTTGGTCTTCCGGCTTTGCGTCGTACATCTGGTACTCCAATGTCGCCTCTAACCAATGCACTTTGAATGTTGTAAGGGACTGGAATTGACTCTAAGTGCGGCTCGTAGACACTTTTTAATGCTTCCTTTGAAAATATAGCTGGATAATAATGCTCAATCCTAATATTGCAACAATTACAAGCATAACATGTATGTACACATGGAAGAAAAGTATGATACCACTTTAAACATGAACAATAGTTTTCATTTAAACGAATAACATATGTTCTATTTGTTTGACGATCTAATATCTCAAACAAATGACCCACTATAGACAACATTTCCAGCTGATGGTTTTCTTCTGTGATACGAGCCATCGTTTTTAACATCTTCGGACAAAAATTTGTTTCAAGATTTTCAGCTTGTTGTCTGTTTTTGTCCTGAAGTATTATAATCTTGGCTCGAATACCATCAAATAGTGTCGTTATTGGTTTATAACGAAATTTTTTAATCCAGTTATTGAAAGATTCAGCAAGATTTGACGTGTTAATATCTAGTCTTGGATAAGGAGAATACGCTGTAATCCAGTGTGAGAAAACATGATTTTCATCATTTATTCCAACGAGCCAATTGTAAACATCAACATTTTCAGCTTTAATCATCTCCAAGCAATTATTTGCATCTGTTTTATTATAACATCTTGCAAGATAGTCCAAGCTACGTTGAAAATGCTTTGATCTACATAATGATTTCAAAATTGCTTTAAAATGTTGAATACAAAAAAATGAGGCGATTTCGAAAAAATAGCACGCATGGCATTTATCAATCATTTCTGTTTATCCGATATAAAAGAAATTGTATTCCAGGCATCAAAAAATCTTTCAAAAGATATTCTTAAACCGTTTAAAAACCAAGTCCAAGAATCAGTGTTTTCACTCTCACCAACAGCATATGAAATTGGATATAGTTGATTGTTAGGATCATGAGCACAAGCAATAAATAAAATACCTCTATATTTAGAGGAAAGAAAAGTAGCATCTTACTAATCACATGTAAACATCCCCTTAGAAATCCATCAATGCATGCCTTAAAACAAATAAAAATTCTTTAAAACTATTATTTTCTGTAATCTTCATAAAACATTGGCTACCTGGATTTGTCTCAATAATTCTAGGACCATACTCTTCGAGACTACTATATGCATCAATATAACTACCATTTATTTCGGATAGAGCAAGTTCTCTAGCTTTCCAAGCCTCACAGTATTTAATATGTATTCGATGTTCCCTAAATATATCTTTTACAACATGAGATTGACTATACGACTGATTATCTCGAATTTTTTCAATAATCTGATTTTTAACCCATACAGTGGTAGTAAATGGATGAGAACCAGTTGTAAGTCCACCTAAACAAGAATGAATATTTTCTAGCATTGCAATAGAAAATCTTTCGCCTCCACCTATGGCTTTAGCGTATACCCGCCAATGACAATTTGAACTATTACATTTATATATAATCCCAGTAGCATTATTTAAAGTAGCTGAACAAGTAAAATTACGTCTAATTGCTATATCACTAATAAAACTTCTAAATTTAGAACGATTCTCAAATTATTTTCCAATAAATAATTCAGGAGTGCTAAGGCTATCAACAGAATCATCAAATTCATCATCTAAATTTTCAAGTAGATCATCACTATTTTTATCATCGTTATTAACATCATCTACTATATGTTCTTCTTCAGTAAATGGAATAACTTGATGAGAAAAACTAGGACCAACGTTAAAAGTTACATTACAAGCAGGTATATTACTTACATTTTTAGATGGGGGCGGAGTGACATAGATATTAATATACGGTGATTGTGCATTCACTTGAAGAACAAATTTCCATGCTTCTTTACTATCTACATTTATACAATTAGATACAAAAATATGTACTAATATAAATTCGTAGTCGATAGAATATTGATCAATAATTAGATTATGTAAATAAGAAATGAAATATTTCGATCAACTAAAAGAACTTGGGTTAAACCCCCTTGATACGCTAACCCATTTAGTACACCTCCAAGCGAGCATAGTATTATTAGATTTTCATCCATGTTGACAACAAGATGAACTTTCTGTAGGAAGAGAGGACCTTCAGCTTTCAACGAAATAGACTTGCCAAACTTCTTACTGAATGAGAGAGATGTTGTGAAGTGAATGAGAGAGATGTTGTGAAGTGGTTTGATACTTATAGATGGTTGTGGTTTAATATAGCCGTTGGAATTAGAACGTTAGAATTGTAACATTAGAAACCCAACAAAAGATAACCCACCTCAACCCAACAACAAAAAAACAAACCGTAAAAAACCAACAAAATAATTCACCATCATACTCAAGTAAACCATAAAAAAAAAACCCAAACCCACCCAACCCAACTCCAACAACAATCAACAAACCGAACCCACCCAACCCAACAACATGCTTTATTTCTCAAACATCTATCGTTTAAACAAATATTATTTAAATTATTATCGGTACAATAAATTTTCTGTTTCGAAATCCATCCTAAAGCCACTAGACGAATGATATTAGCACTGAGAGAGAGAGAGAGAGAGAGAGAGAGAGAGGCCACTATCACTTTGTGTATTGTTTAAGATTTAAACAAAGAAATGAATTATATTACATAATCCCTCAGGTTCTGCTTGAATTAAGGAGAAATAAATAAGCAGAATTAAATGGGGTTAAATGAAGAAAAATTAAATGAGGGGGAGGAGAGTCAATATATATATAAATTTGCTTAGATTGGAGCTGATGGAGAGTTAAGTAGTGTTGTTTAATAACGCTTATTTAGATTGAAAGTTTTGAATGAGAAGATTAATAAAAATATAATAGTAATCAAAATACCCTTGTTAAATGTGACATAAAATTAGATTTGATTCTGTTAGATATTAGAACTTGTTAAACAAAATATACTTGATGTGGCATACAATAGATCAGATGACGCACAAAATATATTTGATACATCAAACATATATAAGCAACAAACTTTTGAAGGCTCTCCCTCCTCCAATCATCTTATGACACAAAAATTGTACAAGATATATGTGATTATCAATTGTCCCTCCTCCAATGATGCTTTATTTTGATACATCAAATATATGTGGTCATCAACTCAACAGATGCATCAAAAATGTCCATTGATTTTTTTTTTTCTTAGAATTTTAAACTATGTGTAATAAGAGAAAGCAAGAATATCGACATACCCTGGATGACAACATGTTGAAAAAAGAAAGACCGAGCAACATGTTGAGAGAAAGTCGCCATATTTTATATGCCAAACAAGGATATTTATGACTTTAAACAACCCCTCATTTTTCCTTGTTGACGCCCCGATTCAAAAAGTTAAAAAATGGAAATAAACCCTCACTTAACCCTCTCCTAAATTCCTACCCTCAAACCAAGCATGATTCTTTTTCCCCACTTAACTTTTCCTCTCTCAACTTTCTTCACCCTCAATCCAGGCATATTCTTAAGCTTCACAAGTTTCAGCTTAGAGCATCTCCAACCCTATTGTCTAATTTTGTGTTGTGAATCTTAGGTGGCATAGGACACAAGACAATGTCTTGTATAGGTGGCAAGATTATACTCACAAATGACAATGAGTTTAAAAAGTCATCTCCAATGCAAAAGTATTGAGAAGATAATACAAAATAATTTTTTACAACTTCCAAGACAACTTTTACTCTTCTACTTCTTTTTATAAACATTTTTATTCACAAATGATGATGTGGACATAAAGACATTGTGAAGTGCATTGTCTAGATCTAGACAACCAACTTCACATTGTCTTTGCCATGTCATTGCCATGTCAACTCCATACTTGATTTCACATTTGCATTGGAGAAGTACTTTTGGAAGAAATGGTTGTCATTCCTATGTGGCAACAATTTTTTTCAAACTCACAATAGGGTTGGAGATGCTCTTATAAAATGGACAACTGACATCTTTTGTTTTGGTGGAATATTAATTAGGACTAGTATTTGGAACTTAAAGCCTAGTAACTCTCCCTTTCCACCGACTGATGTTGATTTAACCTTTGGGTTGAACCAAACCTAACCAGTAATTGGATAGCTATAGGATTTTATTAGATTAAATTATTTTTTGTTCTTAATGTCAAGTTGTTATTTTACTTTATTTTTGTCTGAAATCTAAGTCTTGGCGGGAAAAGACACTTGTAAACAAAGAAAAAAGAACATAGATTTTGAAACAAATAGAATTATAGTTTTAGAACAGGGCAAACCTAGTTTACATTTTCTCGTATCATTCTCTCCATTATACTAGAAAAAATTAATATCATCCAAAGTTCCGAATCCCAGTAATTGCAACGCTAGATGATGTCGACGGACGTTGCTATGTGTAGTTGTTCAAAGTTCTGCAATTCAGAACACCCTCATTCGTCAAAAAATTGATAATTCCAATTCCCCTCCCTTTGTCACTAAACCCTAAAAAACCCAGTCACCTCTCTCCTTCGGCCACCGCTCCCCTCCAGCCACTGGTATGTGTAGTTGTTCAAAGTTCTGCAATTCAGAACACCCTCATTCGTCAAAAACTTGATAATTCCAATTCCCCTCCCTTTGTCACTAAACCCTAAAAAACCCAGTCACCTCTCTCCTTCGGCCACCGCTCCCCTCCAGCCACCCAGTGGCGGATCCAGGTATTGGCTGGGGTGGTCTCCAACCCATCCCAATTTTTGTTTTAATTTTTTCATATTTTTTTCGATTTTTTTTGTAGGAGTTAGTCCGCACCTAGTCTACACCCAACCCACTCTAGCCTACCACAGTTTATATTTCTGGATTCGCAGCCACCTCTCTCTCTCTTATATATATATTTTTTGAAGCAATGGGTACTTGTGGCGAACTCGCCTCCACTGAGGCTCGAACTCCCGACCACTTGGGCCGCATGCATCTCTCTTAACCACTAGGCTAGAGGTTATTTGCCTCTTATATATATATATATATATATATATATATATATATATATATATATATATATATATATTTTTTTTTTTCTTTATATATATATATATATATATTTTTTTTTATATATATATATATATATATATATATATATATATATATATATATATATATATATATATATATAGGGAAAAGGATAAATTTTATTTCAAAATCAACTCAACTCATACAGATTACAATACATCCCCTGGACCTCTCACATTGGACCTTTTGAGACAATTAAAGATCCTGGAAGGTAGTTCTGATTGGCCAATAAAAAATACATTTCAATGGAATACATTTTTTGTTTTTCTTTAGATTAGTGAATCCATTTTGAAAGGTAAAAGAGGGTAGAATAAACCTGTTTTTATTTTCCTCGAAACGAATGCCGCCTTCCTCCACATGTAGAAAAGAAATAAATAAATCAATCAAATTATAATAAGCTTTACAAAGTGCTTCCCGAGGAGTTAAGCTTCCATTCGTCCGCCATGTCATTGGACCCACCAGCACCACCAACCAACATTGACACCCTCCTCTACATCAACCTTTAAAACATGATATGGACTTTCCAAAAAAAAAATTCTTAAAATACCACATTCATATTTTTATTATTTATCATGGTGGATTTGCACTTATCATGATTTCCATTGCCCACTTTCAAGAGAGCAATAAGGTCCTAACGGTTTTTTTTTTCCATTTCTACCCAACACCTACTTGTAGATGGGCTCCCGAAATGTGCTATACTCTCTTTTGATTCATAAAAGGATATCCTAGCGTCATAGAGGGTCATGCTAATGCATTGTTTGAAGTGGATTAGAACAAACACATCCTTAAACCCAAAATGATCTACCCAAGAGAGAGATGATTTCGTGATTTAAACGTGCATCCTCCAAAACTCCAACATGCAGTCCTACTAAATAGGGGTGAGCGTCGGTATAATCGGTCGGTATTTGGTCAAATATTTCGGTATTTTTTTTAAATCGATATTTGAAAAATCGATACCAATATCGTACCATTTAGAATCGATTTTTTCGGTTTCGGTTAAATCGGTATTCGGTCGGTTTTTCTTCGGTATCGATATTTTACCAATTAACATTTGATCAATCAACACACTTAATATTAGGTCTGTCAATGGTAGACCGAAAATCCGTATCCGATCCGTATTCGAACCGAAAATATCCGAAATTTCGGATACGGATACGAATTCGGATATCATATCGGATATTTATCGGATATCGGATGCGGATACGGTAAGTGTCATATCTGGACCAATAATATCCGAACCAATAATATTTAAATTATTTAATAAATTTAAAATATATTCAATGTATGCATGAGATTATTAGTTATATGTGCTTGATTGGAGAATTTTTTGGTGCAAATATATCCAATGTATGCATGAAAATCTGTTGCTTATGATATTTCAATGTGAAAATCTGCACATATATATGACAAAATCTGCTGTTCCAATGTAGAAATATGTTGCTTCTGATATTTAAATGTAAAAATCTGCTGTTTCTAAATAAAATGTCGTTTCAATGTGGAAATATGTTGTTTCTTGACAAAATCTGCTGGTTCTGATTTTTTTTCTTCCCTTTTTAAATTATTTTTTAGTAATCTTATTGGTTCGGATATTATCCGATATCCGTTAAAATTATCGGTAACGGATACGGTAGCCAAAACTGATATCCGATCGAATATCGGATAGTTATCGGATATATCCGATAGTTAATGGTTCGGATATGGTAATGCCAATATCCGACCAATAAGCTACCATTAACAGGCCTACTTAATATTATAGAGCCTCTTAACCAATAATATGTTATTTTTTACTTTTTTGAAGCATTAAATTTCAAAGCCAAACCTCTATCAACCAAAAATTAATCAAAATTATTAGAACAATATGTAACAAGTCGCAAATACCTAAAAATGAGCTTAAGAAATCAAATGTGGTCACTAAGTTTAATTTTGAGTATAAGTTTAAGTAACCAAAATTCACTTCAAAATTTCATGATAACACACAAAAAATCAAAAACTCAATTCTTAGCGTTTTTCATATAACTTCAAACCCACTAAAATTTATTCTAAGTTCTAGGAAATTGATTAAAATAAAAATAAAAATAAAAATGAAAATGGGTAGTATAAAATTAATCACAAACAACATTATATATATATATATATATATATATATATATATATATATATATATATATATATATATATATTTTGTTATATATATATATATATATATATATATATATATATATATATATATATATATATATATATAACAAAATATATATATATATATATATATATATATATATATATATATATATATATATATAAAAATATATATATATATATATTTGTTTATATATATATATATATATATATATATATATATATATATATATATATATATATATATATATATATATATATATATATATATATTAGAATCGGTTCGGTTCGGTATGGTATTACACTCAAACCGTTACCATTACCATTATACCATATTTTAGTCGGTTTGGCAATTCGGTATCGGTACGTAATTTTGGTTCAATTTTTCGGAATATTTTTTATCGATATTCGGTCGGTTTTTCGGTATCGGTCGGTATTTGCTCACCCCTACTACTAAAGATATATAATGGAGGCATATTAGATTCTAACACACACTAGTAATAACAAATTACACAGCAATAACTTATAGGTTTGACTGATTTCACACCTTCATCAAAAAAATAAAAATAAAGATTTTTGTTTCTGAAACAATGGAGATGCAGGGTATCGATCCCCGTACCTCTCGCATGCTAAGCGAGCGCTCTACAATCTGAGCTACATCCCCTCCCATGTTGCTTGGCTTTAGCAAATATCTATTGACCCTTGAGAGCACCCGCGTCGCCAAAGATTCTCAATCTCCTCCACGGCTCAGCGATGAAGGCGGCACGATATTCCTTGGAAGCATGGCCCCGAGCGCAACCACGACAGTACGACGCTCCTCCGGTGGTGGAGGCAGCATCACGCGAGCCTGCGATGACACCCACACCAAAGACGAGACAAGGAATGCAACGGCGACGACGAACCACAACAACTGTCGGCGATGATACCGCAGATTAAGTGAATCCATTAAGGATATTTGCGTGGCTTACTCTTTGACATTCCTGAGTTGATGCACACATATATATAGTTTTCTTCTGCTTTCCAAAGATTATTAATTGTCGGCCTAGAGCAAAAATAGAATAGAATATGCACAAGTAAGAACCTTCAAACTTTGAACATTCTACGTGATTAAATTGTAGGCCTCGTTTGGTAGGAGCCGGAGATAATCCAACCTCCAACCAAGCGTACAAGGAAACAAAAAAGTTTTGTAGGCCTCGTTTGGTACATTGTAATGTAATTGTAATCCCAATGTAATTAAACAAAAAAAAATATTTGATTACATTGCGATTACGATTAAAATTACATTGTACCAAACAGGTCCTAGTCACTTACAACGCCGAAGGAGACCCTCTCACCTATGAAGAAACTATGAAGATCTGGGATAGATGTAGTCTTGTGGAAGAAAGCAATCCACGATAAGATAGATTCTATAATGTCAAACAATACTCGAGTGTTGGTCGACCTTCCTGAACAAGCAAGACCCATTATATACAAATGGGTCTTCAAGAATAAAATGAGAGTCCATGGCAAATGAGTCCTCTCAAAATTAGGGATACATTGCTTCAAGACATGTTCCGATCGTCCGGGCGACGTCTATCATAACGTTGATTGCACTATGTGACACCCATTTTCGTATTTCGTATTCATAAATTTTTGGTATTTATACTTTTTTTCGTAATTCGTGTATTATACTCGTATCTTCAGGTTGTATCTCTATTTTCGTTTTTCAATATTCTGAATTTGGTATTTTGGCATTGATGTGAGACTCGCCTCATTATTTTGTTATTCTTATACGGATACACGTGTGCATTTATCTTGTATCGTATTTCTTAGTTTTCGTGATTCCGGTATCGTAATCAAAGACAATGAATTTTTGCGAGTTCTTCGTTATTGATATTGTGCCACGTTGGAAGTACTAGATTTATGATATTAATGGCTTTTT
Organism: Iris pallida; assembly: GCA_029216955.1. Lineage (NCBI taxonomy): Eukaryota > Viridiplantae > Streptophyta > Magnoliopsida > Asparagales > Iridaceae > Iris > Iris pallida. The sequence goes on from JANAVB010005598.1 coordinate 21,121,522, forward strand.
TATTTTCGAGATTTTCTTGTTTTGCGTCCATCGAGGATCTCATGGGCAATCTCGTGCGATACTCGAGTTTTTTGAAAGCTACTAAGCCTGGTATAAGTAATAAGTATTTCAAGATTTTCTTGAGAACTGTGCCAACCTACAAACTTTATGAGACTAGTAGAGACCCATGGCACGGTCATATATCCGACTAGTACCCTCACTATAATCAACACCCTAGAAATTAGGGTTAATTCCTAATTATATTCCTGCTTGCAGTATACCGTCCATTATACCACCGGTCTAAGTGGGAACAAAGCCCCAGCATACTATCTTGAGTCTTTTGTAGACTCATGAAGTATCCATATCTTTTCAAAAGTTTTAGAATCCTCCTTATAAATATCTAGGACCTAAAATAATTTCTGGAATATGATGTTTCCAGAAGCTTCATGTAAGTCCTTTTGAGATCCTATAAATAAGTGTGAGACTCATTTGTTCCTCACCACCCAAGAAGTTCACTACCAAAATAAGTCGTTTTAGCGACGTCCAAAGACGTCGCTAAAATGACAAATTACGTCGCTAAAAATATTTACCGACGTAATTACCGACGTTTTGGGCTTGTCGCGGAAACGTAAGTCGCTGATCTTTAAAACGTCGCCAAATGTCGCAAGTACCGACGTTTACCGACGTATAAATACGTCGGTATATTACCGACGTCTACCGTCGTATCGTCGGTGTATTAGCGACGTTTTTAAAGTCGCTATACGTCGGTAACATCCTGGGAATTTACCGACGTTTACCGTCGTTTAAAATGTCACTAAATGTCGGTAATTCCTAGGATTTTTACCGACGTGTAGCGACGCTTACCGACGGTCTCCGACTTATAAGGACGTCGGTACCCTGGAAAAATTTTCAGATTTACCGACGTTTACCGACGCAAACGTACGTCGGTGGACGTCGGTAAACGTCGGTAAATCTGAAGAAAAAAAATAAATAAAATAAAATACAGAATGTCTTTTTCTCCCTGCAGTTTAAAAATATAACCATAAAGACAGTATAACAGATATTCTTTTCTCCCTGGGTTCGCCGACCCCTTCGGTGGAACACTCAACACCGGTAAACGTAAACCACAGAAGCACATTAACATCCAATTGAGACGAATAATAACATAAACGAATAATAACATCCAAATACACCAAATAACAAAGTCTACAACCAAATAACCAAAGTCTATACACAACCAACAAATAGAATAGGATCCAACAAATAGGATCCAAACATCCAAGTCTACACAACCAACAAATATCCAAGTCACAAATAGAATAGGATAAAACAAACACAAACAAACAGTCCTAACTAGGACTACTAGGGATCTGGTGCAGGAGGGGCACCGCCGCGACGAAGGGATAAGAACAACTCATACTCCTCAAGTGAAATCGATACCGATGGAGCAAGCAGTGACGTCGGTGGAGTCGGTGTCGAAGAAGAAGGCGGTGGAGGCGGCGGAGTCGACGACGATGAAGGCGCACCCGGAGGACCAGCACGCTCCAACGCTGTAAGTCGCTGGTGGTATGAATCCATGATAGATAACATTCTATCACTGCTCTGGACCATCGAATCCTGCGTCAATCTCAGCCTCTCGGCCATGGTCACCTGCCATGTCTGCAGCTCCGTCACCGTGCGTTCTAACCCTCCAACGGTGCGCTCTGTCCTCCCAGTCGTATCTATGAGCTCCATAATGCCGCGGTCGAGCGCATCCAATCGTGCTAGCAGCGCAGGATCGTCCGTAGGGTGCTGAGACTGCTCATCGATCCGTCGTAGCAGGTCGTCACGGAGAGACTCTATCATCTGGTGGACTCAGGCAGACTCCTGGGACGGTTGTGGACCATGCAACTAGCAGGAGATGTCCTAGAGGACTGGGTCACAACTAGGGCGCCATAGGATTCCGTACCGTAGTACGTACCCCTACGGAGTCCACCAGCGGCGGTCATCCACAGCTCGTCCGCCGACGGAGCTTGAGTGGGCTGCGAGGAAGTACCGGCCTCTCCTGCATCAGGTGCACTAGCAGCAGCCCGTTCCCGCAGCCTCTGATACTCGGCCTAGAAAGTATGGATAGTACTCTATAATTTCTAATTTCTAATTAATGTACTTATTATTACTAACTACATGAATATTTATTTGCATCATATTTACTAAGTTATATTAAAATTGACACGAAGTATTAAATTAAGATAACGTATTGTAATACTTACATAGGTCTGCTCGGCCCTCTCGTCAATAAGGTCACCGCCGCGACGATGGATGGCCAGGAAGACGGTCACTATGTCGGCATTACCGACCTTCCTTACCTGTAATTAAATATATTATCTTAGTAATAATTTATCGGTTTTGTAATAAAATAATATTTCTAAAAGAGAAAGACATACCAGACGACGGAATCATCGAAATCGACACACCGCACCACTTCGAGGCATGTTGCCTAGCCGCCTTGGCCTTCTCCGACTTCTTCTTGTACCTTGGCTCGTCGAATCGAGCCTTCATCGCATTTCACTGATCAGGGGTGATCCAACCTTGGATCGGCTTTCCGGCACGATCACGATCCTTCTGATTATTAATAGCATCGCAGATCAGCTTAGCAGCGACGGCAGGAAACATCCCCTCGATAAGCTCGGCCCGGTGCGGTGGATAGAAAAACATATCCTAGAAGAGCGCAAACCAAATATTTATCAGTTATATATAATATGCAAAAATTATATGATTCATGTTAAAACGACAAACATGTTTTAACCTTGAAGCATGCAAACCAGTAGGCCTTTCTCTCGTCCGGAGCATCAGAGTAGTTAATCCAAGCATCACCATAATTATGCCTCAGCATGTGGCCTAGACGTCTCTGTACCTCTGGGGGACGATATCAATACAGACATATTATATTCATAAAAAAGTTAATTTATGATAAAAATAGGAAACAAAAATTATAAACCAAAATACCTACTTTGTACCGTCGGCCCAGATCTCCGTCCTTCTCTCCTCCGGAGGTGCGCACGCATCATCTGCATGATGCTGGTCGGCCGTCGGCGCAGCCGCCTCGGCCGTCGGCACAGCCTCCGCCATCTGCTTATCCGTCTCCATCGTCGTATCAGCAGCAGGAACGCTAGAGGGGCAAGCACTCTCAACAGGCCTGGAACTACTCATCCCAGGAGATATGCCACGTGACGTCGTCCCAGCAGGCCCAGCTACTGTCTGATATGGAGGAGTAATCGGCGACGAAGATCCAGAGCCGATACCAGTAGGAGGTACCGAAGGAAAACCCCGTCCTCTAGCTGTACCTGTAGGAAGTACCGGAGGATCATGACCTCGTCGTCCCCCTCGGAACGTTCCGCGATGACCTGCCATACCTGATAACAGCATATGATAATACAACAAATAATAGAGACTAGAAATATGAAAGTACAACAAATAATAGAGACTAGAAATATGAAAGTACAACAAATAATAGAGACTAGAAATATGAAAGTACAACAAAGACAAGATAATAACAAAGACAACATATGATGATACATTCTACAATAAACATCTAAGTCCAGATAATATATTCTAGAAGAAACATCTAAGTTCAGATAAGTATATCTCTCTCAATCATCTTCAGAATAATCATCTTGTTCGTCTTCCTCGACCTCATCATCCTCTTCCTCCGCATCTTCACTTTCATCTTCGCCTTCGTCGGCTTCGTCTTCCTCTTCGGATAATTCTACATCTTCTACATTATGTGTCGTATAATGCATAACTTCCGTGGAGTCTACATCGACAATATTGGTTACAAGAGGTAGCTCGTCCTCCTGGTAAGCTTTTTTGTCAACATCAAAAGTATCTCTAGCTTTAGTCTTGCATACTGTCCACCAGTCAGACTTCGTTGCTCCCCGTCTCGGATAAGCTGTGAAGTACACGAGCTGAGCCTGAGTTGCTAGGACAAACGGTTCGTAGCCTTGATATCTACGCTCGTAGTTTATATCCACAAGACCATGCTTGTCAATTTTCCAACTTTGATTTTCAATCGAATCGAACCATTCACACTTGAACAACACGATCTTTGCAGGTTCTCTGCCATTATTATATGACAACTCCATAATCTCTCGCAAGATGCAAAAGAAATTATTTCCTGGATCGACGTCTTTGTAGTTCGAAGACTTGATACACGAACAACTGCTTTTCGTGGAATCAAGATCCAGGAAGCTGTCTCTGATCAGAGCATTTGTCGACTTGAACCGAAAGCCATTGACACAGTAACTTGGCCATATTTTAACAAAAGTAATTGGTCCCTTGGCAAGAGTTCTAATTAATTCAATCTCGGGTGAAATTAGACGATCGACCTGAATATCAAAGAAGAGATAATAAGTTATTTATTGCGCAGTTGCATTAGAAGAGGCCAGTAATTATCGAGCTACTTACATATTCGCTCAACCAAGAAGTAAAATGACGTCTCATTTCTTGTTCTAATGCTTCGTCTGTTAGGTAGGGTCTAACCAGCCTCAACTCATCATTATATGTGCTGGAAAACAACGAAGCAACCGCCGATTAGTACAATAATATTAGCTTATACTATTACATTGAGATGACGTAAACTCATCATCCTGAGTTACTTACCCCTCTAGCTTTTTCACTTCATCCTTGTCGTAATTGAATAATACATATAACTGAGCAGCCCTTAGCTCTTCGTCATTCAAATATCTCTTCTTCATTTTCCCTGAAGGCTTTTCGGACGTATTGAATACTTTCAGTATTCCATCATTAAATTCTTGATATCCGTCGTCGTTTCTCGGAGCCCTCGTTCTATTCGTAGCAACATGAGGTTTGAAATAGGAGGAGCAAAAATTTGTAATCTTCTCGAGAATATAGGCTTCACAAATAGAACCCTCGATCCGAGCCTTATTTTTTACCTTTCTTTTTAGGTGATTCAAATGTCGCTCGAATGGGTACATCCATCGATATTCGACGGGTCCACCAACACGTGCCTCGTAGGAAAGATGAATCGGCAAATGCTCCATAGAGTCGAAGAATCCAGGAGGAAACACCCTCTCTAGCTTGCACAATGTTACCGCAATGTCCTTCTCTTGCTTGTCTAGACGATCAACGAGCAATTTCTTAGAACAAAGGTCCCTGAAAAATATGCTAAGCTCCGTCAATGGATCCCAAACTGCTTGCGGTAAGAATTCCCGAAATGCAATCGGAATTAACCGCTCCATGAATACGTGACAATCATGGCTCTTCATACCTGTCAGTTTGTTCTCCTTGAGGTCGACGCATCTTCTCAAGTTCGAAACATACCCATCTGGAAATTTTAGACCTTGAATCCACCTACAAAGCCTCACTTTATCCTCCTTCTCCTGTAAAAAAATTGCCTAAGGCTGTTTCAACTTCCCATTCCCGTCCTCTATCAAATGCAATGCCGGACGTCTACATATTTCTTCCAAGTCCAATCTAGCCTTTGGATTGTCTTTCGTCTTCCCCTTTACGTCCATTACAGTATTAATTATGTTGTCAAACACATTCTTCTCGATATGCATGACATCAAGGTTATGTCTAATCAGATTGGTGCTCCAATATGGAAGATCCCAGAATATACTCCTCTTCGTCCAGTTATGAGTGCGACCAAATCCGTCACACTTGTAGCCCGTAGCAGCTGGGTACTCAATAGCTCTTGGTAAATCTTTTACCTCTTCCCATATCGTGTATCCGGGCCACCTTGGCGGAGGATTAGCCGTCTCCACAATGCCAGCACGAAAAGCATTCATGTTCCTCCGGTACGGATGATCCTTCGGCAGGAATTGTCGATGACAATCGAAGAAGCACGGTTTGCCTCCGTGTTTCAAACGGAAAGCCTTAGTGCTGTCCATGCAATACGGACATGAAAGACGACCATGTGTGCTCCATCCAGATAACATTCCATAGGTCGAAAAGTCGTTGATGGTCCACATAAGTGCTGCCCGCATCTGGAAATTTTGTTTTCTAGATACATTGTACGTGTTGGAACCTACTTCCCACAGCTGATTCAACTCATCAATCAACGGCTGTAAATACACATCGATGTTCCTTTTCGGATTGTTCGGACCTGGGATAATAACAGTGAGGAACATATACGGAGTCTTCATGCACATCCAAGGCGGTAGATTGTACGGGGTGACGATCACAGGCCAACACGAATACTGGGATCCCGAAAGTCCGAATGGGATAAAATCGTCGGAGCAGAGACCCAATCTGACATTACGCGGATCAGAAGCAAAATCTGGATACTCTCGATCAAAGTGCTTCCATGCTTCTCCATCAGATGGGTGATCCAACACTCCTTCGGTATGTTTCCGTTTATGCCAACTCATGTTTTCTGCAGTTTCCTTCACCATAAACAACCGCTGCAACCGCGACGTCAACGGCAAATAGTGCATCGAAGAGGTAGGCTTTCTGGCACCGACAGACTTTCTTCTACCACATGCCTTGTAGCGATCGACACCACAAAATCTGCAGGCGTCTTCATCCTTGTCGTCTTTGTAGTACAACATGCACCCGTTGCGACAGGCATCGATTTTTTCGTATCACATCCAGAGCGATCTAACCATCCTCTTAGACCGATAGAAGTCTTTAGGCAACTTCGTACCCTCAGGCAATATTTCTATAAGTAACTCCATAATATGGTTGTAGCAATCTTGCGACATGTTAAAATCGAACTTGATGCTCAACAATCTTGTAACCACCTCCAACGGTGAATGATACTCACAACCAGGATATAATGGAGTCCTTGCATTCTCCAGCAACTCCATGAACTATGCAGCATCGGGGTTCGGTGCCTCCTCAGGTGCATCATGATCATCCGGATCGAAACTAGGCCCGGCCGCGTCAAAAACCATGTTCACCAATCCATCGTCGTAAGGAGCGTTGTTGTGGACATCCACATAAGGCTCGTACTTCGATGCTAAAGACACAAGTTCTCCGTGCTCGCTCTACTGATAGTAATTCGGCGTGAAACCCTTCGAGTATAAATGATACGTGACATCCACTTCTGGATGATATTTTAAGTTGCGACATCTCACACACGGACACTTAATTTTGGTACCGTCCATGTACTGAGGGAACGCCTTGGCAAACTGCAGGAACTGGTGTACACCCTCTATGAAGTCATCCCGTACACCGCACATGTCATCAGGATGACGGTTGTACATCCACGAACGATTTCGCAGTTAGTAATTCAGCTCCATATCCATTTGAGGAAAATTCTGTAAGATAGATACATGCACATCGTTTAAACACTTGTAAAAGTAATCATGATACAACAAGTGGTAATAGATATGATGTATGCTATGTAGTTTCTTTCCCTCTCTTTACTGTGAACCTTGGTTAACATTAATATTTCCACACTTCTCTAGGGTGAAGTTGAGGTAGATATCCTATGATGCGGAATAGTCGACTGAATGACCCGAATGAGAAGGAAGGAAGTAGGGAGGCTCACTCTATACACTCTAGGATTGACTTATTTCGTCGTTGATTTGACTTATTTTGGTAGTGTGAAATGTCAACAATACTTATTTTGGTAGTGTGAAATGTCAACAATATCCGATACGGTACCTAGAAGACCTAAATATAAAATATAATGTCAATTGGTGTTTTGGAATCATAAACATGATATATTAGGTCAATTCTAGGTCTCCAAGTCATTTCTAGGTCTCACTAGGACAATTGGGTCAATACCTTGCCAAACTTGGTCAAACTAGGTCACACCTAGGTTTTTAGGGCCATACGTTGCCTTACCAAGGTATTCTAGTCTATACTAGGCTAATACCCTATGTATTTGCCCTACCAATATCCTATTCACATAGGTAAAAATCATTACTATGGCCTATTTACCTAATTACCTATACGCTAGCCTATCCTTAACTCTAGTAAAAACCAATACCCAAACTCAATACCCCATACACTACAACATAGGTATCTCCCATACCCATGTGTCAACCCATTACCTACACCTATAGGCTTCCTAAACCTATATATTACCTAGTCACTCTAGGTAAAGCCATTACCTATACTCATAGGTAAAACAATTCCTATCTTGAAGTTACCTATACTTATTGTCCTAGTCCTCATCTATACACATTATCCTAAGGCCTCGTTTGGTTCACCGATTTAAGAAACTAGGAAAGGAAAGTTGGCTCTAGGTAATTTTTTTATTTTAGAGCTTGAGCTTGGCTCGAGCTTGTTTATATTAAGCTTGAGCTTGGCTTGATTTGAGCTTGAGCTTGGCTTGATAAGCAATCTTGATTCAAGCTTGATAAACAAGCTCGTTAAGCTTGATTTCAAGCTTAACGAGCTCGATTTCAATTTAGTTAGGTTTGAATTAACAATTTATTTATAAAATTTTGATTTAAAAAGTTACTTATTATCAATTATTAAGGACATAAGGCACATTTGACACATCCACATACTGTACAGACAGAGACCTAACATAAGACACATTTGACCGAGCTCAAAGAGACTCGTCACTTCTGTTCAACCAATAGAATAATTCGTTATTAGTTGGATCTGTGCATAGAGACTCGTCACTTTCAAATCATTATCTAAAATATGTATTTTTTGATCCAAATGGACACAAAGTGTCCAAAACCACACGAACACAGTGTATCAGTAAATACGGGGTCGTGCTGTGTCCCCGTATCTATTTTGGACACGAAAAACACCTTAATTAGGGTTAGGGTTTACCTTTAGAGGAGCTCGTGGTGGTGGAGGAGGAGGAGGAGTTCGGTGGTGGAGGAGGAGGACCTCGCGGTGGAGGAGGAGGAGGAGGGGCGTCGTCAGGGAGAGAGGGGTCGCTGGGGGAGAGGGGGTCGCCGGGAAGTGGGGGTCGGTGGAGGAGGAGGAGGAGGCACTAGCAAAATAAGTCATATTACCGACGTAATTAGCGACGTTTTAAGAAAACATCGCAGGAAAATAATAATTTAGCGACGTTTCTTTAAAACGTCGCAAGACGTCACTATTAGCGGCTGACAGCGACGTTCTGCGACGTATTTAAACTACGTTTGCGTTTTAAAGAGCTCACGTCGCGTATAAGTCGGTAAACGTCGCTAATATTAGTGATATTAGCGACGTTTTTCGACGTATTTATTACTTCATCGCTAATATCAATGATATTAGCGAGGTGTACCGACGTTCTTATATGACGTCGCTAAAGTGTGAATATAGGTCAGGTTCGAGTTTTCATTCCCCCCATTATTTCCCCCCAATATTTTCCTTCCCCCCCGACCCCGAGCCGGCTTCCCCCACCCCGTCGACCCCCGTCCGACCGCGCCCTCGGCGACCCCCACCGACCTCGGCGACCCCTCTCCTCTCCCCAACCCTCCCCCTCCCCCCCCATCAGCTCCCCGGCCGACCGTCGGTGGCCGCCGCGAGCACCGACCCCCTCTCCTCTCCCCGACCTTCGTGACCGCCGCGAGCACCGACCCCATCCTCCGGAGACCGTCGACCCCCTCTTCCCCTCGTCAATTTGGTAAACCCTAACCCTAACGCCATTTTTATTACTTTTTTTTCTTTTTTGCATATTATTCTGATCAATGTAAACCCCCATTGGAGATGGCGTAGTCCTTTAAAATTGGGAAAGAAGATGTAAACTAGGTTTGGGGTTTCGGATGGGGCATGTGGGACTGATGGTTTGGGGTTTCCCTACATAACTATGATACCTACACTGTTCTGGGAATTTTCAGAGATTAATAGGATAATAAATTGGTTAATTAATGTAATGTATGGTTCACTAAATGATGTGGTTATATGATTACATGGGTTATGCTACTCAACTTGGGTGTACACCAGTTTCTGCAGTTTGCCAAGGCGTTCCCTCAGTACATGGACGGTACCAAAATTAAGTGTCCGTGTGTGAGATGTCGCAACTTGAAATATCATCCAGAAGTGGATGTCACGTATCATTTGTACTCGAAGGGTTTCACGCCGAATTACTATCAGTGGAGCGAGCACGGAGAACTTGTGTCTTTAGCATCGGAGTACGAGCCTTATGTGGATGTCCACAACAACGCTCCTTACGACGATGGGTTGGTGAACATGGTTTTTGACGCGGCCGGGCCTAGTTTCGATCCGGATGATCATGATGCACCTGAGGAGGCACCGAACCCCGATGCTGCACAGTTCATGGAGTTGCTGGAGAATGCAAGGACTCCATTATATCCTGGTTGTGAGGATCATTCACCGTTGGAGGTGGTTACAAGATTGTTGAGCATCAAGTCCGATTTTAACATGTCGCAAGATTGCTACAACCGTATTATGGAGTTGCTTATAGAAATATTGCCTGAGGGTGCGAAGTTGCCTAAAGACTTCTACCGGTCTAAGAGGATGGTTAGATCGCTCTGGATGGGATATGAAAAAATCGATGCTTGTCGCAACGGGTGCATGTTGTACTACAAAGACGACAAGGATGAAGACGCCTGCAGATTTTGTGGTGTCGATCGCTACAAGGCCTGTGGTAGAGGAAAGTCTGTCGGTGCCAGGAAGCCTACCTCTTCGATGCACTACTTGCCGTTGACGCCGCGTTTGCAGCGGTTGTTTATGGTGAAGGAAACTGCAGAAAACATGAGTTGGCATAAGCGGGAACATACCGAAGGAGTGTTGGATCACCCATCTGATGGAGAAGCATGGAAGCACTTTGATCGAGAGTATCCAGATTTTGCTTCTGATCCGCGTAATGTTAGATTGGGTCTCTGCTCTGACGGTTTTACCCCATTCGGACTTTCGGGATCCCAGTATTCGTGTTGGCCTGTGATCGTCACCCCGTATAATCTACCGCCTTGGATGTGCATGAAGACTCCATATATGTTCCTCACCGTTATTATCCCAGGTCCGAACAATCCGAAAAGGAACATCGATGTTTATTTACAGCCATTGATTGATGAGTTGAATCAGCTGTGGGAAGTAGGTTCCAACACGTACGATGTATCTAGAAAACAAAATTTCCAGATGCGGGCAGCACTTATGTGGACCATCAACGACTTTCCGGCCTATGGAATGTTATCTGGATGGAGCACGCATGGTCGTCTTTTATGTCCGTGTTGCATGGACGACACTAAGGCTTTCCGTTTGAAACACGGAGGCAAACCGTGCTTCTTCGATTGTCATCGACAATTCCTGCCGAAGGATCATCCGTACCGGAGGAACAAGAATGCTTTTCGTGCTGGCGTTGTGGAGAAGGGTGATCCACCGACAAGGTGGTGCGGAGCCACGATATGGAAGGAGGTTAGAGATTTACCAAGTGCTATTGAGCAGCCTGCTACGGGCTACAAGTGTGACGGATTTGGTCGCACTCATAACTGGACGAAGAGGAGTATATTCTGGGATCTGCCATACTGGAGCACCAATCTGATTAGACATAACCTTGATGTCATGCATATTGAGAAGAATGTGTTTGACAACATAATTAATACTGTAATGGACGTAAAGGGGAAGACGAAAGACAATCCTAAGGCTAGATTGGACTTGAAAGAAATATGTAGACGTCCTGCATTGCATTTGATAGAGGACGGGAATGGGAAGTTGAAGCAGCCTAAGGCAATTTTCTCACTGGAGAAGGAGGATAAAGTGAGGCTTTGTAGGTGGATTCAAGGTCTGAAATTTCCAGATGGGTATGTTTCAAACTTGAGAAGATGCGTCGACCTCAAGGAGAACAAACTGACAGGTATGAAGAGCCATGATTGTCACGTATTCATGGAGCGGTTAATTCCGATTGCATTTCGGGAATTCTTACCGCAGGCAGTTTGGGATCCATTGACGGAGCTTAGCATATTCTTCAGGGACCTTTGTTCTAAGAAATTGCTCGTTGATCGTCTAGAAAAGCAAGAGAAGGACATTGCGGTAACACTGTGCAAGCTAGAGAGGGTGTTTCCTCCTGGATTCTTCGACTCTATGGAGCATTTGCCGATTCATCTTTCCTACGAGGCACGTGTTGGTGGACCCGTCGAATATCGATGGATGTACCCGTTCGAGCGACATTTGAATCACCTAAAAAGAAAGGTAAAAAATAAGGCTCGGGTCGAGGGTTCTATTTGTGAAGCCTATATTCTCGAGGAGATTACAAATTTCTGCTCCTCCTATTTCAAACCTCATGTTGCTACGAATAGAACGAGGGCTCCGAGAAACGACGACGGATATCAAAAATTTAATGATGGAATACTGAAAGTATTCAATGCGTCCGAAAAGCCTTCGGGGAAAATGAAGAAGAGATATTTGAATGACGAAGAGCTAAGGGCTGCTCAGTTGTATGTATTACTCAATTGCGACGAGGATGAAGTGGAGAAGCTAGAGGGGTAAGTAAGGAATGATGAGTTTACGTCATCTCAATGTAATAGTATAAGCTAATATTATTGTACTAATCGTTCTAATGCTTCGTTGTTTTCCAGCACATATAATGATGAGTTGAGGCTGGTTAGACCCTACCTAACAGACGAAGCATTAGAACAAGAAATGAGACGTCATTTTCCTTCTTGGTTGAGCGAATATGTAAGCAGTTCGGTAATATTTACTGGCCTCTTCTAATGCAACTGCGCAATAAATAACTTATTATCTCTTCTTTGATATTCAGGTCGATCGTCTAATTTCACCCGAGATTGAATTAATTAGAACTCTTGCCAAGGGACCAATTACTTTTGTTAAAACATGGCCAAGTTATTGTGTCAATGGCTTTCGGTTCAAGTCGACAAATGCTCCGATCAGAGACAGCTTCCTGGATCTTGATTCCACGAAGAACAGTTGTTTGTGTATCAAGTCTTCGAACTACAAAGACGTCGATCCAGGAAATGATTTCTTTGGCATCTTGCGAGAGATTGTGGAGTTGTCATATAATTATGGCAGAGAACCTGCAAAGATCGTGTTGTTCAAGTGTGAATGGTTCGATCCGATTAAAAATCAAGGCTGGAAAATTGACAAGCATGGTCTTGTGGATATAAACTACAAGCGTAGATATCAAGGCTACGAACCGTTTGTCCTAGCAACTCAGGCTCAGCTCGTGTATTTCACAGCTTATCCGAGACGGGGAGCAACGAAGTCTGACTGGTGGGCAGTATGCAAGACTAAAGCTAGAGATACTTTTGATGTTGATGAAAAAGCTTACCAGGAGGACGAGCTACCTCCTGTAACCAATATTGTCGATGTGGACTCCACGGAAGTTACGCATTACACGACACATAATGTAGAAGATGTAGAATTATCCGAAGAGGAAGACGAAGCCGACGAAGGTGAAGACGAAAGTGAAGATGAGGAGGAAGAGGAAGATGAGGTCGAGGAAGACGAACAAGATGATTATTCTGAAGATGATTGAGAGAGATATACTTATCTGGACTTAGATGTTTCTTCTAGAATATATTATCTGGACTTAGATGTTTATTGTAGAATGTATCATCATATGTTACCTTGGTTATTATCTTTGTTGTACTGTCATATTTCTATTCTCTATTATTTGTTGTACTGTCATATTTCTAGTCTCTAATATTTGTTGTACTGTCATATTTCTAGTCTCTATTATTTGTTGTACTGTTATATTTCTAGTCTCTATTATATCTTGTACTATCATATGCTGTTATCAGGTATGGCAGGTCGTCGCGGACATTTGCGAGGGCCACGAGGAGGTCGGGATCCTCCGGTACTTCCTACAGGTACTGCTAGGGGACGGAGTTTGCCTTCGGTACCTCCTATTGGTACCGGCTCTGGATCCTCGTCGCCGATTACTCCTCCATATCGGACAGTAGCTGGGCTGGTTGGGACGACGTCACGTGGCATATCTCCTGGGACGAGTAGTTCCAGACCTGTTGAGAGGGCTCCCCCGTCTAGCGTTCCTGATGTTGATACGACGATGGAGACGGATGAGCAGATGGCTGAGGAGGATGCGCCGACGGCCGACCAGCATCATGAAGATGATGCGTGCGCACCTCCGGAGGAGGGGAGGACGGAGATCTGGGCCGACGGTACAAAGTAGGTATTTTGGTTTATGATTTTTTTTTCTTCTGTTTTTATCATAAATTAACTTTTTTCATGAATATAATATGTATGTATAGATATCGTCCTCCAGGGGTACAGAGACGCCTAGGCGATATGCTGAGGCATAATTATGGTGGTCCCTGGATTAACTACTCTGATGCTCCAGACGAAAGGAAGAACTTCTGGTTTACGCGCTTCAAGGTTAAAATAGATTTGTTTTTAACATGAATCATTTAATTTATGCATATTATATATAACTGATAAATATTTGGTTTCGTACTGTTCTAGGATATGTTTTACTATCCGCCGCACCGGGCCGAGCAGATCGAGGGGATGTTTCCTTCCGTCGCTGCTAAGCTGATCCGCGACTCTATTAATGATCAGAAGGAACGTGATCGTACCGGAAAGCCGATCAAAGGTTGGATCACCCCTGATCAGTGGAATGAGATGAAGGCTCGATTCAACGAGCCAAGGTACACGGAGAAGTCGGAGAAGGCTAAGGCGGCTAGGCAACATGCCTCGAAGTGGTGCGGTGGGTCGATTCCGATGACGGAACATTTTCGTCGTCTGGTATGTCTTTCTCTTTTAGAAATATTATTTTAATGCAAATCCGATAAATTATTACTAAGATAATATATTTAATTACAGGTAAGGAAGGTCGGTAACGCCGACATGGTGACCGTCTTCCTGGCCACCCATCGGAAGGGCGGAGTCCTTATTGACGAGAGGACCGAGCAGACCTATGTAAGTATTACAATACGTTATCTTAATGTAATACTTCGTGTCCATTTTAATATAACTTAGTAAATATGATGCAAATAAATATTCATGAAGTTAGTAAAAATAAGTACATTAATTAGAAATTAGAAATCATAGAGTACTATCCATACTTTCTAGGCCGAGTATACGAGGCTGCGGGAACGGGCGGCTGCTAGTGCACCTGATGCAGGAGAGGCCGGTACTTCCTCGCAGCCCACTCAAGCTCCGTCGGCGGACGAGCTGTGGATGACCGCCGCTGGTGGCCTCCGTAGGGGTACGTACTACGGTACGGGATCCTATGGCGCCCTAGTTGCGACCCAGTCCTCTAGGACATCTCCTGCTAGTGTGCATGGTCCACAGCCGTCCCAGGAGTCTGCCCGAGTCCACCAGATGATGGAGTCTCTCCGTGACGACCTGCTACGACGGATCGAGCAGCAGTCTCAGCATCCTACGGACGATCCTGCGCTGCTAGCACGATTGGATGCGCTCGACCGCGGCATTATAGACCTCAGGGAGACGACTGAGAGGACAGAGCGCGCCGTTGGAGGGTTAGAGCGCACGGTGACGGAGTTGCAGACAGGACAGGTGACCATGGCCGAGACGGTGAGATTGGCGCAGGATTCGATGGTCCAGAGCAGTGGTAGAATGTTATCTATCATGGATTCATACAACCAGCGACTTACAGCGTTGGAGCATGCTGGTACTCTGGGTGCGCCTTCATCGTCGTCGACTCCGCCGCCTCCACCGCCTTCTTCTTCGACACCGACTCCACCGACGTCACAGCCTGGCGCTCCATCTGTATCGATTTCACTTGCGGAGTATGAGGAGTTTTTACGCCTTCGTCGCGGCGGTGCCCCTCCTGCACCAGATCACTAGTAGTCCTAGTTAGGACTTTTGTTTGTGTTTGTATCATCTTATGTTTGTGACTTATGATTGGATGTTTGTATTGGATGTTAGTTGTGTTTGTATCGAATTGACTTGTGACTTGTTTGGATTGGATGTTAATTCCTTCGTCGATAAATGTTAATTGTGTTTGGATTGGATGTTAATTAACTTAGATTAAAGCTATCTGTGATTTGGAATTGTGAGTGGGGGTTTGAATGCGCTGTGATTTGGAATTGTGAGTGGGGATTTGAATGTGTACCTATATGTGTTTTATAGAATTGTGAGTGGTAATAAAGAATCTGTGTTTTATTTTTTTTTATTTTTTTTACAACTTTAGCGACGTTTAGCGACGCTTACTGACGTTTAGCGACGTCGTGTTCCGACGTTTACCGACGACAAGCTGCAAATAATATATTTTTCCGACGTTTTACCGACATTTACCGACGACTAACTGCAAAAAAGTACAGCTCTCCGACGTATTTACCGACGTTTACCGACACTAGCTGCAAAAATGTACAGGACCTTTACCGACGTCTAGCGACAAAATTCACGTCGCTATATTACCGACGAAACGACGGTTGACGTCGGTAAATATTCCAGGTCTTTACCGACGTGTAGCGACTACATATACGTCGCTAATATACCGACGGAACGACGATAAACGTCGATAACTCACCGACGTACTGTTACGTCGCTGAATGTCGGTAATTGCGACGTTCAGCGACGTTTTTGTAATCAGCGACTAAGGAAACGGCGACAAAACCTAAACGTCGGTAAATACGTCGGTGATACATATTAGCGACGGATTTTGTTGTTTTTTCCGACGTTTTTGGGCGTCGCTAAATCCACTTATTTTGGTAGTGAGGAGCTTGGTCATCGGTGGAGGAGGAGGAGGAGGAGCTTGGTCGTCGGTGGAGGAGGAGGAGGAGCTCGGGGAGAGAGGGGTCGCTGGGGGAGAGGGGGTCGCCGGGAAGGAGGAGCTCGGTCGTCGGTGGGTCGGTGGGGGGGAAAGGAAAGTTTTGGAAAATTTTCTAGTGAGATTGGGGGAAAAGGAAAACCCGATCTGTATATTAGAAATACATTAGCGACGTCATTGTAAGACGTCGCTAAACGTCGCTAATTTCTTAGAATATAGCGATGTTTATCGACTATTATGCGACGTAACATTTTGTTATTAAAATGTTAGTCGCAAAATGTCGCTATATTCTAAGAAATTAGCGACATTTTCCGACTATTATGCGACGTAACATTTTGTTACAAAAAAATAAGTCGCAATACGTCGCTGAACGTCGGGCATAGTGACGAACAGCGACGTCAAATTTATATGTCGCTAAATTCAAAGAAATTAGCGATGTTTTAATTAAACGTCGCTAAATTCATCGCTAATATGACTTATTTTTGTAGTGGTTGTAAACTCTATCTAGCATAGTAAAATTTTCAATATTCCAATCTCTCTCTCTCTCTCTCTCTCTCTCTCTCTCTCTCTCTCTCTCTCCATTTTTCTCATTCTCGTCGTAGCGAACTAGCTAAACGTTCGGGGAAGGCTTGTACGGGTCTTCGAGGAGGAAGTTCATGCGCCGCACAGAGTAAGGTGTAGATTTGTCACATACTTAGTGTTTTTGTCTATACCTCCCTCCATGTGGCGCATAAACTTCCTTCTCGAAGACCCATGCAAGCCTTCTCCGAAGGCTTAGCTAGTTCGCTAAGGCGAGAATGAGAAACGTGGAGCAAGAGAGAGAGAGATTGTAATATTGAAAACTTCACTATACTTGAGAGAATTTACAACTTCTTGGATGATGAGGAACAAATGAGTCTCTCACTTATTTATAGGTCTCAAAAGCTTAAATGAAGCTTATGGAAACATCATATTCCAAGGATTATTCTAGGTCTTAGAAATTTATAAGGAATATTCTAGAACTTCTAGAAAGTTATGAGACTTCATGAGTCTTCAAGAAGACTCCACCATCTTCTAGAGGATTGCGAACGTTCTAGCAAAATCTCTGTGGAGTTATGTAGATCCGTCTCGGTTGAGCGAAAAATCTTATGTGTGACATTGGGGCTTAGTTATAGAGGATTGTTAATTTAATTTGAGTTAGATCTGATTTCTAGAATAGATAGGATCGGATTGGAGAAGACTTGGATGGATTTAGATAGAAATTCGAATCAAGGAGATTGGGTTTTCTCCCGTGCTGATTCGCAGGGGATTTAATTAATCAAGAAGATGTTCATCCTATTTGAATTAATTTTATAGATATTGTTTAGCTAATTATTTTTCTTTGGTTATTTTATTACTTTTTTTTCTTATTAATTTATTTAATTAACTGGTTTAGGGTTTTTTAAACTAAATATTTTCCTTTCACTTTTCTTAAGGTTTATTTCATTAATATTTATTTAACTAATTGCTTTAAAAAAAATTTGGGGGGGGGGGGGGGTGGTTTGAATTTGGGAGGTGGGGGGTTTACATTATTGGCAATGGATTTTTACTTCGGTTTTATCTTCTATCATTAGTGTCATGTTAGGACACTTCGCTAAGAAATATGCTCAATACTTTCTTTTTACCGTTTTGACATTCGGTTTGTTGTTTTTGGGATGCTGGTATAACCTCTTGTACTATCTGAATTTGGACAAGCAAAATTTTCCATCATGTTAGTCATTTAATTTAGAACTTAGCAAAATCGAATTAGGAAACACCTGCAAAATCGAATTAGGAAACGTGGTTTCTATGGCCAAAATAGTTTTCAAACAGTGGAATTTTCTGCCAGTGCTGTGTAATGGGACACCCATGTTTTCCAGGTTTGGTGAATCGATTTCTTGCCGATTCGATCGGCGATTATCCTTGGATTCTGGCACATAATCACTAGGCATAGTGAGAGGATGTGAATCTAGTTTCGTGGAGATTCAAAATCATATTTTTGACGAAATTGGGCACATTAATGTGGCAGATTCATGTTTTTGGCCACAAAAATCTTATTTAATTTCTCCCTTCCCCCGTGCACGTATGTTTCCCCAGTACATGATTGGTTATCATGTCACGTGCAGTAGCACATTCATGTTTTTTTTTTTTTTATTCATGAAAATCCTGGATACATAGGTATTATTTACGCGATGTCGATATTGTAGTGTGGTGAATCCCACTCGTAGTCTCAAGCAGGTGCTAAGAATAAAGTATCAGTAGATGAAGATCGGAGGGCATAGTTGGTCAGACCATGGGCAATCCTATTCCGAGATCTTTTCACAAATAAGAAGGTAGGGGTTATCGAGACAAGGTCGATCTCCCTATGCGTACGTAGCTCGAACTATATCAGCAATCCTCCATGGGGTAAGCTCTGGTTCTCTATTGAAAATCATGTTAGCAGTGAGGGAATCCCCTTCTATGCAAATGTTTGTCACCCCGATCTCCCTTGCAAGTAGGTTGCCTTGTCGAATAGCTTGGATCTCTGCCGCTAGGCTATCCTCCGTTCCGAAGTATTGTGTAGAACACCACGTCTTGGCTGCGACAAATGAGCCCTCTAAGTCTCTCGCGACTACTGCCAAATGTTTATCACCCCGATCTCCCTTGCAAGGAGGATGCCTTGTCGAATAGCTTGGATCTCTGCCGCTAGGCTATTCTATTGGTGCTTTATTTACATGGAGAGAGCTTGCTCTCAACATGCCTTGTAAAATTTTAGTCCCACATTGGAAAAGCACCATGAGTTATCTCAACATATATACTTGGGTGTGTTGTTGAGAGATGCACATGGGGTGGTGACCCTAAGGAGGAAACCATGTGGGTGATTTTACTAGGAGGTAAGAATAAGGCTCCAAGGATTAAGCATTAATGCTTTTGTCATTCTCTTGGATTAATTCCACTTGGTGGGGCTTAGCGACTCGGACTCGGACTCGGACTCGGGCTCATGGGCTCATGAGGCGTAATGTGGCGTTTTGTTGGCGCACTTTGCACTTAGCAGTCATGCGGCTCATGCGGCCATGCGGTCCATGCGACCATGCGGCTCATGCGGTCCATGCGGCTCATGCGGTCCATGCGGTTCATACGGTTCATGCGGCTCATGCGGCACATGCGGCCCATGCGGCACAAGCGGTCCATGCGGCCAGGCTGCTGCTGCCGCATGGAGGGCTACGCTGACTGTGCAGATTTCAAATCGGTTATGGAAATGGTGAATCAATGCGATTAATTCAGATCCTATCTTTGTGGGATTTGAATTAATTTCGTTACTATCTTTGTGGGATTTGAATTAATTCAGTTCCTATCTTTGTGGGATTAGAATTAATTCGTTGCTATCTTTTTGTGATTTGATTCAATCTTTCCATAACTGAAGAGGCGGTTAGGGTTTCCACCCTCTCTCTATAAATACTCTCTTCTGGCCTCCTTTGTGACTACTACGAAAATTACAAGTTAGAAAAGGAGAAAGAGAGAGAGAGTTGCTGCCGCCATTGCAAGTCCATCCGAGGAGTCAGAACAGAGGTGACTTCGAGCGTTCCACAAGTTCTTCAACTTGCTGGTTCCTGGAAGCAGATCGTGTGGGACGAACCTTGTTTTGAGCAACGGTGTTTTGACACCCCAGCAACTGTTCTTCTTCTAATCTTCCTCCAGATTATTGTAACTCATTCTGTCCCAATTGCAACACGTTTGCAAGGAAGAACGAGAGATCTTCTCTTCTCTTTTTCCCTCCTTCAGATTGTAATTTGGCTATTTGATTTATTGTACCTTCGTAGATCTTGAGTTTGATCACTGCAAAGTTTTGTGTGACATCTCAGATCTCGATTGCATCTGTTTTTCATCTTTGATCAAGCCCCGGGACTAACAATCTCAAAGCAAGATCCGTATAGATGGAAAACATTAATGCTTCGCTCCTCCAATCGGACTTCTGCAAGTTGGAAAAGTTCGATGTAGAGCACTATCAAGTCTGGAAGAGAAAGGTGTACCTAACTCTTCAACTAAAAGACGTTGATCATGTTCTGTTGGAGGAAGAACCCTCTGTTCCAGACACTGGATCTACTGCCGCCATCAACGCGGCTACCAAACTCCAGGCCAAGTGGAGAAGGGAAAATAGCATCTGCAGGCTTCTCATCCTGAATGCTATGGAGGACTCCCTGGCAGAATCCTACTCAAAGAAGGAACTTGCCAGAGATATATGGGAGTCTGTGGAAAATCTGTATGAAGAAGATAAGAACAGGAGCAAAATGTTTGTGGTTGAAAATATCACAAATTGCTCTTTGAGGACGAAAAGTCCATGCTGCCACAGGTGAAGGAATTTCTGAAGCTGCGTCAGAAACTGGAAGACGAAGAGATGTCCCTTCCCGACAAGTTTGTCGTCGGAGGGATCGTCTCAAAACTTCCTGCTGGATGGAGTACCTTCTATGCAAGGATGCACAGAAAGAAGCTAGACATTAGCTTGGGAGATCTACTTCAAGAGATCCATGTTGAGGACGAGATGCGTTCTCAACAGAAGGTGGACACTCTGTCCAAACAGTTGGCTAAAGCCAATCTTGTACAGACGAGAGATTCCAAGGGGAAGCAGGCGGCTTCTCATCCCAAGAAGAAGGACTTCGCTAATCTAAAAGTGAAGGGTCCTTCTTTCAAGCAACAGAAGACTAAGTCCCACGTGACTTGTTATAATTGTGGCAAGAAAGGCCACTACAAGAGTGAATGCAGATCTAAGCCTAAACAATCAGAGAAAGGTGAGCCTAATAAGGTTTCATTGGTTTCTAACGTTGTTGCTATGATCGGACAGGTCACAACTGTGGGGGTTGACTCTGACTGGTGGATAGACACTGGTGCGACTTGCCATGTCTGTTCAGGCAAGGAATGGTTCGTCACGTACCAGCCGATATCTGAGAAAGTTGTCATGGCGAACCAGGCCCAAGCTGAAGTACTGGGGATTGGGACTGTGGAGCTGAAACTCACTTCTGGGAACACTCTGACGCTTCAAGGAGTGAAGCATGTTCCTGCGATTGCCAAGAACCTAATCTCTGGGAGCCTGCTCTGCAACGCAGGCTTGAGGATGGATATCAACGCTGGTCAGATGGTTATGTCCAAGAAAGGAACATACTTCGGGAAGGCTTATCAAACCGAAGGAATGTTTAAAATTCAGCTTGTCAACCAGTTTGATGACATTAATGCAGTTGCATTTTCTGATTATTCTCTTGAGTTGTGGCATAAGAGACTAGGACATGTTCATAGTAAAAGAATCAACAAAATGTCTAGTCTAGGACTTATCTCCAAATGTGGGGGTAAGGTGGAGAAGTGTGAGGTGTGTGCTCAGACGAAGATCACAAGGAAACCCTTTCATCGGGTCAATCGAAGCACAGATCTTCTGGAGTTGGTGCACTCCGATATCTGTGACTTCAAACATTTCTCCACGAAGGCCGGGATGAAGTATTTCATAACCTTCATCAACGACTTCTCAAAATACGCGTTCGTCTACTTGCTCAAGTCTAAAGACGAAGCCTTCGAGAAGTTCAGAGAGTTCAGGGCCGAAGCTGAACGGCAGACTGGACAACAACTCAAGAGGTTAAGAAGTGATCGAGGTGGGGAGTACAGGTCTCATGAATTCGCATCGTTCTACAAAGAACATGGAATCATATGCGAGACTACTGCTCCATATTCTCCTCAATCCAACGGAAGTAGCAGAGAGGAAGAACAGAACGTTGACAGAAATGATGAATTCCATGCTGCTCACTGCAGGTTTTCCAAAATGCTACTGGGGAGAAGCTGCATTAACGGCCACTTTCATTCTGAATAGAGTGCCATATGCAACTTCGGACGTAACTCCTCATGAACTCTGGTTCAAAGTCAGACCCAACTTGAATGTCATTCGAGTGTGGGGGTGTCTGGCGTATGTGAAGCTTCCAGATCTGAAGATTCAGAAGCTGGGGACAAGGACTACGAAGGCTATCTTCTTGGGGTATGCCGAGAAGAGTGATGCTCGGAGATTTCTTGATATTGCATCAAATCATATTATCGAATCTCGCGATGCTGAATACTTTGAAGACAAGTTCGCAAAAGACAAAAACATTGTTCTTTCGGACATTCCGGAAAATGATGTAGGTACTAATGATACTGAAATCTCATACGAGCCAGTAGTCCAAGAAGAAGCTGTTGTTGATGAAACAACTCTTGCACCAGAACTCGCCGAGCCGTCAGCTAAGCGAGCGAGGAGACCGAAAGATTTCGGAGATGACTTTGTCACCTATCATGTGGAAGCAGATCCGCTTACCTATGATGAGGTGATGAAGACCAGAGATGCTATCTTCTGGAAGGAGGCAGTGAATGACGAGTTTGACTCTATCACCTCCAATAACACATGGGTGTTGGTAGATCTACCTGAAGGAGAAAAGCCTATTGGATGTAAATGGATCTTCAAGAAGAAGATGAAGGCAGATGGAACTATTGACAAGTTCAAGACCAGGCTGGTCGCCAAGGGATTTTCTCAGAAACAGGGGATAGACTACTTCGACACGTACGCTCCAGTAGCTCGGATGACCACCATCAGGATGTTAATCGCTCTAGCAGCTATACATAAGTTGGTGATACATCAGATGGATGTAAAGACAGCGTTCCTGAATGGGGAGCTGACCGAAGAGATTTACATGCAACAGCCAGATGGATTTGTCGTCAAAGGTCTTGAAGACAAAGTCTGCAAGTTGGTGAAATCATTATATGGTCTGAAGCAAGCTCCCAAGATGTGGCATGAGAAGTTTGACAAAGTTATTAGGTCAAACGGCTACAGAGTCAGCGAGACGGACAAATGTGTTTACACAAAGTTCGCTGATGAAAGAGGAGTCATCGTTTGTCTGTACGTGGACGACATGCTAATCCTAGGTACGGATATAGGCTGTGTCACAGAGACAAAGAAGTTCCTCTCAACCAAGTTCAATATGAAGGACTTGGGGGATGCAGATGTCATCTTGGACATAAAGATCATCCGGACAGACACTGGAGTAGCGCTGTCACAATCTTACTATATTGAGAAGATGCTCACACGCTATGGGTATAAGGATCTTCCATGGATTGATACGCCATACAGGTGTGATCAGAAGCTGAAGCCAAATTCAAGGGAAAGCGTCAGGCAGCTGGAGTATTCTAGTGTTATCGGAAGTTTGATGTACGCAACCACTGCCACAAGGCCTGACATAGCTTTCGCCGTGGGAATGCTGAGTCGGTTCACAAGCAACCCAGGGGTTGAGCACTGGAAAGCTGTGAAGCGGGTGATGAGATATCTCAAGAAAACTCAGACATATGCACTGCACTACAACGGGTATCCGACAGTAGTGGAAGGCTTCAGTGATGCTAGCTGGTGTTCAGAGGTGGAAAGCGAGAGATCCACAGGTGGATATGTCTTTTCCTTGGGTGGAGCTGCTATATCGTGGAAGTCGAAGAAGCAGACTATACTCTCTTGTTCCTCAATGGAATCTGAATTCTATGCACTTAAAACTGCAGCAGATGAAGCAGAATAGCTTCGGAAGCTCATGTATGATCTTCCAGGGGTTGGGGCTCAGATACCGACGATACCGATATACTGTGACAACCAGGCGACTGCGGCGGTGGCATCAAATGACCTCTTCAACGGAAAGAAGAGGACTGTGCGGTTGAAGCACAGGGCAGTACACGATCTTATCAAAAGAGGTGTAATTACAGTGGTTGATGTTCGGAGTCAGGAGAACCTGGCAGATCCGTTCACAAAGGGTCTCAAGCGCCAGTTGGTCGATGACACAGCTTGTAAAATAGGCTTGAAGGCATTCTGATAGTGTGTCTTTGTAATCCTACCATAAAGTTTTATGCTATTAGTTCAAAGAGAAATCTACTAGGCATCTAACTTTTGGTTCAAAGGAGGATCACTGACTGGGAAACTATCAGGTAACAGTGGATACTTGTTCTCTGGAACACGGAAGGGATACGGACCCATAACCACTGTTGTCTACTATGTATTTTTCTGCAGAAAAACAGATCATGTGGAAGGTTGGCTTAAACGCCTTAATGAGTTCTCAGGCAGAGTGAATGTCTGGTGTGCTTTACAGGAAGCACGGTAGAGCAGCACTACAAGGAGTGAATCTCCATGCTACAGTGGGGTGACTCCACCATGAGGTTCCCAGGTAGGGGTAATGCCTCGGCTTTGCAAGCCAAGTCACAGCGGCGTAGCACCGCAAATAGGCAGGTAGCCTAATGCTGTATGACGTATTTAAAGAGTTGTAGACAGCACTACAAAGGGGAGGATGGCCCCATGTTATAGTGGCACGACACCACGATGAGGTACCCAGGTAGGGATAAAGCCTCCGCATTGCAAGCCATGTCGTTGCGGCGTAACACCGCAAGGAAGCCTTAGGCTTCATGCTGGGTAGTTTGGCACTACAAAGAGGCTTGTGTCCTCTTGCTACAGTAGTATGACACTACGATGAGGTTCCCAGGTAGGGGTAATGCCTCGGCTTCAGGCCATGTCACAGCGACGTAGCACCGCAAGGAAGCGCAAGGCTTCATGCCATATCTCTTTAATAAAGAACTCACCTATAGTGTATGAAAAGAGATATCAGGCCGTCTCTTGAGGGTAAACTTGTAGACGCCCAAAATTATACACTGAAACCAGGCTGGCACAGGGCCTTTAATGTGCAGCCAGAAGCACACGTAACTACACTTTGTGAGTGGAAAGAATTACAATTGTGGTGCAGAATTCAAGGCGTAGTCCATTCTTGTATCACATTGTTATTTAACCCATGCGGGAAGATTCAAGTCGTCAGCGACATCTATCCTAATGCAAAATGGACAGTTACTGTGGGGAACGCTCAACCCTGGATACATATATATGTTATGATATGTGGGGGATTGTTGGTGCTTTATTTACATGGAGAGAGCTTGCTCTCAACATGCCTTGTAAAATTTTAGTCCCACATTGGAAAAGCACCATGAGTTATCTCAACATATATACTTGGGTGTGTTGTTGAGAGATGCACATGGGGTGGTGACCCTAAGGAGGGAACCATGTGGGTGATTTTACTAGGAGGTAAGAATAAGGCTCCAAGGATTAAGCATTAATGCTTTTGTCATTCTCTTGGATTAATTCCACTTGGAGCTAAGCCCCAAAGGGGCTTAGCGACTCGGACTCGGACTCGGACTCGGGCTCATGGGCTCATGAGGCGTAATGTGGCATTTTGTTGGCGCACTTTGCACTTAGTACATCAGCAGTCATGCGGTCTTTATGCGGCTCATATGCGGCCATGCGGTCTTATGCGGCATGCGGCTCATATGCGGCCTCATGCGGCTCATACGGCCATGCGGTTCATGCTACCATGCGGCTCATACGGTCCATGCGGTCCATGTGGTCCATGCGGCTCATACGGCTCATGCGGTCTATGCGGTCCATGCGGCTCATGCGGCTCATGCGGTTCATACGGTCCATACGGTTCATGCGGCTCATGCGGCACATGCGGTCCATGCGGCCCAAGCGGTCCATGCGGCCAGGCTGCTGCTGCTGCCGCATGGAGGGCTACGCTGACTGTGCAGATTTCAAATCGATTATGGAAAGGGTGAATCAATGCGATTAATTCAGATCCTATCTTTGTGGGATTTGAATTAATTTCATTACTATCTTTGTGGGATTTGAATTAATTCAGTTCCTATCTTTGTGGGATTAGAATTAATACGTTGCTATCTTTTTGTGATTTGATTCAATCTTTCCATAACTGAAGAGGCGGTTAGGGTTTCCACCCTCTCTCTATAAATACTCTCTTCTGGCCTCCTTTGTGACTACTACGAAAATTACAAGTTAGAAAAGGAGAAAGAGAGAGAGAGTTGCTGCCGCCATTGCAAGTCCATCCAAGGAGTCAGAACAGAGGTGACTTCGAGCGTTCCACAAGTTCTTCAACTTGTTGGTTCCTGGAAGCAGATCGTGTGGGGCGAATCTTGCTTTGAGCAACGGTATTTTGACACCCCAGCAACTGTTCTTCTTCTAATCTTCCTCCAGATTATTGTAACTCGTTCTGTCCCAATTGTAACACGTTTGCAAGGAAGAACGAGAGATCTTCTCTTCTCTTTTTCCCTCCTTCAGATTGTAATTTGGCTATTTGATTTATTGTCACTACACCAAAAAGGAAAATTAGGAACATTATGTATTTTTCAATCTGGAACGCTTATTTTCTGTACCTAGGTTTTGGAACGGAACAAAAGCGTTCTAGATTAGAAAAGTGTTCCTATTCTGTTTTATTTTAATTTTGAGAATTTTTTTTATTTAGGTACACTTTTATACCATTCCAAAATATGTTCCAAATTGAACATCCACAAGTGTGATTGGTCTTCTCTTATATAATGGCTAGTATTTGATCTTTCTCAACTTAAAACTCAAAACCATAACCCTAGATATAATACAAAAAATATATGATAGGAGCCAGAAACTCGAAATCTTTCTATTCTCTTTTCCTCTCGTCCACATCCAGAAAACAACCACCACCCCTATCACCATCTTCCGCATCCTCTACAAAACCCTAACCGTAGATTCCTCCAGTTCTCATACCCGTAAGAAAAACCTAATCCTAATTTCTAATATTTTTAATACCCATTCCCCTTATCCTTTCTCCTGGCCGTCCCCGACTCTACACTCCTTCCTCCGCGATGATGACTTATCAGAGCGCGTGCGCGTGGCAACCGTGTCTGAGTTCACGAGTTACTCGAACTCCTCCACCTCGTTTCCTCTATCGACGACCCGAATCTCCTCACCGTATTATCTCCCTTCCTCTATTCTGACAAGGCGTGGTCAGCGCGTAAATGACCAATTTTGTCGAATCGAGCTTCCTCTATCTTTTGGAAAATATGCAGGTAACACATTTATTGGAATGCCACAATGAGTGAGCCACTTGTGATTAACTTGTAGTTCTCTTCTTAGAAATTTAGGCTCGTATTTGTAGTCTTAGTGCTAAATATTAGGTGCCCATGTTTTTTTTATCAAATTTAGAGCAATACTGTCGCCACTTTTGTCAAATATGTTGATGACCCATTTGTGTAATTTTTTCAAACGCCCATTGTTGTGATTAACTATTTATTAGTAGTGTTAGTGGAAAATTACTACCATGTACAATTTTTAGCCCTTGTTGTTCCTTATGTGTTAGTTCTTATGATGTAATTTTGGGCTTTTATTGGTAATTTCAGTGTTAAGTTTTAGGTACAAATGCTTTTGTTTTGTCAATTTAGCATGTTGTCATGACCCATTTTTAAGAATGTCACAATAAGTCTAATACGAGCAATTTTTAAAGTACTATTGCTATGCTTGATGAATCAGTATTTTAATTTTAATATTTGTTCAACGTCTAACATTTTTATTTCATACTTAGTTGAATTCCTTCTTTTGGTGTGCTTTTAAATGTATGTTTATACTAAGTTTGTAATAGCTTGTACTGTCTTCTTTTACTTACATTTATAACAATAATGCATCTTTCATATTCTTAATCCCTACTTGTCTGATACCTAGCTAAAGTACAATATATTTCTTCCCAATATTATTCTACTTTCTATCTATCTAATATGTCAAGTTTTGTGTTTTGTTATAACCTATGGTTGTAGGAAAAGAAGAAGAAAAAAAAATGGGGCTTTCTCATATAAGATTTCTGGATATCATTATGTTCTTGATATGTTGTGGAGAAGCAAAGTATCTGAAGTACAATGATCCAAAGCAGCCGGTAAATGCTCGGATCTAGGACTTGATGGCAAGGATGACCCTTGCCAAAATGATTGGTCAAATGACTCAGATTGTCCGTCTCGTCGCGACCCCTCAAGTAATGAAAGGCTACTTCATAAGTATATGTATGTATACTAGCTAGCCATATCTATGAGTTAGTATAAACTAGTATAAGATAGATATAGTGTTGAGATTGTAATTTTAAATCCCATTTGGGTGGCCAGGAAGCGTGATCAGTAGCGGGGGGAGTGTGCCAAGCCAATGGCAAGCGCCAAGGACTGGGTCGAAATGGAAAATAGATTCTAGAAGGGCAGTTTCTCATACCATCTTGGGATCCCAATGGTATATAGGATCGACACGGTCCATGGCCACAACAAATGCCTACAAAGCAACAATATTCCCGTACAATATTGGGCCGGGAGGTGCCAGGCAAGTGCCACCATGAACTCGTTAAACCTTTGTGATTTCTTACCCTTTTTAATCATTATTATTTCATGTTATGTATAGCTGTGCAGAATATGTTAAGATTTGAGTGTGATAAACTAAATATATTCTTGAACGTACTGCAATCTTGGTTAAATTTAAATTTTTGCGACCACTCAGAATGATCCAGCCTCGATGGTGTACTTGAATCACTGCCTTTTCTTCTATAGGGATCCTGAACTGGTGAAGAGGATCGGGGCTGCAACCACTCTCGAAGTTCGAGCCACGTGCATTCAGTACAATTTCTCTCCATGCATCTCGATAGGCTTGCTAACGACCTTGTAATCGCGTAGATAAGCATATATCTCTGATATGGCTAAAGACTTTTTGTGTAAACATTTTTTTTGAATCAATTCAGGCCTGTAGAGATCCAAAATGCGGTCTATGCTACAAAACCTACAGTGAGTCCCCAAGATTGTTCAGGAAATGATAGAGGTAATCATCCCTGGACTACGGGTGATTTGCTACCAAATATATCTAGAGGTGTTTTATATTTTGTTGGGAAATAAGTACTATGAATGGAAAATATGTAATATAGCTTAAGTTACTTGTAGCTAGTCTCGTTTCTAAAATCATCCGAAGATTACTACTATTACTACTACCTGCTCTGACAGAGACAAGGTCATGACCTGTACGAAGCATTTCATTAGAGATGGGGGACACGAAAAGGGATCAACGAGAACAACACCATCATTGACTGGAAAAGCCCGTTGAAAATCTACATGCATGCTTACTATGGTGCTATCGTAAAGGGTGTCTCCAGCATCATCTTGTCGTACTCGAGCTAGAACGGAGTAAAGATGCACGCCAACCGCGATGTGAAGGTTATACTTCTAATTTGTCTTTACTGCTTGTTTAAGTTTTCATTATTTGATATATTTTATTAAGCAAGTTCAGCTTCCTATTTGGAACATGAGATTTGATTGATCCAATAAGTATATTTTTACATCATGCTATAGCAAATGAAAAGAGCCAGCCTAATTCTACAGGCTCTTTATAACTGCTACATTCCCTTTAGTTTGTGTGACACGGTCGGGGCACAACAAAATATATTTGTATATTGTTGCTGTGTCTATATATCTAAATCATAAGAATTTTTATTTGACTAAAAGCAAACACACTCTATCCCAAAATTGTTCATGTTTTGAGGCAATTTCTTCATTTGCAAGATTAATTTGTTCCAAAAACTCTGCTGAAAGTGATGCTTGTGATACTTCATGTACTCGGTTTTGATTTTGATTGTAATTATGCTATGTTTGTGACATTCTCTTTTTATTGATTGAGTTAGTTACTTATCTTGTGATCTTCGAGTATATGATTGGAATATAAATTGTTCATGTTTTTATTGCTAATTTGTTTTGGTGTTTCCACTAATTCAAGGGCGTATTCATCAGGTACATTATCAAACAATATTTTAAAGATTTTCTTCATTCATTTTGGTAGTAATGTTTTTGCATTAGGCCTTAATATTGGAATCCTTAAATTTCTATAGGTAATTAAGGTAGAACCACTCAACAAGGGAGAGGAGGAGCCACCATACAGGTATGTAAAATTAATTCAGTTCCAATTTGGATCTAGTCAACATATGCATCCCTTTTGTCTTGTAATCATTGTAGGAACTTATTGTATTCATTCTTTGACCCTTTGCCTAGTAGTAGTATGTACTATTCTACTCTAAGAATGTAATTTCTAAGAAACGTTCTTACTGCAGCCAAGACCTACATTATTTGTTTCTCATTGGCTGTGTATAGTCCTTTGGGAACACATTGTAGTTAAGCCTGCTTTTAAGTATGGTACATTGGTTTTGGCATTTAGTCCTAAAATGATGCTCTTTTGTGAAGAATGGGCAGCACCTGCACACCTGTTATGACTATTTTACACGGGGGATGTATATCTTACTCGTATCTACGTCTTATATAAGGTAAGTGAAATGAGAATGTTAGTGAATAAGTGGAGACAGAGGTAAGGAGAAAAATGACTGCATTTGTGGGAACTATAGGTCCGATTGAGGAAAAGATGATGGCAGAGAGATAGGGATGGTCTATACTTGCATTGGAGATAAACAGAGCCCATCCCCATCCATCTAAGAAGCAACAGGATTATAGTTGAAGGACATTCCAGGATTACGGGATAGACCCTAAAAAACTTGGATTAGGACTACAGTCGACAACTGGTCAAAAGCAGTGTCAAGTATCTTCTGCAGCATTCTGATGCTCCAATATGATGGGAGAAGGCTTGAATGATTATAGCAAGTACTTGTACACGTGATCACAAGTGTCTGATACTTACACTACACCAAAATAGCTAATTAGGAACACTAGACGTTTTTCCCCTTTAATTCTAAACTGTAGTAGAGGTTAATATTGACCACCACTTTGTTTTTAGAGGAACCTCTCTCTATATTTTTTTGTTGATGATATACTAAATACAAACGGTTATTCATTAATCTCCAAGCATTATCTTTCATGCACATGCCCTAATTATCTCTTCTCTGTATAGTGGTGAGTGGATTCATACATGCTCCAGTAAGATCAAAAAACTTTTGATAGTCTGGTGAACTCTCAAGCACGGGACATCTTGAAAAAAGTCTTACTATTCTGCGAATTCTCGCCTTCAGGTCAAAATATTCCATAATGCATATTTAGCAAGACTGCTAATGATCAAAATGCATTTTTAGGAGGTAACATAGTTATATGGAGAGTAACAAAAGCTTTCTATACTTGGTCCAGGTAAGCATAGTAGGTGAGTATTTAGCCTTGGTTCAAGGTATTGCAGAATTCTACTCATGATCAGTTTTGTTAAAGTGATCTCCCCATCAACCAATTGTGACAAAATGTAACTACTTATAAGTGTGTATGCAATTGTTCACTTCATTTCATTTGACTCTCTAATACTTTTTTTTCTTCATCAAATGTATCAGTACTCATTCCATTGTCGTCGAGGAAAAGAATATATTTTCAACATTGTGCAATGAGGATGGTCATATCCATCCAAGTTGCAGGTTTATTATTTGTATGCTTGATTGTACAGTACAATAAATATATGCTTGATTGTACAGCACTCATTTTCAACAATGTGCAATAAGGATGGTCATATCCATCCAAGCATTTTTTTCAACAATGTGCAATGAGGATGGAGTGAGTTATGTAGTCCTGACAATATTCCTTGGACACCAACACACACAATGCATAACTCACTAACACTCACATTCACCAATGAATTTCTCCTCTCTTCTTCACTTCAGTTTAGACTAAAGCTGAAACCTTTTTTCTATTGCACTAGTTCATGGTTGTTCATTGTTTTTTTTTTCCTTTATATGCCTCGTTGAATGACTAAGTTCTTAATTGTGATTAAATTATTTTATCATGTTTTTAACAATCTTTGAAATGTTTACAGGATGTCATATTTTTGGTTTTCTTCGGTTATCATAGTTCCCGTGCCTACGCTCATTAACAAGAACAAGTGTCAAAGTCTCAAATTATTTTCACAGCTCAGATATTGTTTTTTGGTGTGGTAGACAACTTGTATTAAACTTACAATGTTTATGTAAGACATTTGGCTACTTTGTGTATGTAGCTTTAACATTATCTATTCTACATTTATAAATTCTCAAGATGATTGCAAGATTGTGTCAATTATTCTTTTTTATAAAATTTCTTGGAGCGCTACAGGTTTTGTAAGTCATAGTACTTATGCTAGCTATATATTATTTCAAGCTACACGTGTGCAATTTTAAATGATATGGGCAGTCATATATATATATATATATATATATATATATATATATATATATATATATATATATATTGAAAACTGGAACACTTTATATATATATATATATATATATATATATATATATATATAAAAATATATATATATATATATATATATATATATATATATATATATATATATATATATATTGAAAACTGGAACACTTTTTAGGTGTTCCAAAATTTGGCGTAAAAAGTATTCTGGGATGCTGTTCTTAGGAACGCGTTTCTATTGTTCCAACATTGGAACTCTTTTTAGCCGTTCCAATAAGTGGAAAAAAGTAATTTGGAATATTTTGTTAGAACTCTTTTTTGGAACACTTTATCGGTGTTCCAATATTGGAACACCATAAAAGCGTTCCAATAAATGTTTACTGGAACGCCTTTATTCCGTTCCAACAAATCTGGCAGCCCATAAATAGGCACGGAATATAGGTGTGCCTAAAATTATTTGGAATGGAATTTTAGCGTTCCAAAAGGACCTTTTTGGTGTAGTGTGTACCTTCGTAGATCTTGAGTTTGATCACTGCAAAGTTTTGTGTGACATCTCAGATCTCGATTGCATCTGTTTTTCATCTTTGATCAAGCCCCGGGACTAACATATTCTCTGTTCCGAAGTATTGTGTCGAACACCACGTCCTGGCTGCGACAAATGAGCCCTCTGAGTCTCTCGCGACTGCTGCCGCAGCAATGGTGGAAGCTCCCATTCTAAATACATCGTGTGCCTGTGGATCTTGCAACCATTGACTAAGGAGAGTGTGGATGTTGAATTGCCGCTCGATCCTGAGGCCTAGCTGACTTACAAACCAGGCTGCTTTGGCAATATGGCAATGCAAGAATAGATGGTTCTCGTCTTCGTCGTGGTTGAGGCATAAAGGGCATAGTTGGGGCCTATTTGGTATATGCTTGTTAATGACAGTGAGTAGAGGGAGAGCTCCGTGTAGGAGGGGCCATATGAACATCTGGATCCTAGGCACTACAAGTCGACGCCATGTGTCTTGGTCTTGAGTTGAAGCGGAGCTTTCTGCTGTATGCCTTCGAATTGTTTCATATAACGACTTTGTCGAGAATGCCCCGTTCCTTGCTTCCGTCTATATCAGTTCATCAGTACCATCTCCATCGGAGAGGTCCACCTTCAATATGGCTTGCGCTTCAATAGGGGAGAAGATAGAGTGTATCAGTGGGGTCTTCCATGTTCTCGTGTCAGGGTCCATTAGGTCCCTGACTATCACTAGCATGGCAGGCGTGTCAGGAGACATGTCACGCATAGACACTCGAGATCCAGGTAAGGAAGGGACCCATGGTTCCGTTGCTATTATCTATCCAGCTGCCTTTAATTCTCCGGTGTAGTTTGTCTGCATCATCTGCCTCATATCATGTATCCCCTCCCAAATAGCTGAGCTCCAGCTTGTTTTGGTTGCTGCCCATAGGGAGGATCGATGTAGGTATACTCCCTTTAGGAGACGGACCCAAAGGCTCGTAGGATTTGTCAAGAACCTCCAAAGGAGTCTGCGGACAAGCACCTCATTGACCCACTGGAGGTTCCTGATGCCAAGACTACCTTCTTTTTTTGGTCTTGCGATCTTGCCCTACGCTAGGGAGTGAAACTTCCTCTCCGAGTGTCATGCCTCCACCAAAAAGATCGTTGTTGCCTTTCCAATTTGGATGTGATGGTAGTAGGAATTTTATGTGTCGCCATGGAGTATATACTAGAATGGAGCCCAAGGTGGATTTGATAAGAATTGTGCGTCCTACATGCGATAATAGCTTCGTCTTCCATCCTGTTAGCAGAGTCCCGCATTTATCGATGAGGGATTTGTTGTTAGAAATTAATGTACCATGTCGATTCATGAGACGAAGAACATAATGAAATTGCAGAAGCGTACCTGAATCCATTGCTAGAGTTGATGGATGTTGAAGCGACCGTCTCTTTATTGGGGTTTGATCTTCCATCCCGCTGCAGCCCTTAATAACAAAGATGAAATCTTTGTTCCTCTCTTTGTTGATGGGGATACAGAAGAGAATAGAGAAACCCTCTCTTTGGTGGCCGTATGAGTTGGGGACCATAACACTAATGAATACTCATATTTATATATGTGTTGATATTTCTAATTTGACCCCTCATCAAATTAGAATTATCTCCGGTATCTACACATTAATTCCATGACAATTATACCCTTAAGCCAATTTTCAAATAGACTACTTTAATTTGGCTTAATTATTTAGATAGCCCAAACACAATTAATTTTACATGTGTGGCCCCTTAATTATTGAATAATTTCAACAATCTCCCACTGGGCCACATATGTAACCTTATAATTGTGTTAACCTTAGTGAGCTCATAAATTGCTATCTTAATTCTTAGGGTATATCCGGACAATCTCATCCATTAACCATATCAACATAGGATCAAAGCGGCATTCGTCACATATAACGTAACTAAACCATCAATAGTCACATATACCAATATAGCTAAATGACATAGATCAATCATGGATGCGTAGCATAGAAATTACACGCAATGTGATCAATACATGTCTATTTCCAACTGGTCCTCCTTAACTTTAGTGAGATCAATACTTTAACATAATGAAAACAGAATGAACTGAATTTCCATATATCTGATCAGATAAATATCCAAAAATACTTTAATACATAAATGTGTCCAAAACCAAATAGCACCCAAATACATAAAATACAAACTCCCACTAAACTGACATATCATCAAATGAGATAACACACATATGAGCAGTGTGCTCATGAAAGACCTTGGGTGGTAACCCTTTTGTGAGCGGATCCGCTAACATGGAGTTTGTCCTAATGTACTATATGAACACTATAACCATTCTGAATTCTTTCCTTCACAACTAGAAACTTTATGTCAATATCCTTTGACTTATACAAGTTTCTGTTGTTATTGGAATACAGTACTGTTGATTTATTATCGTACCATAATTTCATGTGGTTTTTCAACACCGTACTGTAGGCGCAGCTTTGTGACAATTTCACAACCATATTCCCTGAATAGATACCCCACAGCATGTTATAATTCTTGCTTTCATGGTGGAAGAAATTATGAGTGCATGTTTGACACTCATCCAAAATATATCTCCATTAGTCAGCATAACCTGATTGGATCTCCTGCTGTGTTAGCATCCAACAAAATCGGAGTCGGAATACCTTATGATCTCCAGAATTATTCCATCTCCTACGAAGAGCATATAATTTCTTGTTCTCTATTAATTACTTAAGTAATTTGGCTGCTACCCAATGATCCATCCATATATGCTTAAATATCTGCCTAACATCCGAATTATGTACGTAATATCCTGACACGTACATACTTGTGCATACATTAGACTCCCTACAACTGATCATGAAAAAAAAATCTATTATATTTTCTTAATTTTAAGGCTAACCTTAGGGCACTTATTTGAGACCGAATTTGTCTCCTTTAACGAGAGGTGTCACCCGTTTTGCATTAAATACTTCAATCAATGTACAAAACCAGAATATTATTTCTACTCCCACTGAACTTGTGATACACACAATCTTCAACAACGTTAACCTTAAAACCAAACGAGATAACAACTTGGTAAAATTTATAGTACCATTGACAAGAAGCTTGCTTGAGTCCATAAATGAATTTTGTCAACTTGCAAACCATATTAATTGGATCTTTCGACACAAAGTTTTCTGGCTGCACCATATAAATAGTTTCGTCAATGTTACCATTGAGAAACGTCGTTTTGACATCCATTTGATGTAACTTAAGATCAAAATGTGCAACATGTGCTATGATTATTTTAAAGCAGTTTTTCAAAGATACCGAAGAGAAAAACTCTTTAAAATCAATCCCAAAATTTTGAGTAAAGTCACTAGTTACAAGACATACTTTATACTTCTCCACATGACCCTTCGAATCCTTCTTGGTTCTAAATGTCCATTTGCAATCAATGGATTTCATACCTTTTGGTAATAGGACAAGTTCTTAAACTTTATTATCTTGCATGAACTTATACTCCTTATTTATTGTATCAATCCACTTTGAGAACTGGAACTTTCCATGGCCTGACGGAAGTTGATTAGATCATCTTCCAGTATTCACAGTCTTCCTCACGTTCCTAGAGAAATATGACAATATTATCCAAAATTATATTTTTTCTTTCTCTGGTGGACCATCTTAATATTACCGGTTCTTGAGGTTGTTGAGTTTGTTCCTTAGGAATGATTACCTTATCTTGAATGGGGTGCCGCTACGTTGTCGTTGTTAAGGTATCTCAACAACGACTTATAGAGGTAATTCGATATTGTCTTATTGAGACTCTGAATTCACTTCTTAATCATGACAGGTATAGAATCCTGCACATCGTCAAAAGTGATAGTAGGAATCGTAATTGATTCCTTCTCAAAGACAATGATCCGGACTTTATTTCTTCCCCAAACTCAACATCCTCAAAAACTGTTACACTTCTCGTCTCAAAATTTTTTTTGTGTGGGATCGTATAATTATTAACCCCTTGATTTGTCAGCATAGCCAATAAAGTAGCTGCTTACAATTGAACTTTGGTCTGTATTTCCTTTACACATTAATATAGACATTAAAGTCTATAGAGTCAATAAAATCCAAATCTCATCAGACACAAGTCGTTCAACTCTATTTCTAGAGATGTGACCTAATCGCTTATGCCATAATGAGGCTAAAAATATTTATTGTTAATTTTGTGTTTAGTACCACATGACTCCACTTGCAAGGTTTCATTTAAGCTTTAATAGTTTCAACTGAATATAGGTGATCATAAATCTTAAAGGAACCGTTACCAATAATATTTGGATTTAAAGATAGACTAAACTTATTATTTTCAAATGAATAATGATAACCGGATTTGTCCATTAAGGAAACTAAAACTGAATTTCGTCTAAAAGACGGTACAATAAAAGTGTCTATCAAATCCAAATAATAATTGGTTGCTAAAAATAACCTAAAATGTCCTATTATATCCACTTCTACAGATTTGCCGTCACCCACATAGATGTATCTTTCACCATCAATTGACTTTCGGTAACTCAGACAACCTTGCCTAGAACATTAATGTGGGTAGTCCCACCAGAATCTAACTACCATGAGTTTCTTGGTACTAAATCTATATTAACCTCAGAACAGATCAAATTTAGAAATGTACTTTTTTTATACGCCATGTGTGGTACTTTGTATATTTCTTCCTTATGTGTCATGTCTTATCACAAAAGAACAATCCTTAGTTTTATATTGTTGTTTCTTTTGATCTGGACCCTTAGCAGCTACTGTATTCATTTCTTTTTGCCCTTAAAGTTTATCCCATTAAACATGAAAATTAAAATCTTATTGGCAGATATTTGAACAACATTAACTGTAAAGAGAACAAAGCAACAAAAACAAACATGCTCTAATAAATAACCAAAGCGTAAAATATAGTCAAACAAATTCAAATAATGGTGAACCCCATCTCAAGATACCTAGTACATCATTAATAGCAAGTCTTTGGACAGTGATATTAACTGCAAGTGATATTCTTGGTGTAATGATCAAACGTTGACAATAAGTCATGTCAAATAATAAGCCTATCTTTGGATCGGGTTATTATCCACATGTAAACCTTATAATTCTCACACATTTATCACCACAAGTATGTGTGCAATTCGGCCAAGTATTATCCTTCCTTTGGGTCGGCTAACACCCGCATGAATTTACACACACAAACATCCAACATCCCTCATAGACTATCTATGCAAGAGAGGTCACTTTGGTGACATCTTGTTTTAATGAGTCTATTTAGAATATTAGACAACTATTGCCAGTCACAAAAGGTACCAAAAATTTGAATGTTGAATAAATTTTACAAAACTTAATCATGTCCAAATCCTTATGCTTATTTAAATTAAATAATCATCAATCCTTATGTTCATGCATTTTTTTTAATTAATAAATAATCAACCAATTAGTATCTAACAAATATATGCATCAACAGATAATATCAAATAATTCATAAGGATTATATAAAATTGATATACCATATCAAAAGTATGTGAATCTTGTGCATGATTTAAATCACAAATTAAATCAGCCAACCAAAGAACCCTTCATACAGAAAACTCTTCTTTAGTTCTGTTGGTTCATTTACATCAAAGCACCATGTGGCTAAGTTTATCTAAAGGCGGCAGAATAAGGTTCTGGTCCGAAAGCGTGGTGATCAAATACCACTCCCAACAAAAAGTCATCTGCCATTGAGATTTAGAGAAAGTCTAAGTATCATAATGGACCTCTTTCCTTGTAAAATTAGCCCTTTAATAACTTGTGGTATGCATACACAACTATTTATAATAAAGAAAATTTTCATACTAAACAAGTTCTGAGTCCTAAAGTTGTTCTGTAATTTAGCAAAATATGATATTATGCATTAAGTCTTGATACAATACTAACATCATGCCGAAATAAGTAGTGCCCTCAACGACCAAAGGACTTCTCATACTTATAATAATATTCCATCAGCCAATAATTTAAGAATCTACAAATTAGCCACTTGAAGACACCATCATAATGATGCCAACTCAATCAGTTAGCTTATATATATATATATATATATATATATATATATATATATATATATATATATATATATATATATATATATATATATATATATATATATATATATATTTATATATATATATATATATTTATATATATATATATATATATATATATATATATATATATATATATATATTTATATATATATATATAAATATATATATATATATATATATATATATTAATATATATATATATATATATATATATATATATATATATATATATATATATATATATATATATATATATATATATATTAAATATATATATATATATATATTAAAATATATATATATATATATATATATATATATTTTTTTTATATATATATATATTAAAATATATATATTAATATATATATATATATATATAAATATATATATATATATATATATATATATATATATATATATATATATATATATATATATATGGAGGCATTTGTAAAAAGAAACAATGAACAGGTTCATAAATCATTGAATGTTCAGTAAACACTATAGCCCAACTATTGTAGTACTTAAGAGGTACTATTTCAGTGGTTAATATCCATGTTGCTAGGATCTCAACAACTACCAAAACCATTGGTTAGACATTTGACATAAATTCGTCTTTGCTAACACAGACGATGGCTACTAATCCATTGGTTAAAGGTACTTTCTTGGAAGTCCAAATATGGTTCAGACCCATCAAGAAATCCGAATATTTGTACTTGAAGCAACACATGGGTTTGTAAAAACTCATGGCCTAAAAACTTCGATCGAATAATTTCTTATTCCAAAACTAAAATAAAATTAGATTAAATGATCTAGGGTTTCTGAACACCAACAAAAATTGAATCTAAAAACCTCAAACTCATAAATCAAACAAGGGAGGCTCTGATTACATGTGTGGCCCCTTAATTATTGAATAATTCCAACATTTGTAACTTGATATCTTTCCTTTGCTGAGAAGAAGATGATGCCCCCAAGTACTTATCCTCTATGTTCATGGATGACAATTGAAGCATGCCAGATAGGCACTTGCAGTCACAGGAAGGATGGCTGTCCTAAGATGAGGATATCATCAACAAAAAGTAAATGTGAGATAGAAGGAGAGTACTGATTGATCCACACTCCATGAAGTAGATCGTCCCTTTCGTATAGGTAGAAGACACTCGATAGGATCTCAACGCAGAGAAAGAAAATGAATGGTGATAGAGGGCAACCCTATCGGATACCTCTCTTTGGTTTGAAATAGCCTTCAGGAACTCCATTGATGAGGACGGGGAATGATGAGGAGGTAATGCATTTCATTATGAGGGTATTAGAGTGCTCCTGGATTCCCATTCCATGCAAGACCGATTTGATGAAGGGCCATGATAGGCGATCGTACGCTTTGGACATGTTTATCTTCAGCGCAAAGGCATTCTTCTTCCTGGAGAAAAACTTCATGGCGTGGATGATTTCCTGTGCGATGACTATGTTGTCAAAGATTTGTTTGCTTGGGACGAAAGCATTCTGATTAACCGAGATGAGATGCAGCATGAGAAGTCACTACAAGAAATTTTGCTTATAGTGACAGAAGTTAGTGAAGGAATGAATATTCAGTCACTAGTAAAAGACTAATTATGTCGAATTAAGGAAAATATTAGTAATACTATTTATGATGGAATAAATACTTAATGGTGACTGACTATTCAGTCACTAAACTTTATTTAATCATTAAATGAGAAAATAGTTTAAATATGTTTCATGAAAAATATTAGTGACTTCTAAATCAGTCACTAATAAAAAATAGATTAATATTAAATAATAAATTTAAGAAGAAAAAATAATATAATAATTTTAAAGATTTTTGGGACCGGGTTAGCAGGATTGAAAAATTGGGCGCCACTTTTTTCTCTCCTGTGTCATTATTATTCCTTTCTAGGATATTTGGTCATAAAGGATTTATGTTCCTCCCTACCTTTAAATATTTACTCCTTTAAAATTCCTCTTCCTCTTCTCCTCCTCCTCTCATCCTTCTCCAGGTCATGAGAATTTTCTTCTCCTTGTAATTCTCTCGTCTCCTCCGTTATTTACTCATCTCCTCCTTCTCTAATAATTTTTTGTTTTATTTTAAAGGTGCTCACCTAGGGAGTGCTCATCTAGGGAGGTCAGTGGGGTTCAATTCTCTTCTACCGTGTCTCGTCCGACGAGGAGATCACATCGGCTCCCGAGAGCAGATCTCACCGTGTCAAGTAATTTAGAACCCTAACTATTGTTTTTTTCTCCCTATTTATGTTATTTTTATGTTCTTTAATTTGTTTGTATATATAGGAATGCGACTATATTTTTAGTTTTTTTTTAAAATGAACTTGTGATTTATATGTAGGTTTTATGCTTATGTTTTCATGGCAAGGCTAAGAAGCATGGAGAGGCACCTATTCTAATATCTTTTTTTTTATACAAACATACTCGAAAGGATACAAAAATATCATGGGTAAGATGAAGTTTGTAAGAAATATTCTTCTACACATAATAATCTTTGTTTTATAAATATTGTGAAAAATAATAACTTTGGTTTTTGTCATGCCCCAGAACCAGAATACTGGAGAGTGGGGGATAGACACAGCCAGCTACGTACATTGAAGTATAATCTACCTCGATATACGGTCACGGCTGTCTAGATGCATGAGGGTTTATCTACAAGCCAACAGTCTCTTATGGTCATGAACAAGCCTAGTGTCTCAATCTCAAGCAAGTAAGTAAATGTTACAAGATGTTAGATCATCAGACATACAAAGTAAGACGTCCCAAACATTACATATTCAGATGATCATGAAGCTAGTCATACAAAATGTAAAGACTAGCATGTTACAGTCCGTAGGCAGACAGTAAGTAAAGTTGCAAACGAGCTAACACTTGCTCGGCGGCTAAACGTCACAAAAGAATATTTTTACAAGAGAGTGGGAGAGCAAAATAAGAACCCACTAGTTGCCAGGGTTGCGCCTAGTGGTCACCATCTGGCTGGAAGGCTGGAGGATCCTCGAGTCCTACTCCAAAATCTGGCCATACAAAACCAGCTGGGTCAGACCCCAAAAGAGCAAGTGCCACAAGGGAGGCTTCACTTAAGAACTGAAACCAGCATATTAGCACATAGGAACATAAATGGTAATAAAAGACATGAGTTAGAGAAAATAAGGTGATAAACGATAAGACAACTAAGGGACTATTACGGTAGCCAAGTTACATCCCGTAAACCAAACAAGGACCGGGGTTGTAACCCTTCACCTGAACAGAGCTTAGTCTCCAACCAATTATCGACAAGAGTAAAGCATAAGAAAGCATGTGCTGAAGCAATCATAGACTGGCATCGATTAGACAAGACTAGACTGGACTACATCCATCATTCACGGCCAAGCAAAGAATACAGCTTGATACTTTAACTAACTAGGGTTATCACAAGCCTAGTTACTAGCAAGATGCAATGAGATATTTTTATAGTCACAAGCCCTGCAACTATCCAGGTTATCCAGGCGAGGTTCATTTAAGAGTTATCAAGAATTATTATGTGGCTTGGAGTGCAACACATGACAATGTGCATAGAACTTGTTTCATGAAGTGCCCCACATGACAGTGGGCTGAAAATGTGCCCTACTCGACGGCAGGCTACAAGTCCCTCAGGTGTGGTCGGGATAACGGGATCGCCTGTAACTAGAAACATCTCTCTATATGAACTACTTGATCAATCTAGTCATTAACTTAGTCAGATTCAGTACAAATCCTGACCGTGGAAAATCAAGAATTCATGTCCTAGACATGATGCAAGACGAGACATGTAGCTTATACAGGCACAATCAAGAAAATCAACCACGATGTCAAAAAAAGAGTTACTTAGCAAGTCAGGGTAGCTGTCACAACAGCGTTCAAGATTATCACATCATGCCAGGTTACTTGCTCCTTGTCAAGATTGCTTGTCAGGAGTACGCCTCGACGGGCCACTATCAAGATTATACATATCATATCAAGTTACTTATCATGTCAAGAGTGCTTGTTAAGAGTGTGCCTCGACGGGCCACTATCTAGATTATACATGTCGTGTTCGCATCAACATCAATACTGGCAAGTCATGCTATGCTCAACAAGTTATCGAGTCGAGTCGTCACGAGATAGGTCAAATACCAAGGATAAGCAATTAACATAAAACCAATAATTAAATGACAGATCATGCAAGGGGCAAGTGGTGCCATGGACAACAAGTGGCATTAGCCAAGTTACGCCAGGGTAATAGGCTACGCCAGGCACTAGGGGGGTGCCAAGGCTACAGGTTGTGTCCAAACATTCGGTTGCGCCTAGGCACTGGGTGCTAGGCACTAGAATGCACAAGGTCGGGTCAAGTTGCGCCAGGGCAATAAGTTGCGCCAAGGCAAGTCTGGTCAAGACAGGCTAGGTTGCGCCAGAACAAGTCGGGCCAAGTCAGGTTGCGCCAGGCACTAGGATGCACGAGGCTAGGTTACGCCAGACTGGGGTGCGCTATGTCAGGTTGTGCCTGACTGGGGTGCGCCATGTCAGGTTGCGCCAGGGCCCGAGGGGGCGATGGGCTAGGTTACGCCAGACTGAGCTGTGCGAGGTCGGGTTACGCCTGACTCAGGTTGCGCCGTGCTAAGAAGCACGCGCTGGGTCAGGTTGCACCGCTCTAACAAGCGTGCGCGGGTTAGGTTGCGCCTGGCACTGTTCTTCTTCCCCAATCAGCAAAGAAGAATCCATGGAACCCGAAAACTTTAAAATGCCATAACTTGATCAAAACAAGTCTTAATTGACACTTCCAATGGTCTAAACTGCATAGAACGAGATTTTCTATAGCCTAGGACGACTGGTTTTAGGAAATACCAAGCTTTAATAGATCAAAACCAAGAAAAATAAGAAAATATCAAAACTTAGATCTATAAAAATCCATCCATCAAAACCGAAAATGTCAAGCTCTAAAGAGGGTTAGAATCAAGTGGAGAAGAGAATGGAAAAATAAAATGGAAGATCCATCATAAATCAAGTTGCACTTGCCTAGGACTTGGGTGTAGGTGGGAGGAGTAAATGACGAAGATGAAGAAGTAAATGAAAGTTATGGAGGAGAGAGAGTGTTGTTGACTTATATATTAGGCCAAAACCATCTCAAACCAGCCAAGCCAACATGTTGAACCAAACCAAAATAAACCAAGTCAAGATTAAACCAAGACTAGGCTAAGCAAGACAAGTCTAACTACGATCCACCTAACAAATGTCAGAAATTCGTACACGTATAATGGGAAACGGGAGTGACAGTTTTACATATAAATTTTAAATTCTCAGGTTGAGATGGTACAGAACTTGGAGACTTTGGTTACAGTTGAGGGACATGACACGTTGGAATTGCGACAAAAAATATATGTCCAAGCAATGGGCCCGGAGACGCGAAATCGAGTATGTGGTGAGGGGCTTGGTGTGATGCGAAATCGAGTGCTTTATTATGTTTCTTCGTTACAACTTAGAACATCAATTTGGGTTGATATAGAATGTATTTTTTTGTTAATAGCAGACATGACATTGTTTTGGAGTTATTTTTGAGTTGTTTGTCTAATCTGGTAAATATAATATTTTTGTTTTCAATTTTTCTAATAAGAACCAACTTCTATTTTTTTGGATGATGAAATTGTGATTTCAGAATAATGTGGTGGAAAGAAATTAGCTTCTACTTATGGATCAAGTAATCATGACTTATATCTTATATTATTAATGACATATCAAACTATTAGGAACGTGGTTAAATTTTTTAGTAATTTTATTAATGACCCAACATTACTGAC
The DNA here is from genome assembly GCA_029216955.1 of Iris pallida. Taxonomy (NCBI): domain Eukaryota; kingdom Viridiplantae; phylum Streptophyta; class Magnoliopsida; order Asparagales; family Iridaceae; genus Iris; species Iris pallida. Next base: position 21,166,498 of record JANAVB010005598.1, read on the forward strand.
TGACCTATTAATTAGTAATAATTTTTGTCAAAAACATATTAACTAGTAATAATTTCATTAATGAGCAAACAATAGTGACTGATTTATTAGTTAGTAATAATTATTAATGATCCAACATTAGTGACTGACGTATTAGTTAAAAATAATTGTACAAATGATCAATCAATAATGATTGATTTATTAGTTAGTAATAATTATTAATGACCCAATAATATTGATCGACTAATTAGTTAGTAATAAATATTAAATATTTTTTTATATTAAAAGATAAATACTTATCTACGTGGCATCTCCAATTTTAGTGACGGATTTAGGGATTCGTCCGTCACTAGTAGTATTAGTGTCGCTCGTAGTAGTGACTGACACTAACTCCGTTACTCATATGATTAGTCCGTCACTAACATCATTTATGACGAAATTCAATCACTATTAATATATATTAGTGACTGATCTTCGTCGTAACTATAAGCAAAATTTCTAGTAGTGAGTCTCAGCCGCATTGTAAGAATTTTGGAGATTACCTTGTATGCAACATTGCACAGTGAGATTGGACAAAAATCCACCGAAGTGGCTGGGTTGGTCTTCTTAGGGATGAGCACGATGTTGGTGTGATTGATGTCAACGGGCAGAGTTGCGTCGGTGAAGAAGAGACGTATAGTCGCTGTGACTTTGCCTCCTACAATCGGCCAGTTCTTCTGGTAGAAACTTGCCGGATAGCCGTCAGGACCTAGCGCCTTAAGCGGTCCCATGTTCAATATGGCGCAGTAGATTTCCTCTGGGTCTGGGATTTTGCTTAAGGAGGCATTTGATTCTAGTAAAATCGGGTTGGGGAGATGCCGAAGGAGGGGTCCATAGCCGTCGGTGAAGGAGTCAATATACTGTTATGAATAATGACAGGACATCGATATCATGACTGAATATTTCAAGCATAATTGTACTGTATTATATTTCACTATATCGTAGTGTATTGATTCTCTCGTTGTCTCTAGAAAAAAAATCTCTCGATGTCTCGTTGCAGCACACTCTAGATCATCATGATTCTGGCCCTATTGGTTGCTAGTATCTTTCATGCTATTGATAGTGAGTGGTAAATACTCCAGAATGGGCGATAATGAGTTAGCCTGTGCGATGCGGGGCATCCACAACGTCGGAGGCCTGACGATATAGGGCTACGAACTGAGCCTGCGTGGGCAGAATGAGGCGTCCGTGTAGCAAACTCAGTGCACGGTCGTCGTGCGACGGATCGGGGAATCGGCACCATTCGCCCACGGGTATAAGCGACAGGCCGACCACGCGGCTCGTCGTGCGGCGCTGCTGAGGGCGACGAGAAGACGTCCGCCATAAACGATCGCATGCTCAATCGTAAGGGCGTCGGCGATCGTCGCCAATATGCGCGTCGTACGCATAGAACGGGCGGCTGGGCGGAATCGGTAGTCGCAGGCGACGAGGAATCAGTGGCCGTCGTACGGGCGGTCACCCTTAGTCGTCGAGGGCGTCTCTTCGGCGTTGTGGGCAAAGCAAGGTGTTGAGTAACTGCCGTCGAAAGACGGTGTGCTGTCGAGCGGAGCTCTGGAGCGAGCGGAGTGCGCGGGGTGCGTGTGCACGGCGATGATGACAAGGCCAACGGACAACGTCCGCACTCCAAAAGTCGTTCCATACGACAGGCCAAAAATCGTATGCGTGGGACACACGATTATACTGAGCCCGCACGCATTGGAAAAAAAAAAAAACTCCCGAAGAGAATTTACAAAGCTGAAAAAGGAAACAAAATATTGTTATTATAGAATATAACTTATACCAAAATCTCCTTGTTTGGCTGCAATGTACACACTAAAAATATACCTAGTTGTGACGTTATGACGACTAAAAAACATTATAAATTATATTTATAATATTATTTTAATATGCACCAAAGGATCATAAATAATAGTGTTATAAATGTAAAAATCGTTATAAATGGGATGCACATATATAACATTTTTTGAAGCGTTATTAACAACCAATTCAAACTCATCTCTACTCTTATAAAGAGGCTTGGAAACGGCTCAAAATTGAGCCATCTAAACTGTTTGTAAATATTCCATCATTTATTAGAAAAATTTACTGAAAAATCTAACTTACTCCATTTTTGCACAACCCAAAGTTCTACAAATATATATTTAAATTTTAATTTAAAGGAAAAAATATCATAAATATTTAATCTGTTTCACAAATCTTATTTGAAATATATTTAAACTATTTTTTAACAATATCAGGAAAATATTTATTTTACATGCAATAAACATGAATTTGAATTTACCAGCTTATTATTTACCAGCTTACTATACGCTTTGACAACCAAAGCGTTATAAAAAAAACACAAGCGTTATGACATACACACAATTCTCGTATAGGATCTGGAAATATATAACCGATAGGAACCTGTTATATTCAAGATTTAACCAGGTTGTCACGGACTTAGTTTTCTTGTCTATACTTTGTTCTGTGCGACGTACTATTTTTCTTCTCAAAGACTCGTGCAAGCCTTCCCAACCCATTTAGCTAGAATGCTAAGGAAATAAAGAAGATTGGAGCAAAGATGGGACTTGTAAGAACTTCTTCTATTACTTGGAGAATGCTTACAAGTTTTGGTGGTGAAGAACAAATGAGGTCTCCCTCTTATTTATAGTACCCATAGGACTTACATGAAACTTCTGGAATCGACATATTTTAGGAATTATTCTCTATGAGATAAGAACAAATGAAGCTTCTAGTACATACAGAAAGATCATGACACATCTGGAAGGGTTTGGAGCCTTCTAGAATATTTTCGAGTCCTCTGGAAGATTCTGGGGCCTTCTAGAAAGTTCTACCATCTTCTAAAACGTTCTGGAAGCTTTCCGCATAACCTTGGTCCGGGGAGAGGTTATGCAACTTAGCGTTGGGCAAGGCGCAACATTTAGGGTGTTACATTCTCCTCCACCTAAGGCGTTGACGTCCTCGTCAACCATGCTCGCTGAGAAATGCCTGGACCTCGACCTCCAACTGATGCAGCATATCAGTACGTTCCTAGCTAGACTCGTCGTGCGGCATGTCCTTCCATTGGATGAGGTACTCCACATACAGGGACACATCTCGTCGACGAATGGTCCTCTTGTCCAGCACAGCTTCCACCTCCTTGTCGAAAGACGTAGTCATGGTCACCGTGGGTCACTTCGGAACTCCTCGCTGGAGATCCTCCAAGTCTTCATGATAAGGCTTCAGGCAACTCGCATGGAAGACTGGATGAATCTTCAGCTTGACGGGGAGCTCGAGCTTGTAGGCCACCTTGCCTACTTTCTTGAGCACGGGAAAGGGGCCTTCATACTTCCGAATCAGTCCTTTGTGCACTTTTTGGAACACCTTGAACTGTTGCGGCTGAAGCTTGACCATCACCATGTCCCCCTCCTTGTACTCAACCAGCCTTCGCCTCGCATCGGCCAATTTCAACATCTACCTCGCGGCCTTCTCTAGAAATACTTTGGCAATGTTCGCATTTGCCTTGAATTCTGAAGTAAACTGGTTGGCCGCAGGGCTTTTACCCGAGGACCCCATACTCAGCAAGTATACGGGGCAAGCAGCTGTCGACCCATCACCAACTCGAATGGGCTGCTATATGACGACTCGCTCCGTTGAATATTATAATAGAATTGAGCGACATTTTATAGTGGTGCACCCAATCCCGCTGGTTTGTACTTACAAAGTATCGCAAGTACTCCTCGAGCAGAGAATTGACCCGCTCTGTCTGTCTGTCTGTACGTCTGCAGGTGGAAGCTGGTCGAGAAGTGTAAGTCCGTCCCGAGGATTTTGAACACTTCCGTCCAGAACTACCCTGTGAAGCGGGGATCTCGGTCGCTGACCAGGTGTCACGCCCCAGAACCAGAATACTGGCAACTAGGGACGGACCAGATCAACTACGTATTCCAAAGTACTCTCTTATCCCGAAATAACGTATAAGCTGTATAGACATGGGTGTTACTACTACAATCCAACAGTCAATCCTAGGACAAGAGTACAAGTATCTCAATCACAGGTAAATATGCAAAGCACAAGAAGTATGATCATCAAATATAAAATAGTAAAGCGTCCCAAACTATATATACATGGATGATCATGAAGCTAGTAATACAAAGTGAAGAACTAGCAAGAGTAATAGTCATACATGATAAGCTCTAGCTATAGTCTAGAATACGCAAATCATGTTTAGGCCCGTAGGCTAAATGTCAAGATCCAAAACACGAGCTAAACACGTGTTCGGAGGCTAAATGCGACAAAAGAATAATGTACATAACTAGTGGGAGAATGATATAGAAAAATCCACTAAAGTACTCTGGTGCTCCGGGTAGTAACCGTCGAGTAGATGGTATGAAAGATCCTCCGGGCTCCTCTATCAGATCTGGCCAAACAAAACCAGTGAGGTCAGACCCCCAATATCAAGTACCACAAAAGAAGCCAAACTATGAACTAAAACCAGCAATAACTAACACAACAAAGGATAGAGACAAAAATAAGTAAATGCGGATCGAGACTCGTGCACTACCAATGCACTTATCCCGATAATAGTAAAAACAATAAGCAAAACAACATGGAGCATAGGTTATATAACATGTGGCATAATGTAAACTGTGGACATGTAAGGTAAACGAAAATAAGTGAACATGTGAGATAAACTGAACATGTGAGCATATAGAGAAATGGTATATGTGAGCATGTAAGATAACTGGGACATGTGAGCATGTTAGATAACTGGAACATGTGAGCATGTTAGATGACTGAGACATGTGAGCATGTTAGATGACTGAGACATGTGAGTATGTGATAATAGAACGACAAATGATAAGATAAGTTAGGAACTATTCCGGAACCCAAGTTACAACCATAAACCAAACAAGGACCGGGGTTGTAACCCTTCTCCTAAACAGAACTTAGTCTCTAATCATTTACCGGCAAAAATAAAGCATAAACAATGATGTACTGAAATAAACAAATACGGACACTGTCTAGACAAAACTAGACTAGACTGGACTCCATACAACAATCACAGCCAAGCAATGAGTACGGCTTTATACATTAGCTAACTAGGGTTATTAAAATCATAATTACTAACATATGCACTTTTGATAAATCCAATCCAGTTACCTGCCCTGCAGACTACCCGACTTATCCAGGCCAAAAGAAAAAGAAAGTAATGGTGGATATATCGCACGGAAGACAAATGTATCCTAAGATCTAATAGTGGGTACATCTTCTAGGAGACAAATGTACCCTAAAACATATAAAAGGTGCAACACTCGACGGTGCGCTAGAAGTGTGCTCATCATGACAGATAGCTCCAAATCCATTCAGGTTGGGGCCGGGACAAAGGGCTTGCAGGCAACCGAAAAATTCTTCCCTCCTAATGCATCTAGGTAATCAAGCTAGTTGTTTAGTCCTTAACATTTTCTTGTTGGATTCTGGGTGTGGCATTTCGCAGAATCCATCCTAGACATGATATGCAATACTGGACAATACAAGAAAGTGCACTATAACAAGCCACAACAAGAAAATATAATAAGCTGGAAGCTAGGAGTGCGCTACGATGAGCCACTATAGAGAAAATAGGGAGTGCGCCATGACATCCACTATCATGTAAGCAAGAAAAGACATGTACAAGAGTGCACCACGACGGGTCACTATCTAGTAAGCAAAGAAGACATGTAATATGGGTGCGCTACGACGGGCCACTATTTAGTAAGCAAAGAAGACATGTAACATGGGTGCGCCACGACTGCTCATCCACCGCCCACCGCTCCACAGTGGAAGCATCGCCTATTGGCCGCCCGACAAACTGGTCTGAGATGCCCTATCTTGCGACAATAGATACATGCTTCTTGTTTTGTCTGATACTGCTGGTCTCTCTGCCTCTGAACCTGGGCCTGCATATACTGTTGAGGCCTCTCCTGCTGGAATGCATAGGACTGCATCGATGACGACCTCTGAGTGCTGAACTGGTGTTGGTACCTTGAACTAGGTAACTGTAGGCTAAAAGGATGAAGATTCAGCTAAACTCCTCCGGGGACAAATCCCTATCATGTGGTCTGGTGATCCGCATGACAAATATAGAAAATTGGCCCTTCGACAAGTAAGATGAGTTTGCCCTCCCCTTTCACAGAAGGAACATACGACTGGTAACTCTTGGTGTTGGTATGGAGGTTTGTATGATGGTATTGGTGAGGAATGTCGGGGTAAAAAGCCTGACAAGGGTGCATGGTACCTCTTACGACCCTTAGTTCTGGATGCAGTCCTCCTGGCTATATGCTCGTGCTCTCATACTACTTCTACGGTAGGTGGGGCTCGATATGCTGACTGACTGACTAGATGACTGGTACTGCCTGGCTCCAATCTATACTCCTTCTGACTACAAGTTCTCGGCTTGAAATACCTCTGGTATTCCTTGCCCACTACGATATATCAACATCTAGATACTCTGCTGGAGAACTCCATCACGTTGTTGCTGTGACTCCATCATATCTTTCATGATCCCTAGGAATGCATGCACATCGGAATGATCTGATACTACCTCTGCTCGAACTGCTAACTGCACAGACATATCTAGCTGATCGGGATGGACGGACATCACTGCCCTCAGGTCGACTCCCGACTCTGCTCCTGAATGCTGAGACTGATCCTCCAAAACTGGCCTAATAGAAGATTACTGACCTGCCGTCGGTAGAACCCAAACAAGATGATCAGAAGGATTAAGAATAGTGCCCCTGAAAGTTAAAGGGCATAAGGATCAAATCGAGGGAACAGAAAAGATCAACGATCAAGGTAGATATCAGGTCAAAGGATCAGAGATATAAAATAATACGAAGGATATCAATAAAGGAGAATTGTGACTGAGATAACAATCAGTAACCCCCACATATCTGATAAATTAGACCTGTATGGACCACCACTAAAACCTATGTCACGTCCTAGAACCAGAATACTGGCAAGTAGGGACGGACCAGGCCAGCTACATATTCCAAAGTACTCCCGTATCCCGAAATAACGTATAAGCTGTATAGACATGGGGGTTACTACTACAATCCAACAGTCAATCCTAGGACAAGAGTACAAGTATCTCAATCACAGGTAAATATGTAAAGCACAAGAAGTATGATCATCAGACATAAAATAGTAAAGCGTCCCAAACTATATATACATGGATGATCATGAAGCTAGTAATACAAAGTGAAGAACTAGCAAGAGTAATAGTCATACATGATAAGCTCTAGCTATAGTCTAGAATACGCAAATCATGTTTAGGCCCGTAGGCTAAATGTCAAGATCCAAAACACGAGCTAAGCACGTGCTCGGAGACTAAACACCACAAAAGAATAATGTACATAACTAGTGGGTGAATGATATAGGAAAATCCATTAAGGTACTCTGGTGCTCCGGGTAGTCACCGTCGAGTAGATGGTACGAAAGATCCTCCAGACACCTCTATCAGATCTGGTCAAACAAAACCAGTGGGATCATACCCCTAATAGCAAGTACCACAAAGGAAGCCAAACTATGAACTAAAACCAGCAATAACTAATACAACAACGGATAGAGACAGAAATAAATAAATGCGGATCGAGACTCGTGCACTACCAATACACTTATCCCAAGAATAGTAAAGACAATAAGCAAAACAATATGGAGCATAGTGTAACGGCCCAAATGTTGCATCCCGCCCGAGGCCTAATTGTATAACCTTTTCGCGGACCAAGGTTATGCGGGAAGCTTTCAGAACATTCTAGAAGATGGCGGAAGGCTCTAGAAGATTGTGGATCTCTCCGGAAGGCCCAAGATCGTTCTAGGAGGCCCAAGAAGCTTCTGGAAGGCCCTTGAAGTTTCCTTTTATGTTGCTAAGGAATAAACCTGGAATATGCCATTCCAGTTATGGTAGAATGTAATAATCCTTGGAATATTCCTTCCAGGACTTTCCTTGTATTGCTCTATGAGCACTTATAAAAGGGGGAGACTCTCATTTGTTCCTCACCACCTAAAAATTGTAAGCATTCTCCAAGTCAATAAAGAGATTCTTACTAGTCCCATCTTTGCTCCACTATTCTAGTTTTCTTAGCGATCTAGCTAAGTCGGGACGGGAAGGCTTGCACGAGTCTTTGAGGAGAAAGACAGTGCGCCGCACGGGACGAAGTGCTAGCAAAAACACTAAGTCCGTGACAAGTGGTATCAGAGCAAAGGTTCGATCGCCGTCATGTCTTCGACCGAAGCCATCATCAACGAGGAACCGGCACAACCCTCATCGCCTAAGGAGAAGGCGAAGACCTCGAAGAAGGGCAAGGGCAAGGAACCGTTGCTGGAACGGGCCCTTGGCGAGTTGGCTGACCGGGTTGAGATGCTGGAGAAAGGCGTGACGGGCGTCGAGTATCAAGTGGAGCAAAACCAAATGGCTCACGAGGAATTCGCCCAAGGTTTGGAGGCGGATGTCGCCACGGCTATGACGGAGTTCCGAGAGCATCTCCGCGAGATGCAGGCCGAGTTCGAGGAAGAACGAAAGGCCACGAAGGCGGAGATTGTTGAACTACGTAAAGAGCTACAAACCAAGGCGGAGGTCCTCGAGAGGGCCATTGCTGGTGGTCCGACTCCGAGGAGGGAGTCGACGCAGAGGGTGAAGTATCCAGAACCCAAATCCTTCACTGGCGTACGGGACGCGAAGGAGGTGGATAACTTCATCTGGAACGTCGAGCGTTACCTGAAGGCGGTCCGCATCGAGGATGAGACCGATAAGGTAAACACAGCGTCCCTATATTTTTCTGATGATGCTATGCTGTGGTGGCGACGCAGGTGCATCGATATAGAAAAGGGGCTCTGCAAGATCGAGACTTGGGAGGATCTCAAGAAGGAGATCAAGTCTCAATTCTACCCAAAGAATGTGGAGTATGTCGCAAGACGGAGTTTGCGTCAACTCAAGCACACCGGGACGATCAAGGAGTATGTGGCGAAGTTCACCCGCCTGATGCTCACCATTTCTAGTATGGGCGAAGAGGATCGCCTGTTCGCGTTCCTGGAGGGTCTACAACCATGAGCGGCACAAGAATTGCAGAGGCAAGATGTGTCAGATCTGAACACGGATGTTGCGGCAGCCGAGAAGCTGATGGAGTATCGATGGAGCGATGCCCCAAAGCCCAAGGAAAAGACCACCACCAAGTTCAATGGTGGGGGAGCGAAGAAGAACAACGGAAAGGGAGGCCCGCCGTCGAAGGACAAGCCGCAAGCAAAGCCTTCGACGGAGCGAAAGATCGAGTGCTATGTGTGCGGTGGAAATCACCTCGCACGAGACTGTCCAAACAAGGGCAAGAGGGTGAACGCGGTCCAAGGCGAGGAGGCCGAGGACCAGGAGCCTAAGAAGGGGGCTCACATGGGTGCCCTGCGCCTGTTGAATGCTTTGAAGAGCAAGGCGGTAGTGTCCAAGACCCCGCATCGAGAGTTGATGTACGTGGACGTGAAGATCAACGGCCACAACACCAGGGCGATGGTCGACACGGGGGCTACCCACAACTTTATCTCGGACGCGGAGGTCCGACGCTTGGGTTTGGCGCTGGAAAAAGACTCAAGCACGATAAAGGCAGTCAACTCTGAGGCGCGCCCCGTGCAGGGGGTGGCCAAAGGGGTGAAGATCCAAGTGGGAGACTGGACGGGTGTCACCAGTCTCACGGCAGCACCACTGGACGACTTCAACATGATCCTTGGGATGGACTTCCTCACTTCGGCAAAGGCGGTCCCAATGCCGCATCTGGGAGTCGTCGGGATCATGGAGGAGAGCTCTCCGTGCATGGTGACAATTGCACGAGGCGAGCTTACTAAGGGGAAGGCTTGCACGAGTCTTTGAGGAGAAAGATAGTGCACCGCACAGGACGAAGTTCTAGCAAAAATACTAAGTCCGTGACAAGTGGTATCAGAGCATAGGGTAAATAACATGTGGCATAATGTAAACTGTAGACATGTAAGGTAAACGAAAACATGTGAACATGTGAGATAAACTGAACATAGAGCATGTAGAGAAATGGTATATATGAGCATGTAAGATAACTGAGACATGTGAGAATGTTAGATAACTGGGACATGTGAGCATGTTAGATGACTGAGACATGTAAGCATGTTAGATGACTGAGACATGTGAGTATGTGAGAACTATATATAACGACAAATGATAAGATAACTTAGAAATTATTCCGAACGCAAGTTACAATCCGTAAACCAAACAAGGACCAGGGTTGTAACCCTTCTCCTGAACAGAACTTAGTCTCGAATCATTTACCGGCAAAAGTAAAGCATAAACAATGATGTACTGAAATAAACAAATACGAACACTGCCTAGACAAAACTAGACTAGACTGGACTCCATACAACAATCATGGCCAAGCAATGAGTACGGCTTTATAAATTAGCTAACTAGGATTATCACAATCATAATTACTAACATATGCACTTTTGAGAAATCTAATCCAGTTACTTGTCCTGCAGACTATCCGACTTATCCGGGCCAAAAGGAAAAGAAAGTAATGGTGGATACATCGTCCGGGAGACAAATGTATCCTAAGATCTAATAGTGGGTACATCACCCAGGAGACAAATGTAGCATAAAACATATAAAAGGTGCAATAGTAGACGGTGCGCTGGAAGTGTGCTCATCATGACAAATAGCTCCAAATCCATTCAGGTTGGGGCTGAGACAAAGGGCTTACAGGCAACCAAAAAATTCTTCCCTCCCAATGCATCTAGGTAACCAAGCTAGTTGTTTAGTCCTTAACGTTTTCTTGTAGGATTCTGGGTGTGGCATTCCGCAGAATCCATCCTACACATGATATACAAAACTGGACAATACAAGAAAGTGCACTATAACAAGCCACAACAAGAAAATATAATAAGCTGGAAGCTAGGAGTGTGCTACGACGAGCCACTATAGAGAAAATAGGAAGTGCGTCATGACAGGCCACTATCATATAAGCAAGAAAAGATATGTACAAGAGTGCACCACGACGGGTCACTATCTAGTAAGCAAAGAAGACATGTAATATGGGTGAGCCACGATGGGCCACTATCTAGTAAGCAAATAAGACATATAACATGGGTGTGCCACAACGGACCACTATAGATTATCAAAATGAGATCATGTTGTCATGTTCAAGTTAAGTTCAATATTAACAAGTTATCAAGTTGGGTAGTCGTATTTTATGTCAAATATATAAAAAATGCAAAGAATATCAAAAACTGTGATTGAAATTATCAGTCGCATATGAACTCCAATTAAAGTAAAACAAAAAAAAATGAAGCCAAGACAAAGATCTATAACTTTTATGCTTTGAGTTTTTCAAGATTTTAGCTATAAAACAGCTTAAACAAGCAAAAATAGTCGTTCAAGGCAATCTGCACACGGGCGCACTGCACGGGCGAGCAAAATTTCTCACGGCGCGCGGAGCGCGCATGCACGGTGCGCGGTCGTAAGGCAAAAAATTGTGCGGGCGTGCGGCGCACGAGGGCAAAAATACCCACGGCGCAAGGTGCACGCAAGCACGGCGTACGGGCGCGCTACAGAAAATCATGCGGGGGCACGGCACGCGAGATGCGCTATGGGCACGAACAAAAATGCCTATGGCGCAAGGTGCGCGCAAGCACTGCGCGCGGGCGCATGGCAGAAAATCGTGTGGACGTGCAGTGCACGAGATGCGCTGTGCGCGTAGGCAAAAATGCCCACGGCGCAAGGTGCACACAAGCACGACGCACGGGCGTGCGACAGAAAATCGCACGGGCGTGCGGTGAGCGAGATGCACTGCGCACGCGGAAAAAAATGCCCACGATGCAACGTGCGACGAAAGCGAAAACGCTGCGCGTGACACTGTTCATCATCTCGACAGCACCAAAAAGTGTAGAAAACCCATGAATATGAAAAATAGCATAACTAACTCAAAATAAATCGAAATCAAGTGGTTCAAAATCCAAAATTGGATAGAATGAAATTTCCTACAACATGGAACCCTTAGATTTCAGAAATAACAAACTTTAAGTGAACCGAAAAAACTATAAACTTAGATCTATAAAAATATAAACATTAAAACCAAAAACTTCAAGTTCTAAAGAGGCTTAGAATCATGTAAGAAAGAGAATAGAACAAACGAAATAGTAAAATAATAATGTTCAAGATTTGGCAAGATGTACTTGCCTAGGTTAGTGGAGGAGTAAATAAAGAATAAGATGAAGAAATAAAATGAGAAGTAATGAGAAGAGAGAGAGAGAGAGAAATTGGTTTATATACTAACCCTCTCATCCAAAACCAACCCAAACAAAGCCATACCAAGTTGAACCAAACCAAATTAAACCAAGTCAAGATTAAACCAAGGCAAGGCTAAGAAAGACAAGTCAAAATATGGGTCACCTGACAAATGTCAGAATTTCGTACATGTATACAGAAAATACGTATAACAGAAAAGGGAGTGACAGGCATGCCGTCGGTATACACTGGTATACTGGCGGTATACCGGTCAAGGAGAAAATCTATAAGTTGGAAAAAATTTTAAATATTCCAAAAATCAAGAAAATATGAAATACAGTACAAAAATACGTATCCGTATATAAATATCGATATTGTGAGACGAGTCTCACATCGGGATGCCCCAAAACTTTACCACGTGGCTGATGAACAATCGCACGGCCTCCTCTGCTGTGCAGTCCATTGAAGCAGCAATGAAGGTCGTGTACTTTGAGAACTAGTCCACCACCACAAGAATGGACCCAGACACCCCAACTTTTGGCAGGCCGGAGATGAAGTCCATCGATGTGCTCTCCCATGAGTGGCTCGACATGGAGAGAGGCTCCAGCAGGCCCCTGGTCTCTAATAATCCACCTTGTCCTATTGGCACACAAGATAGGTGCGCACAAAGTCCTCCACATCCTTGCACATGCGAGGCCAGTAGTAGGCGGCCTCCAGCAACGCCAAGGTCCGCTTCTGCCCCGGGTGTCCAGCCCACTTCATATCGTGGCACTCCTTGAGCAGCTGTCTCCGCAAGCCACTCCACTTAGACACGACCACCATGTTGCCCTTGGTACAGAGAAGTCCGTCTTTTAACCAGAACCTTCTCGTTTTGTCCTCCTGGACGAGCTTCACTATAGCATGTGTCAGTAGGTCCTCCATGATACCCACTCTGATACAGTCCAGAATATCTCCCTTGAGCAAGCACACAGTTGCGAGCTTGGCCTTATTCCTGCTGAGAGCATCGGCCACCTGGTTCTCCTTGTCGGGTTTATACCGCATCTCCATATCGAACTCGGCTAGAAAATCTTGTCATCATGCCTACTTCGGGGACAGCTTCTTTTGGGACTGGAAGTAGCTTGTGGCAACATTGTCCGTCATGACCACAAAGTTGGTGCCAAAAAGATAGTACCGCCATATCCTCAAGCTATGCATGATCGCGGTCATCTCCTTCTCTTGTACCGTGTAGCGCCGCTCGGTATCATTCAACTTGCGGCTCTCGAATGCGATAGGATGCCCTTCCTGCACCAACACCCAATCGATGGTGAAGTCGGACGCGTCCGTATGCACCTAGAACGCCTTGAAGTAGTCCGGTAGAGACAAGACCGGCACCTCCGTCACAGCCCGCTTTAGTGTCAGAATGCCTCCTCGCATCGGGGCGTCCAACTCCATGTCCGATCCTTCCACAGCAGATCGGTCAGAGGTGCTACGATGGCAGAATATCTTCGGATGAAACGCTTGTAATAGTTCGCTAGGCCTAGGAACGATCGCAGCTCCATCGGCCTGGTAGGAGCCTCCTACTCCCGAATGGACTAGACTTTTGCACCGTCCATCCGTATCTTGTCATACCCAATCCAGTGCCCCAGGAACGACACCTCTTCTTGTGTAAATGAGCACTTCTTCCGCTTGACAAAGAGTTCTTTCTCCCTTAGCACTTGGAAGACGGCCTTCAAATGCTCAATGTGTTTCTCCATCGTGTTTGATACACGACGATGTTGTCGAGATAGACCATGACGAACCAATCCAGGTAGGGATGAAAGAGCTTGCTCATCAAAGTACAAAAAGTCGCAGGAGCATTTGCTAGACCAAAAGGCATAACTAGAAACTCATATGTGCCATACCTCGTGACGCACGCCGTCTTTGCCTCGCCGCCCTCCGCAATCCCAACTTGATAGTATCCCAAGCGATGATCAAGTTTGAAGAAGTATCTTGCACCTTCCAATTGGTCGAACAAGTCCGCCACCAACGGGATGGAATCTTTGTTCTTGACGGTCACCTTGTTTAGTGTACGATAGTCGATGCACAAATGAAGGCTTCCATCCTTCTTCTTCTGGAATAGCACCAGTGTGCCGTACGGGGCCTTTGACGGTCTTATGAAGCCCGCATCTAGCAGCTCCTTGAGATTTTTCTTCAACTCGTCTAGCTCGGGCGGGGCCATACGATATGGAGCCATGGCGGGCGGCTTCGTGCCCGGCTCCAACTCGATGGTGTGGTCTACCTCCCTCCGCGGAGGTAGCCTCTTTGGCAACTTCTTCGGCGTGACGTCCCTGAACTCCACAAGGACATTATCGATCTCAGGCAGAAGATTCCCCTGCGTGGGCGCTCCTCCGTCTTGAGCATCGCAAGGTAGGTCATCTCTCCGTGTCGCATCCCCTTCTTGAGTTGTAAGGCGGAGAGAGCCTTCCCCTTCGCGAGCTCGCCTCGTACAAATGTCACAATGTACGAAGAGCTCTCCTCTATGATCCCGACAACTCCCAGATGAAACATTGGGACCGCCTTTGCCGATGTGAGGAAGTCCATCCCAAGGATCATGTTGAAGTCATCCAGTGGTGCGACAATGAGACTGGTGACACCCGTCCAGTCTCCAACTTGAATCTTCACTCCTTTAGCTACCCCTTACATGGGATACGCCTTTGAGTTGACCACCTTCATCTTGTTCGAGTCTTTTTCAAGCACCAGACCCAAGTGCTGGACCTCCGCATCCGAGATGAAGTTGTGGGTTGCCCCTGTGTCGACCATCACCCTCATGTTGTGGTCGTTGATCTTCACGTCCATATACATCAGCTCCCGACTCAGGACTTTGACCATGACCGCCTTGCTGTTCAAAGCATTGAGTAGGCGCAGAGCACCCATGTGAGCCCTCATCCTAGGCTCCTCATCCTCGGCCTCCCCGCCTTGGACTGCATTAACCCTCTTGCCCTTGTTGGCGCAGTCGCATGCGAAGTGATTCCCACCGCACACGAAGCACTTGATCTTTTGCTCCATTGGAGGCTTCGTAGGCTACTTGTCCTTCGGCGGGGCTCCCTTTTCGTTGTTCTTCTTGTCTCCCCCACCATTGAACTTGGTGGTGGTCTTTGCCTTGAGCTTGGGGATATCGCTCTGCCGATACTCCATCAGCTTCTCGGCCACTGCAACGGTCGTGTTCAGATCTGACACGCATTGTCTCTGCAACTCTTGCGCCGCCCATGGTTGTAGACCGTCCAGGAAGAAGAACATGCAATCTTCTTCGCTCATACTGGAAATGGCAAGCATCAGGTGAGTGAACTCGGCCACATACTCCTTGATGGACCCGGTGTGCTTGAGTTGTCGCAAGCTCCGTCTCGCGATATACTCCACGTTCTTCGGGTAGAACTGATACTTGATCTCCTTCTTGAGATCCTTCCAAGTCTCGATTGAGCAGAGTCCCTTCTCTTTCTCGATACATCTGCGTCGCCACTACAACATAGCATCATCAAAAAAATATAGGGATGTCATATTTACCTTATCGGTCTCATCCTCGATGTGAAACGCCTTCAGGTACCGTTCGATATTCCAAATGAAGTTATCCACCTCCTTCGCGTCTCGTACGCCGTTGAAGGATTTGGGTTCTGGATACTTCACTTTCTGGGCCGCCTCCCTCCTCAGAGATGCACTACCAGCAATAGCCTTCTCGAGGATCGCCGCCTTAGTTTTTAGCTCCTCGCACAGTTCGGCAATCTCCGCCTTGGTAGCCTTTCGTTCCTCCTCGAACTCGGCTTGCAGGTCGTGGAGACGCTCTCGAAACTGCGCCATAGCATGGGCGACGTCAGTCTCCAACCCATGGGCGAACTTCTCGTGAGCCGTTTGGTTTTGCTCCACTTGAAGCTCGACGTCCGTCACACCTTTGTCCAGCATATCCATCTACGATGCCAACTCGCTAAGAGCCCGTTCCATCGACGGTTCTTTGCTCTTGCCTTTCTTCGAGGACCTCGTCTTCTCCTTAGGCGATGCGGGCTGCTCGTCAAGGATCACGTCGGACAAAGATATACGGGCTATCGACCTTGGCTATGATACCTCTTATCACGGACTTAGTGTTTTTGCTTACATTTCGTCACGCGCGACGCACTATCTTCCTTCTCGAAGACTCGTGCGAGCCTTCCCAACCCGCTTAGCTAGAATGCTAAGAAAATAAAGAAGAGTGGAGCAAAGATGGGACTCGTAAGAACTTCTTCTATTGCTTGGAGAATGCTTACAAGTTTTGGTGGTGAGGAACAAATCAGGTCTCCCCCTTATTTATAGTGCCCATAAGGCTTACGTGAAAACTTCTAGAATTCTAGGGATTATTCTCTAAGAGATAAGAACAAAGGAAGCTTCTAGTACATCCAGAAAGATCGTGACACATCTCGAAGGGTCTGGAGCCTTCTAGAAGATTTCTCGGATCCTCTGGAAGATTCTGGGGCCTTCTAGAAAGTTCCACTATCTTCTAAAACGTTCTGGAAGCTTCCCGCATAACCTTGATCCGTGGAAAGGTTATGCAACTTAGCCTCGGACAGGACGCAACATTTGGGGTGCTACAAGGTGCTACCTTACAGTTTTTTTTTTTTGAAAAAAAAAAAAAAAAAAAAAAAAAAAAAAAACAGAATCAGAAGTTTCAAAGGAAGCTTCTAGTACATCCAGAAAGATCGTGACACATCTCGAAGGGTCTGGAGCCTTCTAGAAGATTTCTCGGATCCTCTGGAAGATTCTGGGACCTTCTAGAAAGTTCCACTATCTTCTAAAACGTTCTGGAAGCTTCCCGCATAACCTTGATCCGTGGAAAGGTTATGCAACTTAGCCTCTGGACAGGACGCAACATTTGGGGTGCTACAAGGTGCTACCTTACAGTTAAAAAAATAAAAACGAATGATTTCAAATATCAAGAATTTGCTTGGACAAAAGAAACATTTTCAAAAAGCTAATAATATATAAACAGAATCAGAAGTTTCAAACATTTTGATTGAACTACATTTTGAGTTAAACTAGACATTTTGCATAAACTCCAAATAAAAGAGAAGAACCTCATACAGACAACTTCTCTGAACTTGCACTAAACAACAACCAACCAACCAAAACTGCTCTCACTCAATCTGCACCTCAGAAACGTCCTTCCTCTCTCACTCAATCTGCGACCCTACTGTTGTACCTCCTCCCGCTCTCCTCGCTCTCGGCCTCCTTTCGCCCTCGCAACGGAGGATCAGCATGTCCCCCTTCATGCTCCTCACTCACCTTCACATTGCTAGGAATGCCTCAATGACACGGGATTGGTCGAATCCGATTGATCCAAGCTGAAGGTGTATGCCATAATGCCAACATTCATCAATCAATGACAAAGAAACTGATTTAAGCCACAGAACATGAAAGAAACACAGAACTCACCCTTCCCATAGCCTCCTGCTCGCAGGTTGTCACGTTGATAACATGGTGCATCTCCTGATCAGGCTGATCAAAAAGATACCTGAAATGTAAAGATAAATTAAATAAATAAACTGAAAGGGTGAAACAACGATAGTAAAATACTAAAATTGCAGATGATTTGCAATAGCAGAAAAATACTTTTTAGAAGAAAGTACAGAACGTAAATTTCAGAACTGCAGGATCTAACTTGCTGAGAATTGCAGATTTCGGAGGTCCATAAACTGCAGGATCTAACTTGCTGAGAATTGGAAATTCCTGCAACTCACCCAGATGCATTTCAGTAAATTTCAGAAAGGGAGGAAATAGGCAATAATTTTAAAACGTCACATGTCACACTGACCATCAATCTTTCGATAGACACTGGATTGACACCAGCCAGTGTCAGGCAAGCATACTCATTGTCCCGCAACTAAGAAAATCCATCTCCTGGAGATAAAACTCATTGTTGGATGATCACTTCCAGTATAACTGTTCCATTTTCTCCTCGTGTTTCTTTCTTTTTTTTATACATCACAGATAAAACTCATTCTTAAGCATACACCTTTTAACATTAAAATTTATAGATAGCGAGGAGAAGGATCACAGTTTCAAACTTAAATTAACATTGGTATAGTTAGCAACTTTTAACTTAAAATGGTACCTAAGATGATTCACTTAAAAATACAAGCAAAATGCAAATTCCTTTTAGTAAGAAGGTGGGAAAGTCCAATTTGTATAAAAAGTGAATATATATATATATATATATATATATATATATATATATATATATATTTATATATATATATATATATATATATATATATATATATATATATATAATAATCACCAAAGGAGGGAGACTCACTTGATTCCCATCTTCCTAAATACAAGTTCTCACTGGAAAGATTTTCCTTGACCTTTGCCTCCCCAAACACCCAAAATGAGAGGAACCTATCAGAGACGAAACACATAATTTCATATTCATCGACAAATACTGTGAGGAGGAACAAAAAACTACACACGACATATAAAAGATTGCTCCCAATGTTACCTTAATGTTAGGCAAGGTCATGAAGTTCCTGGTTATGTGACAACAAGTTTGCTCGCTAGAAACTGGCTGCTAGCCAGTGAACCACAAGTGAATGCTCAAAACAACTGCACAGCTCCTGGGTATACCATGCAGGCAAGACATGAAATATATTTAACATGTCTGCTATGTTTTAAAGCTTACAAAGTGATCAGAAGAGAAGATCTTTAACTATACATGAGCATTCAATGGAAAGATATTATGCATGGTAAAAAGAAAAGAAAATTCTGAAGGCATAGTGATGGTACCATCGAGGTAATCTTCAAAACAAAAGATCATCCAAGACACCTGTAAGAGCCTCAAGAGGGTTTTCGAACCTGCATCAGAAGCCAAGTAGAGGGAAGCCATTGCAATATCCCATCCCTCCCCTAATTTGTAAAGAGGCGTATACTCTCGTGTTTTGCTCTTTGCCGCCCCAGGTACAAGCATTCCAGGAGTCTCCAATAGGTCCTGGTTCAATTCAATTGACCCTAATATCATAATCAGTTTCCCACTGAAGAGCTAAGGACCTCGTGATACTGTCAACTGCTGCCTGCCAAGTCACAATACCTTGCTTATATAGAGATCTCTTTATTCCCTGTTTTCCCCTGAAACAACATAACTGATATCCCTATACTACCTTGAAAATCGTTGATAATCATATAGTACAAATAATTTTGAACAAACTTAAATCCAGTTTACAAATGCCCAACTTACCTCTATGTTGTTTAAGATGCCCTGGACAGTAGTGTTCTTAGCAAAGTCCAGAAATTCAGGCAAGTATCATTCTGCCCAGATTCTTTGCTGCAGGATTTCTTTCTAACCCAGACTTGGAGAAGGGGCTAAACAGTTGGGTTGAAAAAAGTAGATCAAATAATTTAGATCATGTTAAGAAATTTCCGATTTCATTTTCTTAGAAAAATCCATGTAAAAGCCCATTGGTAAATAATTTCTTGTGTATCACATCGCAGGAGAAGAATGATTCAGATTTTGTACATACACATGAATGAAGTAATATAGAAGTTTTTTAAGTATGAACAATGAGAAGTGACATAGTAGCTTATCATATTATGCAAGTTCACTAGTATGTACTATACCAATCATGAGACTAACAGAACACTGATCTTTTATGCATTTGTAACTCCATAATCCTCAATAACTATTGTAGACTATAGTATTTGGCTAATAATACTGTAAAAAAGTTCTGACAGTAATTTTTTTTTTTTTTATTATACTCTCTCAGAATGAAGAAAGTGACTTCTTGTATGCTTGCAAAATGTCCTACTGATTGGCATGTCAGCTAATGCATCGATTTGCATATCATTTGATAACTTATACTACACCAAATGCAGCCCTACACAACAAAGAAAAGAAAGCAATGAAAACTAAAAAGTTCAGAAGTCAGCACTATCGGACTGATGAAAGTAAGCTTCCATGTAACTAGATGCTACATATGATGAGTCAGTTTGATTATGGAATTAGTTAATAAGTCTCACAAAATTCTAGGTACAGAAATATGGAAAATAGGCCAAGTACCATGTATGCATATAAATGAATTCAACCAGCAGAACTGAATCTTCTAAGGGATTCAAACAAGGGCGAATAAACGTAATAGTTAATAGAATTTGCAGAAAAAGAATATGAAAGATTGACTCCCTTAACAGAATTTTTTTTAATGTGTTCTGATCTGGAAATAGAATTTGTGCCATGTAGATCATGTTACCTTGAGTGGGAAGTCTGGAGACTCTACAATTCCATGCAATCCTTAAGCTCAGTCCCCTTAACAGAAGACTTGGCTTTGAGTGTGAGTTGAACTCCTTCGTGAATGTAGTCAGCATCAAGCTTTAAGTCCGTTTCCTTGAATCCTCTGGTAGTCACTGCTGGAGTGTCAATGGGGATGCCCGCAGGGACTAAGGCATTCTTATCACCTTTATAAACAATTCACAAGAAAATAAGGTTTTAGGGGGATTTGAAATGAATGGTAATGAAATGCATGCTGTGACAGACTCTCACATTGCACTGAATTCTTGTAGAGTGTGATTGAACTGATGTCCAGATTTTTTTCAACACAAGGTCCAAAAGAACACATTTTTCTGTTTTACAGGTCATCATATTTAACATAATGGAAATAAAATAGCCGACATTGCAAGCATATTAACGAAGCAGATCAGATCCACTGACCTATTCTGATAGACAAGTTTCAAGCAAGATGCGAGAGGAACATAATATAGCACAGGAAGGCAAACCTTTGAAACATCATTGCGTCCCAAATCCACTAGCATGATGTGTCAGCACATTGCTACTCATTATACAACAGTTTTTGTTCAAGCATATGATCTTCCTCCTTGGCCCTGCCTCTTCTAATAGTTCCAGCAAGTGGCCACTGGCCGGTTAATACTCTCTCTCTCTCTCTCTCTCTCTCTCTCTCTCTCTCTCTCTCTCTCTCTCTCTGCCAACAGAAAGCAAGTAGTCCAATTTATGACACACATTGGATTGCAGTTTGAGACAAAATCAGTTAATTCTACTAGTCTGAAGGATGAACCTGAAACAGATGATAGCGTTAAGGATTAAAGTGCAAAAGAAAATTAATGCCAAAATGGTAATATTGTTAATTTTTAAGTGTCTCAACATTTTCAACCAAAGAAGCTTAGAAACCAATCTTTAGGGTCCAGATTTATAAACAAATTTATACGGCAACTACCCAATCATAGACTCGGAGACATCAACAAGGCACAAATATAATTACCTACCTCGTCTTGCTCTTGCCAGCAGTAACTTCTTGGTTATGGATTAACACCACAATATCAATTTACATATATAGTGATAAAAATAAAAATAAATCCGTTTCAACATGAAGGTACCATGTCTATGAAAATTTTACATGAAGAGAACAGTTCTAAAACTATCCTGTTACCTATGACTTGGACATGCACATGGAATGACCAGAATTCAATTTCAGCCTTTCCATGAAAAAGGATTGCAGACTAAACTGAAAAATCTATTCACGATCATTTATGACCTAAATTATGCCTGCTCAAATAAAAAATTAAAATAAAAAACATAAGGAAAAGAACTAGGTCTAAGATATTCACAAGTCACAAGAACATCTTTCATGCCAGTTGCATTTGGATCTTGAAAAAATAGAGACCCCAAAACAGTTAACAAGCAACAATCAATAATCTTGAAAACCACCTTACCTTGTTAATACAAGTAAGAATCTCAGGGCTCGAGGCAACAATAATACATCCCATTGCCTGATCAGAAAAAAATATAATGAAAAGAAAATCAGACAATGAATAAGTACCAAGGCTAAACTCAGTGCATGAACAGAACATAATATAATGTTTATAGTCAGTATAAACCAGCAGAATAAGGTAAACAGTTGATTGAAATTATAACTCTCTTTAAGCTAAAAAAGTCTCATCAATTAAATCTTTCTAAGCTGAATATAATTTAAAAGTCTATGTTGCATGGAATCACGTACACGAGTATGACAAGTGATGATACGAACAGGGTGACATGGTCACAGCATTCATTTTAGTATGTCCTGGTGCATTTTGGACAGTTTGTCTCTTGTCTGATATTTGTCCTACACGAGATAAATACGAATATGGCACTTTTGGAGTGTCCATGCTCCTAGGTGAAAGAGTTCCTTCTCACTTTCTTTCTTCCAACCATAGATAATTTACATTCATCACCTACTAACTTCTCACGTGCGAAGTGTGCCATCAAAGCGACACTTTGCGCCCTTCACCCACGCCCACGCCCGAGTCGCCTAGCTCCAAAGGGAAATTTCCTAGAAAATGGTGACAAAAAATAATTGTTTCTTGTGGGATTTGAACCTTGCCCGCTAGGGAAAAAAACCCACCATACCAACCACTTGAGCTACCACACCCCATATGTGCATGTCAATAAATGACAACTCATATATTGAAATACACACACTTGGAGTTTGCCACATCATGGAGTGGTGGGACCAAACCACTAGTGACCAATTTCAAATAAACCCCAACATACTATACATTGCAATTTTTGATACAAATACATTTTGTTTGCAGGTTGCAGAAGTTTGTATCCAGATGTGAGCGGCACATTGGCAGATACGGGATTTTGCTTTCTTTTATGTTCGTGATTTTCTATTCTTTAGTAAGTGTCTTATCTTGCCAATTTTCTTGGACATGTTAATTTTCAGAGTAAATATTGGATATGCTAAATTATGTGCATAGTACCTTTACATAGAAAATTGAACTTATCATAAATTTTTTCGTACTTGATGTTGATGAGAGTTTTGTGATGTTTAACGTGAATGTTGTGGACTTAGGAATTTGAGACTTGTGACATTAAATTAAATTGTACTTTATGTTTCAAGCTACTTGTTAGCCGTATGTATTAGATTTAAACTCTGAAACTATTCATATAGACCTTTATTACAGTGAACACATTTGGCCAACAAAACCATATACAACGTATATAACACTAAATATAGAATAATATATATTAGATATAAAAATTATCAATTATGGTCCGAGAATAGTTGACGTAAATATATTTACCTTTTGACAATATTATTTATTACGGGGTCTATAGCAAAATATTTGCTCTTGAATTTTAGAGGAAGGCTCATGCCCGCTTTGTTGTTGCAGAATCTGGGCAGATACTCTTAGAAACTGGACAGGAATACTGAACATATATCATTTAAATATACACAGTTGGGAATTTTTATATAGAAATGTAAATGCAAACTAGTGACCAAACAATGAGCTAGACAATGTGAAAACTAACAGTCAAAAAAAGATTTTCAAGCATTGACATGATAAGATATTCAATTATGCCCAAGCTACTAAATAAACTCATAATACCAAATAAAAGAAAATTTTGAATCTAGATATCAAGACAAAAAATTAATTCATAAATGATGAAACTTTACAAACATTTCATGCAGGATAATTTAATTAAAAAACATGATTTGATTTCCGCATTAAACACACAAGAAATCAGACACTGTTTCAGGCAAAATATAGAATAAATTATCCTGCATGAAATGTATATAAAAATTAAATATAGAACAATATATATATATATATATATATATATATATATATATATATATATATATATACCGGATCAAGATACCCGCCCGCGGAGCCCCCTCCCCCCCCCCCCCCCCCCCCCTGCACCATCGGATCGAGCGGGGCCCACGCGATGCCGCGCGATCCAACGGCCAAGGATCGCGGGGCTTCGGCGGGGCTCCCGATCCGGACCCTATATATATATATATATATATATATATATATATATATATATATATATAATCAACTATGGTCCGAGAATAGTTGATGTAAATATATTTACCTTTTGACAATATTATTTTTTTACGGGGTCCACACCAAAATATTTGTTCTTGAATTTGAGAGGAAGGCTCATGCCCCCTTTATTGTTGCAGAATCTAGGCAGATACTCTTAGAAACTGGACAGGAATATTGAACATATATACTCACTTAAATATACACAGTTGGGAATTTTTATATAGAAATGTAAATGCAAACTAGTGACCAAGCAATGAACTAGACAATGTGAAAACTAACAGGCAAAAAAAGAATTTCAAGCATTGACATGATAACTATGTTGTACTGGGCGCTAGGCGAGGCGAGGCGAGACCATGCCCGCCTCGTCTCGCCTAGGCGCGCCTAGGCGCCCGTCCAGAATTTTTGGGTTTTGTAAATGTGTAAACACTAAACATTGGAAGGCAGCAACAGTTTTTTATAAATAAGGTTATTAATTCTCATTGGTTGTTCATCGTATCACTAGAGTTTTCATACTGCTGTAGGAGAAGGCAATGTTCTTTCATTCTCATAGGAAGACAACAAGCAATAAGGAAGAAGGCAGCAGTAGGAGAAGGCAGAAGGCAGCAGCAGTATAGTAGAAGGCACAAGACAGCAGTAGCAGTAGCAGTAGGAGAAAGTAGCAGGTGAAGCAGCAGTAGCAAAAGGAGAAGGCTACAGTAGCAGTAGCAAAAGCACAAGGCAGCAGTAGCAGTAGGAGAAGGTAGCAGGTGAAGCTGCAGTAGCAAAAGGAGAAGCCCATAGAGCCCATGCTGATTTCCACTGCCTAGACGCCCGATTTGATTTCCACTGGTCGGACCTAGGCGCCCGCCTAGGTGCCCACCACCTGTCCATGCAACGAATTCTACTGGTCGAGGCGGCCAGTTAAAATTTTGCGCGCCTAGGCGTTGCCCGTAACAACATAGCATGATAAGATACTCAATTATGCCCAAGCTACTAAATAAACTCATAATACCAAATAAAAGACAATTTTGAATCCAGATATCAAGATAAAATTAATTCATAAATAATGAAACTTTACAAACATTTCATGCAGGATAATTTAATTAAAAAAAATGATTTGATATTCCGCATTAAACACACAAGAAATCAAACACTGTTTCAGGCAAAACCAAAATAACATGTTGACAGCAATCTTCAATATACATTTCTAATATTGAGAAAACAGATTATTGATAAAGAGAATAACTTTATTAGAAAATAGATATTTATACCTTCGAAGTACATGTAGACGCCATCCTTTCGGCGGTAAGGCATCCTCTGCCTGACAATTACAGCAGGCATGACCTTCTTCCTCACGTCAGGCTCCCCCTTCTTGATGGTGGCCATCACCATGTCACCGACACAGGCAGAGGGGAGCCAGTTGAGCCGTCCCTTGATCCCTTTCACGGAAATGTACAGATTCTTGGCCCCACTGTTGCCAGTAGCACAGTTCACGGTCGCCGCCACTGGGAGACCCAGGGACATGCGAACTTGTTCTCAGCAGAACCTCCTCGTCCTAAAAATTAACATATAAAAATAATTAATTTTGGCAGTCTTGAATTAAGAAAAAGACCTTTGAAAAGTGAACTTTTGCTCTCTAACAGTAAGTTATGTAAAAAGATTTGAAATAAAAAGGTAAATTTGACAAATTTTAATCTCTGGAAAAAAATTCAAATGATCAAGATAAATGACACAGCTGGTTGTATTATAGATGAATTTGCTACAAAACCCTAACTTGCCAAAACATTTCTTTGAACAGATCAAAACCCTAACTGTAATTTTGTTGCAGTGTTCGATGTCGCGCTGTGTCCATCCCGCGCATGTGCAACACAGATTTGACTGATATGAAGATTATGAATTGGAAGAATGTCTAACCCTAATTTTTTTGCAAGGGGGGAGGAAGAAGAAGGGATACCTCCCTTATACATCTTGGGGAGAGGGAGAGAGAGAGAGAGAGAGGAGACGCCGAAGTGTTTTCGGTAGGGCGAGGGTTGGAGAAGATTTATGTTTTTGCTTCACGAATGTTATGTGGTGCCTCCCAATTGCTTTATCATACTGATGGAGTATTTGAAAAGTCAGATTCCAGAGGACCTGCACAGCTGCACTACAATCCTTTCTTCCCTGGTGGAGCAATTGCAATGCCCAAAATGCTCATTGATAGTGCTGTCGAGTATGAAGATGGCACTCCTGCTACTGAAGCACAGGTATCATTCGAGTTCTAGCTACACCTCTTAGCATCTTCGTATCTATTCTGCTGGAGAAGGTTTATGTTTTAATACTTTCTATTGTTATTAGATGGGAAAGGATGTTGTTTCGTTTTTACGTGGGCTGCAGAACCAGAGATGGAAGAGAGGAAACTGGTAAGTGGGCCTCCATCTTTCGATTTGCCATTTACTCGCCCCAACCAAGTCTTCTTCAATATTCACGGGCTTCAGGAACTCCTTTACATGAAACAGTTTCGTATAAAGAAAGGAATCAACAACAAAAATTAAAATATAGCATCAAAAGGAGAAAAATACCTCTTTCTGTCACCATCAAGCTGATTAACAGCTAAAAGATCATCATGTAGTTCTGATGCCCACAGCGTCGGGATTGATTGCAGCACCAATTACAGAAGACAGAAATCTGACAGGATAAAACTCCTCAAAATGATAACTAATTGCGTAAGTTATAGGACTTGCATCCGAGGAACTTTGATCCTGTCAAGATCCATGAGATGATGTCCCAAGCTCTTGTGTGAAAATACTTGTTAGTCACCAAAATGTAGTACGATTGAATAGAAGATTTCTGGAGTTGTGACTACATTTTGGTCCCGAAGAAAAGTCACCAATATTGTCTTGCTAGGCTTGAAAGGCATCTGATCAATTAACTATGCTGTGTTCCTCAACCAACCTGCTCTCCATATAGATCAGCCACATAAGAGTAGTGTTCCAATTTAGGTACAATCCCGTATAAGCTAACCATCTTCTTAAAGAGTCTTTGGCATTGGGTTACAAGCCCAGAATGCCTACAAGCCGAGAGTATGGTCAGCATAGTGATGCCATCAGGTTTAATACCACGGACTATCATCTCATTGAAGAGTTTCAATGCCTTTGTTCCCTCCCCTTGCATTCCATAGCCTGCAATCATAGAGGTGTAGGAGACTAAATCTTGATTTCCCATCAAGTTGAAGACCCTCTGTGCAATCAAAAGTCTTTGTGACTTGGAGTACATATGAATGAGAGAGTTCCACAGAAACTGATCGTTATCAAACCTGTGCTTGGTCACGAAACAGTGAAGTTGTCGCCCATACCAAAGGTTCGCAAAACGGGCACAAAGAGAAAGGAGTGTCATGATCGTCACACTGTTTGGACGAATTCCAGAATTCAACATTTCTCTGAAAATAAAAAAAGTTTCCTCTTCATGTTTTCCAACTGCAAAGCCCGCAATCATAGCATTCCAGGTAATCAAACTCTTATCGAAGCACATCCCAAACAAGTTGTAAGCATATTCAATTTTCTCACATCTTGAGTACATTGTGATAAGAGCATTTCTAACATTCTCAAACTCATTATAATGGAGTCGAACTGCCAAACCATGAATTTCCTTACCCAACTGCAAATATCCACTACTAGAACATGAGTTCAATCCAATGACCAACGTAACAGAATCCACAGAAATACCTCTCATTCTCATCTTAGTTATCAGTTTCACTGCTTCCAAGTGACTACCCATTTGTGAATTTGCTGTGGCGATAGTATTCCAAGTGACAGTGTTCATTTCAGAACCCTCTAATTGCATCTTATCTAATAATTCGGAAGTTTCCTTCCACATTCCCTCTGAAGAATACCCTGAAATTATACAATTCCAAGTAACAACATCTTTGGCCTGCATCCTATCAAATAGTTTCCTAGCAACATCCATTGCACCAAACTTGGCATACATTGAGATCAAAGCATTACGGACATACAAATCAAGTTCTAACCCTCTTGTTTCTATACTTCCATGGACCACTCTCCCCAAACCCAAGTTACAGATCTCACCACATGCTTTTAGAACTGATGAACAGGTGAATTTATCAACATCACAACCCCTTTCGATCATTTTTTTGTAGGCTAAAACGGCATCCAGCCATAAGCAATTCTGAAGATAGGCAGATAATAAAAGATTCCATGGCAAAGCGTGCAACGGATTTGAGCCTTCAACTATAGTTTTGGCATCATCTATGAGGCCAACTTTGGAATACAAGGAACAAAGTCTAGAAACAATAAAAGGATTATCAGCAAGGCCAAGGGATATTGCCCGAGAATGGAGTTGCTTGCCTTGTGGAAGGGCTTTGAGGGTGGTGGAAGCAGAGAGGAGGGAGGAGATAGGATGGAGGAAGAGATTTGGGGAAGGGGAATGGAGTTGGAGAAGAGAGAAGGACTTGAAGGCTTTCGAGAGTTGGTACTGGGTTGAGAGGGTCCGGATGGAATCTATGAGCAAAGGGACTGTGTCGTCCTCGTGAACTTTGGGACTGTCCTTTTGCTTTTCTCCTATTGGGAGGTCAGGATAGGTCAGAAAAGTTGTCTTCCTCCATGATATTGGGACACATCTTTGGATTTGAAAAATGTTGGCTTTAGAAATGCAAGGCTGAGAGGGTATCATATGGCTAGTATTCTTCTGCTCCCTAAGGTAACCAATGAGATCTTTACGTTCTCGCGGCTCCATTCTTGTACACTACATATGGGGCAAAAAACAAAAACCAGAACCACGTAAGCACCGAGATACAATGTTGCTACAATGTTGCATATACACGTCGAGAGACTATACCTTCTTCGGGTTAAGCAGGCAATCACTCAAAGCTGACTCCCCACAAGTCGCTGCCATATTGTTCCCGACAGCCGAATATGAATAACCAGGATTTGCGCCGGACTGCCTCCCGAATAGTTCATTCAAGTTGGTATCTACAACTACAAGTTTCGGGCACTGGAAAATTATAACCACCACAATTTCATAATAACTAATTATTCTTTCCGTGTTGTAATGATTGCGATAATCTGTGTCTAAACAAACAATTAATAGCCATGTTCATAAACATGCTATATAAAACTATCGACAAGCCTGCAAGTGCATCGCCCATTATTGGTAAACACCGTAATGTAGCGTTACCTTGCTTGTGAGCTGCTCCTGCTCTGTGATCTCTGGCGGTGGTGGCGTGGCACTGCGCGCATTTGGTCCTGAAGATCTTCTCCCCCGACTTTGCGTTGCTCGCCATTGTCAAAGTCGAGAGCTTTATCAGCGTTCCATTCCTCTTGTGTAACAAAAGGCACACACGCCCGCCACCTGCTCGCTACTTTGCCGCTGAGGAAACTTGCTCCCGAATCACGAGCTCCTCCCCGTCGCTCCTCGATTAGACATCTTGGAGAGAGGGAGAGGCGACGCCGAAGTGTTTTCGGTAGGGGGAGGGTTGGGGTTCTATAAGACGTGTGTTTCTCGAATGTTTATGTGGTGCCTCCCAATTGCTTTTATTATACTGACCGAGTATTTGAAAATTGGCTAATTATAGGCTAATTATAAGGGCACAGGTTTTTTTGATCGGGGCTAACCAGGATTAGGACTAGCCAGGTTTTGAGGAAATTTTACTCGGGCTGTCCAAAATTTTCATTCAGGGGGCTGTCCAAACCCCACAGCCCCCCCCCCCCCCCCCCCCCCCCCCCCCCCCCAAACCCGAAAAATCACTCTCATTTCAAATTTTCACTCTCTCTCTTCACAAACCCTATTTTCCCTCCTCCTCTTCTTCTTCTTCTCCACCATTTCTCACTCCTCTCTCTCCATTTTATTTTCAATCCTCATCTCCACCATTTTCCAACCTTCTTCACCATTTTCCAACGATCTCTCCCTACGATAGCACCCAAACGTTCCTAATCAAGATAAGAAACCTAATACTTAAAGTTGTTAATTCTCCCCCAAAATCCTATTAATTTAGTTCGAAAAATTCAAGTATGGAATGATAGTTAGACCTCTCGAGTCGACTACGACTGCCCATGTTTCTGGCAGTCCTATGTACTGTTAGGACTGCCAGAAAGAGAGGCAGTCCACTTGTACAACAAGTATTACACAGGACTGCCGCACTTAGTGGCAGTCCTTTATACATAAAGGACTGCCACTAAGTGCGGCAGTCCTGTGTTATACTTGCTGTACAAGTGGACTACCGCTCTTTCTGGCAGTCCTATGTACTGTTATGACTGCCTGAAAGTGAGGCAGTCCACTTGTACAGCAAGTGTAACACAGGACTGCCACAAAGTATGACAGTCCTGTGTTACATTTGTTGTACAAGTGGACTGCCTCACTTTCAGGCAGTCATAACAGTACATAGGACTGCCAGAAAGAACGGCAGTCCTGAATTGGGAGTCTTGTTTGATGTTTGCTAAGTATTAATCGATTGATATTAAATATTCGTAGTCACGACCCGAATCCGAAGACGAAGAACGTTGACGTCGAGGGTGAAAGAAAACGTCCTACCGCATCGGAGCGGAAGGCACGTGAAGCTGAGCGGGTTCGCGAAAAACCAATAACGATAAGAGAACCGGCGGCACCCTCTCAGACTGCACCACGTCGAACCAAACGCGTTGCAAGTAAATCGAAGCAATAGAAGACTCGTCCTGATTCTCCCTTTTCCAATGATGATTTGCCCATTGTTCATAGAGGGGGGGACGATGGTTCCGGACCTTCTCACGTGAAGGCTGCTTCTGATAGAGCTGATCGGAAAGTGAGCCCAATCGGTTGCTTACTATTGAAGTCTCTGTCTAACCGCATATCTTACCAAATTTGGAAGGATCTGGCAAGTTCATTACCTTAGATGTAAATTGACTTTTGAAAATAGTAGTTACATTTTATATTTATATTCTTTATCTTGTTTTATTTTTAGAAAAGCTCGCGTATCTTGCGGGTCATTAACCACGCTAAGATGTGCAGTACATGGGATTTTGACAATTTGAAAGAATGTGTGAAGGCCAAAATCATCCCCACTGGGTTGCAGCATATTCCGAAACACTCGTATAAGATCTTGGATCACGCACTGATCTCTGCATTTGTGGAGCGGTGGCATCCCGAAACAAACAGTTTCCATTTCATATCCGGGGAGTTGACAATCACCCTCGACGACGTCCACCACATTTTGGGACTTAGAGTTGATGGTCGTCCAATGCTGATGAATTATTCTACGGACGACTTTGAGATGTATGATGAGATGGTGGAATTGGTCGCCAATTCATTCGGTATTGAGGCAGAGAATTTTGTTAGTCTCCCCGAGTTTAAGAAGTTGTACGGAGTTCCTTTGAGTTTTCTTAGAAATACACACATTGATGATGATGATGATGAGGACGATGAAGATGACAATAAGGACGACGCCAACGAAGATGTAG
This sequence comes from Iris pallida, assembly GCA_029216955.1. Lineage (NCBI taxonomy): Eukaryota > Viridiplantae > Streptophyta > Magnoliopsida > Asparagales > Iridaceae > Iris > Iris pallida. The sequence goes on from JANAVB010005598.1 coordinate 21,197,968, forward strand.
TGGCCCGGGCATACATGTATTTCATCTTGGGAGCCGTCTGCATTCTGGATAAGTCCGGAACCTCGATTCACGCCAAATATGTGAACAATTTTATGAACTTAGGCATTGTGGATCAAATATCCTTTGGAAGCGGTATACTAGCTTATCTCTACCGCGAACTTGGCATTGCATCTAGAGTCAGATCGAAGACTATAGCTGGTTGTCAAACTCTGCTCCATGTGAGTCAAGTAAATCGTACTTTGTTTATAGTTTAAATAAAATTAGGTCGATTAATATGTGTGTCATCTACATTTCATGTACAGGCATGGATATATGAACATTTCCCGACGCTAAAGAGGGCTACTCTTAACAAAGACTACGATGAGCAGCTACCTAGGATGTGCAAGTGGAATCCAGTTAAGATAGATAGCAGACATCCGCATACTTTGGCTTCCTTGCGTATCGTACTTGAAGATATGAACGAAAAGGAGGTGAGACAATGCTAACTTAAATTTTTATTTACTTAGGATTTCATTCTAGTGTAAAATAGTAACTTCTTTGGTCTTGATTACATATACTATGATGTAGATTATTTGGCATCCATATAAGGATCTTCGAAATAGTTCTCGTCCGTTGCAAGGAGTTTCACTATTTCAAGGTCTGATATCCTGTCATGAAATTGAGGAGCCTCATATGCCAGACAGAGTGCTTCGTCAGTTTGGCTGCGTACAAACTATACCGGGCACTTTGAATTTGAGGACTTCTTCAAAAGAGACCAAAGCATCAACCTATGTCCCGCCGGACTACCGTTGGGGCTCTTACTTCTTCACTGAGTGGCAACGTCACGTAGTTGGTAAAACTTTACGACGTCCGGTGGAACAGATGTGGGATTGTAGTGATGAATATATGAATTATTATGTAGAGGCCGGACATAGTATGATGTTGAATCCAGATACGCGAGGTGATGAAGTGCCAGTAGCTGCTCCTCTACCAAACAGGGCAGGCCTGCTTGACGCACTGCAAAAGATGGCAAATAGTAGTATGTCGAATTAATGTTTACCAGTATAGTAACCTGGCTAATTTGGACCCTTAATTTTTCCTTCAGGCTTCGAAAGTAAGAAACTTGGGAAAAAGTCTCGTGCTGTGCAAGGGAGAGAACTACGTCGACGTTGCTAACCAGATGCAGAACATCGCATCGGACTATCCGTTTCTCGAAAACGAGCGACGGACTAAGATGCGTCATGAGAAAAATTGACTTGGTTGTACTTGTTTGAACAATTTGTGTGCCGCTTTTGTTGTACTGTGTTTCGAATACTTGTTGACGTCTTGGTTGTAATATGTTTTGAATACTTAATGTCGAACTCCCGTATCATTTTGTTGTATTATGCTTTTGTTGTAATATGTTTTGAATACTTAATGTCGAACTCCCGTATCATTTTGTTGTAATATACTTTTGTTGTAATAGGTTTTGAATACGTAATATCGAACACCTACAGATGTCTCCTGAACATTGCAAGTTCTAAGTAGGACTGCCCAGAACTCTGGCAGTCCATCGTGAATGAAGGACTGCCAGAGAACTCGGCAGTCCAAGTTAGAACTTGCTGTGAACAAGGACTGCCCAGGAAACTGGGCAGTCCTTGTTCACAGCAAGTGTCTAGGTAGGACTGCCCAGTTCCCTGGCAGTCCTTCATGAATGATGGACTGCCAGAGAACTGGGCAGTCCTACCTAGAACTTGCTGTGAACAAGGACTGCCCATTTTCCTGGGCAGTCCTTGTTCACAGCAAGTTCTAACTAGGACTGTCCAGTTACCTGGCAGTCCTTCATTCACGATGGACTACCAGAGTTCTGGGCAGTCCAAGTTAGAACTTGCTGTGAACAATGACTGTCCAGGGGGCAGTCCTTGTTCACAGCAAGTATAAACCTGGACTGCCTAGTTCTCTGGCAGTCCTTCATTCACGATGGACTGCCAGAGTTCTGGACAGTCCTGGTAAGAACTTGCTGTGAATAAGGACTGCCCAGTTTCCTGGGCAGTCCTTGTTCACAGCAAGTTTAAATAGTCATACTCTAATATAAATGTGATACTCAACTGTAAATGTGATACTCAAATGTCATACCAAAATAAACTTCCTTCTTCTTTACAAAATGATGTAAAATAGTGTATCTGAGTAGGACCAAAGATATAAACATCGGTGTAGGACCAAATATATAAATATTTCTTTTTACAACCACATTCTTCGGTATCGAAATATGACAAAACTATCGGTGTAGGACCCACTATCAGTCAATCAATACATCGTAGTGGTCTTTCGGCATTGGTGTAGGTTCCACGTAGTTTGTTTTCTTCTTGTAGCCATTGATCGCATCGGTGTAGAGCATCGTCCAAGCGATCGATTCTTCCGGAGCATGTTTATACCAGACTGGATCAGGGGGGAATATGACTGTGCCCGATCAACCGCGGGATGACGAAGTGATTATCATCAAGTCCAATGGCATATAGAGTGGACATAGTGTAGTCTGCCGGAGGAGCGGTCATTGGAAAGAAAGTATTGTTACTTCTCTTCGACAGAACGATAATTGGGATCTTGTACCTGCAAGCGAATACAAATACAGTATAAGTATTTATCAAACTTTTCACGTTAGTAAGAATGTGTCAGTATATTGTACCTGTTAGCGAATAGATATGCAGCAGAAGGAATATACATGTAATGTTCCTCTCCAGTAGTCTGATCGGCGTACGGAATGCTTGTCAACAATTCTCCAACTGTATCTGGGCTTAGTAATTTGCTGTAGAAGGGAAGATGAGACTCCAACTCCTCGTACAGCTCTGCTCTAACCTGCCTCCATCTGTCTTTAACGGAGTAGCCTAGATGTCTTGGAAGGGCGTGGTACCCACAATGTCTATCTTTAGGCACATCTTCAATAGACCAAATGTACTCCCGTATCGCAGGATTAAATATATGAATGTACATGTCGAATGTGACACCAACTCTTATTTTCTGTTTCTTCCGTTGAATAGGAAGCTTGTCATTCTTCTTTGGACAAACGAACCTTTCCATGCTTCTTTCAATATGCTCAAATAATGATAGTTCTCTTCTAGTAGACTCGAGCTTCTTCTTCTGTGTTCTTGTAAGTCTTCTTGGTGGTCTACCCTTCGGGGAAACGACAACAGATGGCTCCTGCACATGACTGCTTGCCGGGTGGGCAAGTTCTTGAATTTTACGTTCAATAGACTTCCTCTCAGGTTCTAGTGCAGCACACCATCTTGCATGAAGAAGTTTAACTTCTGGCAAGGAAAAGAAATCGTCGTGACTCTCTACCATAGGCATAACTGACAATTGTCTCCAACGTTGATCAACGACCACTACTGGAATAGGTCTGCCTTGACGTCGATATTCGTTGATCTCATGAGCACAAGGAAGGTCGAGAGAATGTCGATGTGTACAACCACATTCTTCGGTATCAACACCAACTGAATTTGCCCGAGCAATCTCATCAAATATAAACCCCAAAGCATAGTGAGATAATACATGGATTAAATCAGACAAAAGCTTCTCTTTTCTATGTTCGTGCTTTACAATATTCAGGCTCATCTGAAATGAAGCCTTGATCTCGTTCACCGTCGAGTTGGTCATTAGATTAATCGACTGCCAAACTGACACAAAACCGCCGACCGATGAACGTATATATTTCTTCAGTTTTGAGTGTGAACCTTCGGCACGGTTTGTAGTGGTCGTGTCGTAATGCTTCACTTTATTCGTCTATGCTAAGACGAAATCTTTTTTAAATGGATCAACCCATGTGTCTTTGATATAAGATATACATGGTTTGTTGCTACTTTCCCACTTCTCTTTGAACTCCAACCACGCTTTGTCAAAAGCGTTTATAGTACTTGCTCGCCAAACAAGGCCCCAATCGTCGTAGAATTCTGTGAAGCGGTCAATATCAAGTTTGCCGTCTACTTTTTCAAACCTGCTCTTGCATTGTGCTTGAATATTTTGATTAATATGCCATGTACATAGTAGTCTACGAGCATGAGGAAATACGATATCTATAGCATTCATCAAAGCATATTCTCGATCGGTGACAAAAACAGACGGCTCTTTGTGTCCAGTGTAAAGTGTCTTCAATTTGTTCAATGCCCATGTATAGTCATCTACTGTTTTATTCTTCAAGAAACAAAATACAACTGAAAATGATTTACCCGTTGACGTGAAGCCGACAATATGGAAGAGTGGCATCTTGAATTTGTTAGTCTTGTACGTGCAATCAGCCACCAAGACAACGGCAAAGGACCGTGTCAAATGCGTACACTCCGGATGCGTCCAAAACATAGAAGTAATTTTATTGGACGGTGGATGTCTTCTATGGTACTCCACATAGTGATTGTCGGCAAGTAACTTCAAAACTTGTTGCATCGCCATTCTTCCTCTTAGGGTATTTGTCCTCGATCTCGAGAGTGCATTGTAGATTGTCCTCATTGTTGACTTGTTCTGTTCATTCTTCTGGCGCACCGCGAAATAAATTTGCTTCGGACCAACTCCGGAGCAGGACAATTCTTCAACTAACTTCTTCTCCTATTCGTTCAACATTCTGGCATAGGGATGACCGTAAGTGTCTCCGCCACCGTATGATTGTGCATCCCATTTCTGACATCAAATGTCCACTTTCCATTATTTCTTGAGACAAGCACAATCTTGAAAGGACAACCGCACTTTCTGGACCCTACCGCCTTCTCCGAGATTTTTTTTCGGGCACATTCTTCTTTCCTTCGATGAAGCCTAAATGTCCCACCTCTTTCGCATCCAAGATCAGCAGTTTTATGACACGACGGGCCTCGTAATGACCTTGAAATGACAAGGACTGTGTTTGCTTGCCTTCCAACTTGTCTGCACCATTCTAATGCTTTTTCATAAGATTCAAATCAGACATCCGTTGAGAATATATTACTCAAGTCAATGGAAATAGGAGGTGGTATGCCCTACATTTAATTTTAAAGAAAAATTGCCAATCACAATTACAACAAAAATTATAATATCAACAACTTCAAGACTGTCAAGGAAAATTGCCATTCCTTCAGGACTGTACAACAGGACTGCCAGACATTCTGGCAGTCCATCGTGTTTTATAGACTGCCAGAAAGTCTGGCAGTCCTGTTTTACACTAGTTCTACACATAGACTGTCGAGTTTTGTGGCAGTCCTTCGTGTTTTATAGACTGCCAGAAAGTCTGGCAGTCCTATTTAACACTAGTTCTACACATAGACTGCCGAGTTATGTGGCAGTCCTACGTGTTTTATGGACTGCCGGAAAGTCTAGCAGTCCAACTGTACAGTATTTCTACATATAGACTGCCGCATAATCTGGCAGTCCTCGTTACTTCTTGGACTGCCATGTTTTGCGACAGTCCTATTTTACACTAGTTCTACAAATAGACTGCCGCGTAATATGGCAGTCCTTCGTGTTCTATGGACTGCCAGAAAGTTTGGCAGTCCTGTTGTACAGTCGAATGCGTAGCAGTCGGTCGGAAATTTACCGAGAGTTCTTCGGGTGTTTTGTCGTGTTCTTCGGAAGATCCGGGTTCCTCGATTGATAGACGTGATGATCCACTTTTTTCCATAATTTCTACATTGGGACAAAATATAAGATTACTTCAAAAAAACAAATAACCTCAGAAATTTTGTCGTTTAACGGACGTTATCGTACCGAATATTCTAAGAATCTTCCTTGGGAAATCTTCTAGGGTTTAGAGAAATATGGGGTTGAAAAAGAAGTGGGGACCAGACCTAGGGTTTGGAGAAGAAAGAGGGAGAGAGAATGGAGAGTGAGGAAGAAGAAAATAAAATTTAAGAGTTATCTTTTATACCTACCACTTGGATAGCCCTGAGTAATTTTTTCAGTGGCAAACTTGTAAATAATGGAAAACTGTCACTTGGATAGCCCCGATCAAAAAAAGGCTATGCCCTATAATTAGCCTAATTATATGGGCACATCCAGAACTTATCATGGCTAGTCCATTTTGAAGTTTGATTTATCTACAAGTTTGCCATTGAAGAAAGTGATCATGGCTATTCCATTTTCTAGTATAAAAGTCAAAAAGAAAATTTTTTCCCTTTTGTCTTCTTCTTCTCCAAAGTTCAATTTCCACTTTTCTAAGAACCCTAGAATATTCTTCTTGTCCCCCACTCAATCTTCTTGTCTTGAAACGTAGAATAATTATCAACGAATATTCCTAGTACTCGGTATGTTTTCGACTACTAGATGGCAATATTTGTTTAAAAAATTGTTCATTCCAAATTATTGAAGGTTTTATCATAATGTAGGAAATATGGAAGAAATAGGAACGTCAAATCTAGCAATCGATCAGTTTGGCCCTTCCGAAGAACACAATATCTCTCCGAAGAACTCTCGGTAGGTCCCCGACCTACCTACGTACAACAATTCGTAGTCGACATTTGGACTGCCACACGCTCAGGCAGTCCCATGTACTTGGTAGACTGCCAGAGAGTACGGCAGTCCAGAAGTTAATCTTCTGCTCTGCTCCACTGGACTGCCACACTTCTTGGCAGTCCATAAAGTGCTATGGACTGCCAGAAAGTGTGACAGTCCAGTTGAATAGCGTATGAACAACTGGACTGCCACACTTCCTGGCAATACATGAAGTACTATGGACTGCCAGAAAGTGTGGCAGTCCAGTTGAATAGCGTATGAACAACTTGACTGCCACACTTTCTGGCAGTCCATCAAGCACTTAGGACTGTCAGAATTTGTGGCAGTCTAGTTTAACTACAATGTGAGTCCTGAATTGGATATTGTCTTTGGTTTTGTCGTTGATTTAGTTATAAAAAAAATTAAATATTTATTGTAGGGCACCCCATCTCCTATGTGCATTGATTTGAGGAATATATTTTCGACGGATATGGTTTTTGAATCTTACGACGAAGCATTAGAATGGTACAGAGAAGTTGGAAGGCGATCGAACACAATCTTTGTCATTTCAAGGTCGTTACGGCACTGCACTACTAGAAATTTTGCTTATAGTAACGACGATGATCAGTCACTAATGTATATTAATAGTGACTGAATTCCGTCAGAAATGATAGTAGTGACGGATTAATCACATGAGTAACAAAATTAATGTCAGTCGCTACTACGAGCGACGCTAATACTACTAGTGACGGATAAATCCCTAAATCCGTCACTATAATTAGGTATGCCATGTAGATAAGTATTTATCTTTCAATATTAAAAAGTATTAAATATTTATTACTAACTAATAAATCAGTCGCTATTGTTGAGTCATTAATAATTAGTACTAACTAATAAGTCAGTCACTATTGCTAGGTCATTAATAAAATTATTACTAATTAATAAATCAGTTACTACTATTGGGTCATTAATAAAAAAATATTTTAACAAATACTCATATTCAAAATATTAAAACATAAAAATGCCCCCACTATTAAAAAAAAGAATTACCCCAATTCTCAACATCTCAATGAACACTATCCATTCTTGAAGCTGTAAATGATGAAATTGTCCATGTAAGTAAATATTATTTATATATATATTTCTTAATCGATTCTCAAACATGTCATCTATAATTGACAACAAAATCACCATTTCATTTGTCTTTCCCAAGCCATACATCCAGAACAAAAAAAATGTTAAAACTATTATGTTCGATGACCACAATTTTCTCTAAAAAAATACATAAGCAATATCCACCATAAGTAAGAAACAAACAAAGAGATTCTAATCCACTTTTTGCATCAGCAAGAGAGTTCTTGAATTCATAATCTGCCTGGCATTGGTGTTTGTTGATGAAAGTTCTGACTATGAAAGTAGGTCGCATTGGGACTATATTGGCATAAACAACCATGGACAACCATCGTTATACGTCTTAAACTTAGCCATATACTTCTTGCACTTAGCCATGTATCTCTTTTTATCAGCCTTCACAAGTTGTATAGCAAAACTTCTTCTGTATCGCATAAGACCTTAAGAAGTCCTTAAAATGTTTACCTGCGTGGTTAAAACAAGTATAAAAAGGATATACATCAAACAAATATAGAATAAGAATAACTTAAACAAACAAAGAATCTATAGAATTAGATCTTAACATTTATACATGTGTAAAACTTCTGTCCCACATAAAGAATCGGCACAAGCAGCAAAGGTTCTTCCTACATCGGAAAATCTAGTGTATACTACAAATAGAGCAAAAAATTAAGAGAACTGATACCAAGTTCATATTGCAAACCTGCTCTTTTCGCAGCAGCCATTAATGATCAAAAAAAATTTATAGTGACTGTATAATCTGTCACCAGTAAGTATTTATTCCGTCATAAATAGTATTACTAACATTTTTCTTAATCCGACATAATTAGTCTTTTATTTGTGACTGAATATTCATTCCATCACCAACTTTCGTCACTATAAGCAAATTTTCTTGTAGTGCCGGCCGAATCGAAAAACTGTAGATCTTGGTTGTGAAAGAGGTGGGCAGTATAGGGATCATCGTAAAAAAGATAAACTTCTCCTAATAAAATCTTATAAGAAAGCGGCAGGGACAAGGAAATGTGGTTGTCCATTCAAGTTAGTGTTAGGGTGCAAAAATGACGAGAAGTGGACAGTTGTGGTGAGGAATGGGATGCACAATCATCCTGTGTCGGACACGCTTGTTGGTCATCCCTACGTTGGAAGATTGAACGACGATGAAAAAAAGTTAGTTGAAAAATTGTCAACTTTCTAAGTTGGTCCTAAACAAATTTATTCCGTGCTGCGTGAGAAGAATGATAAGAACAAGTCCAGTTTGAGGACAATATACAATGCACTAGCTAGGTCGAGAACAAATACTCTAAAAGGAAGAATGACGATGCAGCAAGTATTGAAGGTACTTGTCAAAAATCATTATGTAGAATACCATAGAAGACTTTTGCAGAGCAATGAAGTCATTTCTATGTTTTGGTTCCATCCGGATTGCACACAATTGGCACGGTCCTTCGCCGATGTCTTGGTTGTTGATTGCACGTACAAGACTAATAAATTCAAGATGTCTCATTTTCACATTGTCGGGTTCACTTCTACCGGTAAAACATTTTCAATTGCCTTTTGTTTCTTGAAGAACGAAACGGTAGAGGACTATACATGGGCTTTGGAAAAGTTGAAGTCACTTTACACTGGACAGAGAGAGCCGTCTGTTTTTGTCACCGACCGGGAATATGCATTGATGAATGCTATTGATATCGTATTTCTTCATGCTCGTAGATTATTATGCACTTGGCATGTAAATCGAAATATTCAAGCACAATGCAAGATAAAGTTCGAGAAAGTAGATGGCAAAGTAGACATGGAACGCTTCGAAGAATTCTACAGAGATTGGACCCTTGTATGGCGAGCAAGTACTAAGGAAACTTTCAACGCAGCATGGTACATCTTCAAAGAGCAATAGGAAAAGAGCAACCCGGCATGTATATCTTATATCAAAGACACATGGCTTGATCCATATAAAGAAAATTTTATCTTGGCATGGACGAATACGGTGAAACATTACGGCACGACCACTACCAACCGTGCCGAAGGATCACATTCAAGACTGAAAAGACATCTGCGTTCATCGGTCGGAAGTTTTGTGTCAGTTTGGGAAGCAATCAATCAAATGACCAATTCGACCGTGAACGAGATAAAGGCTTCATTTGAGATGAACCTCAATATTGTGATGCACCAACATAAGAAAGAACATCTCTTGTCTGATTTAATCCATGTAGTGTCCCACTCTGCATTGAATTTACTACTTCCTGAGATAGATTGGTCGTACGAATTCAGTCGGGTTCGATACCGAAGTATGTGGTTGCACATATTGACATTCTCTCGACCTTCCTTGTGCACACGAGATCAACGAATATCGACGTCAATGTAGACCTATTCCAATAGTGGTCGTTGATCAACGTTGGAGACAGCTGTCGATCATGCCTATAGTGGACATTCATGATAATTTCTTTTCCATGCCACAGATGAAACTTCTTCATGTAAGATGGTGTGCCGCACTAGAACCTGAGAGGAGGTCTATTAAGCTTAAAATCCAAGAACTTTCCAATCCGGTAAGTAGTCGTCTACAGGAGCCATCTATTGTCATTGCTCCGAAGGGTAGACCGCCAAAAAGAACACATAAGAAAAAGCTCCAGGATACTAAGCGAGAACCCTTACTCTTTGAGCATATTGAAAGAAGCGTGGAAAGTGTAGTCATTCCGAAGAGGATGAACAAGCTCCCTACTCACAGAAAGAAGCAGAAAAAGAGTATTGTTACAGCGCTTGATGTGTATATTAGTGCTTTTTTGCCCGCCATACGGGAATATATTTGGTCTATAGATGATGTGCCAAAATACGGACATTGTGGATTTCATGAGCTTGCACGACATCTAGGCTACCCCTCCAAAGGCGAATGGAGACAAGTCAGAGCAGAGCTATATTCTGAGTTGGTGTCTCGTCTTCCATTCTACAGCAAAATACTTGGCCAAGAAGATGCTGGAGAATTGTTGACAAGAATTCTATGCGATACCCAGACCACTGGAACAGAACATTACTTGGACGTACCTTCTGTTGCATATCTATTCACTAACAAGTACAAGATACCAATTATCGTTCTTTCCCAGAACATCAACAATACATTCTTTCCAATGTGCGCTCCTCCGACGGACTATAGTATATCCAATCTACATACCATTGGACTCGACAAAAATTACTTCGTTATCCTGCGGTTGCTCGGTCACTCTCATATTCCTCCTCCTGCGGCAGTTTGGTATAAACATGCTCCGGAAGAGTCGATCGCTTGGATAGCACCATACACCGATGCTATAAATGCTTACAAAAAGATCACGAATTACGTGGAACATATACCAAGGCCGGAGGGACACTACGATGTATTAATTAACTGATGTATAGAAGAATGGAAGCAATATATCACATTTTGTAATATTTTGCATAGAAGAATGGAAGAATTATATCACATTTTGTAACATTTTGCATAGAAGAATGAAAGAAATATATGAGAATCTCTTATTGTCACTTGAGTATCACATTTTGAGTATCTCTTATGACTGTGCAATATAAGAATGAAAGAAATATATGACTATATATGCAATATATCACATTTTATCACTTGAGTATCACATAGTTAGTATCATTATTGACTGAGTATCAACATGGACTGCCCAGTTCCTGCCAGGAAACAGGGCAGTCCAACTCACAGCAAGTTCTGAGTTGGACTGCCCAATTTCCTGGCAGTCCACATATTGATGCCAGGAAACTGGGCAGTCCAACTCACAGCAAGTTCTGAGTTGGACTGCCAAAAAACTGGGCAGTCCATGTCACGCCCCGATTCCGTAGAATCGATAGACGTCCCCCGGGCGTTATGCCATACGAGCCTAAATTGCGCTCGCACAAGGCATAGTCATAAGGTTATCCGAAACACAACAATAAAAGAATGCACAGAGTAAACTGAACACACATTATAAAGAAGGAAACTTAAGCTTTATTAATAATGAACATCATTTTACAAACTCGATACAAGGGCGTCGCACGGACTTTTTTTTTTTCAAACTGACTCTATTACAAAATGGACGTCGATGAGATAGCCATTTCATACATTTCATCCATTGATTATACAACCAGCATTACAAAACCACCTGGGATGGTGGAAAGTCGCTCCATCTTTCTTCTGATCTTCAACAGCAGAGTCTTCATAAGAGATTGGATCTAAGCTTCGACCGCATGGACGAAGTTTCAAAACACACGAGCGTTGCCTCCCTTCACGCGGCACGCTCCTTCCGATTTATCATACCTGTAGAGAGAGCAAGGATCAGCATAATCAACATGTACTAGTGAGTGGCTAATTAATTTTCAGGCTCTCATTTGGTTCAAGAATTTAGATAAAAATTATACGACTTGCTTTTAGTGATCTTTCTAGCCATCCTAGATATTTTCATACGAAGCATTTTGACGAAACGTAAACCACGTAAGTTATACCAGAATTTTCCTCGGCAGAGCGCGCCGTGTAACATAAAACTTACCATCACCTTCCCTGTTAGTTGATAACAATTTATATCAAGTGTTTAAGGTGGAGGTCATTGGCATTAACTAGCCATCCTGGACATAGCCTGGTAAACGGGACCCTTGCAACGCAAGTAGCGAGCTCCGATGCAAGTCCCCATATTACCGATTGCCTATTACCCAGCTCGACTATAACTTGTTTCTTTCTAGGTCGAGTCGGTCCCGTGGCCCCGGGTTGCCGCTCGAAGAAACCACCGCCCTTGTCAACAAGTTGTCCATGACCGTGATAAGTTAACAATGTATATTTTAGGGTACCATTGGGGCTTGTTATATAATCGATCCATTTACTTGGTTGTTTTGTAGGCCTGAAATAATTCTATCTCTTTTCTACACATCTCATCTTTTCTCTCCTAGAACATAGGACTTGTATTTTTCAAGCGAATCATTCAAATTCGATATCATTACCCGAGTTCTCATTTTTGAAATATAGGATTGAGACGAAGGAGGTCAGCCACTCACCTTGAGTTTTTTGCTTGAGGCGAGAGACTTGTTGGCCGCGCTAGGCGTCGCCTACACGATTACCTGAAATCGCTCAAGCAACCGATTAGAACACTGTATTATGCAAGAAGTTCGATAGAAAATGCGAGTTCGCAATGCAAGCCATGAAAACCATCGAAAACATTCACGAAAACGCATTCAGAAAACTAAAGCCAAAACCAACACAAGCGGCGTAAAAAATAGAGCAACGGGAGGTCTCTCCCGACTCAGCCGCAGAGTAAATCCTTGAGGCGCTACCCGCTGAATATGAAACTTGGTTCCGAAGAAGCCATTCCATAATGGAGAATAGATCTTAATTCAACCGTTCCCGTTCGATCGATTCGATCGATCCCGACCTATCGGTCCCGACCGAATCGATAACGACATTGTTCCTTTCTCGCGTACCCCGTGGACGAAGAACGGAACACGATGTAGGGACGGGGTACTATACCATAACCAACTAAGAAAAAGTTTCGTCCTCGAAACTTAAGAACAGAACCTACCTCTATGAAAATAATGAAGGAAACTTTTCCTTCATCTTTGACTCGAGTTCCCATGTCGACTCTTCCGCCGCATGGTTCCTCCAGAGTATGCGAACGAGAGGGATTGCCCGATTTTGAAGCAGTTTATCCTTGCGTTCTAAGATTTGAACTGGCTCTTCAACGTAGGATAAGTCAGACTTCAGCTCCAGCTGGCCAAAATCTACCACGTGGCTAGGGTCGTGTACGTACTTCCACAACTGAGAGACGTAGAAGACATTGTGTACACCTTCAAGCGCCGGCGGTAGTGCAATTTTATAAGCCACTGGGGTGACCCGCTCGAGTACTTCGAACGGCCCAACGAATCTCGTCCTCAACTTTTCCTTCGCACCGAACCGAGTAACTCCACGCATGGGCGATACTTTAAGAAATACATGATCGCCTTCTTGAAACTCGAGGGGTCGACGATGAACGTCCACATATCTTTTCTGACGACTCTGCGGTCTTTAATCTTTCCCGAATGAGCCAAACTTTTTGCACAGTCTATTCCACCAGTTTTGGGCCGAGAATCTGTCGCTCTCCGACTTCGTCCCAACAAATGGGTGATCGGCACTTTTGTCCGTACAAGGCTTCATACAGCGCCATTTGAATGCTGGATTGATAGCTATTGTTGTATACAAATTCAGCCAGAGGTAGATGAACATCCCAGCTTGATTTGAAGTCAATTGCACATAGTCGTAGTATGTCTTTAAGAATCTGATTAACGTGCTCCGTTTGGCCGTCGGTCTGAGGATGGTAAGCTGAGCTGAACTGCAACTTGGTACCCAGCGTCGACTGAAGGCTACTCCAGAATTGCGACATAAACAGTGAATCCCGATCAGAGACGATGGATACTGGAACTCCGTGCAGCCGTACTATCTCCTCAAGATAAATCTGCGCCAGGCGATCAACGCTCCAAGTAACTTTGATTGCAATGAAGTGTGCTGACTTGGTTAGTCGATCGACGATGACCCAGATGGCATCATTTCTCTATGGAGTCTTCGGCAGACCAACAATAAAATCCATGCACACGTGCTGCCATTTTTATTTCGGAATCGCCAGATTCTGCATCTTCCCGCCCGGTCTCTGATGCTCAGCTTTCACCTGCTGATAGGCCATGAATTGTGACACGAAGAGCGCCACATCTCTCTTCATCCCGTGCCACCAGAAGGTCATGCGGAGGTCCTTATACATCTTGGTACTGCCTGGATGTAAGGTATATTTCGCATAATGCGCCTCCGATTATATCTCCTTTCGTAGTTCTGAATCATCCGGAATACATAGTCGGCCATTCAATCTCAGCACGCCGGTCTTATCTTCCGCAAAGTCGGTCGTACTACTTGTTAAAACTCGCTCGCACATTTTTTTCAAGTTATACGGATCATCCTTCTGAGCAGTCTTGATCTTTTCCAGCAAACTCGGCTCTAACTGCAGTTGTGCCAACCGTATATCCTTGAATCGAACTCAGAGGTCGATACCCATTTCTTCTAGATCCTATAGTAGTCTACGGTTGATGAATAGCGAGGCAAGATATTTTTGACTCAGAGCATCCGCTACAACATTTTCCTTGCCCGGAGTGTAGTCGATCGTCAAGTCATAGTCTTTGATCAGTTCGAGCCAACGCCTCTGTCGTAAGTTCAATTTTTTCTGGGTGAAGAGATACTTAAGGCTCTTGTGGTCGGTATAGATCGTGCACGCCACGTCATACCGATGTTTCACTTAACAAAATGCCTGAAAATCGGATTTTGAAAATAAAAAGAGAAAAAGTACACGAAGTACAAATTTGATTCTGGGAAGTATTGCTATGGAAGTCTGATCTGTAAATGATCACTTTGTTCCTTGGACCATACGATGATGATGAAGATCACTGCTAGAAGATGAACAATTGGAAGAACTAAGTCACCAGAAAGGTATCGACGCACTTGGGCACTGATGGCGAGGCCGAATGCTTTTCTGCTTTGCTTTACTCTGTTCGGGAAGAAAAGTTGAAAAAGAATGCTCCAAAAATCAAAGTCTCTGGGCTCTGATCTCTATGTATTCTCTCCTTTCTCTCTGTCTGTCTCTATCTGAGAAAAATTAGTCTATTTATAGACTTGGGCTCTCGTGCGTAAAAACTCAGCAAAAGTTCCGTCTTTACGCAAACAACTGCCACCCATGATTGGAGTTATCCTCTGCATACGTTGACACGTGTCCCATCATTTCAGTAAGAATAGGATGCATGTACACACGTTCTTCGAGATATGTGGCATGAAAGCCATGTAGGCAAACTATGTTCTGAATTGGAATAGGGCGTAAAAACAACCCAAATATACCCTGAGCGTAAAGTAGTAGACTAGACGTACAATAGTCCTGATGTAGGCTTCCCGCGTAAAGTGGTTGTTAAATAACCTTGAGCATAAAAGTAGCCCAAATAAACCTTACGCACACGTCAACCGTAGAGCGTAAAAACTCGTATAGTCTCCGTGCGTAAAAGAAGCCATATTATGAGCGTAAAAATAGCTCAGTCCACATACTAAACGACAAATTGGTCTCTGTGTAAAACAAATTCTTTCCAATTCTGTGATATATGCCATCAATAAATCTTCATGTCAGACTTTGCATTAAATGCAAGACTTGACAGCTTTGTCCAGCGTAAAAGTGGCTAGCCTGTCTTGGGCGTAAAATTATTAGCTTTGACCCGGGCGTAAAATGATTAGCCTGCTTCGGGCGTAAAGTGATTAGCCGCTCTTTGGCGTAAAGTGGATCGATTTGAATGGAATGATCCTTATCTTTGACTCATTCTTATGAAGCACTTTTTACGCTCCTACAAGACCCCCTTCAAAGTTTTCAAATATCTTCAAAATTTGAAACACTTTGAACAGAAGCATAAAAGTTGAGATTTGACCAGTCAGCGTAAAATTTGGGATACTCAACAGTCATCCGCGTAAAAGTGGGGATATCCAACAGTCGGCGTAAAATCAAGAAATAGTGTCGGTCAACACTTAACCGTCACGATGAATTTTCTTCTCGAAACTTTCGAATGCCTTTTCACCTCCCCGAGTTTGCATTAATAATGAGCAGTTTCCCATAAGGAATATGAAGAGTTGATTTGATTGTATAACTAAAGAGGAATTCTTCATTCTTGCCATTCATCTTCATAGTGACATGGCGCCAAAGAAAGAGATTAACAATGAAGAGGCTTCTAGCTCCAGGCTTGATTTTGAGCGAGCATACAATTTTGTAGGGTGCTTTGGACTGACTCTAGCAGTCTTCAGTCGCATCGATGGTGGTCCTCCAACTGCGTATGAGGGATCAGGAGATGCAGAAGCGTTTCTTAATTTGATACGTTGCTCCGGAATTCGCAACATGCACGACTTAGATGTCTCCCTTCGTCAGCCCAACGAAGGAGAGAAAAAATAATATTCCATGTATTGCGACTCTTTTATGTGTAGGGGTCCACTCCCCCCTTTTTTATAAATAAAATCTTGATGTTAATCTCATCTGATGGTACATAGAATTGTTCAACACTTCTTTAACTGCATTTATGGTTGTTTATTCTCAAGAGAAACAAAACAACACGTGGGATCTGCTTTGTGGTCACGAGCGCCTATCTAGTAGGATCTTTTTCGAAATAGACTCATGCCAACCGTTTCCTCAACCCTTATAAATAGCTGAGTTTAGAGAATGTTTTATACATCCTCATTCACATTGTCATTTTTTTGGAGATAGCTTTCTGCCTCTTTGCAAGAATTTACGCTTCAACAAATGACGATCCTTTCTGATGTTGTTCTTCTGTACGCTCGGTCACCAGATATTGATTCAACCAGAGCCGAACCATTTGGCCTTTATGGTAAGTTTGGTCGTAAACCATTGTTTGTCTTTGATCTTTTTTTTGAAAAACAGATACTTACGAGCGTAAACCCTTGATAGATGTAGAATCTCATAGGAAAGATGCACAGGAGTAAAAAGCTTTATTGAATAATATACTCCTAAAACATTGGCGTAAAAAGCCTTGTTGAAATGAGGAGCACATGAAACAATAGCGTAAAAGCCTTGTTGAATAGGGTGCACATGAGACACTGGCATAGAGAGCCCTGTTGATTGAATGCTCATGAATCACGGGCGTAAAAACATCAAGCATAAAGTCTTGTTGTCTGTTGAAGATAAAACAAGATGCGTAAGCCTCTGTTTTCAGTTTTAATTAACTAATATGCGTCTGATGATACTTCTGTCTAAAACACTTCTTCTTTGTTGTTTTCTGCAGAAGTTTAGCTGAAGAGCTTTTCCAGAACTGGTATTGGCGACTTTGACGCTGTGAGAAGCGTTTTTCTGATATCAACATCAGTGAGCTCATGCGCTTTTGACGCGCAAATCAGACAACTCAGAACTTTCCGTGGGATAAAAGGGTCTTCCTCAGATGGTAGGAAGAGCCTTTATACACGGAGAGTTGGATGGTGGAGTCAACTCTAACCCAAGAAATTGGGTAGTAGAGTTCCTTTCACGGCAGAACTAGGAATCGTATCCCAATGCTGGATACATTCCTATCTCCTTTGAGAGGCCGCCACTCCTCCACCAGTTGTATTGGCAGCAACACGTCTTTGGGCTGCCATACTCTGGGATTCTCCTCTCGTCTGAGAGAGAAGACCAGAGTTTGATTCCTACTGCTCTGGTTGCCACTGAGGCTCAGACAGCAAGGAATTGACACCAACAACGAATCCGATGAAGAAGATCTAAAGAAGAAATAGATCTCGATTAGGTCATCGTTGTTGTATAGAATGAAAATCCAAGATTGTAATAGATTTCCATTATGATTTGTAAGAAAGTCTAAGAAATGTAATAGACTTTTATGATGAAATAAGAATGGAAATGACAAGTCTTCTACACTCAATGATTTGTATCTATCCAAAAGTAGTATGGACATGATAGATAATAAAGTCTTGTTTTCTGTTTAGAGTATACAATACTATCAGAGGTATTATGGACATGACAGCATGTAAGAACTCAGAGAAAAAGTAGATTAATATCTATGAAGAGGTCAAATGGAAATGATAGATAAGAAAAGTAAGTGGATTTAATATTTATCCAAAGGTCATGAAAACATGATAAATAACGAATCCCACTTTTTTTTTGATCAATTGATAAAATAGAAGATTTAAAATCCCTCTCCAAGGAAACAAGAAGTCAGCTTAACCAAACCTTGGTAGCTGGAGAATAAGGAGACAGACGTCATGAGCATATTTGTCCATATTAATGGATGAATGAACCAACATAACTTCTTAGAAAAAGAAAATATTGATTCAATTCCATAATTAAATGGATGAACCTGATAAAATGAACGGACAGACCTTTTCGGGAATGAAAGGTTGTTTTCAAAGACCAGTTCATCAACAGATCTCTCCTATAAATAGGCAAAAACTCTTTGTGACGTTTCATTCTTATTTCCACTCCTCTATTGGAAATGTCTTCCAAGGATATACAGCAAAAGAATGAAGTCTCCATAAAGGTTGAGGACGTCATCGAGACACACCCCATCGAGCCAATTGTGTCAGGCCCAACCGAAGTAAGCAAGAACTCTTCTACGCCCAAGCCACCATAAGATATCCTTGCTTTCTTAGTGGAGCCAAGGAAAACTCCTGAAGAAGAAGCACTGAGGATGGCTGTCTGCAAATTCTTCATGAGTTCTGGCAACGATGCTTTCTATGCATTGGCTGACTATGTATTCAATAAGGAAGGCGAAGGGAGTGGCCCTCGTCCTTAATCTTTT
The DNA here is from genome assembly GCA_029216955.1 of Iris pallida. Classification (NCBI taxonomy): domain Eukaryota; kingdom Viridiplantae; phylum Streptophyta; class Magnoliopsida; order Asparagales; family Iridaceae; genus Iris; species Iris pallida. The sequence goes on from JANAVB010005598.1 coordinate 21,216,793, forward strand.
GTCTTGAATAAAAATAATAATAAAAGAAACTTTATTTTTCATCATCATTTTTTTTATACATAGTACTTCTTAAGAAATTTGCCATTGATTGGCATCATGAGTAGATCTCCATTAGGCTTTGATAACCGATAGGTGCCATTAGAAAACACAGTCTCAATTACATAAGGACCTTCCCATTTCGCTTAGAATTTTTCTTTGCTTTTGTGAGTCATAATCATCGGTCTTCGAACGTCTAATACTAACTCGCCAATCTTGAATACCCTCTCTTTAACTTTACGATTGAAAGTTCGAGATATACGGGCTTGATATAGTTCAATATGTTGTTGTGCTTGAAGACGCTTCTCGTCCAATCCTTCAAGTTCTTGGAGTCGTAAGCGATCATTGTTCTCTATAGTTAGCTCATTAGCAATAGCTATTCGAAGAGATGGAATCTGGATTTCCAAGGGAAGAACAGCCTCACATCCATAAACCAATGAAAATGGTGTAAAACCAGTAGAAGTTCGGACTGTTGTTCGATAAGCCCATAAACATTCCCCAAGTTTCTCATTCCAATCACGTTTATTAGAAGAGACAAACTTTTTGAGAAGTTTAATGATAGTCTTATTGAAGGCTTCGGCTAGACCATTAGCAGCTGGATTATAAGCCGTAGAAGCCAAATTTTGAATTTGATTCTTATCACAGAACCGATAAAATGCCTGACTGGCAAATTGTGGACCATTGTCATGAATTATCCGTCGAGGAATCCCGAAGCGATAAATGACATGATGTTTGATGAAGCTGATCACATTAGATATTTTCACTTCAGCAAGGGGAACTGCTTCTGCCCACTTAGAAAAATAATCTGTTATAGCTAATATGAACCGATGTCCTTTAACAGAAGGAGGGTTAATAGGACCAATAACATCCATACCCCAAGCTTCGAAGGGCCAAGAAGCTGCTGTAGGATGTAGAAATTCAGAAGGTTGGTGAATAAAATCGGCATAAATCTGACATGCTTTACACCTTCTGGCGTAATCCACAGCATCTGCTATCATGAAAGGCCAATAGTATCCCATCCTTCGAATGCGATCCTGTAATTTCGGACCTGGTTGATGAGCACCACAGACACCATCATGAGCCTCACGGAGTATCAGTTTAGCTTCACTTTCTGAGAGACAGCGCAGCAAGAGTCCATCATATGAGCGACGATATAACATATGTAAAGATGAATCATAATAGAATCGAAATGATCGTCTTTTAATTGATGCAGCTTCTTTTGGATCTTCAGGTAAAATCCCATGAACCGCGTAATCAATAAATGGAGTTCTCCAATCCCTCTGTTGAGAGCTTGATTCTGTAGTATAACTCTGTTCAATACACAAATTATTTTTGACACAGAATAAATCTTGGTCCAACAAAGTAATTATATTTTGCCTTCGAATTGGAACAGCCAAGTCTGCAGCTAGGCTAGCAAGAGCATCAGCCTCCACATTCTGAGAACGTAGTACGAATTCAATGAAGAATCCTTTGAATGAAAGGACCAATTCGACTACTACTTGATGATACGGGATGAGATCAGGATTTCTGACTTCATAGGTCCCTCTAACTTGATTAACAATCAGCTGAGAGTCTCCATAGGCTTCCAGAAATTCAATATCTAATTATTTTGCGACTTGGAGACCAATCAATAGAACATTATATTCTGCTACATTATTGGAGCATGGTTCATTGAGAGAATAGGCACGGTATATGACCATTTTGTCAAGAGAGACCAAGACGATTCCTACCCCAGAGACAATATTACCTTTAGGTCCAACCCGTGATGCTTCGTCAAAATATAGTTGCCAAATGTCATTTTTTAAAGTCATATTGCAATCTAGAACTTCATCTGGAATGTCCTCATATAACTTTGATGTTTTCGGTATAGGATGAGCAGCTAAGAAATCAGCTAATGCTTGACCCTTCACTGATTTTTGAGGTATATAAACCATGTCATAAGGGTGAGCAGCATCGCCCAGGTAGCTAACCTAGAGTTAAGAATGCTTGGTTTTCTCATCAATACCCGAATGGGGTTTATTCTGGAGATGACACGGATAGTCTGTCCTGTCATATAATGTCTTGTCTTCTGGACAGCAAAAACCAAGGCCAGACATTCCTTTTCTACAGGAGTATACCTGTGTTCTGCTCCGACCATCATTCGGCTAAGATAATAAATCGCTTGTTCATGCCCTATATCACTTTTTTGTGCAAGAAGAGCACCGAGTGAATGATCCAAAGCTCGAACATATAGCAAAAATGGTCTTCTATCACTGGAGGTACCAAAACAGGTAGATTTGTAAGATATTGCTTGATGTCATTGAAGGCTTTCTGACATGCCTCATCCCAAACAAATGATACACCCTTCTTTAATAGACGGGTGAAAGGTTGGCATCTTCCAGAGAGATTGGATATGAATCTCCTGATATATGCAATGCGACCTTGGAAGCCACGGAGTTCTTTTAAATTGTGTGGAGGACGCATTTCAAGAATTGCTTTAACCTTATCAGGATCAACATGGATACCCTGAGAAGTAATGACAAATCCTAAAAACTTGCCACTGGAAACCCCTAAGAAAGACTTAGTAGGGTTCATTTTCAATTGATGTTGGCGCATCAATTCAAATACTGTCTTCAAATCTTGAATGTGATCATCTTTTGACCGACTTTTAACAGCAATGTCATCTACATAACATTCTACTGTCTTCCGTAGATGTTCTTGAAAGATGTTGCTCATGGCCCGTTGATATGTGGCTCCAGCATTTTTAAGACCAAACGGCATCACCGTATAGCAGTAAACCCCAAGGGGTGTACAAAAAGCAGTATGCTTCTCATCTTCTGGATGCATCATTATCTGATTATATCCTGAGAATCCGTCCATGAAAGTCATGCGCTCAAAACCACATGTATTGTCTATTATGACATCAGTAATTGGAAGTGGAAATTTGTCTTTTGGACAAGCTGCATTAAGATCTCAAAAATCTATGCAAACTCAGACTTTTTCGTTCTTCTTTATAACATGAACAATGTTGGCAACCCAATCGGGGTGTTGTTCTTCACGAACAAAACCACACGTGATCAGCTTTTTGACTTCTGCTTCAATCGTATCCATCATGTCTGGCCGAAAATGCCGTTGCTGTTGTTTTATAGGCTTAGCATTAGGAAGAATATTGAGTTTATGAGTAGCAACTTTGGGATCTAAACCTGGTATATCCTCATAACTCCATACAAAAATATCAATATATTCTTTGATTAGTTTTATCAATTCTTCCTTTTCATCTTCAGAAAGATTCTTACTGATGAATATTTGTTTGGGCGTAGTTCCATCTCCAACGTCAATCTGGACAATTTCGTCCTCTGTAGGTGGTTGTCGTTGTTCGAAACGAAGTTCCCATTGAGTGTCCATCTGTTGAGCCCAAGGATCATTCTCAAATGGCTCGAATTCATCATCAATTTGAACCATGTAAGCTGAAAATATTTGCTCAGATTCATCATAATAGTCTCCTTTAACACATGAGGAGTGAGAAATATCGGATTCGATGAATTAAACTTCTTCTGAATCTGATGATTGTGAAGAACTAGAAGAGAATTCTTCTTGTATATCGTCATTAAACATGTAGGATGGATCATATCCCAATCCATGACAAATTTTCTGGTAAAACAGATCACCATATAATGGTAGTCGTCTACCTTTGCCTTGATTGAGACCTTACATAGTCTTTAAATCATATCCCATATTTTGGATAATTTTGAGAGATTGTTGACTATATCTGTCAATTCGGATTCTTCCTTTATCTTTATCTCTTAAATCATCTGTCTGAGCAACAGGGATATTTCTAGCCAGGCCAAACACAATTTGGCGCTTGTTTTTCTTATCAGACGGAACCACGAAATAAGATTCTTTATGACATCTATAAGTTACACAAGCTTGCGATGAAGCGGCTACAGGAAGAAGATAGGGAAAAGATGTTAGAAACCTTTGAGCATAAGGTCCAACATCGACATGAGGAGGAAATTTTTTTTCCTTATTGTCAATGTATAAGGTTTCCTTTGTGTCTATGTCGTCTTTATATTGATGACTTTGATTATCAGAAGATAAAGTCATTCTTTCAATAAACTTGACAGCCATATACTTGAAAAGGAAATCTTCATTGATATCAAAGAGTACAGAATGATCAATATTTACATCATTTACAATTTGACTGCTACGCTTCGGATTAATCACTAGTGGACTATCATCCGACTTCTGCGTAGATTTGCCAAGATTGACAATCAAAGGAGATTCTGGATCATTTGTACGAACTGTACGCCCTTTGACTTTGATCACAAGAGGTTCGAAGATCACCAATCTGAATCTTCAGACGAATCTTCCCCAGTGGTTTGCTCTTTCCAGAGTTGAAACCAACTATTGTGGTACTAGTGTAAGTCAGATCACTAGTAGGAATCCTCAATGGTCTTAGCATACTTTGAAGAATTATGCTAATGGAAGACCCAGGATCAATGTAAATTTTGTTAAATTTAATGGATTCAATATACCCAGTGTAGCACAAAGGCCTGTCATGCTTGTTATGCTTCAACAGCATATCTTCTTGTGTAAAGGTGATGTTGGGAATTGCTTCCATCACACTATGACATTGTGGGCATGATACTGGTATATTGTCAGGAGTTTTGAGTTGAGCTAAGCAGGAATCAGCTTGCAGCAAAGCTTCACTCAAAGTTTCGCGGCTTTCTCTAGAAAGGCGAAGCAACTCGAAGATAGATAATCTAGCCGGAGTATTAGCTAACTGGGCTAGAATATCAAATTTATAGGATTTTATCACCACCCCCTGACTGGAAGTAGACTTCAACGGGACATCGAAGCATACTATCTTCTGTTTCCCCTTTTCAACCACAACAGGAGCAAAAGACGGTTGAGTTGATGGTGTTTCAATATTCTCAGCTTCCTTGGAGGATCCCTCATAATCTTTGTGGTACTCTTTTCCAGATCTTGTACCAGCAAAAGTTTCATCTTCAGACTCAGAAGAAGGAAGTACCATATTGTAGGATTTAATCTTCCTTTCCTTAGCCTTCTTCTTGTGAGGATTATTATGAGGAACCTCAGAACCCAATCCAACAGTGGATTTTTGACTTTGAATTTGTAAAGGAAGTCGTATCCCTTTATCATAATTCAAACCTTCTGCCTTTTGAAAATCATAACCTATCTTCTTCATGAGAAGGATAGATTGTTGACTGTACAAGTGAGTAGGCAGTGGACTTTCAACAGGTGGTTCCATAGAGGAAGAAGAAGAAATCCCTGTAACTATGGGAGAATGAGGATTCGGGATGCGAAGAAAAATCCCTGTAGGAGCCTTTTCATAAGTAGCGAAGACTTGTTGTGCTCTGTATAAGGGAATACTATTCATGACTAGCCACTGCTGATGAGTAAGCTTGAGCTTGGCAGGAGGAGCCAGACTTGGAGGACATATGTTCAATCCTCTCAGTCTATCTTCCAAAGGAATGCCGTCCAATAGATGATCCAAATTATCAGGATCTGGAATAACATGAGAAATCATGTTGCAGGTTTTGACTTTCTTACCTTTCTTGGATTTTGAAGTTTTACCTTCATCTTCCATTTCAGGTATTAAGTCAGGATGTACCCACATAATTTCACCATTCTTTAATGTAAGAGGCAACAATCCTTCATTTTCCTCCCTGGCAGGCGGGATATTCAAAATCTTCATCATCGCCTTCGGAATTGGGACAATTCCATCTGGTACTTATTGTGGAGAAAAATCTCCAAATTGAAAAGAAACCATATTGGTTGTAACCGTATGGTCATCATTGGTTAAAGCAATGGCACCACCATTTATCATCTCTTGGATTTTCTTCTTAAAAACATAGCAAGCACTGGTAGGATGATTAATGTATCTATGATAGATACAATATTTGGGATTGTCAGTCAGATTCACCTCATTGGGCCTCTTTGGCTCCGGAATCTGGAGTTTGCCACTCTTCACCAGACATTGGAATATCCCTGGGATATCACTTTCGTCAAAAGAGTATTCTTCTTTTGGCCTGGAAGATTCCTGATTATTCGGCGTCGTTTTATTCTTGGAAAGATTGACCATAAGAGTGTCTTTTCCTTTTATATTACGATTACCGGAATTATTACCAGGATTACTTTTCTTTCCTTTATCCTCAGAGGCAAAAATCATCCCATGTTCACGAGCCAACCTACCATTGGTCTCGGCGGAAACTGCTGCTATGATAAATGAAGCCCAATCTGTGAATTGGAAACCCGTAAAGACAGCGATAGATGGTCGCAGATTCATCTTACATGTATCAATCAGCGCTGAATCTGGCATACCAGGGGGCATCTTTAAAGTTGTCTGTCGGAAACGTTCAATGAACGTCCGAGTATCTTCTTTCTCCTTTTGCTTGATTTCTATTAAGGAGGACATGTTCATGTCCATATCTCCCTCATAGAAATGGGAGAGAAACATTGCCTTAAATTCGTCAAAAGACGAAATACAATTGTCGGGTAAACTACGATACCAGTCGTAAGCTAAACCCGTCAAGCATCCAATGAATACTCTAGTGAGAAGAGCTTCATTTTTCTGCAAATGTACAGTCATAATATCAAAGTAATTGATATACTGACTAGGAGAAGCCTTTCCATCAAACAATACCATGGACTGTGGCTTGAATTTCGGTAGAAAAGGTACATCATTCCAATGAGGAGGATAAGGTTGCTTAATCCCTAACCTCTGGAGTTGATCCTTTTGCTTCAAAACTTCAAACTGTGCTTTGAGCTCACGCACTGCTTGAATGGCTTCACTAGTTTGTGGAAGCATATTTGATTGAAAAGTTGTTGGTTGTACCATAATCCCCACCGGAGATGGTACATCTTCTGGAATAATGGGATCTGGAGATGCAGAATTTTGGTTAATAGCAGGTTCTTGGATATTCAAAGGTATATCAACCCCTTGGCTATCTTGAGTTGGTGCTGCTGCCTGAACCGGTGTTACAATTGCTGGTTGAACAGTTTGTTGAGCTGTTATTATCTGGTGCATGCTTTGCATCATGTTAAGCATATCTTTCAATGATTGCTCAATAGCAGTAAGACGTTGTTCTGTATTAACAGATGACGTCTCTGGTTCATCTCCAATAGCGTAGGATTCAACCTCTCTTGAAGATACAGAAGGATTAGTATAGAAGTATGAATCAACACTATCAGTTTTGGACTCAAGAGATTGAGTACCCCCAGCTTCAGAATCAGAAGTCTGCAATTGTCTTTGTCTTCTTGATCGAGTATTCTGAAATGCTCCTTCAAAAGAATCAAGAAGTCTGTTGAATTGTTATTGACCTGGGGTTTGGGACGTGTTCCGTCTAGGACGTCGTCCTCTGTTGGTGTGAGATGCCATGTTGACTGACGCATATGACAACTCATCAGCTTGTTGTTGGGGTGCATTAAAATTCAAGCGATCAAAAACTGACCATTTGGAAGCCGAGCAACAACATTTGATCACAATCTGGTGACACTCACAGTGATGATTTTCTTGGGGGAGCGTCACGGGAGATTGTCTATTTTTACGCTTTTGCATTAGCAATTCACGTAAATCAGAAGGAGTAGAAGGAGTAGTCTTCTTTATTACATTTGGGGTAGCAAAACGTTTAGTCCCTTGTGTATAAAGAAGATTACTGGCTGCATTCGTAGAACCAAACTGTACATTTTTACGCGTTTGGAGTTGTGTGCGCAAATCTTGAGATTTTTGAGCACGAAGGACTCCATTTTTATTGCGTGTAATTTGTAGGTTTGGTACTTTGCGTAGAGCAGTATAAGAAGGCTGTTGGTGTAGAACTGAAGATTTACCAACAACATTTTTACGCTGTATGCATTTAGGTACATTCACATTAGATGTAAAAATATCGTTGCGAATTTTATCTACACTGTCACAGACAGGAGACTTACCTTTACGCGAAGAGCGTAAAAATTGATTATCTACCACGTCACAGACGGGAGATTTTTCTTTATGCGAAGAGCATAATTTTTGTGTGTCTACCACGTCACAGACGGAAGACTTATTTTTACACTTAGAAGCACAAGCATTAGAGTCTGCCTCATTACAAATGGGAGACTCGTTCTTATGCACTGAGCGTAAAACTTAGTTTTTACCCACTGGACGTAAAACCTGATTATCTTCACCGTCACAGACGGGAGATAACTTGCCACACTTAGAGTGCAACGCTGAAGTAAGGACTGCCTCGTTACGAACGGGAGCCCCTATGACAGGAGTGGAAAGAATTCCCTTGCCCTCAGAAGCAACAGAGAGATCAGAAGCTATTTTGGATTTAGGAATCCAAACTTTTCGTGCTTTGCGAGATTTTTGAACATTGGAGCGGCGAGAACCACACCCAGTTCGGAGCATTTCTTCATAAGCAGTCTGGTCAAAGTGTACAACCAGAGTCTTCTTTGTCGATCCAATCGACACATCATCGTATTGAGCAATTGCCTCCTCGTCAGAGGAGAAGGTCGTTCTCAGCAGAGTCGCCATTTTTGTTTCACTTAACAAAATGCCTGGAAATCGGATTTTGAAAATAAAACGAGAAAAAGTACACAAAGTATAAATTTGATTCTGGGAAGTATTGCTATGGAAGTCTGATCTGTAAATGATCACTTTGTTCCTTGGACCATACGATGATGATGAAGATCACTGCTAGAAGATGAACAATTGGAAGAACTAAGTCACCAGAAAGGTATCGACGTACTTGGGCACTGATGGCGAGGCCAAATGCTTTCCTGCTTTGCTTCACTCTGTTCTGGAAGAAAAGTTGAAGAAGAATGCTCCAAAAATCAAAGTCTCTGGGCTCTGATCTCTATGTATTCTCTCCTTTCTCTCTGTCTGTCTCTATCTGAGAAAAATTAGTCTATTTATAGACTTGGGCTCTCGTGCGTAAAAACTCAGCAAAAGTTCTGTCTTTACGCTAACAACTGCCACCCATGATTGGAGTTATCCTCTGCATACGTTGACACGTGTCCCATTATTTCAGTAAGAATAGGATGCACGTGCACACGTTCTTCGAGATATGTGGCATGAAAGCCATGTAGGCAAACTACGTTCTGAATTGGAATAGGACGTAAAAACAACCCAAATATACCCTGAGCGTAAAGTAGTAGACTAGACGTACAATAGCCCTGATGTAGGCTTCCCGCGTAAAGTGGTTGTTAAATAACCTTGAGCGTAAAAGTAGCACAAATAAACCTTACGCACACGTCAACCGTAGAGCGTAAAAACTCGTATAGTCTCCGTGCGTAAAAGAAGCCATATTATAAGCGTAAAAATAGCTCAGTCCACATACTAAACGATAAATTGGTCTCTGTGTAAAACAAATTCCTTCGAATTCTGTGATATATGCCATCATTAAATCTTCATGTCAGACTTTGCATTAAATGCAAGACTTGACAGCTTTGTCCAGCGTAAAAGTGGCTAGCCTGTCTTGGGCGTAAAATCATTAGCTTTGACCCGGGCGTAAAATGATTAGCCTGCTTCGGGCGTAAAGTGATTAGCCGCTCTTTGGCGTAAAGTGGATCGATTTGAATGGAATGATCCTTATCTTTGACTCATTCTTATGAAGCACTTTTTACGCTCCTACAACAGATAGTGATGCCACAATTTCAATACAAACACAATCGTCGCTAACTCCAAGTCGTGCATAGGATAGTTCTTCTCGTGCGGCTTCAACTGTCTGGAGGCGAAGGTTATTACCTTGTTTTGCTGCATGAGCACACATCCCAAGCCCTGGCCTGAAGCATAGCTGAATATCTGAAAACCCTCTGGCCCATTCGGAAGTGCGAGTATAGGGGCCAAAATTAGTCGCTGTTTTAGCTCCTGGAAGGAAGCTTCACAGTCATCTGACCACTCATACACGAGTCCCTTTTGAGTAAGGCGAGTCAATGGCGATGCAATCTTCGTAAGTCTTTCACGAAGCGTCGATAGTATCCCGCAAGGTGTAGTGCCCCGTCCCTATATCGTGCCCCATTCTCCGCCTATAGGGTGTGCGAGAAAGGAACACTATCGCTATCGATTCGGTTGGGACCGATAGGTCGGGATCGATCGAATCGATCGAACGGGAACGGTTGAATTAAGATCCATTCCCCGTTATGGAATGACTTCTTCCGAACCAAGTTCCATATTCAGCGGGTAGCGCCTCAAGGATTGACTATGCGGCTGAGTTGGGAGAGACCTCCCGTTGCTCTGTTTTTTACGCCGCTTGCGTTGGTTTTGACTTTGGTTTTCTGAATGCGTTTTCGTGAATGTTTTCGATGGTTTTCATGGCTTGCATTGCGAACTCGTATTTTCTATCGAACTTCTTGTATAATACAGTATTCTAATCGATTGCTTGTGCGATTTCAGGTAATCGCGTAGGCGACGTCTAGTGCGGCCAACAAGTCTATCGCCTCAAGAAAAAAAACTCAAGGTGAGTAGCTGACCTCCTTTGTCTTGACCCTCCATTTCAAAAATGAGAAATCGGTTAATGATATCGAATTTGAATGATTCGCTTGAAAAATACAAGTCTTATGTTCTAGAAGAGAAAAGATGAGATGTATAGAAAAGAGATAGAATTATTTCAGGCCTGCAAAACAACCAAGTAAATGGATCGATTATATAACAAGCTCCAACGGTACCCTAAAATATACGTTGTTAACTTATCACGGTCATGGGACAACTTGTCGACAAGGGCGGTGGTTTCTTCGAGCGGCAACCCGGGGCCAAGGGACCGACTCGGCCTAGGAAGAAACAAGTTATAGCCGAGCTGGGTAATAGGCAATCGGTAATACGGGAACTTGCATCGGAGCTTGCTACTTGCGTTGCAAGGGTCCCGTTTACCAGGCTATGTCCAGGATGGCTAGTTAATGCTAGTGACCTCCACCTTAAACACTTGATATAAATTGTTATCAACTAACAGGGAAGGTGATGGTAAATTTTATGTTGCACGGCGTGCTCTGCCGAGGAAAATTCTGGTGTAGCTTACGTGGTTTACGTTTCGTCAAAATGCTTCATATAAAAATATCTAGGATGGCTAGAAAGGTCACTAAAAGCAAGTCGTATAATTATTATTTAAATTCTTGAACCAAATGAGAGCCTGAAAATTAATTAGCCACTATAGAAGCATAAAATAAACTTCATAGACCAAGTCAAAGAAGTTAAGAACTTTACGCAAAGTCATCTCTACGCAAGGCTCATTAAAAGACTCTATTGAGTCAGATTTAAAATTCTACGCGAGCTCTTTTACGCGAGAGCCACTCTCAGCTTTTACGCGGGAGACAGGCTGTCCACATCGCATTTAATGCGCGTGATACTGTTCTGATAGAATGATTTTTTGACAGCAAATTACACAGAAGTCGAGAAGATTTTTTACACCAAACCCAACACTTGTCGTTTAGTGTGCAGATGGGCTACTTTACGCTCAAGAGACTGCTTCTTTTACGCATGAAAGCTATTCGAGTTTTTTACGCTCAAGGCTTTCGTGAGCGTAGAGTTTATTTGAGCTAATTATACGCTCAAGGCTACTTTTCAGCCACTTTATGCAAGGAAGTCTATTTTGGATTATTTTACGCCCAGTTTGCTACTTTACGCATAAAGTATATTTTGGGTTATTTTTACGCCCAATCTTTTCTGGCTATGTGAGAACATGGTCTGCATACGTGGCTTTCATGCCACACTTATCGATGAACGTGTGTACGTGCTCTTCTCATTTTGTTAAAGTTGTAGGACACGTGTCACCATACGTAGAGATCAAAACTCTATATGGGATACGTGTCATCACACGTAATGGTTGGTTTTCAATCGTGGGTGGCAATTACTTGCGTAGAGACCCAATTATGTTGCTTTTTACGCACAGAGGGTCTAGTCTATAAATAGACTTATTTTTAACACAAGAAAAAATCAAGAGAGATATATAAAAGAGGAGATTCTGAGAAAACTATATTTTCAGAGTGATATTTCCAGAAGCATTTCTTCAACTTTTTCTCAAGAACAGGGTAAAGCAAAGCAGGAAAGCATTCGACTGTGCCATCAGTGTCGTTGTGTCGATACCTTTCTGGTGACTTAGTTCTTTCGATTGTTCATCTTCATCAAGCAGTTCTCTTCATCATCATCGTGTGGTCTAAAGAATAAAGTGATCGCTTTCAGATCAGACTTTCATAGCAATACTTCCTAGATATAATTTGTACTTTTGTACTTTTTCTCGTTTTCTTTCAAAAGCCAATTTTAGGTATTTTGTTAAGTGAAACAAAATGGCGACTCTGCTGGGGACGACTTTCTCCTCTGACGAGAAAGCAATTGCTCAATATGATGATGTGTCGGTCGGATCGACAAAGAAGACTCTGGTTGTTCACTTCGACCAGACTGCTTACGAAGAAATGCTCTGAACTGGGGGTAGTACTCGCTGCTCCAATGTTCAAAAATCGCGAAAGATGCGAAAAGTTTGGATTCCTAAGTCCAAAACAATCTTCTTGCTGTCTCTGAAGGCAAGGGAATTCTTCCCACTCCTGTTGAGGAGGCTCCCGTCTGTGACGAGGCAGTCTCTACTTCAGTGTTGCATCTCGGGCGTAAAAATCAGTCTTCCGTCTGTGACGTGGTAGACACCCAAGTTTTATGCTCTGCGTGTAAAAATCAGTCTCCCGTTTGTGACATGGTAGACACTCAAGTCTTGCGCTCTACGCGTAAGGGTAAATCTTCCGTCTGTGACGTGGCAGATATTCATGTTTAGTGCTCTACGCGTAAAAGTAAATCTCCTGTCGGTGATATGGTAGATAAAGTTCACAATGATGCCTATGCATCTAAAATGAATTTACCTACACGCATGCAGCATAAAAACAAGAATTCTATTATTGGTAAAACTTCAGTTTTTCACCAACAACCTTCTTACACTACTTTACGCAAGGTACCTGTCACTTTTCGTTCCTAGAATATGTATTTTTAATACATGTACTGCTTAAATGTATTTATTTAATATTTATCATGTATTGTTCTGTATTTAAAATCCTTTAATTTTACATTAATTATTTTTCTGCATTTTACTTTCTGCTTTTACCTTGCTTTTGGGTTCGGCCTGAGTTGGTTTATTTTTTGGCCTTGGGTGGTTCAATAATTCCCTACCTACCCTCTCTTCATTTAAAGCCCCAAACCCTTTCTCTCTCTTCATTACTTCTCCTTCTCATTAACTCTTCTTCTTCATCCTCCATAACTCTTCCACCTACCCAGCCGTATAGGCAAGTGCCAACTTACATCATGATGGAACCCCAGTATTATTGTTCCATCATCTTCTTAAGTCTCTTTAGTACTTAGCATTTTCAATTTCTATGGCTCATTTTGTGTAGATCTAAACTTGTTATATTTTCGTATTTTTGGATTTTGATCTAGCTAACCTTGTTATTTTCAAGTTTTGATGGTTTCATGTTGTAGAGAATTTTGTTCTACCCCATTTAGACCTGTGGAAGTCCAGATTTGGGCTTGGAATGAAGGATTTAGAGAGCTTGGAAGCAATGGCTTCCATGGTTCTGTTCTCAGGAAATTCGAAGAAGAAGAACAGTTCTAGCCGCATGGCTTTAGCCGCACTGATTCTAACAGTCTCGGCCGCATGAGCTTTGTATGCCGCATGTACTTATCCAGCCGCATGTGCTTTCTTAGCCGCATGGAATTTCTTGACCGCATTGACCTTCCCGGCCGTATAGATTTCAGCCGTATGAGATAAATCATTCACAGCCGCATGACATTTAGCTTTTCGTCGCATAAGGCTTGTCATTCTTAGCCGCATAAGGCCGGGTGAACCCCAGCCCTATAAAGCATGACATTCTCAGTCGCATAAAGATAAGTTCCTTCAGCCGCATAGACCTGATGTTTTCCAGCCGTATAAGGGTCGGTCCCCTGGTCGCAGGGTATTGAGCCGCATGAGGACTTGACCTTTCCAGCCGCATGAGGCTTGACTTTTCTAACCGCATAAAGTTTGTTATTTTTTAGCCACATAAAGCTTGTTATTTTCTAGCCGCATGGACTTAGTTTCTTTAGTCGCATATGCATGTTTTACTCAGCCGCATGAACCAATAATTTCCCGGTCGCATAAACTCTAGCCCATAATACCTTTTTGGCTGATTCTTGTCCCGAATTGACATTGATTGATATTGATTGTGACCTTGACTGATAATTGATCATGCATTCCTAGTTGGAACTAAGAGACTGGCTAGTCATCTTATTGAATTGAATGAATGAGACACGTTCATATTAACTATGAACTATTGCAATCGATTGGCCGATCCCAAACATTGGCATACAGGCACGTGTAGGCTTCAATTTATTTTTTCTACAAAAGCACTCTGTGTACTTTATGGTCAAGGCATGGTTATTCTGTGGCTAGTTTTGATTGTTGCATTACGCTATGTGAGACCTACAACCTAACCGCACGGATATCGTTGTAGAGTTGTGCATATCGTACCCCATACAAAGGTACTCATTCTGAATGGCCATGATTCACGGCATGGGATTTCACTCAACATAGAGACTATTAAGTTAAATAAAATAATAATTGCATAGAGATAATGGATTCTCGAGTTCTTACATGGCAGCCATCTTTGGGACTATTAAGTGCCCGACATGTCGGCTGGTTCCTACAGATACTGTAAATCTGCCACACGGGCAGGGAGCGGTATCTGCTTATATTATTGTATATTGATGACAGGCGTCCTGCTGGGACTCGTCTAATTTGTGATTGGCACAATTGATTGATTGGGTAGACTAGCCTTGCTTGCACATAGTAAGAACTGAGGAATCTTTTATTGCATATTTCTAGGGTAACTTAGAACTCACAGTAGCATACCGTAGTAGTTGCATGGTCGTTTAAGTTGACTTGTTTGTGTACTGTATCTACTCTGTTAACTAACTGAGATGATCAGAATGTCAGGACATGACGGGTCAACTTCTGTCCTTGTTTGGTTGGAAAGTTGGTTCGAAGTGTCGTGTTGTTATGTGAATCCCAGTAGCTAGCAGAGATCTATTTATCATATCTTTCTTATTTCTGGTTCTAATTCCTCATATCGTGCTTCCTTGCGGTACTTGCTATTGAAGGTCTAACCTCTCTGGTTTTGTATGGCCAGATTTAGAGCCGGTCCCCGAGGACTCAGCTTGTTTCCACCTCCAAGATGGTCAATACTAGAGGGATGATCACAGGAGGACTCGAGTGGGTTCCTTACTTCTCCGCTCATTTTTTTACTTACTTTATACTTTGTTGTTTGGCACCGACATGTTAGTCGGATTGTCTTGTACTTACTTTTATATAATTGTAACTAAGTCAGGCTGCAGCTGATAAACAATTGTGTATACTTTGCTACATCTTCTGGCTATGTTTTGTGAAGCCAAATATCAAGAACATTTTGACTGAGCATTTGGGATGCCTTACTGCTTTATTTTACATGTTCTCTATTACTGTTTATTGTTCGAATGATTGAGACAATAGATGTGAAGTGACCATAGCAAGACTTTCATGTAGTATGCACCCCCTCGTCTTTTAGACAGCATTGATCGTATTATACGATATTCCTCTACCCGTAATACGTAGCTGGCTGAGTCATTCCCCTGCTCTTCAGTATTCTGGTTCTGGGGTGTGACAAGGTTTTAGTGGTGGCCCATGCAGGTCTGATTTCAGACTTGTGGGGTGTTTTAATTTATAGGATGTCTCAATCACACATGTTCCCCCTTGATCTCATGATTCGTTGTTCTCAACCCTAGCTTGACATTCCAGTATCCTTCGACTTCATTGATCATTTATGTCCGGTCATTTGATTGCTCTCTTGTCCCTTTTCTTAGGGGCACCTCGTCCGCATCTGTCATGACTGGACAGCAGCAACAAGGACAGCAAGGATAATCTGACCATGTTGATCAGCAACAAGGGCCAGTACTACCTCAAGAGACTCTCCAAAAAGAAGTGATAGTGGAACCACCAGCTGGACCGCAGTATTCGGAGGTTCCAATACCGCCAATAGTTCTACCTACCCATGTGGAAGTGGACACACCGGCCCTTCTGGAGATTATGAGAGGGACGATAGCTACTCAGCAACATCAGATATTAGCCCAGCAGTGCATGCACGCTCAGTTGCAAGAGAAGAACGTATTACTCAACCAAGGGTTGCAGACGGCTTTGGAAAGAGGGGCAAGGACAGATTCAGGAGCATCAACCAGATTTTACAAGTACAACTCCCGCCATTTCGAGGGCACGAAAGATGCCATCTCAGCAGATGCGTGGCTTAAGGATATTGAGGCTATTCTGACGGTGGCCAAGGTACCGACGGAAGAACGTGTGGATCAAGTGAAGTTGTTACTTCATGATCTCGCACGTGATTGGTGGGAATCAGAGGAAGTGGGCATCAGACGTCCTGTTGCTTGAGACGATTTTACTGCAAGATTCAAGACGAAGTACTATGGAGTTGTGGCACAGTTTGAGCTACAACAGAAGTTTATCAACCTCAAACAGGCTGGCAAGACAGTAGATGCTTATGCAGCAAAGTTCTGCAGATTGAGTAGGTTCGCCCCAAAGATGGTAGCAACGGAGAGCCAGAGGGCTATGAGGTTCCAGTAAGGGTTTCATTTTGAGCGCTTGCAATTGATAGAAGGACGCAACTACCAGACTTTCGATGAGGTATTGACGGCAATCCGAAGGCATGAGATCACCATTCAGAGGATCACGACAAGGACTGGAGGGCAGAAGAGATCCCATAGTTAGATTGAAGGAGGAGGAGGAGTAGCACCCCAAGTTACACCATCTCCTGGCGTTCACATTCACAATGTGGCAATACGAGGGCTAGCACCACCAAGGCAGCAGCAACAGCAACAGAGAAAGAACCAGCAACCCCCAGCGGGCTGCACTTATTGTGGGAAGGTAGGGCACACTAGAGATGTGTGTCGGATATTGAACGGGCAGTGTTTGATATGTGGAAGTCCAGATCATCGGGTTACCACCTGTCCTATGAATTCGAGGTCAGAAGGACCAGTACAATAATTACCTGCTCTTCCAGCACCAGGGGTAGGCCAGTATCGAGAACCAGCGCTGGCAGTGAGACCGTTGGCACAACGCCCGTTCATGTCGCAGGCTCAGATGTTTCGGCAGCAGGGACTGTCGATGCAGCAACAACACAGACCACCCCAGTGTCACCAAGACAGGGGCCAGCAGCAGCACCAGGCTAGGCCGCAGCATGGGAACCAACAAGGAGGTCGAAGGCAGGCATTCACTCTGTCCTGGGAAGAGGCATTGGCATCGGGAGATGTTGTGGCAGGTAACATTCTCGTTGCCTCATATCCCGCAGTAGCATTGTTTGATTCGGGAGCATCACACTCATTTATATATGCACAAGTTGTGACACGGCTAGGAATGGAGTTCGAAGCATTGCCAGGGAGGTTGAATATACTCACTGGTAATGGGCTCGTAGGAGAGTTATTCTCTGTTGGAAATTTCGACGTTATCTTAGGCATGGACTGGCTGAAAGATAGTCATGCAACAATAGATTGTCGTAGAGGGAGTGTATCTTTTGATATTTCAGGCATGAAGCGGTTCACCTTAGTCAGATCAGTGGCAACTCAACAAGAGCAGGGAGTCGTAATGGCAATGGAAGATGTTCAAGTTTCGAAGGTAGTTGAAGAGTTTCTAGATGTATTTCCTGAAGAACTTTCAGGTCTACCACCGGTTAGAGATATTAAGTTCAGTATAGAATTGGCACCCGGGACTAAATTGATATCAGATCGAGTTTATAGAATGGCGGATTTAGAGCAGGCCAAGGTATATCAGCACATAGAGGAACTGAAAGAGGAGAAGTTCATCCAAGCTAGCATATCACCATGGGCAGCACCAGTAGTACTTGTTGGGAAGAAGGATGGGTCATCCAGATTGTGCATTGACTACAGGAAGCTCAACGCGGCAACAGTAAAGAACAAGTACCTATTACCCAGGATCGATGACTTGTTTGATCAGTTGAGTAGAGCTAGAGTTTTCTCCAAGATAGATCTTCGTTCAGGGTATCATCAAGTGAGGATTCGGAAGGAGGATATTCCCAAGACAGCATTCAGGTCGAAATATGGGTATTATAAATTCTTGGTAACGCCGTTTGGTTTGACCAATGCTCCAGCAATATTTATGGATTTGATAAACCGCATCTTTATGCCATACTTAGATCAGTTAGTCATGGCATTTCTCGACGATATTCTCGTATACTCTGCCAGTGAAGAGGAGTATGAAGACCACCTCCAAAAAGTGTTACAGGTTCTGAGAGAGAACCAGTTGTATGCCAAGCTCAGTAAGTGTGAGTTCTGGACGGATCACATTTTATTTTTGGGGCACATCATATCAGGAACTGGAGTAGCAGTAGATCCCAAGAAGGTAGAAGCAGTAGAGTATTGGCCAGTACCCAAGACCGTAGCAGATGTACGAAGTTTCTTGGGATTGGCAGGATATTACAGAAGGTTCGTATCAGATTTTGCAAGACTTTCAGCATCCATGACCCGCTTGACACGGAAGGATGTACCATTCGTCTGGTCGGCAGAATGCCAGGCATCATTTGAGACTTTGAAGCAGAAGTTGATATCAGCGCCTATTCTTACATTGCCAGTTAGACCCGAAGGTTTTATAGTATATTGTGATGCGTCAGGTAAAGGACTTGGATGTGTCCTCATGCAACATGGGAAGGTGATAGCATATGCATCTAGGCAACTTTGAGACCACGAGAAGAATTATCCAACTCATGACTTGGAGTTGGCGACAGTAGTATTTGCTTTGAAGCTATGGAGGCATTACTTATATGGTGATCGAGTAGACATATACACAGACCACAAAAGTCTGAAGTACATCTTTACTCAGAAGGAACTGAACATGAGACAGAGAAGATGGTTGGAATTGATCAAGGATTATGACGTGGAACTTCAGTATCATCCAGACAAGGCTAATATGGTAGCAGATGCTCTTAGCAGGAGAGGTAGCACATTTATGTTGACAACACAAAAGTACATCTTAGAAGACCTTCAGGAGATGGGCATCGAGGTTATACTTCCTAGTGATGTAGGAATTCTGGCAAGTCTATAAGTTCAATCTGACTTAGTAGACAGGATCAAGGTAGCTCAGGCACAGGACCCAAGGATTCAGAAGCTTAGGGCAGAATGTGAGTCAGGGCTCAGGAAGGAGATGCAAATTCATAAAGATGGTACACTTAGGTTTGGGTCACGTCTATGTGTGCTTGGTGAAGATATCAGACAAGAGGTTATGGCAGAAGCTCACAGTTCTCAGTATTTTATACACCCTGGAGGGACCAAGATGTACCAAGATATCAAGCAGCACTTCTGGTGGAACGGAATGAAGAGAGAAATAGCTAGATTCATTTTCCGTTGCTTGATATGTCAGCAAGTGAAGGCAGAATAGCAGAGGCCAGCTGGATTATTGCAACCGCTACCTATTCCGGAATGGAAGTGGGAGCACATCACCATGGACTTTGTGACCGGTTTACCGAGATCACCAAGTAGTAAAGATGCTATTTGGGTAATAGTAGATCGGCTTACAAAGGTGACACATTTTCTTCCTTTCAGAGTAGGGCAATCTACAAAAAAGTTGGCAGAGTTGTATATGCAGCAGATAGTTAGGCATCATGGAGTCCCTGTCAGTATTGTGTCAGATACAGATACCCGTTTTACATCACATTTTTGGAAAAGTTTACATCATAGTCTGGGTACCAAGTTGAGATTTAGCACGACTTACCATCCACAGACGGACGGACAATCATAAAGAACAATTCAGACTTTAGAAGATATGTTACGGGCTTGCACCCTAGATTTTGGAGGATCTTGGAAGAGCCACCTGCACTTAGTCGAGTTCTCATACAACAACAATTATCATGCCAGTATCTAGATGGCGCTATTTGAAGTACTGTATGGTAAGAAGTATAGGTCGCCACTAGCATGGGATGATATCGTGTAATGCCCCAATCCCAAAATACTTGGGACTAGATACGTATCATGCCAGCTGTATACATACGAGAAAATATACGACTCGTAAATATAGATAAGCTGTAAATGTAGAAAGCCAAGACACTAAATCTCATCCACAAAGAGAAATAATAATATAAAGTAACTTTGAGTTTGTCATGTACACAATAGTTGGACGGAGACAAGGTCCACTACCAACCAAATCAAATATGAAAAAATATACAAGGAAAGAATTTAGCAAGCGAGAGCAAGTGATGAGTCCAAGAGCAATCATCACGGAGGAAGGAATAGCCTTAGCTAGAGCACCTGCAAGAAATCACAAAAACACACACCTAGAGAGATCACCAGGTCCTCAGAGGGACGCAACAAGACACATAATATCATGCCATAACTGAATAGTAAGAGCTCAATAGAGAATAGACATGCATAAAGGTTTCTAACCATTCTATGTGATATATATTTTGAGAAGACAACGTTCTACGCAGGAGCTTAGGTGTTCAGCATAGATGGAGAGAGAGTAGTAGTAGGTAGCGCTCATAAGAGGCACTATCGACTATGGGCAGAAAGTAGTTCTCATACGAGAACTATCGGCCCCGGGGTAGTAAGTAGCGCTCATTCGAGACACTATCGGCCCAAATCTATGTGTGTACTGAACATGTAGCCCCTACGCTAATAACTGTCTTCCCCCTCCCCATGATACTATACATGTGTCGACTCCACGACACTGTTTAATCCTTAATAACTGCCAAAGTCTTATACACAATCTATTAGCAGTTATATCTTAACGCATGCACACGGGGGATCAGCCTACACGCAAGTGACCTCTATATGATACTCACAACTCTCACACACAACTCGTGTATAATCGTGACAAGTCAATGAGACACACTAAATTTGACGGTAGTCCCTTAACTCTAAGCCAATTTTATAAAATATTGTAATTTGCATCTACATATAATTTAGAAAGAAACAACTTGAAAATAAACACAATATGCATGGTATTGAGCAGGAAATTTAAACAGTAAAGGCAAGGTGTCTTGCCTGGTGGTGTTGCCTGGAGGGTGCAATGATTCAACAAGTTCGAGTAGTCATTAGCCAAGATTGATGTACAAGGTCTGAAATTCACGAGAAAAAGAAATGCACGATTAGTCGTGATCGAAGGGATATTTGAGGAGAATTTATGGAGATAGTTACATATACAAATTTTAGAAAATATTTTTATAATACTTTCACGTAAATACTTGGAAATATTTTATATATGTATAATTTGGAAAAATATCTTTTTATTAGTCAACATATTAACATATACTCGAAAATATAATTTGGCAACTATCTCTTTGTTAGTAAAAGTACTTCTAGGTAGATCAAAAGTTATTTTAGGCAAAAACTCTAATCTTGTCAAAATAGGATTTTTTAGGTAGAAGCTAAATTTTATTAGTCCAAAAATAAATATCTAAAAATCCAGGAAATATTTTAGAGCTACAGAATTGTCAACGTAAATTTGGTAAAAGTTAATTATCAAAATAAAAATCATAAACAAAAGTTTTTAAAATAATACTAATGATTTAATAATAATAATAATAATAATAATAATAATAATAATAATAATAATAATAATAATTAATAATAATGATGATAATAACAATGGTAATTAATAGATAATAAAAGTAATAATAATCTTAATAATAATACTTAATAACAATAATGGTAGTAATAATAATAATAATAATAATAATAATAATAATAATAATAATATATAATAAAAGCTTTTTCAACAGCTCATTGCTGTTCTCCCAATCGAATTAATATGAGAGAGAGAGAGTGAGAAACGAAGAAGAGGGGAAATTTGGAAGGGGGTTTACCAGGCGGCGGTCGCACGCGCTCGCCGACGGCGGGTTTCGGCCGGGATGGCGTCGGGTAGAGGCTCGCGGAGGCGGAAGGGCGCGGCTCCGGCAGTGCATGGCTCCGGCGACAGCGGTGGGCTGGTTTCCCGAGCGGCGCGGAAGCCCCAGGTGGACGGCGGCGTCCGGAGCGGTCGCAGAGGGCGGAGCGACTGGAGAAAAGGGGAGGCGGAGCGCCGGGCTGGAACGAAGAGGCGGCGGTCGCGGGGTTGTCCGGCGACGGAAGAGCGGTCGTGCGGCAGATATGGGCGGAGAGGCGTCGCGGAGGAGGTGGAGCGGCAGCTTCGTCGCGGGGGTTGTCCGCGCAACTCGCGGCGGAGTCGGGCTCAGGTTAGGGTTTGCTTCTTCTTCTTCTTCTTCTTGTGGTATGGGTGATTTTTGTGGTCGTCGGCGATGGACGCCGGCGACGGTGGTGGTTGTTGTGGCAATGGTGATGAGGTGGTGGTGGCGAATTGTGGAGATGCTGAGCGGTGGTGGTGTCGACCAGAGTTGGTCGAGGGATGTTGGCGAGGCAGGAGTCGGGGATGTGTCTGGCTGAGATGGCGAGTTGTTTTTGGGGGTGTGCTGTTCTGGCCGAAGGGAAAGAGGACAGGGAGATGGTGGAGACGGGGACGCTGCCGGGGCAGCAGTGGATAGGGAACGAGAAGGCTGGGGATGTTGGTGACGACGACGTGATGGTGATGGCAGCGAGGATGGTGGTGGGTGGTAGGGTTAGGATTGGGTGGTCTGTCTATGTGACGCGGATGGCGTCGACGCCCGATTTGTCGGGTGGGACAAAATATTGTATATGTAATGGAGAAAAATTTAGTGGATGGGAGGCACAGACACGGTGCACAATGGGTTGTGGAAAAATTTGTGGATGCCCGAAATTTATGGAGGAGTACCTGCCTATTTATAGGATGTGGGAATTCCCATTAGGATAAGGCTTGGGTTTGTTTAAACCCTATTTAGATAATATAAATATTAATTCAAATAAATCAAATCTCAATTTAAATTAAATTCCATTTTAAATCTAGATCATCTAATCTCTAATATAAATATAAATTCTACCTTTAATTTAAATTGGTTTAAAAATCCAATTCAATATAGATAAAAACTTATCTTTAATTTAAAAGCCATTTTAAAATAAGGTCAATAAAATCCCTTTTTATTTTAAATTATCCAAATTAACAAACTATTAAATTAAATAAGATTAAAAATATCTTTTTCACATTTATTAAAAATATGTTATTAAATAAATTTCAAAAATTACATATATATACTGATAAATAATTTTAAAATATAAAACTCGCTTTTCTAATATACCATTTTATAATAATCATATTTATTATTATAACTATGTAAATAAAAGGCTTTATAAATAAAATAACAAATTTGGAACGATAACTAAAATACTTATTATATATATTTTGAAACTATATAAAAAAATAAGAAAAATGTTTTTCTAAAAATATGTACGCTCTCACATATTCGCACTCGTCGAGCAATTTCGAAAAATAAAATTTTTCGTACACGACGTACAATACGACTACGTGACGTACAATACAAAATTTTAAATCAGTACCAAAATTTAAAAAAAAATAGTAGAAATTTAGGGATTTTACATCCTACCCAACTTAAAAGAATTTCGTCCTCGAAATTAAGAATTCATAGGGGGGTGAGAAGACACAAGGGGTATCGATGAGGAACAATCAATAACAAAATCATGCCGTAAAAAATTGCGATCTAGATCATAGGAAAATAATACGATATGGTCGTAATCGATAGGATGGTTAGAGGAAGTTCTAGTATAACGCCTTTGCCCTCCTAAAATAGGTGAAGGTGAAAGCAATATAGAGTTCGAAGGAGGTGTTATCGAATACGAATACGTGATTCAAGGACGATCGACTAATTTCAAAGGAATTGTCAAGGCATTCGTGGATGGGATTCTAGAGGACAAGTTTAGATATGTCCCCATCCACGTAGACGATAGATAAAAGCGAACCAAAGTGTACTTGGTTGATCAGACCATTATGCACCGGTTCTGATTAGATAACATGCTAGTGAACGCTCAATAGCATATGTCATGAACAAACTCGATAAAGAATAAGCTTGCAAAAACTAGGCTACATTAGCATCATTAGTCAAAACGGTAAATACATAGGTACGAGAGATTAAGATTTAAAAGAAGGTAGAATGACTCTAAGTCATACAGTCGTCCTATAGTTTTCTTGTCCAAGTCCTTGGTTGGCTAGACGGGTTAGGTCCTCTAGATTCTAGAATCTAAATAAGCTTGCTAATATAGGTCACTAGGTCAAAGGGTTGCTAGTTCATAAGGTATTCTACCCAACTTAAAGAATTAAACTAATGGTGCCATGGAACGTTTGGTCAAGCAATCAAGATATAATGCAAGGTTAAGCATGTAAGGAATTAAGTAGAACAAGATCATATATCGGGTCGAAAGGATGGAGTCGAGGTCGAGTCTCATCTATAGTTTAAAGTATATTGGTTTCACGGTAGGGATTAGAGTCCAGTCATTTTGATCCGAAAGTCGCAATATGAAATTAGAGTACAAGAAGACGTATTTTAGTGGCACGTGATATACCTACATGAAGGTGGGCTCGTCTAGGTCTTACATATGAAAGTTGTGGGAAGGAAAAGTCTAGTGTTGTGCTCCAAATATCAAAGTTACGATAGGGACACCAAAGAACTTAAAGTAGAAAGTGGGAGTTAATGAGATAATGATCAACGAACAAAATAAATGACCGAGCTAAAGCATGAAATAAAGATAACTTAGATTCTAACAATTCAAGATAAAATAAATTTGGAGTACAGTTTCTAGAAGAAAAAAAAATCTCATAGATAAGGGTATGGTCGAAGGAATGATTCCAGTCATTTATAAGTTCAAACAATTAGATGGTCATGAATAAAGATCTAGATTTGAGGGAAGGCGAGTGGGTCAAGATATGTTCATCGGTTTGGTCGATGACTATCTACACTCGAGTATATACGACTATCATGGCAATTAATGAGGAATACTTGTATCCCATTTGCTTGCTTCTTGGTCCTCTACCAATATATGATCTAATTTCAAATTTTTAAGTTCCTCAACAGTTTCGAAATAAAATCTCAAGATACTCCATCAAGTATTTAATCATAACTTAGAGTTTAATTTCTTTTAAATAAATTCCCAATAACCTTCATCATCTAATGCGGCACAACTAAATTTTCATAATAAGCCATCACTTTTAAAAATTTTCAATTCTCAAATGTACCTCAAGATAAACACTTAGCCCGTTCGTCAATCGCAAATCATGTAACTCAATTAAATCTCTCCTTTTTTTCCGAAATTTAAATATCCATAGTCAAGGCTTTAAAGTTGAAATCTAATTAGCTTTTAAATCATAGATCATATGACAAAATTTAAATTTTAAATTTTCCTTCAAAATTGCTTTCATATCCTCCAAATATTTAAACAATTTTTTTTTACCAACATCTCTTCAACTCAAAATGAACTTATAAATCGTACGTGCAATTTAAAACCCTAAGTTCTCTCCCTTCTAAACTTTCGTCTCTCTAGTCATCTACAAAATCATAATTTAAACTCTAAAAAAAAATCTCGAGATAAACTTTATCATATTATAATCCAAACT
This sequence comes from Iris pallida, assembly GCA_029216955.1. Taxonomy (NCBI): domain Eukaryota; kingdom Viridiplantae; phylum Streptophyta; class Magnoliopsida; order Asparagales; family Iridaceae; genus Iris; species Iris pallida. The sequence goes on from JANAVB010005598.1 coordinate 21,242,334, forward strand.
TAAAGTTAACCGTAAATCAAGTGTCACAATATAAAAACTCAAGATATTTCTCAAATTGATTTTATATCCCGAATAATCATAAGTATTTCAAATTTCAAAATTCATAAAATTTTTTTTGTTTTCTCAATCTAGCTATCCACTTGTGTATACCATATTGTAAATTTAAAATAAAATTTAACTATCCTTTTGATGGCGGCAATATACTACTACCCAACTTGGAATAAACTAATCCTTAAGATCAAATTTCTAGGAAACATAAATACTTTTATACACAAATAAGACCTTAATGCATACTAATTGTCAAGGTAATCCTTTTAGCCATGTGTTTGACCTATGAGCATATACGAGTGTAGTCATCTTTCTAATTGTCACTAAGCACGAAACTAAGAATTTACGGTAGAAGGAGTCAAGCAAGATGCAAATCGAGGAGGGCGAACGAGAGTTCAAAATTTGAAGTCAAGAAAGGATGTCAAGTAGGTGGATGAGATTCTAGACTCTAATCCTATATTGCAGGCCCACTTCGGTACAATTACGTAGCCGAAGTGACAAACTTGACCTGCATGGGCCACCACAAAAACATGTAACGCCCCAGTCCCAAAATACTTGGGACTAGATACGTATCATGCCAGCTGTATACATACGAGAAAATATACGACTCGTAAATATACATAAGCTGTAAATGTAGAAAGCCAAGACACTAAATCTCATCCACAAAGAGAAATAATAATATAAAGCAACTTTGAGTTTGTCATGTACACAATAGTTGGGCGGAGACAAGGTCCACTACCAACCAAATCAAATATGGAAAAATATACAAGGAAAGAATTTAGCAAGCGAGAGCAAGTGATGAGTCCAAGAGCAATCATCACGGAGGAAGGAATAGCCTTAGCTAGAGCACCTGCAAGAAATCACAAAAACACACACCTAGAGAGATCACCAGGTCCTTAGAGAGACGTAACAAGACACATAATATCATGCCATAACTGAATAGTAAGAGCTCAATAGAGAATAGACATGCATAAAGGTTCCTAACCATTCTATGTGATATATATTTTGACAAGACAACGTTCTACGCAGGAGCTTAGGTGTTCAGCATAGATGGAGAGAGAGTAGTAGTAGGTAGCGCTCATAAGAGGCACTATCGACTATGGGCAGAAAGTAGTTCTCATACGATAACTATCGGCCCCGGGGCAGTAAGTAGCGCTCATCCGAGACACTATCGGCCCAAATCTATGTGTGTACTGAACATGTAGCCCCTACGCTAATAACTGTCTTCCCTCTCCCCATGATACTATACATGTGTCGACTCCACGACACTGTTTAATCCTTAATAACTGCCAAAGTCTTCTACACAATCTATTAGCAGTTATATCTTAACGCATGCGCACGGGGGATCAGCCTACACGCAAGTGACCTCTATATGATACTCACAACTCTCACACACAACTCGTGTATAATCGTGACAAGTCAATGAGACACACTAAATTTGACGGTAGTCCCTTAACTCTAAGCCAATTTTATAAAATATTGTAATTTGCATCTACATATAATTTAGAAAGAAACAACTTGAAAATAAACACAATATGCATGGTATTGAGCAGAAAATTTAAACAGTAAAGGCAAGGTGTCTTGCCTTGTGGTGTTGCCTGGAGGGTACAATGATTCAACAAGTCCGAGTAGTCCATTAGCCAAGATTGATGTACAAGGTCCGAAATTCACGAGAAAAAGAAATGCACGAATAGTCGTGATCGAAGGGATATTTGAGGAGAATTTATGGAGATAGTTACATATACAAATTTTAGAAAATATTTTTATAATACTTTCACGTAAATACTTGGAAATATTTTATATATTTATAATTTGGAAAAATATCTTTTTATTAGTCAACATATTAATATATACTCGAAAATATAATTTGGCAACTATCTCTTTGTTAGTAAAAAGTACTTTCAGGTAGATCAAAAGTTATTTTAGGCAAAAACTCTAATCTTGTCAAAATAGGATTTTCTAGGTAGAAGATAAATTTTATTAGTCCAAAAATAAATATCTAAAAATCCAGAAAATATTTTAGAGCTACAGAATTATCAACGTAAATTTGGTAAAAGTTAATTATCAAAATAAAAATCATAAACAAAAGTTTTTAAAATAATACTAATAATTTAATAATAATAATAATAATTAATAATAATGATGATAATAACAATGGTAATTAATAGATAATAAAAGTAATAATAATCTTAATAATAATACTTAATAACAATAATGGTAGTAATAATGATAGATAATAATAATAATAATAATAATAATAATAATAATAATAATAATATATAATAAAAGCTTTTTCAACAGCTCATTGCTGTTCTCCCAATCGAATTAATATGAGAGAGAGAGAGTGAGAAACGAAGAAGAGGGGAAATTTGGAAGGGGGTTTACCAGGCGGCGGTCGCGCGCGCTCGCCGGCGGCGGACTTCGGCTGGGATGGCGTCGGGTGGATGCTCACGGAGGCGGAAGGGCGCGGCTCCAGCAGTGAATGGCTCCGGCGACAGCGCCGGGCGGTGGGCTGGTTTCCGAGCGGCACGGAAGCCCAGGGTGGACGGCGGCGTCCGGAGCGGTCGCGGAGGGCGGAGCGACTGAAGAAGAGGGTAGGCGGAGCGCCGGGCTGGAACGAAGAGGCGACGGTCGCGGGGTTGTCCGGCGACGGAAGAGCGGGCGTACGACAGATGTGGGCGGAGAGGCACCACGGAGGAGGTGGAGCGACGGCTGCGTCGCGGGGGTTGTCCGCGCAACTCACGGCGGAGTCGGGCTCAGGTTAGGGTTTGCTTCTTCTTCTTCTTCTTCTTCTTCTTCTTCTTTTTCTTCTTCTTGTGGTGTGGGTTATTTTTGTGGTCATCGGCGATGGACGCCGACGACGGTGGTGGTTGTTGTTGTGGCAATGGTGATAAGGTGGTGGTGGCGAATTGTGGAGATGCTGAGCAGTGGTGGTGTCGACCAGAGTTGGTCGAGGGATGTTGGCGAGGCAGGAGTCGGGGACGTGTCTGGCTGAGATGGCGAGTTGTTTTTGGTGGTGTGCTGTTCTGGCCGAAGGAAAAGAGGACAGGGAGATGGTGGAGACGGGGAAGCTGCCGGGGCAGCGGTAGACATGGAACGAGAAGGCTGGGGATGTTGGTGACGATGACGTGATGGTGATGGCAGCGAGGATGGTGGCGGGTGGTAGGGTTAGGATTGGGTGGTCTGTCTATGTGACGCGGATGGAGTCGAGGCCCGGTTTGTCGGGTGGGACAAAATATTGTATATGTAGTGAGGAAAAATTTAGTGGATGGGAGGCAAAGACACGGTGCACAATGGGTTGTGGAGAAATTTGTGGATGCCCGAAATTTATGGAGGAGTACCTGCCTATTTATAGGATGTGGAAATTCCCATTAGGATAAGGCTTGGGTTTGTTTAAACCCTATTTAGATAATATAAATATTAATTCAAATAAATCAAATCTCAATTTAAATTAAATTCTATTTTAAATCTAGATCATCTAATCTCTAATATAAATATAAATTCTACCTTTAATTTAAATCGGTTTAAAAATCCAATTCAATATAGATAAAAACTTATCTTTAATTTAAAAACCATTTTAAAATAAGGTCAATAAAATCCCTTTTCAATTTAAATTATCCAAATTAATAAACTATTAAATTAAACAAGATTAAAAATATATTTTTCACATTTATTAAAAATATGCTATTAAATAAATTTTGAAAATTACATATATACTGATAAATAATTTTAAAATATAAAACTCGCTTTTCTAATATACCATTTTATAATAATCATATTTATTATTATAACTATGTAAATAAAAGGCTTTATAAATAAAATAACAAATTTGGAACGATAACTAAAATACTTATTGTATATATTTTGAAACTATATAAAAAAATAAGAAAAATGTTTTTCTAAAAATATGTACGCTCTCACATATTCGCACTCGTCGAGCAATTTCGAAAAATAAAATTTTTCGTACACGACGTACAATACGACTACGTGACGTACAATACAAAATTTTAAATCAGTACCAAAATTTAAAAAAAATAGTAGAAATTTAGGGGTTTTACATATCGTAGAGAGGAAGATGTTAGGCCCGGAGATGATTATTCAAATAGTTGAAGTGGTCAAGGAAATTAGAGAGCGACTTCGAGTTACGTAGGATCGACATCGTCATTGGGCGGACCAGCATCGTAGGCCGCTAGAGTTTTCTATTGGGGACCACGTGTTCTTGCGGATCTCACCTACTCGTGGGGTCATTAGATTTGGCGTTCACAAAAAGTTGAGTCCGCGGTACGTAGGTCCATTTGTTATCCTTGATAGGATAGGCGATATTGCTTATCGTTTATCCCTTCCACCTTCGTTATGAGAGGTGCAAGATGTGTTCCATGTATCTCAGTTGCAAAGATATGTATCGGATCCAAGCCATATCCTTGATCGTTTGGAGCTGGTTGTTGGTACCAACCTGTCTTACGAGGAACAACCTGTGTCCATTTTGGACCGAAGAGAGAAGATACTCAAGAACCGAACAATTAGCCTTGTCCGGGTTGCTTGGGGTCATCACTCTTTAGGAGAGTCAACGTAGGAACGTGAGGATGATATTTGATCACGGTATCCGCACCTGTTTGACTCACAAGTATATTTCTTTCTGTATACCTTGATTGTCTTAACTCCTCATGCTTGTCACCCTATGGATAGAACTACTTGATATCGTAGATTGTTAAATATAGATATGTTATTTGCTATTTGACATTCTAAAATGATTATTTGTTCAAATTGCTTGTACTGAGATTAGTTTAGCTCTGATGTTCCTATCCTGCTTGGATTTGAAATTCCGAGGACATAATTTTTCTAAGGAGGGTAGAGATGTCACTTCCCATTCTCAGAATACATATTTTTAATACATGTACTGCTTAAATGTATTTATTTAATATTTATCATGTATTGTTCTGTATTTAAAATCCTTTAATTTTATGTTAATTATTTTTTTGTATTTTACTTTTTGCTTTTACTTTGCTTTTGGGTTCGGCCTGAGTTGGTTTATTTTTCGACCTTGGGTGGTTCAACAATTCCCCACCTACCCTCTCTTCATTTAAAGCCCCAAATCCTTTCTCTCTTTATTACTTCTCTTTCTTATTAACTCTTCTTCTTCATCCTCTATAACTCTTTCCATCTACCCAGCCGCATAGGCAAGTGTCAACTTGCTTCATGATGGAACCCCAGTATTATTGTTCCATCATCTTCCTTACTTGATCTTAAGTCTCTTTAGTACTTAGCATTTTTAATTTTCATAGCTTATTTTATGTAGATCTAAACTTGTTATATTTTCGTATTTTTGGGTTTTGATCTAGCTAACCTTATTATTTTCAAGTTTTGATGGTTCCATGTTGTAGAGAATTTCGTTCTACCCTATTTAGACCTATGGAAGTCCAGATTTGGGCATGGAATGAAGGATTTAGAGAGCTTGGAAGCAACGGCTTCCATGGTTCTGTTCTCAGAAAATTTGGAGAAGAAGAACAGTTCTAGCCGCATGGCTTTAGCCGTACTGATCCTAATAGTCTCGGCCGCATGAGCTTTACATGCCGCATGTACTTACCCAGCCGCATGTGCTTTCTTAGCCGTATGGAATTTCCTGACCGCATTGACCTTCCCGGTCGTATAGCTTTCAGCCGCATGAGATAAATCATTCTCAGCCGCATGGCATTTAGCATTTCGCCGCAAAAGGCTTGTCATTCTTAGTCGCATAAGGCCGGGTGAACCCCAGCCGCATAAAGTATGACATTCTCAGCCGCATAAGGATAAGTTTCTTCGTCCGCATAGACCTAATGTTTCTCAGCCGCATAAGGGTCGGTCCCCTGGCCGCAGGGTATTGAGCCGCATGAGGACTTAACCTTTCTAGCCGCATGAGGCTCGACTTTTCTAGCCGCATAAAGCTTGTTATTTTCTAGCCGCATAAAGCTTGTTATTTTCTAGCCGCATGGACTTAGTTTCCTTAGCCGCATATGCATGTTTTACTCAGCCGCATGAACCAATAATTTCTCGGCTGCATGAACGCCTATAATACCTTTTTAGATGATTCTTGTCCCGAATTAACTTTGATTGATATTGATTGCGACCTTGACTAATAATTGATCATGCGTTCCTAGTTAGAGCTAAGAGACTGGCTAGTCGTCTTATTGAATTGAATGAATGAGACACGTTCATATTAACTATGAACTATTGCAATCGATTGGCCGATCCCGAACATTGGCATACAGGCACGTGCATGCTTCAATTTATTTTTTCTACAAAAGCAGCATGTGTACTTTATGGTCAAGACATGGTTATTTCGTAGCTAGTTTTGATTGTTGCATTACGCTATGTGAGACCTACAACCTAACCGTACGGGTATTGTTGTAGAGTTGTGCATATCGTACCCCGTACAAAGGTACTCATTCTGAATGACCATGATCCACGACATGGAATTTCACTCAACATAGAGACTATTAAGTTAAATAAAATAATGATTGCATGGAGAGAATGGATTCCCGAGTTCTTACATGGTAGCCATCTTTGGGACTATTAAGTGCCCGATATGCTGGCTGATTCCCACAGATACTGCAAATCTGCCACATGGGCAGGGAGCGGTATCTGCTTATATTATTGTATATTGATGACGGGCGTCCCGCTGGGACTCGTCTAATTTATGATTGGCACAATTGATTGATTGGGTAGACTAGCCTTGCTTGCATATAGTAAGAACTGAGGAATCCCTTATTGCATATTTCCAGGGTAACTTAGAACTCACAGTAGCAAGCCGTAGTAGTTGCATGGCCATTTAAGTTGACTTGTTTGTGTACTGTACCTACTCTGTTAACTAACTGAGATGATCAGAATGTCAGGACATGACGGGTCAACTTCTGTCCTTGTTTGGTTGGAAAGTTGGTTCGAAGTTTCGTGATGTTATGTGAATCCCAGTTGCTAGCAGAGATCTATTTATCATATCTTTCTTATTACTAGTTCTAATTCCTCATATCGTGCTTCCTTGTGGTACTTGCTATTAGAGGTCTAACCTCTCTGGTTTTGTATGGCCAGATTTAGAGCCACTCCCCGAGGACTCAGCTTACTTCCACCTCCAAGATGGTCAATACTAGAGGGATGATCGCAGGAGGACTCGAGTGGGTTCCTTACTTCCCCGCTCATTTTTTTATTTACTTTATACTTTGCCGTTTGGCACCGACATGTTAGTCGGATTGTCTTGTACTTACTTTTACATAATTGTAACTAAGTCAGGCTGCAGCTGATAAATAATTGTGTAAACTTTGCTACATCTTCTGGCTATGTTTTGTGAAGCCAGATATCAAGAACATTTTGACTGAGCGTTTGGGACACCTTACTGCTTTATCTTACATGTTCTCTATTACTGTTTCTTGTTCGAATGATTGAGACAATAGATGTGAAGTGACCATAGCGAGACTTTCATGTAGTATGCACCCCCTTGTCTTTTAGACAACATTGATCGTATTATACGATATTCCTCTACCCGTAATATGTAGCTAGCTGAGTCATTCTTCCGCTCTCCAGTATTCTGGTTCTGGGGCGTGATAGTACCAAACCTTCAGATTATGCGTAATGCTGATGGGGTTCTTTGTGCACAAAAATCTCAGGATTTATGCACGCAACTCTAGGCGCGTAAAAATATACAGTTTGGTTCTGCTAATGCAGCCAGTAATCTTCTTTATACGCAGGGGACTAAATGTTTCTCTGCCCTAAATATAATAAAGAAGACGACTCCTTTCACTACTTCTGATTTATGCGAGTTACTTGTACAAAAGCGTAAAAATAGAAAATCTCCTGTGATACTCCCCAAGAAAATTATCATTGTGAGTGTCACCAGATTGTAATCAAATGTTGCTGTTCGGCTTCTAAACAGTCAGTTTTTGATCGATTAAGCTACAATGTGCCTCAGCAACAAGTTGATGATCAAGAACATGAGTTGTCCTATGCATCTGTCAATATGGCATCTTATATCAATAGAGGACGACGTCCAAGATGCAATTCATCCCGGACTCCAAGCCAACAATAATTCAACCGACTCCTTGATACTTTTGAAGGAGTATATCAGAATACTCGATCAAGGAGTCAAAGATCGTTGCAATCTTCAGATTCAGAAGCTGGGGGGTACCCAGTCTTTGGAGTCAGAAACTGATAGCGTTGATTCATACCTCTACCCCAATCCCTCTGTATGTTCAAGGGAGGTTGAATCCTATGCTATTGGAGATGAACCGGAGACGTCAACTTCTAATACAGAACGTCTCTCAGCAGTGGAACAATCACTGAAGGATATGCTTGCAATGATGCAAAATATGTATCAAATAATAATGACTCAGCAAACTATTCAGCCGGCAGTGGTAACACCGGTACAGGTAGCAGCTCAAACTCAAGATAGTCAAGGGATTGACGTACCTTTGAATAATCTTAGTCAAGAGCCTGCTGTCAATCAAAACTCTGCATCTCCAGATCCTCTCATTCCGGAAGATGTACCACCTCCGGTGGGGGTTACGGTACATCCAGCAACTATTCAATCGAATGTGCTTCCTCAAACTAGTGAAGCTATTCAAGCAGTGCGTGAGCTAAAAGCACAGTTTGAAGTTCTGAAGCACATGGATCAGCTCCAGAGGTTAAGGATCAAACAACCTTATCCTCCTTACTGGAATGATGTACCATTTTCTCCAAAATTCAAGCCACAATCTATGGTGTTATTTGATGGAAAGGCTTCTCCAAGTCAATATATCAATTATTTTGATATTATGACTGTACATTTGCAAAAGAATGATGTCTTCTCACTCGAGTTTTCATTGGGTGTTTGACGGGTTCAACATATGACTGGTATCGTAGTCTACCTGACAATTGCATATCATCTTTTGACGAGTTTAAAGCAATATTTCTCTCCCGTTTCTATGAAGGAGGAATGGATATGAATATGTCCTCCTTAATAGAGATCAAACAAAAGGAGAAGAAAGATACTCGGACGTTTATCGAACGTTTTCGACAGGCAACTTTGAAAATGCCTCATGGTATGCCAGATTCAGCATTGATTGATACATGCAAAACACTACTAAAATACAGTAATTTGGCGACGGATGATTAGCGACGAAAAGTATCCGTCGGCCATAGTGACGGCCTCGCGACTACCTTGTGACGGGCTACCGTCAGAAAGCAATGGATAATTTTTTTAGTTTTTTTGCGTCAAAATCAGTCGCACATCCGTCCCTCATTTGACGAAATTTTAGCAACGGATTCATGTCCGTCGCTAATATGTCGAACAATGTGGCGGTAGAATCTGTAAAAAATGGTGTGCTAAATTAGCGTCTATCTTGCGACGGACTTTTCCGTCGGTAATCTAGTGGGTATTTAGCTACTATCTACCGACGGATATATCCGTCGGTATCCCGTCGCTAAATACTGTAACCTAACTTAAATTGAACCGACGGGAGAAATTTTTTTATTCCCCCTAAAAAACTCTCTCTCCTACCCCTCTCTCTCTCTCTTTCTTCGGCGAGCTCTCTCCGACGGGTCACATTCCCCGGCGAAGCTCTCTCCGACGGGATATCTCTCTCCCTCAGGTATGCTCTCTCTCCCTCTCTCTCTCTCTGTTTAGCATAACATATAGGGTTTCGGGTTGGTGGGGGGGTCGGCGGTCGCTGGAGCCGGCGGGGTAGGGGAGGGAGTGGGGGCAGGGCGGGGAGGTTATTGAGGGCGGAGGGCAGGATAGGGTTTAGGGTTTCGGGGAAGGGGTAGGGTTTCGGGTCATGGGGGTGTGGATCGGCTGTCACGGGGGTCGGCGGTGATGGAGGGAGGGAGGGGGACGGGGGGTGGATGGTGTTGGGTGCGGGGCGGGGGGCAGGGGTAGGGTTTAGGGTTTGCTGTCGGGGGGTGAGGGGGAGGGTGGGTGGGTGTTTGCTGTCGGGGGAGGGAGGGGTGGGGTGGGGGTTTGCTGTCGATGGAGGGGGGTGTGGGAGGGGGAGGGGGGTTTGCTGTCCGGCGGGGTAGGGGAGGGGGTGGGGGGGGGGTATCGGTGGTATCGGATCGGACCATTCCTATGAGTTTCGGTGGTTTCGAATCGGAGTATCGGATCGGGGGAGGGGGTATAGGTGGTTTCGGATCGAAACAATCCTATGAGTATTGGATCGGGGGAGGGGGTATCGGAATCGGTATCGAAATCGGAATCGGTATCGGACCGATACTGACCGATACCGGTACAGTTTGGCATGTTCCACTCTGATACTGACCGATACCCGATACAGACCGATACCGATCCGATACTGTTCGATACTGATACTATTTGGCATGTCCCGATATCGGTATTGGACTATCCCTATGAGTATCGGCATCGGGGTATCGATAATATCGGTGGTTTCGGATCGGAGTATCAGATTTTTTGGTATCAAAAAACAAATAGGTATTAATAAATTATTAATATTAATAATTTATTAAAGTATCGGTCGACCGATACCCATCGAAGTATCGGACTATTCTTATGAGGATGGTTTAAAGTATCGGGCTATTCTTATGTTTAGTTTGTCTTACGATACAGATTTTCACATCCAAATCGAGGATGAATCGTTACTCTGTTGATCGTACATGGATGTACAAACGGCAACACGAGAGCAGAATTGGTGTTAGTGACGATTTTCAGGCAGGCATGGAAGTATTTCTTAAGTATGCCATGAGCAAAGCTCAGTACATGGACGGTAACAAAATCAAGTGTCCATGTGTTAATTGTCACAATAGACGTTACGAATAAGTGGTGACTATGAGAGATCATTTGACCCGTAAGGGTTTCGTACGTGATTACGGCTTTTGGTCATCGCAAGGTGAATTATATTCGGAAAGACAGGCGATGGAAGCTGGTACTTATGTTTTTTATGATAATGCTGCAATGGATGTCCTCGAAGACGACGGATGCTCTGTTGATTATGGAGACGTGCAGAACCTTGCACGAGATATGGTGTATGATGCGCCAGGGCCTAATTTTGATTCAGAGGATCCTAATCCCGAGGCGAAGGAGTTCTATGATATATTTTAGGACGCAGATACTCCTCTATATCCTGGTTGTGAGACTCATTCCGTACTGTCAGTGACGATGCGGTTGCTGAACATAAAGTCTGATTTTAACTTGCCACAAGCTTGCTATGATCGGATCACACAACTAATCAACGAGGTGTTACCGAAGGAATCAAAAGAGCTCCCAAAAAACTTCTATAAGTCAAAGATGATGGTCCGACAACTGGGACTGGGGTACAAGAATATAGATTGTTGTCGCAACGGATGCATGTTGTACTACAAAGATAATTGCGTATCAGAAAGTTGCAGCTTCTGTAATGCGAATCGTTACAAGCCAGTGCAGGAAAAAGGAAAGTCAACTAGAAAACGACATCGTTACAAGTATATGCATTACTTGTCGATCACGAAGCGCTTGCAGAGGATGTATATTTCTCTGAATACAGCAGAACACATGACGTGGCACAGCGAAGAACGCATAAAGAACGAAGGAGAATAGTCACATCCTTCGGATGGAGAGGCGTGGAAACATTTTAATTTGTGTCATCCAGATTTTGCTGCAGAGCCTAGAAATGTACGCCTTGCGCTATGTTCTGATGGCTTCGCCCCTTTCGGACAGTCGGGATCTCAATACTCATGCTGGCCGATCATTCTTACCCCTTACAATCTGCCACCATGGATGTGTATGAAGACTCCTTATATATTCTTGACAGCTATCATACCTGGTCCCAAAAATCCGACGAAGAACATTGATATATATTTACAGTCGTTGGTGGATGAGCTGAAACAGCTATGGGAGATCGGCGTCACGACGTATGATATTTCCAGGAAACAGAACTTTCAGATAAGAGCTTCACTCATGTGGACAATCAATAAATTTCCAACATATGGTATGCTGTCGGGATGGAGTACGCACGGCAACATGTCTTGTCCGATATGTATAGAAAATAGTAAGGCGTTCCGTCTTAGACATGAAGAAAAAAGTTCTTTCTTTGACTGTCACCGTCAATTTCTGCCCGTGAGCCATCCTTGGCGAAAGAACAAGGACGCGTTCAGATCTGGAAAACAAGAATTTCTTGATCCTCCTGCCAGATTATCGGGATACGATATTTGGGAAGTTGTAAAGGAATTGCCCACCACAATGGAAGATCCATCGAACAATCGTGTCGAGGAATTCGGTCAAAGCCATAACTGGACCAAACGGAGTATTTTCTGGGACTTGCCTTATTGGAAAGATAATCTTATAAGGCATAATCTTGTTGTCATGCATATCGAAAAGAATGTGTTCGATAATGTCTTCAATACCATCATAGATATTAAAGGAAAGACGAAGGACAATCCAAAAGCAAGACAAGACATGGCCGAGATATGCAAACGTCATGATCTAAACTTGATAGAAAGGGGAGCTGGTGGACAATTAAGTAAGCCTATAGCGCCATATACATTGAGCAAGGAAGATCGATTAATAATCTGCAAGTGGATATCTACTTTAAGATTTCCCGACGGCTATGTGTCGAATTTGTCTAGATGCGTTGATCTTAATGAACGCAAGCTAACAGGAATTTCTCTAGAGAAAATATTTCTACCTGGCTTTTTCGACAGCATGGAGCATCTACTGATTCATCTACCATACGAAGCCCATGTCGGTGCACCTGTTCATTATCGATGGATGTACCCCTTTGTAAGGTAAATAAAAATCGGTATAATTTAAGTAAAATTTTATAATTCATTGTCAATTCTCAAGATAATTTGTCTTTCTAGGTACCTACACCATCTAAAGAAGAAAGTTGGCAAGAAGGCTCATAAAGAGGCTACGATATGCGAAGCATATCTTATCGAGGAGGTGTCAAACTTCTGCTCCATTTATTTTGATACTCATGTCGAGACAAATTGAAATAGACCTCAAAGGAATGACGAAGACGTTGAGGATGGAGGTATATTCAATTTAAGGGGCAAGCCTATTGGGGCTAGTAAGAATCGGTGGTTGACTGACGATGAGTATGATGCCGCGCACTGATATGTATTGTTAAATTATGACATACAAGAAGTGAGAGATTTGGAGAAGTAAGTGACTACACCTTGTTATAATCTCTAATTTGGTGAAGTAAGTGACTACACTTATTTTTATTCTCTCTAACAGTGTATTTAGAGATGAAGTCAAAATAAGGACACCCGATATTACCTATGAGGGACATCAAAGAGAGGTTGATTGTACCTTTCCGATCTGGTTTCAAACATACGTAAGTAACTGAGATAATATGTTATGCGGCTACCATTAAAATATATGCAAGTAAAATATTTAAATTATTATTATTTGTTTACAGGTTTTATTGTCTGAAACAACACTCACAAATGAGAGCATTCGTTATTTGGCATTGGGACAGAAGAAGCATGCGAAGACTTGGCTAGGCTATGTCGTTAATGGCTTCAAGTTTAGGGTAATTCAGCATGCTATAAATGCCGAATTTGTCAATGACAACTTCAGTACTAAGGATTCTGGTGTTTACATAAGAGGCACCATCTATGACGACGAGCCGGACTTTGACAATTATGGAGTGCTTCGGGATATTATAGATTTATAATATAGTGCCCCATATGATATGCATATTGTGATGTTCAAATATGAGTGGTTCGATACGACACCAAATAGAGGATCTGATACGTTTGCGATAGCAAATTAGGCTGTTCAAGTCTACTATACAAGCTACCCAAGACGTCGTAGAGATCGATTTGACTGGTGAGCAGTATACAAGATTAAATCTAGAAATACATTCAACGTTGGAGACCCAGCATACCAAGAGGATGAGATCGAAAAGCCCCAATACTTGGGACAACAGTCGAATACCATGGATGTTGAATTAGAGGTTGATATACCCCCTGCTGAGAAAAATAGAGGGGAGAAAGAGGTTGATATACAAGACTTAGATGTCAACCAGGGGAGAAAGAGGCGTCTTGTCCCAAGTATTGAGACTGAAGAAGAAGAAGAAAAACTTGATGAGGATGAGGATGAGGATACAGATGAAGTCGACGATGAGGATGAGGATGATGATGAGAATGAAGACGAGGACGAGGACGATGACGATGATTAAATATCGATATATTTTAGTTCATGTTTTTGTCGAGGCCGACGCCGCTCACGAGGACGATTCAGTTTAAATTAAACTTATGTGTTCTTTTTTCAGTTCATGTTTTTGTCGTTCGATCATCTACTTATTGTATAATTTTTTTTGCAGATGGCACTCCTAGTCCTACTCCTCTGGCCGGCACTCGTCGCCCTACTGCTGGTATATATATTTTAGTTTAGTTTTATATTCATTTATACTTTTATATTATTAATTTTGTTTATGTGTTCTATTTACAGATTTACAGGGCATGGTTGCGAGCACTCGTGCTGGTGGTGCTGGCCGTGGTCGTGGTGGTGGTGGTGGTGGTGGTGGTCGTGGGCGTGGGCATAGTGGTAGCGGTCGTGGTCGCCAGACGTCTTCCCCGGATGTGACCTCCTATCCTGACCTGGCGAGCCCGGGCACAGACTCTTTCCGCCGTCAATCTATCTCGGTGCCACCGTCATCTTCGTCGAGGCCTGTGACTCCATCCGCTAGCGGATTCGTTCCTCCATCCGCTTGCGGATCCGTTCCACCACCGGATGCACCAGCGGATGCATCAGCAGATGCAGCAGTAGAACCAGCAGTTACTGCACGGTGGGTCCCGGAGTACTCCCAGATTCAGTTTTATCCTGTTACCGGAGAGTACATGCACGGACCCTCGGATCCTCCGACGCCACCAGAGAGGCCGACGGGCGAGTTCCGACGAGAGATATGGCCCGCGGGTGAATCGTAAGTAAATTTAAGTTAATTTATTAAATTTGTTTCATTTATTCAAGTCAATAATCCAGTCGTTGCTTTTTTATAGATTTTTCCCATGGGATGTTGCCCGGAGTCTAGGGTGCATTATCCGAAAAAACTACCATGGCCCCTACCTTAATTTTTTTGAGGTGCCTCAGGACAGGCAGTACGTTTGGCTCGACGAGATGAGGGTATATATCTTTTGGTTAATTATTAATTATTCTTTAATTTATTAATTTTTTAATTACGTGATATTTGAATTTTTGTGTCAGAGGACGTTCTGGTGGCCCCTCCATCGTGAGGAGGCGATCCGCAGGACCTACAAAGCCGCTGCCGGGAAGAAGATACGGGATGCGGTGTACGACCTTCGTACGATGCATACGAAGAAGGACTGGATCCGGGCGGAGTACTATGAGCAGATGTTGGAGAAGATGGATACTCTTCAATACAAGGAAAAATTAGAGAAAGCCAAGGCGAATAGACAGGCCGCGGGTCTGCATACGGGGATATCAAGGCCCCACGCACGGACGCGTGCAGATTTTGTGAGATACCGTAAATTTATTCCACTATTTAATTTGGTACTATTAATATACGAAGTTAATTAAATTCTACGTATGCAGGCCCAACAGGCAGTAAAGGAGGGGAGAGAGGCGGAGGCGGTCACCGCTCACGACGTATTCGTGCATACGCACAAGAGGCGGAAGGACGGAAGCTTCGTCGACGCGCGGGCCCAGGAGACTGATGTAAGTACTTACGTTCATGATTATAACTATAACGTAGGAAAACATAGGAAATTATAACTATAACTTAATTAGGTAAACTTAGGATTAAAACTATAACTTAGGGAAATATAGGATTTAGATTATAACTTAGGAAAACTTATAGTATAAACACATTCATTAGATAGGCTGCGTATCATGAGGCACTCCGTCGGATTGAGCCCCCTACCGAGAATGTCGGCGAAACGATGCCCACCCAGTCGCCCTCCTCTATGGCCGCTCGCTATGACGACGTGTTCATAGAATCCGCGGCGGCTTTAGGAAAGGGCACCTGTATGGCTTAGGTTCCGTGGCAGATTTTTTACAGACGTCGACTCCGAGATATCCACCGCCTCCGCCTCCTCCAGCGCCCCCCGCAGACGATGTGAGGACGCAGCTTGCGACTCTCGCCACAGCGGTGTCGGATTTACGGTCGATAGTGCTGGGGCACTATCCACATCCTTCTTCTGCTCCCGATCCGTCTGCTCCTGTTCCGTCTGCTGCCGCTCCGTCTACTGCTGCTGCCGGTGCTTCGGATGGACCTGGTCCTTCTTGTTCCGGATGGCTTTCTTTTGACCGCTCTTCCGAGGCCCGCCTGGTATCGGATGCTACTATCGTGGCACTCCTTGACATGATATCGTCGGAGCAGCTACGCTCACTTCCAGACCACGTCTTGTCCCAAGTGCCACCACATATGGTGGAGGATTATATACGCAGAGCGGAGGAGAGAGCACGAGACAATCCACCTCCTCCTTCTCAGTGATTTTGTTTATGTTTTTGGACATTTAGACATTTGGATCTGCCACAAATTTTTGGATATTTTATTTATGCTTGTTGGTCATTGTATTGGATATTTTTTGTGTATGTTATGATATATTAATGTTTGGAGATATTGTGTTGTCAATATGGATATTTGTTGGATATATTGGATGTTGGATATGTTATATTTGTGTATGGTGGATGTTGAATATGTTATGTTACAGGGAATAGTCTCTTTACTGTAAAAAAATTTCAAAAATATTTCATTTAGCGACGGATTATCGACGGGTTGCCGACGGACTTTTGCAGGTAGCGACGGATTACCGACGGGTTACCGACTAACTTTTGCAAATAGCGACGGTTGCCTGACGGATTATCCGTCGCCCTGTTTCTGGAAAAAATTCGCGACGGAATGGCGACGGACATCCCGTCGCTCATAATCTAGAAATATGGAAGATATCCAGAAGCGTGGCGACGGATTATCCGTCGCCAAATCGTCGCTAATCCGAGGATGTAGTGTATTTAGCGACGGTCTTGCGACATCTTCGCGATGAGCTATCAGTCGCTAATTGTATGAATACAAAATAGTGACAGTTGAGCGACGGAATACCCGTCGCTCATATTTTGGAAATATGGAAGATTTCTGGAAGAGTGGCGACGGATTATCCGTCGCCAAATCGTCGCTAATCCGACGAGGTCGTGTATTTAGCGACGGCCTCGCGACAGCGTAGCGACGAAATAACCCGTTGCTAATTGTATGAATAAAAAATAGCGACAGCTTAGCGACGGATTATCCGTCGCTAAGCGACGGAATGGCGACGAATTTCCCGTCGCTCATGTTCTGAAAATATGAAAGATTTTCAGAAGCGTGGCGACGTTTTATCCGTCGCTCGTCCGCCGCTAATCCGTCGAGGTTAGCGACGGATATTGCATATCAGAAATCCTCTGATGCGCGGTTAGCGACGGTTTGGCGACGTAGTATCCGTCGCTAATTATATGAATATATTAAAGATTTAAATAGTCAAAGTTGACGGGAAGCCGTCGGCTTGCCGTCGCTAAAAGTTTTTATTTTGCCAATAAAAGTCTGTCGCTAATTAGTCGCAGAGCGGCGGACTAGCGACAAGCTTGTTTTAGCGACGAGGTTATTTTCGACGGATTTTTTCAGCTCGGATCCGTCAGAAATCTGTCGGTAATGTGAATTACCGACGAATTTTTGACGGATCCGGCCGTCGCTAAATCGTTGTATTTTAGTAGTGAAATGAATCTGCGACCAACTATTGCTGTCTTTACGGGTTCTCAATTCACAGATTGGGCCTCGTTCATTATAGCAGCATTTTCAGCCGAGACCAATGGTAGATTGGCTCGTGAACATGGGATGATCTTTGCCTCAGAAGACAAAAGAAAGAAAGCCTCTTCAGGTAATAATTCTGGCAATCGTAATGGGAAAGGGAAGGAAACCCTAGTGGTTAATCTTTCAAAACCCAAAACGATGCCAAATAATCCGGAGTCTTCCAAACCAAAAGAAGAGTACTCTTTCTATGACAGTGATATCCCAGGGATATTCCAATGTCATGTAAAGAGTGGCAAACTCCAGATTCCAGAGCCAAAACGACCTAATGAGATAAATTTAACTGACAATCCCAAGTATTGTATCTATCATAGATACATAAATCATCCTACCAAGGCTTGCTATGTCTTAAAGAAGAAAATCCAAGAGTTGATAAATGCTAATGACATCGCTTTAACCAATGATGAGCATACAGTCACAACTAATATAATTTCTCTTCAATTTGGAGATTTTCCTCCACAGCAAGTCTCCGATGGGATTGTCCCAATTCCTAAGGCAACAATGAAGATTGTGAATCTCCCGCTTGCTAGAGAGCAAAGTGAAGGACTATTGCCTCTCACGTTAAAAAATGGTGAAATTATGTGGGTACACCCTGACTTAGTACCTGAAATGGAAGATGAAAGTAAAACTTCAAAATCCAAGAAAGGTCGAAAAGTGAAAACCTGCAATATGATTTCTCATGTTGTTACTCCAGATCATGATGATTTGGATCATCTATGGGATGGTATTCCTCTGGAGGATAGGCTGAGGGGTTTGAATATATGCCCTCCAAGTTTGGCTCCTCCTACCAAACTCAAACTTACTCATCGGCAATGGTTAGCAATGAATACTGTTCCCTTATACAGGGCACAACAAGTCTTTGCTGCTTATGAGAAAGCTCATGTAGGGATTTTTCCTCCTGTCCCAAATACTCCTACTCCTGTGGCTGCAGAGGTCTCTGTTCCTCCTTCCTCTGTTGAACCATCTATTGAAAGTCCACTACCTACTCACATGTACAGTCAACAATCAGTTCATCTCATGAAAAAGATGGGATATGACTTACAAAAGACGGAAGTTTTTGTAACATCCAGTTTTCTAAATGAGGGTAATTTTGAAATTTTATGTTTTTAATTATTTAATTATGATATTTGAATAATAATATGTTTTTGGTGATTTTTAATCATTTTAAAACTATTTAAAAATTATGACTTGTTATTTTGATGTGTAGCTAGTGAAACCGTAGAGACTGTCTGCCCTAGAGCCTAACTATGTGATTTAGAATATCTAATTATCATTTTTTAGCCTGAGGGTATTTTGGTTATTTTGACCCCTTTAAATTATTTTGTTATTTAATGCATTGGTGATTGTTAATTTTGACTTTTCATAGGTGTGACTTTGGGGACCAACCTATCTGTTGACTTTGACCATAGTGAATTGGCTAGCATGGTGGGACCCTAATCTAACTTAAGTCGACTTAGTTTTGACTTGAGTGACTTAGCTCTTGAGAAAATTAGGAAGGATTTTAATGTTGGACTTAAGGCTAAGGTAGAGAGCCTATTGCTCATGTGACTTAAGCCCATGGCCCATAACTAGAAGCCCTAACCCTAACTAAACCCTAAGTGACTAGCCACTAGGTCATTCCTAACCCTATAAAATCTCTCTTTCTATTGTTCTTGCCTCTTTTATATCATTTCTACATTTGACAAAAACCAAGGTTTGTTCCCTTCTTCAAAATTCCTATTTTATTCATTTAACCTCCTTTTTCATCCTAGTCTTTTGCATTGGGTTCTAATTGATGTTTATGGACTGTTGGTGGAGAACTATTTCAGTTTGGGATCAATTTGGAGCACTTGGCCATCAAGAAGAACACCCCCCATTTGAAGCTTTTTTATGCTAATTGCACCTATAGGTAAAACCCCTTAAATTATATTTTAATTCCAATTTCTTTACATATTAGGCTAGAACTAGGTGTCCCCTAGCTGTCCCTAGAAATTGGGTAGAATTCGTGTCCATTTCGTGTCCGTATCGGACACGTATCAATGTGTCTATGTAGGTGTTTGATGAAATGCCACACTCGCATTTTTTTATTAATTTTGAAATGTGTTTGAATGAATTTGTAGTGCTAGGTGTAGTATTTGATTTCGTGCCGTTGATCTATGATTTTTGTGTTGTGTCGTGTCCACACGGGGATACGAACTTGCTGTTCTGGACAACGTGCAGTATCCTGCATCTCGGGCACTATAACTCACTGTGTAGGACACGTGGAGACACGAAATGTTATGGAGTTGTTGGGCAATCACTGAAACTATGCTCCCAAATTTTGGAAGCATATGGTTCACCATACGAGGAGAAATCGCACGCGCACTGGACACGCACTGCTGCACACGCACAAAAAATCACCCCCTGATACGCACCTACAGATCGGACACGACACAGGTTCGACCCAGGTCAGGGTGTAGGAATCCTAGACCTACTATGGGCGAACCCCTGTGCACAAGCACGAGTCACGTGTCGTCTTGTGTCGAGAGCATGAAGGCTCGACACGCAAGCACGAGACAGTCTTCATTGACTATTTTACTGGGTTTTACATTCATTGATTGGATACTTCGTGTCCACTTTCCTAGACACGAATGGACCCCCTGACACGTACTAATGTAGGGAACATTCGTGTACACCTGTTTTAAACCTTGATTTGGTTTTATGTGATTATTGGGTTTAAGAATTGGGATTCCTGATACCCTGTTGATGAACACTGTTCCCTGAAATTTCAAACTAATAGTGTGCACTTAGCTTCCTGGATTTCAATACTGTTTTGTGTATTAATGTGTAGACTGAGGTTTAACTACATATAGGGTTTCATGTTTGCATAAGAATTTGGATTTTCAAAATTGTTTGGGACTAAAACCTGAGAATTCAGACTTGTTTGGGTTGTACTGTCTTCCTATGTATCCACATACACTTTTGCAAATTATCTTGAAATCTGAGAACCATTTTAAACTTGAGAATTTGGTTTTGATTTAGTTGGTACATGATTTTTGGTTCATACGGAGAAATCTGAGATTTGATAATTGGATTCGAATAGGTTGAACTATTAGTGTAAACTGTGATAACTGTCATTCATTTTGAATGACTGAGAATGTGATTCCTGAGATATTGTGTACATTTCACTAAATTCCTATTACACTCAACTGACATTTGTACCAAGCTAAGACTGAGATTGGTTATTAGAAAACTGAAAGTTATTTGAAGAATTTCAGGTTGTTTTAGTTGATATATTGATTTGGGTTTTGTTGACATATTGTTTGTTGTATAGGTTTCAATCTTAAGTGACTGAATACTGAAAACTGAGAATAAATCCTAAAATTTAATGTGTAAACTGAAAACCAAATTCCTGAGTTAATACACTGGTTTGTACCCACATGTTCACTGAGATTTGATACTCACAGTTGCACATTATTTTTCCATATTCATATACACATTGCACTGTTATCACACACTGTTTTCTAATATGTATTACATACACACACATGTGAACTAATGACCTATATTACACTGAATTTTACTGAGTTTTTATACACTGGTTTCTGATAAATTGACACACACATTTCCCCCAAATCTGAGAATGAGTTCACATACCCACACATTTCACATTTACAATAACTGAGAACCTATAAGCCTCTATCTACACTCACACACACACAGAAAAACCTGTCACACATATTGTACTAACTGAACCTGGGGAATTTATTGCTAGACACACTAAACCCCTGTTAACTGAAAACATGCTAGCCTTTTCCTTGTATACACATATTCCTTTTTGCCAATGTATGTGACCCTTCTATACATTTGACACCCTATTCACATACACACACTTGTGGCCTTTCCCTCTTTATATATATATGAGTATACATATATGTTATAATGTATAATAATATATGTATCATGAATCTATATGTATTTATGCATGTATATATGCAAGCATGTAGGTAAGTATATATGTAATGAGTACATGAATGCAATGCATGAAGATATATATGATATGCAATGTAACTATAGTGTTAGTGGTGATGCAATGTAGGATACAATGTATATATGCATGAATGAATGAAGGTAAAATATAAGTTGTATGTAAGGTGATGCAATGCTCAATGTTAACAAATCTTATAGTTACCTCATGTACCCCTTACACTATGTCTCTACACATTGCGATGACTCTAGTTCACATTGATGCATGTTGTACTTGGCCCTCTTCCTATGTGTTCACTCACCCCTTATCTCTCCATATATATGTTGTGTGTGATTAGCTTAGATTGGTTTGGCTTGTGCTTGTATTGATTAGCTTAGATTGGTTTGGCTTGTGCTTGTATTGATTAACTTAGATTGGTTTGGTTTGTGCTTGTATTGATTCTAGTCTAGATTGGTTAGGCTTAGTGAGACTTGATTGGCTAGAAGTGGCCTAGTTGACCTAGTTTGACTAGTGTGCTTGACTAGAGTTGACCAAGTGTTGACTATAGTATAGTTTGACCTAGACAACATGCATATGCATTGTAGATTACATTTATCATCCCCTGCATACATCTTGACTTGTGTTGCTCTAAATAGGAGTCAGATACCTCATCTCGGATAGTATATTCACTACAGACATTCAGATACCAGGCGAGTACATTCTCTGATCATTTATAACTTGCTTAGAATTATATTCCTGTTCTAGTTTACCTTATTTGATGCTGTTACGATATTATCACAGATTGGTACTATATGGATCCCTACATTGAGATGTTATCCCCCTCGGGAGCATCGGATACATCATATCGTGTGTTTCATGTACATCGTGTATTCCTCGCTCTCATATTATTCATGTTTCTCATGTGCTTCATGCCCGTTCATGCTCGCTCGTGTACTCTCATGTGCTATCATGTTCGGTCATGTTTCTCGTGTATTACATGTATAACCTATACTTCATGTGTACCCTTCATGGGCCTTTATGTGGAATTCATGTGCACTCAGTTTCTGAGCCCTTATGTATACTTCATGTACACCCATCTATGGGCTTTCATGTGAAAATCATGTACGTAACATAACTTGTTTGGATCCTTGTGTATTGATTGGGGTATAGGGGAGTATAAATAGTCATGTGAACAATTCCAAAGTAGTTTAACCATGTGTGCCTCTTTAGTATATTCATGTGCAAATCCAGCCGTTCACATGTCGACTTCGTACTCTAAATCACTTGTCACTGGTAGATCTCTACTTATAGTAGATATTTCTATTACAGTTCTCTCTCTATTTACATCATGTACTTTCTTTCAGTTTCATGTATCGTACTCTCTTGCATGTTTATATTTTCTAACCTGTTATGATCTGCGTGAGATGTATTGTGCTTGCTCCCGTCCTGACTGGACCTATTGAAAATTTTACAGAGGATGATGATGAACCCTGCACCCCTTACTATGGAGCTTGCCTAGATGACACTCGCGACCTGGACCCCTGGGAAGGTTCAGACAGCTGCTGAGGATGACACCCATGCATAGTGTAGATAGTTTAGATTGTTCCTTATTTTCATGTTAGTAGTTATCTGGATTCAGAGTTGTATTATTATTGAGATGTTGAGACTTTGTTATTTCATTTCTGTTGTACCTTATTTGAGGATTTCTTTATCTATTCCATCGTGCTACATTCTACCTTTAGATTGTGATTGAGTTGTACCTTCTGTGATTGGCCTCCTTTGGAGAGTATTTCATATTATGTAGTTATAGTTCATGACCTAGGACAACGTTCTACCACCGAAACTGCGACGTAGGCTGGGCGCTGTTACGCACTCGTACCCTCACGGTGGGTGCGGGTCGTGACACGTTTTTAGTGGTGGCCCATGCAGGTCGAGTTTGTGTAGTGGTATTCGAACTAGAGTATCACTACAGCCTGTAGTAGGATTAGGATTTTTCTTGAGGTACTCAATCACATTAGAAAAACTTTTAACTGAATTCCTGCCATCTAAATTCCTGTTGAAGATTGCTTCCTTGAATAACTGTCCTTCATTGAATTATCGTTTCTATCTCAATATTGATTTCTTGTTTGATCTGTCTCCAGGATGGTGATTGAGACACGATCGCAACGCTCTGGCCCAGCAGACGCTGGTGAGAGGCCTACCACCCCTCACCCGATTATGGACGCTGGGACCACAACACATCCTGCTTCTGCTCATATAGGAGCTTCTGCAGCTTTTTGGAGTGCACCTCCACCTGTCCGGAGGTCTTCCCCCGTCATTCCGGATACGTATCATCAGCAGTTACCTTCAGGGACAGTAGATGCGGCTTAGATGTTTACCCTTTTCCAGCGATTCTTGGAGACTCAGCAGCAGATGCAGCAGAGCCAGACTACTGAATTCTGACAGAGCATACAAGATACTCATCAGTTGGTCAGGACGACAGTAGAGCTTAGTGGCTGCTCAGCCACTGGGAGGTCAGATACAGCCATATCAGCCGAGGACTCAAGATATCCAATCCTTTAAGAAGATGGGACCCCGGGACTTCAAGGGTACAGAGGGCATCATATACGCTGACGATTGGATAGAGCATATTGAAAAGATATTTTGATTGGCACAGGTACCAGCTGGATTACAGATCGAGGCAGTCGCCAGTCAGATGCAGGACTTGGCCCGTACCTGGTACCAGACGGACTCGAGGGTTGGTACAGCCGGTCAGACTTGGGCAGCGTTCAAGAAACTGTTCAAGGAGAAATTCTTTCCCGATACAGCACTCGGTGCCTTGGATACGCAGTTCGAGAGTTTGGTTCAGGGGAACCAGATCGTTGAGAAATACGCCGGAGAGTTCTGCCGTTTGGGCAGATTCGTTGAGGATCTTACCGAGGCCAAGAAAACGAGGAGGTTCCGCATGGGTTTGATCAGGGAGATCAGGTCGTATACCAAGAGCGGCCGCGATGCCACTTTCGAGCAGATTCTGGTAGGAGCCATGGCAGCGGAGGACGACCTTGGGCTGAAGGAGAAGAGGACGCGAGATACTTAGGGAGCTAGTGGCAGTGCAGGCCCGACCAAGATGCCCCGCTTGCAGATTCAGCAGCAGTATCCACAGCAGATGCCACCCCTACAGTTTCAGCAACAGTACCAGCAGCCGAGGGCCTACTTTCAGCAGCGGCAGTTTCAGGACCGTGTACCCTTTCAGCAGACGCAGTAGCCACAGAGGTAGCAGCAGGCCCCGGGACAGCAGTTTGTTATCATTTGCACTTTCTGTAAGAGACCAGGGCACGATTGGGGCGAATGCCGAAAGAGGCTGGGCAGATATTTACTTTGCGAAGGATCCGATCATCGGCTGAGAGAGTGTCCTGAGTCATTTGGACAGACAGTTCAGGGAGCAGGAGCTAGGGCTCCGGTAGGCCAGCAGAAGGGATTACCTTTACCGACTCAGCAGCAGAGGTACATGCAGCATCAGCAGCAGGCCAGGGGAGGCCAGCAGGGGTAAGCTTTCGCTAGGGCAGTCGAGGATGCACAGGCCATTGGAGATCTAGTTACAGGTTCCGTTCTTTTGATTCCATTTCTGTAATTACCTTTTATAACTGTCTTGAAAATTTGATTCCCTCTGTTCCTTGTTGAATGATCAATTTTGTTCTGTTGTTCTTGTGTTATGTTTGATTTTCTTCTGAGATGAATCATATGGGCTAGGTCACCTCAGTTATGGAATTTAGAATTTTGATAGTCGTGTTAGCTGGCATAGTGAGGACATATAGTCAGATTTAGGACGTATTTTTTGGGTGTGGGAATTTAAGATTTTCGCTGCCAAGCATGCGGCAATACAAAAATTTTAAATACCATGATTCTAGAGGTATTTGCCTTAGTCAAGGACTCTGTGATTATCGTAGCCTTGCTCACTAGCATAACGAAGATTCTGAGTATCATGATTTTGGACAAACGCATATGATTATCGAACTGTGTGATTTTGAGACTATGATTGTGGGGGTGTTTGACCTAGAAGTAGTACTACCATCTTAAATTTCGAGGACAAAATTTTTCTTAGGTGGGTAGACTTGTAACACCCAGTTTTCTAAATGAGGATAATTTTAAAATTTTGTGTTTTTAATTATTTAATTATGATATTTGAATAATAATATGATTTTTGGTGATTTTTAATCATTTTAAAACTATTTAAAAATCATGACTTGTGATTTTGATGTGCAGCTAGTGAAACCGTAGAGACTGTCTGCCCTAGAGCCTAACCCTCTGATTTGGAATATCTAATTATCATTTTTTAGCCTGAGGGTATTTTGGTCATTTTGGCCCCTTTAAATTATTTTGTTATTTAATGCATTGGTGATTGTTAATTTTAACTTTTCATAGGTGTGACTTTGGGGACCAACCTATCTGTTGACTTTGACCATAGTGAATTGGCTAGCATGGTGGGACCCTAATCAAACTTAAGTCGACTTGGTTTTGACTTGAGTGACTTAGCTCTTGAGAAAATTAGGAAGGATTTTAATGTTGGACTTAAGGCTAAGGTAGAGAGCCCATTGCTCATGTGACTTAAGCCCATGGCCCATAACTAGAAGTCCTAACCCTAACTAAACCCTAAGTGACCAGCCACTAGGTCATTCCCAACCCTATAAAATCTCTCTTTCTATTGTTCTTGCCTCTTTTATATCATTTCTCCATTTGACAAAAACCAAGGTTTATTCCCTTCTTCAAAATTCCCATTTTATTCATTTAACCTTTTTTTTCATTCTAGTCTTTTGCATTGGGTTCTAATTGATGTTTATGGACTGTTGGTGGAGAGCCATTTCAGTTTGGGATCAATTTGGAGCACTTGGCCATCAAGAAGAACACCTCCATTTGAAGCTTTTTCATGCTAATTGTACCTATAGGTAAAACCCCTTAAATTGTATTTTAATTTTGATTTCTTTGTATATTAGGCTAGAACTAGGTGTCTCCTAGCTGTCCCTAGAAATTGGGTAGAATTCGTGTCCATTTCGTGTCCGTATTGGACACGTATCAATGTGTCTATGTAGGTGTTTGATGAAATGCCACACTCGTATTTTTTATTAATTTTGAAATGTGTTTGAATGAATTTGTAGTGCTAGGTGTAGTATTTGATTTCGTGCCGTTGATCTATGATTTTTGTGTTGTGTCGTGTCCATACGGGGACACGAACTTGCTGTTCTGGACAGCGTGCAGTATCCTGCATCTTGGGCCCTATAACTCACTGTGTAGGACACGTAGGGACACAAAATTTTGTGGAGTTGTTGGGGAAATCACTGACACTATGCTCCCAAAATTTGGGAGCATATGGTTTACCACACGAGGAGAAATCGAACGCACACTGGACACGCACTGCTGCACACGCGCAGAAAATTACCCCCTGATATGCACCTACAAATCGGACACGACACAGGTTCGACCCAGGTCAGGGTGTGGGAATCCTAGCCCTACTATGGGCAAACCTCTGTGCACAAGCATGAGTCACGTGTCGCCTTGTGTCGAGAGCACGAAGGCTCGACACGCAAGCACGAGACAGTCTTCATTGACTGTTTCACTGGGTTTCATATTCATTGATTGGACACTTCGTGTCCAGTTTCCTAGACACGAATGGACCCCCTGACACGTACTAATGTAGGGAACATTCATGTACACCTGTTTTGAACCTTGATTTGGTTTTATTTGATTATTGGGTTTGAGAATTGGAATTCCTGATACCCTATTGATGAACATTGTTCCCTGAAATTTCAAACTAATAGTGTGCACTTAGCTTCCTGGATTTCAACACTGTTTTGTGCATTAATGTGTAGACTAAGGTTTAACTACATATATGGTTTCATGTTTGCGTAAGAATTTGGATTTTCGAAATTTGTTGGGACTAAAACCTGAGAATTCAGACTTGTTTGGGTTGCACTGTCTTCCTACGTATCCACATACACTTTTGCAAATTATCTTGAAATCTGAGAACCATTTTAAACTTGAGAATTTGGTTTTGATTTAGTTGGTACATGATTTTTTGTTCATAAGGAGAAATCTGAGATTTGATAATTGGATTCGAATAGGTTGAACTATTAATATAAACTGTGATAACTGTCATTAATTTTGAATGACTGAGAATGTGATTCCTGACACTACACCAAAACTGTCATTTCCTAACGACTATAAGCGTTAGGAAAATTATTACTAACGGTTTTTTGCCATTGGTAGTATGGTGTTGGAAATTTTCCTAACTGTAAAAAACCGTTAGGAAAATAAATTTCCTAACGGTAATAAACCGTTGGCACAATAAATTTCCTAACGGTAAAAAACCGTTAGATAATTTATTTTTTTGACAATTTTTACTGTTAGAAAAGGGAAATTTTCCTAACAGTTATAATTGTTACGAATAAATAAAAAATATATTAAAAAAATAGTGGCTCTATTGAGCCTAAGAATCAAATTTTGTTGCTTCATGCACATAAACATAGACAAAATTTATATCATATAAAAATAGAAACAAAATTACGATCAACATTGTTCCATTCAAGTAGATCTGACACAATTTTGTCACTTAGACAATATTACAATAGTAAGCAAATTTCATTGCTGACTAGTTATAAAAGAGGGACATAACAAGACGAAGAAGATATTGTATTTATTCAATCCAATAATTCAATTACAAAACTAAACAATCAGATAGAAGTTAACTTTGGCTCGTGTTCCTTTGCAATCTTTTCAACCTTTGGCAATGACTTCCTCGATCCCGCCAACCATGTAAAATGACTGCTCTGAAAGGTCATCATACTTCCCATCCAAAACACCCTACACCATAACCATAAATACTTGGAAATAGTAATGATTTAAATGACATTACTGGGTGGTGAGAGAATAAATCAGTAGCAGGTAACACACTACACCTTTACCATAACCACAAAAATTTAGAAATTGTAATGATACAAATGACATTGTTAACTTGTTGAAGATAGAATAAATCAGAAAGGGTGGCATGTACAAAATAGAGAAAAAATTGTGAGGTAAAAAGAGAATGAAAGCACCAGAGGGAGCAAATTTAATTTACCCAACCCAAACTTATAGGTTGGACTTGTATATTTGGTGAACCAAGGTGCACACTGCATACTGAAGTTTATACTACTTTCTTTGTACTAATTTAGTCCGGTACTGGATAGAAACTTAAGAGGGAGGCCCACCAACTCCTATAAATATGCTCTCCTACCGCATCACTAAAAATATTGCCATTTAATTGGTCGAGCGTACAGGTAATTTGCCTTTAGTCAACAATAATAAGAAGAATATGTGTTATCTACAGCAGTAGAATGCTTAAAGTTTAAACACAGTAATAATACTTTTTATAGAAATAATATATGGAAATAATAAATGGAGGATATGATTGCTCTCTTTAAAAACAAAATTCTTACCTGGAAGCTATTTACAATAACCTGGAAGCAAAATTACAAGGGAAATAGACAGGCAAACTACAGAAAAGCTCAATGCTAGAAAAATTTCAGGTCTATAGGTAGCCAAACAAACCTGTCGTGACAACACGGTTGTAGCATCAAGATGAAAAAATGCAGTTCCAGGTGCAGGATTTGTCAAGTCATCAGCTGGCACATAAATAGCTTGTACAGAAGTCGCAAAAAATGTTACCAATGAAGAGAAGCACATCTTGCCCTTCAATATCTTTGAAGTGTGCAGCCACTCAACAGGGACAATCCAATACAAGCACGAGCAGCAGGAGGTTCAATCATTTGTCCATAAACAAGAACATATTTGCCACTGTGAGATGACATAAATATAAACATGACCCAACTGAAATATAAATATGTCCCAAGTTAAACAAGTCCAATATCAAAGGAACATGATCCAAACATAACTACATGAAGTCCACACCGAGAATATATTCTTAATTGTGGATTACTGTTGCAAGGTTTACTTGAAAAGGATATGTTGCAAGGTTTACTTGAAAATGATATATTCTTATAGTATATGCTTGTACCAAACTATTCATTGACAATTTTCACCCATGTACTGGCCCAACCAACATTAATACTTAATTGTGGATTACTATTGCAAGGTTTACTTGAAAAGGATATCATCTCCTTATGAATTATGTTTTCGATTAATTTCACATATACTTCATCAGTCAAAAGTAATCGAATAGATGTGAAGTCCATACCGAGAAACAAATTCTTTGTAGATAAAACAATAAAGATAGAAAATTAAGTAAACTACTTTCAAAAGAGTCATGTTCACCTGAAAGGCATTTGAATCAATCCCAGTTGAAAAAGTTGCCATCACAATCGCACATATACCTATGAGGAAGCTATAGAAGAAGAATCCATTACATATTAGCATAGGCTTGCATCATAATCGACATTTAAGTTGATATCTCTTTACAGTTAATTGTAGGATCAACTCTAATAGATCCATTATTTTATAAGAACAAAACCACACCATGAATCTAATCATATTTATCCATATGAAGAACATGTCACTGAAACCACACCATGGATCAACTCTAATAGCTGTTGACACTCTCTTTGGAAAAAGAAATGTCACTGAAACATACTTGAACTGGAACATCACATGTTCTAGACAGCTATGGTGATACTGAGAAAGAAAAGAAAAGAAGCCCTTATAATGAAAAAAAATAGAGATGCAGTACAGTAAACATGAAGCTTACTAACTACCAAGTTGAACAGCAACTATATGACATGCAAACTAAATTTGCAGTAAATGATCAAAATGTAGAAGGAAACCTGGTACCGTTGATATTCACAATAGGTCAAGTTAATTTAACAATGGATCAACATGAACTGCAAGTAGAAGATAAGATATTTGTGGTATTAATTACCTCATTGTTGACATGCCATGGACGCCAAGTTTGTGTTACATTCAGTCCAAGCGATTTGATGAGAAACGAATGAGAAATCTTAGCAATCTTACACTACAACAAAAAAGTGTTTTAACGACACTCGAAAAGTGTCGTTAATGACTTTCCATGGCACTTTTTTAGTGCTGTCTAGAGGGGGTGTCATAAAAAGTTTTTTACTTTCAACGACACTCGATAAGTGTCGTGTAATAACTTTATGACGACATTTTATAGATGTCGTGTAATGTTTATTCCACGGCACCTTACGGGTGTCATGTTAACGTGCTTCAATGTCAGTTCATAAGTGTCGTCAAAATTACGATACTTTATAAATGTCATCTAAAAGTATTCTATAACATTAAATAAATGTCATGGATACTTTTCATGGCACTTTTTTAAATGCCTTCCAAGCATTATCAGCATATTCTAAATATAAATTTATTTCATATATATTTATATATATATATATATATATATATATATATATATATAATTAACCAAAATCATCTTCACAAAAGATAAAATTTTAATGTGCCAAAAGTAATATATTAAACAAGTTCCAACCCGTACAATGTCAATAAAAAGTTACAAGAATATAGCATTCAACTTGTTTAAGAGTAACAAAGTCTATTACATATGCAAGTCCTAGTACTACTTCTTAGCTTCCACCTTTTTAGAACATCAAACTCGAACCTTTTCCTTCCTTTATTATTTCACATTTTGCAAAGTCTGGCTTCGACTTTGCCATTACTTGACCTGCTTTAAGCCCTCCCCATTCGGTGTCCTGCAAGATGAAAGCAAAAAGTGTTAAAATTAAGATTATATATCCTTAACTTACAAACCCATCATTGGTAAGCATTACTAGTTGCAAAAAGTCATATAATCACAAGACAGAGAATAATTCCTGAACAGAATCTCTAGAACATATACACTATCACAACCAAAAGTCTTAGCCCCATGGTGTTATCTCCAAGTATGATATGTCTATAGTTTACAAAATTGAGTTTGATCCATTTTACTTTATTATTGTGATTGATGCTAAGACCATCCAAAACCATATTGCCAGATTCATCCAAAACCACGTGGAAAATGTATTAGGATCAGAAATTACCCATCTCACGGCTACAAATTGCTCCTTTGAAAAATTGAGCTATGTGTAAATTCTCAAAGAACGACTTAGGAACATAACCATGCATAGCAGTAACACAGATCATCTGATTTCCATCCGTGCTCTGAAAGAACCTACAGAAACCAATAACTTAGAGAAAATAGAAATGTAATTAAACTCATGTTATGAAAAAAAACCATCAAGAGAGTAGAAAAACTATCAAAAGTTACCTTCCTTAACAAAGCTAAAGGGACGAAAAGAATTCATGTTAGCTGACCATAAATTTGGCATACTGTTATTTTATATGGCTTTACCTATCCCCAAGATTTCACCATTTTGTGAAGGTGAGCCACCACAAGCTCATATATATGATAACCATTTGTTACATAAAATCAATCATACTATTATTTATGTGGCCCATGATATTGGAGAAACATCAAACTAGACCATACCAGAAGTCAGCATCTTAAGTTTTCAGAAAAACCTAGTTATATAAACCAGACCTTCAATTTGGCAGAAAAAGGAGGAAGCATCACTGGATCTTTTATTAGCTGCAACCATGACGATGTAAAATTAACATATATAAGAGATGTGACTTTAGTCACTCAAATGGTGCAGGGTTAGTATAGAAGACAACCAGAGACCTCTGTTAAAAAACAAGTATTATCTTGTTTTTATCTATATTATATAGGCTCCTAACAATGTGCATGATGGCCACTAGAATCCATACATCATGCATAAGAACAAAACTTAAAACAGACCGGTTTGTTTAGTTTTATAGCAATCCATAATGTCTGAAACCTTCTAACTATCTGCCAAGGGACAAAACAAACCAAATTTTCTGTATCTCTAAGAAAATCCCTATTGTTACAATTAATAACACAAATGTTGATACAGTTTGTAATGGATTCAGCACAGCTTCAAGATAAAGAAACTGAAAGGATGCACTACTTGGTTTTAAGGTCGAAAAGAGTAAATGCTGAACTTTCCACATGTGCTCGTCAGTCCACTCGTGTAAGCCACTTAACCGACTATACTGACATCTTCAGAGACATCAACTATCGGATAACAAGGATCAAGAAGAAATAACTAGGAACCATATACATATCAGGGTCAAGCCGCAACACCAAGCAATGTACATTATAGGTTAAAAAAAATCTATATCAAAATCAAGTGAAAGTAGGAGAAAACCTTTAGCTTAATTTTAAACTTTATACTCATTGATGTGCATCCATTTTGTAGACGACCATTTATTCCCTTTAATCACAGGGCACCCACCTGCAAGATATATGCCATATTTATAAAATTAATCTTTTTGGTAACAAAACCCTTCAAACTCAGCAACCAAACAGTTCTAGAGTACCATGAGGCTTCATTAGATAGGTTATACAATCTAAACGGTGAAAATTTGGTATAATAAGAATGTTTCAAGATGGATAAGAAGCAAGAAAAGAAACAAACCATGCAAACTCGAAGTACTCTTCTTTGTCATTTAGCTAGAGAACATGTATGATGAAAATGGTGTACTTCGGTTAGGGTAATCGGTTATAGAATAAGTTGGTTGGCAATGTAGTAGTGTTTTGGAATGTATGGAACGAGGGAAGTTCATTGGAGCTTACAAGTTTACAAGAGGAGTAGAGGGGTTTACTTTTGATGACGAGGAGTGGAGGGGTATCATATAACATGATAGAATTCAAGTTTATAGAAGATGAAAAACTTGGTCAAGAAGCAACAACCAATCATACAAGTTCATAGTATTTATTACGCTATGACAGTCAGATTACTTCTCATAATGTAAACTAGAAGATAGAAAACTTCACAAAACTTACTATTGACAAAAAAGTGTGATGTAGTGCTTTCTTTTTCTCAGAAGACATAGATGTAGTATTTGTTGGTAGAAATCATATAGATGAACTCGGAAAAAAAAACCAAACACAAAGAGAAGAACATTATGGGACCAGACCAAGGAAAACCTATCAGAACTAGCTTGATTCTTAGAATGAGTAGAATGGAGATACACTTGGTCCCACAACACGAGTTTAGAAGATACTGTAAGTCTATTACATGACAGAGTTTCCTTGAGTAAACCCATTCATGACTATTAGAATATTTGTACTTCCTATGAACTGGGAAATCAAGAGCATGTTAGGTTGCATGGTCAGGCATATAGAGGATGAAGCAGCAGAATCAAGTCCAAAGTAATGAATTTTTCGGGTGACATAAAGTACCTTGAGTGAAGAACCGAAGATAACATATTAGGAAAAAGAATTAGGATGTTGCCCCGCGACAGAGTTCAGGTCAAGCTAGTTTCTGCAATTGTCACCTTAATTGACTGTGTCATCAGCAGATAACTTGAAGAGCTTGTTTATCCTGCAAACATCACAACATTGGGTTAGCGTCCTCTTGAGAAAGTTTCCCCTCACCCTTGCAGGAGCATTTTGGTCCATTTCATGGTTGGTACCTAATAACAGAGTACTCTATCGACATTTAGATCCACAAAAAAAGAAAATACAAGGGAACGATGCAAATACATTATGTATTAACATTGAACATCACAATCAGAGTAGTTCTTTCATTCCACTAAGCAACATCGTACTGTATCCAGACTAGTACAGTAGTGTACAAGTATCCACGGAGTAGTTCTCTTTTGTATGTTTGTACAAAAGAAATATTCAAACCAATAGATCTGGCTTATTTCCAGACTTGAAAATGTCCGAGTCTACTGATTTCTCATGTGTCAACTACTAAGGAATATAATTTAAGACTTCCTGTTCAATTTCCAAATATTAGCACTCTCTCGTGATTGGCTTTCTCGTGTGAATTTAAATAGGATTTGTATGCTGGATTCTGCTAGTTCATCAGAATTTTAGTCCAACCGTCTTAGCAAGTATTGCACTTGAACTTCCTTCGTTAGTGGCATGATCCACTTTCCATAGAGGTCAGCTACCAATTTAGGCTTGATCTTGTAAGTTGGCAGATTTTCGTTGTCTTGGCCATCTGCACCAAGAGTCACCTCCTGGCCATAGACTTCGGCCTTTGCCTCTACCCTCTGCATGATTGCAGCTTCCACTGTTCCATAAGTTAGCAACTGCATCAGCTGATTAGCATCCTGAAGCAAAGTAAACAAAAGTCCTAAAAAATCCTAGAGGAACAAATATCAATCAAGATGAACAGTTAGCTGTCTCAAATTTTTTTGTAAGCGATCGATTTTCAACAACAACCATGTTCAATAGACCTATACATGATCGATGACTCGAATCACCAAAATTTCTACCCAGACTCTAAAAAAACTCCAAAACGAATCAAACGAGAAGGAACATTTTAACAGACACTAACCAGTAGATCATTTCCAACAAATAATGGAAGAAATTATCAAGTCCTAAGGAACATTTTCACAAACACTAACCAATTATTCCCAAATTCACAATTAAATAAACCATTTCCCATAGAAACAATTCTTCCAAGACAAAAATTAAGACTAGAAAAATTAAATTATTCACTAATTTCTCACCTATGGGTCCATGAATTATCTACAAAAAATTAAAAACTAAAAAATGCAAAGATCGGGGAAATTATAATAAGAGAAATTTATTTACTGAATGCACTTTAAACCTAAATTTGTATGCTAATGAAATTGAATGCACTTTCTGAAGTTCCAACAATATACAATTTGCTACTATATTAGAAATTTTAATTATGTCTACAGATCACACACATGCATTTGAGGTGGTTCTTTCCCTTTGAACTTCTAGTTAAATATGCAACTAGAGCAAGATTCACATTATTGGCCAAAACCGACAAGCCATAAAGCCAAAAATAACTCACAGTTCAACTAAAATTCCTGAAACCCCAAAAACTTAAAAAAATGATACTCATTTGAAACCAATATTACAGACCTTCTAAGAAGCAAGAACACTTCCAAAATGTGGGATTCCATGTAAGACTCGCATTGGACACTCCAAAATACATTATGATAAATCCCTAAGAAAACTGAAAAAGCTAACAATTAGGAGCTTAGAGCCAAAGCATAAATACATGGTTGAAGGAAGAAATAAATCTGAAAGAAGAACCAACTCAAAAGAAACCTTTTTTATG
The DNA here is from genome assembly GCA_029216955.1 of Iris pallida. Lineage (NCBI taxonomy): Eukaryota > Viridiplantae > Streptophyta > Magnoliopsida > Asparagales > Iridaceae > Iris > Iris pallida. Next base: position 21,278,150 of record JANAVB010005598.1, read on the forward strand.
CCAAAAAAACAAATACTTACGGCTTCAAGTTACTTCAAACCAAGTAAGGAGAATGGTTGCTCGCATACAGATGTTGATTTCTTCGTTTAAATCCTAATTAAGAAAGAAAACCCCTAATTATTAACCATAGATAATAAATAAAGGAAGAAAATCTCGAAAAAAAGAGGGAGAGACGACCTAGACGGCGGCGGTTACGGCGGCGCTGATGGTGGCGCCGACCAACAAAAGTATTCTTACCTCCGAGCCGCGGTGGTGACCATAGCCCCTTGCCGCCCAACCTTCGAGAGGGTGTGCAATGGAGGAGAATGTTAAGGAGAGGGAAAGGGAAAGGAATAAGAGAAAGAGACAGCAAGAAAAAAATGGAAGAGAGGAGAGGGAATAATATCATTCTTCAGCGCCAAATTCTTTTGGTTGCGGGCGCTAAATTGAAAATTTTCGGGCAGATAAGGCGGTAGTGTGAAAAAAACTGTAGGAAATAAAATTTTATACAACACTTTTCAAGTGTTGTTTTAATATATAATATTATACGACATTTTTCAAGTGTCGTATTTAGATATAATATTATACGACATTTTTAAGTGTTCTTAAAAGTGTTGTTGATTTTATGTTTACGACACTTTTAAAAAGGTGTCGTAGGTTATGTTAAATACTCAATTACAACGACACGTTTTAATAGAGTGTCATCATCGCAAAAAATTAATGACACTTATTTAGAAAGTGTCGTAAAGAAAGTGTCGTTATTAACCTATTTTGTTGTAGTGTTAGCAAGGTATATGAAGCCAAAGTCATCATGAAGAAAGAAAAGAAAATGACTTACTTTCTTAGTCAAGGTATAAGAAGCCAAAGCCAACGTTTTCTTCTATTCACTTTCTAGTCAAATGAAGAAAGAAAATGACTTATTTTCTTTAATAAAGTATATATTCATAGAAGAAAATACACCAAAGTCATCAATGTATGTATGAAAGAATAATTAACTGCAATATCTTTCAGAACACTGTGATCCTCAGGCTGTGAAGAATGAAAGGCTTGAACTTTATTTATGGGCTCAGCAGTGAAGCAGCCTGAGCTTGGACTTTTGAATGATGTAGATTGAATAATGCTTTTGAGCATTCCCTCTTTTCTTGCATCACTAGAAACATACTCTCTACCGAGTATCTGATTCTGAGGAATACTTCCTACTAACTGTTTAACTTTTGGCCTGGTATTTGTGTTATTGAAAGAAACTAATTTGGATAGAGGTCCTGTAGCAAACAAAAAATCTAGAACACTTAGAAAATACAGTTCCAGTACATGATCATGATGCAAACTATGATAATAAACTGACAGTATACATGCTCTACGTAAAAACCTACCTAGGGTCATTCATGAGTTAATAGAATCAGTTTGTGAGGGTAAAAGATTAAATATTCGGACTGACCTCCAGAAATCGAATGAGCTCCTACGAGATAAAACAGATTTCGCCTTCGAGATAGCTGCCCCTATGGAGATGTCACTTGAATCAGAAACCTTTTTGCTAGTGTTTAGATTAGTTTCTGCATCAACTTCCTTATTTGTCCCATGTACTCTGGAATCATTTACCTTAGTATCAAGTTCTTGGTATAAAACTGTTTTTGTCTTGGAAATAGTTGCCGCTATGGAGACGCCACTCGAATCATAAGCCTTCTTACTAGAATGTAGATCAGTTTCCGCATCAACTTCCTCACTTTTCCTATGTACTCCAGAACCATGTACCTTCATATCAAGTTCTTGCAAAGGCCTATGATTAGAAGCAATACTGCAAACCAATCCCAGGGAAACTAGCTCTTCCATTGCATGCCAGGTAGTCTCTAGTGAGATGGTTGTATCTATATCCAACACACCATCTTCATCGAGAGCACTATCAATTGTTCCTACTCTTGCATTTATAGATAATTTGGTTGTACTAGCCAATTGGAAAGTAATAACCTAAAATGCATATGCTACCAGTTACTAATGTCTAGGGATGCACCAGTGTGCTCTGTAGCAACTGGAATGTGTACAAGGTAAAGATCAAGATAATTTAGGTAGAGTTTCTTTATACTGTCCTTGCAAGCCTCAAGCACATGTCCATGATCTGAGTTACAAAGTTGTGCAAGGATAAAAACTTCTAAAATATTATCAAGTTTACTGGTTCAGTTGTCCAAAAACAGATCCTCAATCTTTATATATCGTTGAGGGTTTGGCTTTGCCACTGTTGGGCATATCCTATACACAATAACAGTTAATTATGATATAAGGACACTCCAAACTACATAATTATGGTAGATCAATGACAACTGAAACATCTAGTATGCTTCTTAATAACTAAGAAAGAGAGATGCATATACCGACATTCCTATATAGCCATATATGTAACCATTGTATAGGTGCTAAAGAGAAGATGTACCTTATAAACAGGAACATCATTTTTCCTCAATAACTTAATCCCGTAGGCCTGTATAAAAGTACGTAGAGTCAGCAAAGTTGCATTGAGGGATTGCACGAAGCAAATAACATACGGACCACTCAAACAAAAGAGAAAACATGTGGGCACTCACATACATAATTAAATATATGATCCAAGTATTCAAGCACATGCTAAGGTAAACTTCTCATGCCAATCTTTAACCAAAATGATCCCATCAGTCCAAATAAAGGACCATACATTCTTGAAAAGGTGACATTTAGGATATCAATGAGATTAATGCTCTGGTTAGTTCCAAATGAAGAAAATCGAATCAACAAACTGCTCCTTCTTAAAATATGCCCTAAAATTGTTGTGTCGATGAATATTCACCTGACCAACAGATAGAGTCTTCAATGTCGGAAGGAAATCGATATCAATAAGATTAATGCTCTGGTTAGTTCCAAATGAAGGAAAACGGAAGTGTTGAGTGTTTGCTTGCTTTTCTTGTACAGGAACTTGCCATCTTCAACTACGACTTCATAGGCATCTCTCTCTCTTCTTGCCAGATCAGTACTTGTAAAGAACACTTGCCATGATTATATTTTGTGGAAGAACGAACGTAACACTGAAATGTTGTTGAGAGGCTTACGGGCCAAGTTACTTGATGCATTGTAGCTGGAGCTTCAACAACATACATTTTTCGATTATACAAGCCTCCATCCCTTCTCCGACATCCAACCAGTAGAAGAAGGGATGCCTGCTCTCACAGCGGAGCCAATAGTCATAGTAGAAATGGTGATTGTGTCCGTACCGGTGTAGAGGATCAATCTGTGCGGACAACAACGAAAAATTTATCGTAAGTTTTCTTGTGCATTCGATCGATCAAAATCGTGACGAAGGAGAAGACGGTACTGTCATGATGTTAGTAAGGACTCACCGTCTCGAGCCAATGCTACAGGGCTAACTTCTACGCCTTCTCTTCCTTGGACAAACCTTTTCCGACCTTCGCAACGCGGGACTTGGCTCTCGACCACTTGGAGATGACTGATTCCGGCCTCTCGATGTAGAAGAACGAGACCGAATTCCGTTTAAGTAGTGCGAAATCTAACCATTTCCACCTGCAAATTACAAAAGAGAGGGTTAGATTCTTAATCAAACACACGCACAAAGAACAGATGAAAAAGTTTTTTTTCAACTACCATCTCTGCTCTACGAGCACTGCACAATCTTCGAGTTGTCTCCTCGTCCATAAGCTCTTGTACACCGTAACTTCGTGATTCGGGGTGGTGATATGGGTAAGAAGCGAATCTCGTCCTCTTGAAGTCGACCGGCTTGACGTCTTGTATGCTCAATGCTTCCTCCGATTTCGTCTCCGTCGACGACGAAGGGGTCGTGATCGAGAACTCAGTCTCGACATCAGTCCGGTCACCCCCAAAACATTAAAATTTGCCCTAAAATTGTGAGGAGGAGGAAGACGAGGGTGAGAAAGAAAGAGATGTACCTTCATGGGGGGGCTAGGGCTTTGGCTCCTTCACGGAGGGTGGGGGAGAAAGAGAGAGGCCCTCATTAGGCTCTGGCTCGGGGAGAGGAGGAGAGGCTCGGATGAAAAATTGGGGGAAATGAAAGTGTGTTCCCCTAACACTTTACTGATCACGTGAAAGGCACAAACCTAATTTTTATTTATTTATTAAATTTGCTAACGGTTTAAAGTGTTATAAAATAAATATTATGTGTTATTCATATTAAAATTTATCTTTTTCTGTTGATACTAACGGTTTTTTGTATTGCTAACGGTTTTTTATCGTTGGTATTTAGTAACGGCAAAAAACCGTTAGTAATTGGAAAAAAATTGTGTTGGAAAATCCCTTTTCTGGTGTAGTGTGAGATATTGTGTACATTTCACTAAATTCCTATTACACTCAAATGACATTTTTACCAAGCTAAGACTGAGATTGGTTATTAGAAAAATGAAAGTTATTTGAAGAATTTCAGGTTGTTTTAGTTGATATATTGATTTGGGTTTTGTTGACATATTGTTTGTTGTATAGGTTTCAATCTTAAGTGACTGAATACTGAAAACTGAGAATAAATCCTGAACTTTAATATGTAAATCGAAAACCAAATTCCTGAGTTAATACACTGGTTTGTACCCACATGTTCACTGAGATTTGATACTCACAGTTGCACACTATTTTTCCATATTCATATATATACTGCACTGTTATCACACACTGTTTTCTTATATGTATTACATACACACACATGTGAACTAATGACCTATATTATACTGAATTTTACTGAGTTTTTATACACTGGTTTCTGATAAATTGACATACACATTTTCCCCAAATCTGAGAATGAGTTCACATACCCACACATTTCACATTTACAATAACTGAGAACCTATAAGCCTCTATCTACACTCACACACACAGAGAAAAACCTGTCACACACATTGCACTAGCTGAACCTGGAGAATTTATTGCTAGACACAGTAAACCCCTGTTAACTGAAAACATGCTTGCCTTTTCCTTGTATACACATATTCCTTTTTGCCAATGTATATGACCCTTCTATACATTTGACACCTTATTCACATACACACTTGTAGCCTTTCCCTCTTTATATATATGAGTATACATATAGGTTATAATGTATAATAATATATGTATCATGAATCTATATGTATTTATGCATGTATATATGCAAGTATGTAGGTAAGCATGTATGCAATGAGTACATGAATGCAATGGATGAAGATATATATGATATGCAATGTAACTATAGTGTTAGTGGTGATGCAATGTAGGATACAATGTATATATGCATGAATGAATGAAGGTAAAATACAAGTTGTATGTAAGGTGATGCAATGCTCAATGTTAACAAATCCTATACTTACCTTATGTACCCCATATACTATGTCTCTACACATTGCTATGACTCTAGTTCACATTGATGCATGTTGTACTTGGCCCTCCTTAACGCCCTAATTCCTAAAATACATAGGACTTGGAACGTAGACATGCCAGCTGTATACATACGAAGTACACTCCAATATATAAAAACCTCGTATAAATACATAAGCTGTAAAATGCAGTAGAACCATAACCAATCTCATCCACACAAAATAAATGAATAAAAATATCATATAATGATAATGAATTGTATTGATACAACATGTTGGGCGGAGACAAATCCACTACCAACAAGTAAAACAAAATACATGAGAGAAAAAATGATTTTGGCGAGCGAAGCGAAGACGATCAAATGCAATCATCCTCGAAGAAATGGCGATGAACATGGCTAGAGCTAGAACACCTGCGAAAGACAATAGCACACACCTGGAGAGATAACCAGGTCCTCAGAGGGACGTAACAAGACACATAATATCATGCCATATAAACTGAATAAATATTGCTCAAATAAATAAGTCAATCGAATTATAATATGGTCCAATACGAACCTACTGAATGAGCGTACCATCCCCCCAACCAAACAAGGATAGGAGATGGTAAACTAATTCATGGCGACGTATCTTTCCATGCTATGAATCCAATATGGTATCCGGACCCCAACAAGGTTCAATACCTTCTTATCGAAGTAGTAAGTCACACCTACAACCAAACAAGGACAAGATGTGACGAACTAATCTACGACAAGTTATTGTTCCAAGCTACGGTCAGATACAAGTACCCAAACCAAAAGTACTCGTACCTAACGGATAAAGGTGCCTAACCGTTCTAGGTGAAATATAGTTAAGAACAATCCTTCCTACGCATGGGCCCTGGCTAAATAGGATTGGCGTAGTCCCCCTTGGGCACCAGAGGCCCTATCAGTAAGAGCATGGCGTTCCGCAGAATCTTCAGTAGCCGTCAGTAATCATGGGTCATCAACCCCGTATCTCCAACGGAGAGTCCGGGTCACAAGGGAAGTGCATCGAAGCCCATACGCTAAGGAATTGTCCTCCTCGCCCAATGCCTACTATGTTGTATCCACAACAGTAACCTCTATAACCGCTAAGTCAAACTAGCATGCAACCTCTATTAGCAGTTATTCCTATCGCACGGCTTGTACGTACTGGTGGCCAGCCAATCACGTACTTCCGTGTCTTATATGCGACACACAACTTCGTGTTACAATGTGTCAAGGCCAATGAATGCAACACACGAGGTGGTCCCTTAAATCTAGGTTTAATGTGAGAAAAATAATACATAGCAGGAAATATAAATGAACAGTAAGTTCTAACAGGTTATGCCATGTATCACAGTTTATTTTGTATAAAGAAAATAAGTAATGCATGAAATATGAGCTAGAATAAATAAACAGCTAATGGCAAGGTGTCTTGCCTGGTGGTACGCCTGGTGTAGTACAATGATCCAGGTGGCACGATCTGCGACTTCAGTACAATAACTATGCATGGTGACCTCTGATGGTGGCACGGACAGTTTCATTGAGTCCAGAAGGGTCAAATTGGTTAGGTTGGACATATGGTAGTCTCGAATTGGCGGAGGAATAGGAATAAGGGAGTTGAGTCATGGTCGGAAGAATAATTAAAGAAATTTTAGATAAATAAATAAAATATATAAAATTTTAGAACTATTTATAATCCTTGAAAACGTTACTTTATTATCCCAAAACATTTTTATAAGTAGTATATCGTTTTAGGTCAAAACTGCAAGTTGGTAAAATATGAAAACTATCTTTCATAATTTAAAATATATTTTAGATAATGATTGAAAATAGTACTAAATTATTTAGACCAGAACTTGTCAAATATATATACTCATAATCGAGAATACTATTTTAAAATTTGCTTGAAATTATCTAGACAATATTTGTACTACTTATAAAATAATAATAATGCAATTTACAAAACAGCAAATAATAGTGGTAATAATATATAAATAATACAACAAATTTACACACTAAAATTACGTATAGAAAAATCATAATAATAAGAGTCATATTATAAAATAACAATAATAATAATAAAAATAATAATAATAATAATAATAATAATAATAATAATAATAATAATAATAATAAAATAATAGATAAAAAAAAGAACAGTAATAATCAGAACAACAAAAAGCAACAACAACAAAAAAGAACAAATAATAAAAAAACCAAATAAAAAAGGCAGCGGTCTACTGCTGTTCCCAAAAATTGGGGAAGGGAGAGAGAAGTGAGAAAGAGGCGAGATCGAGAGAAAGCGGAGCGGAGCTGTGCGGCAGAGGGGAGTGGCGCGGCAAGGCAGCGGTGGTCGGCAACGGAAGAGAGGGGTCGAGAGGGTTGTGCGGAGCAGACGCGGAGAGGCGGCGGGGAAGAGGAAGAGCGACGGAGGAGTGGGGTTTACCGGCGGTCGGCGGGTTCAACGGGCAGCGGGTCAGAGAGAGAGGGACGAAGGCCGTGGCGGAGCCGGAGTAACGCGGCGGCGGTGGTTTCGGAGTGCGGCGGATCCGGAGGAAGGGGTACGGAGGAGGAAGCACAGGCACGGGGTTAGTCCATGCGCCGGATCGGCGGTCGCCGATGCGGAGAGAGGGACCGGAGAAGGAGGATGGGCGCGGTGGCTCGAGCGGACGTTCGTCGGAGTTTCACTGTGCCGCAGCGATGTACGACCGGCGCGGCCACGACGGGGATAGGTCAGGGTTTGGATTTCTGTATTTTTTCTCCTTTCCTTGTTTGGTGGTCTTGGAGGGAACGGCCAGTGGTACGGAGTCTCGGCGAGGTGGCCGAAGTCGGTTGTTGCTGCTTAGCCGGGGTGGCCGAATTTAATGGTGGTGGGGATGGTGACAGTGGGTTGTGGTGATGGGGATGGTCTGGAGGCTGGGCTTGGTCGGAAGAGGTCGGGGTGGCGAGTGGTCGGCTCCTGCCAAGGGGGAGGAGCCAGTGGTGGTTGCCGTATCGATGGGAATGGTGGAGGTCGTGGGTCTTAGGATTGATAGTGGTTAAGGGCTACCGTCGTGTCCTGTGAGACACGGGACGAGGTGTTCGGCATGTCGGGCATGGAGAGAATTTGTATTTGTAAAGGAAAATAAATAGTAGATGGGACACGGACACGATGCACCTTCGGGTTGTGGAAATTTATTGCGGAGAATAATGGAGGAGTACCTGCCTATTTATAGGATGTGGAAATTCATATTTGGATAGAATTAGGAAAAATTTAAAACCCAAAGTAGATAATTCGCAATTTAATTTAAAACAATGAAATCAAATCCAAATCCAATACAAATCCAATTTTAAATCAAATTAAATTTTAGTTTAAAATCGAATAGGATAAATCAAATTTTAAGTACTTAACTATTTAAATAATCCATAAATTTAAATCAAGATTTAAAATGGTCACCAAAATTTTCAAATATATTTTCCAAAAATACCAATAATAATAATTTCAAAAATAATAAATCTTTTTGAATTATAAAATATTAATATTAATAAATCTTGAAAATTATATTTTTATTTACATAGGCTAGTAAAAATTTTAGGAAATGTATGCACAATAATATTTATCAATAATTGCTATAAACGAAAGACTTTGTACCAATAAATAAATAAAATAATTTGCTTTAAAGTTTGGTACGATAGCTAAAACAAATTATTACATATATTATTTTGAAACTATAAAAATAGAAAAAATATTTTTCTAAAAATATGTACGCTCGCACATATTCGCACTCGTCGAACAAAACGAAAAAAATAAAATTTTGTGCGCGACTTATAATACGACTACGCGACGTACAATACAAAAATTTTAAATCAGTACCAAAATCGATTAAAAAAGAGTAGAAATTTAGAGGTTTTATATCCTACCCAACTTAAAAGAATTTCGTCCTCGAAATTAAGAATTCGTAGGGGGTGAGAAGACACAAGGGGTTATCGATGGGGATCAAACGATGACAATGTTTTCACCAAATCATGTCATAAGAAATCGCGATCTAGATCGTAGAAAAATAATACGGTATGGTCACGGGTAATGAATGAGGGTCACGATTAAGAGAACAAAATATATTCGCTTTAATTAAGCGATTAGAGGGTCTTGATAGGGTCGAGTAGTTTAGGATGAAGATATAGCAACATCGAGTGAGAATGGTCATAGCCGATAGGAAGGCTAGAGGAAGTTCTAGTATAACGCCTTCGTCCTCCTAAAATAGATGAAAGCGAAAGCAATATAGAGTTCGAAGGAGACGTTATCGAATACGAATACGTGATTCAAAGACGATCGAAAAATTTTAAAGGAGTTGCCAAGGCAGTCGCGGATGGGACTCTAGAGGACAAGTTTAATTATGTCTCCATCCACGTAGAGTAATCGACAAAGGCGAACCAAAGTGCACTTGGTTGATCAGACCATTATGCACCGATTCTGATTAGACAATAGGCTAGTGAGCGCTCAATAGCATATGTCATGAACAAACTCGATAAAGAATAAGCTTGCCAAAACTAGGCTACATTAGCATCATTAGTCAAAATGGTAAATACATAGGCACGAGAGATTAAGATTTAAAGAAGGTAGAATGATTCTAAGTCATACAGTCGTCCTATAGTCTTCTTGTCCAAGTCCTTGGTTGGCTAGACGGGTTAGGTCCTCTAGATTCTAGGATCTAAATAAGCTTGCTATATAGGTCACTAGGTCAAAGGGGTTGCTAGTTCATAAGGTATTCTACCCAACTTAAAGAATTAAATTAATGGTGTTTTGGGGCAACTAACTAGTAGGGTCAATCTCTAGCAAGCACGAAGTGAAGATAAGAATAGGGATGGAAGAAAGTAAGCAAGATGCAATTGATGAGTCAAACGGTAGATAAAATCAAGGAAAAAGGTCAAGTATGTGGATGAGATCCTAAACTTCTAATCCTATACGCAGGCTTGCTTGGTATGGTAAAGTAACCAAACAATTTATCTTGACCTGCATGGACCACTACAAAAACATGTAACGCCCTAATTCCCAAAATACGTAGGACTTGGAACGTAGACATGCCAGCTGTATACATACGAAGTACACTCCAATATATGGAAACCTCGTATGAATACATAAGCTGTAAAATACAGTAGAACCATAACTAATCTCATCCACACAAAATAAATGAATAAAAATATCATATAATGATAATGAATTGTCTTGATACAACATGTTGGGCGGAGACAAATTTACTACCAACAAGTAAAAGAAAATACATGAGAGAAGAAATGATTTTGGCGAGCGAAGCAAAGACGATCCAAATGCAATCATCCTCGAAGAAATGGCGATGAACATGGCTAGAGCTAGAACACCTACGAAAGACAATAGCACACACCGGGAGAGATAACCAGGTCCTCAGAGGGACGTAACAAGACACATAATATCATGCCATATAAACTGAATAAATATTGCTCAAATAAATAAGTCAATCGAATTATAACATAGTCCAATACGAACCTACTGAACGAGCGTACCATCCCCCCAACCAAACAAGGACATGAGATGTAAACTAATTTACGGCAACGTATCTTTCCATGCTATGAATCTAATATGGTATCCGGACCCCAACAAGGTTCAATACCTTCTCATCGAAGTAGTAAGTCACACCTACAACCAAACAAGGACAAGATGTGACGAACTAATCCGCGACAAGTTATTGTTCCAAGCCACGGTCAGATACAAGTACCCAAACCAAAAGTACTTGTACCTAACGGATAAAGGTGCCTAACCGTTCTAGGTAAAATGTAGTTAAGAACAATCCTTCCTACGCAAGGGCCCTGGCTAAATAGGATCGGCGTAGTCCCCCTTGGGCACCAGAGGCCCCATCAGTAAGAGCATGTTGTTCCGCAGAATCGTCAGTGGCCGTCAGTAATCATGGGTCATCAACCCCGTATCTCCAGCGGAGAGTCCGGGTCACAAGGGAAGTGCATCGAAGCCCATACACTAAGGAATTGTCCTCCCCGCCCAATGCCTACTATGTTGTATCCACAACAGTAACCTCTATAACCGCTAAGTCAAACTAGCATGCAACCTCTATTAGCGGTTATTCCTATCGCACGGCTTGTACGTACTGGTGGCCAGCCAATCACGCACTTTTGTGTCCTATATGCGACACACAACTTCGTGTTACAACGTGTCAAGGCCAATGAATACAACACACGAGGTGGTCCCTTAAATCTAGGTTTAATATGAGAAAAATAATACATAGCATGAAATATAAATGAACAGTAAGTTCTAACAGGTTATGCCATGTATCACAATTTATTTTGCATAAAGAAAATAAGTAATGCATGAAATATGAGCTAGAATAAATAAACAGCTAATGGCAAGGTGTCTTGCATGGTGGTACGCCTGGTGTAGTGCATTGATCCAGGTAGCACGATCTGCGATTTCGGTACAACAACTATGCATGGTGACCTCTGATGGTGGCACGGACAGTTTCATTGAGTCCAGAAGGGTCAAATTAGTTAGGTTGGACATATGGTAGTCTCGAATTGGCGGAGGAATAGGAATAAGGGAGTTGAGTCATGGTCGGAAGAATAATTAAAGAAATTTTAGATAAATAAATAAAATATATAAAATTTTAGAACTATTTATAATCCTTGAAAATGTTACTTTATTATCCCAAAACATTTTTATAAGTAGTATATCGTTTTAGGTCAAAACTGCAAGTTGGTAAAATATGAAAACTATCTTTCATAATTTTAATATATTTTAGATAATGATTGAAAATAGTACTAAATTATTTAGACCAAAACTTGTCAAATATATATACTCATAATCGAGAATACTATTTTAAAATTTGCTTAAAATTATCTAGACAATATTTGTACTACTTATAAAATAATAATAATGCAATTTACAAAACAGCAAATAATAGTGGTAATAATATATAAATAATACAACAAATTTACACACTAAAATTACGTGTAGAAAAATCATAATAATAAGAGTCATATTATAAAATAACAATAATAATAATAATAATAATAATAATAATAATAATAATAATAATAATAATAATAATAATAATAATAATAATAATAATAATAATAATGTTAATGATAATAATAATAATAATAATAATAATAATAATAATAATAAAACAATATATTAAAAAAAGAAAAGAACAGTAATAATCAGAACAACAAAAAGCAACAAAAAAAAGAATAAATAATAGAAAAACAACCAAATAAAAAAGGCAGCGGTCTGCTGCTGTTCCCAAAAATTGGGGAAGGGAGAGAGAAGTAAGAAAGAGGCGAGATCGAGAGAAAGCGGAGCAGAGCTGTGCGACGGAGGGGAGTGGCGCGGCAAGGCAGCGGTGGTCGGCAACGGAAGAGAGGGGTCGAGAGGGTTGTGCGGAGCAGACGCGGAGAGGCGGTGGGAAAGAGAAATAGTGGCAGAGGAGTGGGGTTTACCGGCGGTCGGCGGGTTCAACGGGTGGCGGGTCAGAGAGAGAGGGGCGAAGGCCGTGGCAGAGCCGGAGTAACGCGACGGCGGTAGTTTCGGAGTACGGCGGAGCCGAAGGAAGGGGTACGGAGGAGGAAGCACAGGCGCGGGGTGAGTCCATGCGCCGGATCGGCGGTCGCCTGCGCGGAGAGAGGGACCGGAGAAGGAGGATGGGCGCGGTGGCTCGAGCGGACGTTCGTCGGAGTTTCGCTGTGGCACAGCGATATGCAACCGGTACGGCCACGACGGGGATAGGTCAGGGTTTGGATTTCTGTATTTTTTTCTCCTTTCCTTGTTTGGTGGTGGTCTTGGAGGGAACGGCCGGTGGTACGGAGTCTCGACGAGGTGGCCGAAGTCGGTTGTTGCTGCTTAGCCGGGGTGGCCGAATTTAATGGTGGTGGGGATGGTGACAGTGGGTTGTGGTGATGGAGATGGTCTGGAGGCTGGGCTTGGTCGGGAGAGGTCGGGGTGGCGAGTGGTCAGCTCCGACCAATGGGGAGGAGCCAGTGGTGGTTGCTGTATCGATGGAAATGGTGGAGATCATGGGTCTTAGGATTGATAGTGGTTAACGGCTACCGTCGTGTCCTGTGAGACACGGGACGGGGTGTTCGGCATGTCGGGCACGGAGAGATTTTGTATTTGTAAAGGAAAATAAATAGTGGATGGGACACGGACACGATGCACCTTTGGGTTGTGGAAATTTATTGTGGAGAATAATGGAGAAGTACCTGCCTATTTATAGGATGTGGGAATTCCCATTTGGATAGGATTAGGAAAAATTTAAAACCTAAAGTAGATAATTCGCAATTTAATTTAAAACAATGAAATCAAATCCAAATCCAATACAAATCCAATTTTAAATCAAATTAAATTTTAGTTTAAAATCGAATAGGATAAATCAAATTTCAAGTACTTAACTATTTAAATAATCCATAAATTTAAATCAAGATTTAAAGTAGATAATTCGCAATTTAATTTAAAACAATGAAATCAAATCCAAATCCAATACAAATCCAATTTTAAATCAAATTAAATTTTAGTTTAAAATCGAATAGGATAAATCAAATTTCAAGTACTTAACTATTTAAATAATCCATAAATTTAAATCAAGATTTAAAATGGTCACCAAAATTTTCAAATATATTTTCCAAAAATACCAATAATAATAATTTTGAAAATAATAAATCTTTTTGAATTATAAAATATTAATATTAATAAATCTCGAAAATTATATTTTTATTTACATAGGCCAGTAAAAATTTTAGGAAATGTATGCACAATAATATTTATCAATAATTGCTATAAATGAAAGGCTTTGTACCAATAAATAAATAAAATAATTAGCTTTAAAGTTTGGTACGATAGCTAAAACAAATTATTACATATATTATTTTGAAACTATAAAAATAGAAAAAATATTTTTCTAAAAATATGTACGCTCGCACATATTTGCACTCGTCGAGCAAAACGAAAAAAATAAAATTTTGTGCGCGACGTATAATACGACTACGCGACGTACAATACAAAAATTTTAAATCAGTACCAAAATCGATTAAAAAAATAGTAGAAATTTAGGGGTTTTACACCCTCTTCCTACAGGTTCACTCACCCCTTATCTCTCTATATATATGTTGTGTGTGATTAGCTTAGATTGGTTTGGCTTGTGCTTGTATTGATTAGCTTAGATTGGTTTGGCCTGTGCTTGTATTGATTCTAGTCTAGATTGGTTAGGCTTAGTGAGACTTGATTGGCTAGGAGTGGCCTAGTTGACCTAGTTTGACTAGTATGGTTGACTAGAGTTGACCAAGTGTTGACTATAGTCTAGTTTGACCTAGACAGCATGCAGATGCATTATAGATTACATTTATCATCTCCTTTATACATCTTGACTTGTGTTGCTCTAAATAGGAGTCAGATACCTCATCCCGGACAGTATATTCACTACAGACATTCAGAAACCAGGCGAGTACATTCTCTGATCATTTCATAACTTGCTTATAATTATATTCCTGCTCTAGTTTACCTTATTTGATGCTGTCACGATATTATTACGGATTAGTACTATATGGACCCCTACATTGAGATGTTATCCCCCTCGGGAGCATCGGATACATCATGTCGTGTGTTTCATGTACATCGTGTATTCTTCGCTTTCATGTTATTCATGTTTCTCATGTGCTTCATGCTCGTTCATGCTCGTTCGTGTACTCTCATGTGCTATCATGTTCAGTCATGTTTCTCCTATATTACATGTATAACCTATATTTTATGTGTACCCTTCATGGGCCTTCATGTGGAATTCATGTGCACTTAGTTTCTGAGCCCTCATGTATACTTCATGTACACCCATCTATGGACTTTCATGTGAAAATCATGTACGTAACATAACTTGTCTGGATCCTTGTGTATTGATTGGGGTATGGGGGAGTATAAATAGTCATGTGAACAATTCCAAAGTAGTATAACCATGTGCGCCTCTTTAGTATATTCATGTGCAAATCCAGCTATTCATATGTCAACTTTGTACTCAAAATCACTAGTCACTGGTAGCTCTCTACTTATAGTAGATATTTCTATTACAGTTCTCTCTCTATTTATATCATGTACTTTCTTTCAGTTTTATGTATCGTACTCTCTTCATGTTCATATTTTCTAACCTGTTATGATCTGTATGAGATATATTGTGCTTGCTCCCGTCCTGACTGGACCTGTTAAATTTTTTACAGAGGATGATGAGGAACCCTGCACCCTTTACTATAGAGCTTGCCTAGATGACACTCGCGACCTGGACCCCTGGGAAGGTTCAGGCAGCTGCTGAGGATGACACCCATGCATAGTATAGATAGTTTAGATTGTTCCTTATTTTCATGTTAGTAGTTGTCTGGATTCAGAGTTGTATTATTATTAAGATGTTGAGACTTTGTTATTTCATTTCTGTTGTACCTCAGTTGAGGATTTATTTATCTATTCTATCATGCTACATTCTACCTTTAGATTGTGATTGAGTTGTACCTTCTGTGATTGGCCTCCTTTGGAGAGTATTTTATATTATGTAGTTATAGTTCATGATCTAGAATAACGTTCTATCGTCGATACTGCGGCGTAGGCTGGGTGTTGTTATGCACTCGTACCCTCACGGTGGGTGCGGGTTGTGACAGACTTGAAATATGATAAAGGAATGCGACTTCCTTTACAAATTCAAGGTCAAAAATCCACTGTTGGGTTGGGATTTGAGGTCCCTCATAATAATCCTCGCAAGAAGAAGACTAAGGGAAAGAAGATTAAAACCTGTAATATGGTACTTCATTCTCCTGAGTCTGAAGAAGAAACCTTTGCTGGTACGAGATCTGGTAAAGAGTACGACAAAGATTATAAGAGAACTTTCAAAGAAGCAGAGGACGTTGCTGAAACACTACCAGCCCAACCATCTCCTGTTTCTGATGAGGCAAGACCTTCTAAACCATCTGTGGTTGAGAAAGGGAAACAGAAAGCAGTACGCTTCGACGTCCCGCTGAAGTCTGCTTCAAATCAAGGGGTAGTGATGAAGCCCTACAAGTTTGATATTCTATCCCAATTAGCTAATACTCTGGCTAGACTCTCTATCTTTGAGTTGCTTCGTCTTTCTAAAAAAAGTCGAGAAACTTTGAGCGAAGCTTTGCTACAAGCAGATTCATGCTTAGCTCAACTTAAAAGTCCTGACAATATACTGGTCTCGTGTCCCCAATGTCATAGTGTGATGGAATCAATTCCTAACATTACCTTCACACAAGAAGATATGTTGTTGAAGCATAATAGACACAATAGGCCTCTGTGTTATACAGGGTATATTAATTCTACTGAAATTGATAGGATTTACATTGATCCTGGGTCTTCTATTAGCATTATTCTTCAGAGTATGCTACGACCCTTGAGGATTCCTACTAGTGATTTGACTTACACTAGTACGACAATAGTTGGTTTCAACTCTGGAAAGAGTAAACCATTGGAAAAGATTCGTCTGAAGATTCAAATAGGTGATCTTCGAACTATGGCGACCTTTTATGTTATCAACTCAGATGTATCTTATAACACCCTTCTTGGAAGACCATGGATACATGAGCATAACATTGTGCCTTCAACTCTCCACCAATGCTTCAAGTATGTGGATTCTCAAGGGATTGTGAAGACTGAATTTGCAGATATCAATCCTTTTAAGGGTGTTGAAGCCTATTTCTCTGATTCAATACTCTACAAACAGGAGCATGTGAAAGAAATATCTGATATGGCTGAAGATGGGTCGCCTGCAGAAGATCAATCTGTCTTAGAAGATCCTCCAGAAGATCAACCTTTGAAGATTAAAGTCAAAGGTCGAATCCAACCCCAACCTGTCAATGACGAGCCTTTGATGATTAAGGTTAAAGGAAGAACTCGAGCTTCGTCTGAGGAATCTGTGAGAATTCCAGTCAAGAGCCAAGTTTAACCTCTCATCATCAAGGTCAAGGGACATCTTCTCGTACAAATGATCCAGAACCACTGATTATCAACCTTGGCAAGTCTACGCTGAAGACGGATGACGGTCCGTTAATGATCAATCCAAAGCGTAGTAGTCAGTTTGTAAATGATGTAAATTTTGATCATTTTGTACTTTCTCATATTAATGAAGATTTCCTTTTGGAGTATATGGCTGTCAAATTTATTGAAAGAATGACTTTATCTGTTGATAATCAAAGTCATCAACATAAAAATGACATAAATACAGAGGAAACCTTATATATTAATCATCAGAAAAATTCTTTTCCATCTCAAATCGATGTTGGACCTTATGCTCAAAGGTTCCTAACATCTTCTCCTTATCTTCTACCAGTAGCCTCATCATCACAAGCTTGTGTAACTTATAGACGTCACAAAGAATCTTATTTTGTGACCCCGTCTAATAAGAAAAACAAGCATCAAATTGTGTTTTGGCTTGGCTAGAAATATTCCTATTACTCAGACAGATGATCTCATAGATAAAGATAAAGAAAAAAAAATCAGAATTGACAAATATAGTCAACAATCTCTTAAGATTATCCAGAATATGGGATATGATTTGAAAACTATGCTAGGTCTCAATCAAGGCAAAGGTAGACGGTTACCATTATGTGGTGATCTGTTTTACCAAAAAACTCGTCATGGGTTGGGATACGATCCATCCCACATGTTTAATGAAGATATACAAGAAGAATTTTCTTCCAGTTCTTCATAATCCTCAGATTTTAAAGAAATCCAGTTCATCGAATCTGATACAACCCACATGTATAAAGAAGATATAAAAAAAGAATTTTCTTCCAGTTTTTTACAATCCTCAGATTCTAGAGGAAACCAGTATGTTGAATCTGAGTACTGTAGAAGCATGGAATTTCAGGCGCATCTACAGGCCAGAATCCCTATGCGCCTAACATCACATGCGCTAGGGAGCTCAAACGAAGTACTGGACACAGCAAGATAGCAAAACTATAGACATCAAAAGAAGATTTTTATTTCATATAAAAGTCTATTACATGTCTAAAAAGGGCTTTACAAAGAAGAATTTCTACAAAAAGAAAGAATCCTAAGACTACAGCCAGGCGCAGCAAACTGTCATGCGCCCCATGCCAGGCGCATCATCCGTCAGACGCATCTCTTCAGTATCTCAGTCAGGCGCGTCTCTTCAGTGTCGCAGTCAGGCGTGTCTCTTCAGCGTCTCAGTTAGGCGCATCTTTTCAGCGTCTCAGTTATGCGCATCATGAAGTCTCAGTATATGCGCTCTACTTCGACCCAATCAAGTGCTTCGACTAATGAAGCATTTATTGAGCAGAACAAGGATGGGCGATCAACCCCACTCTAGCTAGAGGAAGAGCTCTCCAAATCCCAAAGAAGAGGAGAGCACTGCAACCCGATCTGCGGCTAAAGGAGCAGCTTTCAACACAACCAGAGTGGGCAACACCCTACTCTAACAGGAGAAAGAGCTCTCCAAAGCCCAAGGAAGATGGGAGCACCTCAATTCCAATCTGCAGCTCTTTCGGAATAAAGGAGACGAGGCTCGAGCATCCCGATCTTTGGATGCAACAGGCACCTTCTGCCTGCCTCAGTAGCCCTCGATTCTGACTTTTGGATGTAACGGTCACCTTCAAGTGCATGAATGAAGACAATTCGTCGCATCTTCACCCCGGGAGCATCTTGTCAACAGAATATGCTCGAGCAAATAAGTTCATTCGGGAAGACGTGAGAGAACGAGAAGCAAATTCTCTCCTTGATGCTATTTATAGGCCGGGCAAATCAAACGCCTGCGCCAAGTGGCGGGCTCTCCGAATCCTGTGCAATGAATTTGCATTTATGGTGATGAACCTGACGCTTCGAATTTGGCCAAGTCAAAACGGCTATTTAAAGCACTCGAGGAACGCAACAGTCGGACCAATAAAGACACGTTATGCAAATGGATGCGCCAGTCAGATACCGTACATCGTACAGACGTGCCCGTCGGTACCAAGCGCCCTGTGTGGATGCGCCCAACAAAGCACAGATCCATGCATCCTAATCAACATGGACCAAAGCGCCCAGTGGAACGCAGATCAATGTGCCCACTCAACAGCCCATCACCCGTCAAAGAATATTAAATGCTGAAGTTCTGACACGACATCAGCTATGACTCGTTGACAGAGCAGCAACAGCTTTTATAGAAAATGAAGCACCGCTGACGTCAGCGTCATCATTAATCTCTTCCGACGGTTACAAGCCACGTGGCCGTCCAGCCATTCGCATGCGCCTCTGCAGCCATGCGTCCAAACCTCTGCATGCGCTTCAAGATCCATGCGCCTCTGACCTTCCTCTGATCCCTAAAGACAGAAGTCAGGTCGCTACTGAAGTCTCGCATGCGCCTCAAAAGCCATACGCCCAGACTGGTTCGTGACTCCTGAAGGTTGCGAGCCAAAGTCTTCTTATGCGCCCAATCCCAGGCGCATCCTATCAGATTACCCTCCACTAAATCCGAGATCTTTGACCTACGGACACGCGCCACATGTCCTTTGACTCAATTCAGCCTATGAAGGGGTGCTAATCACCAAAGATCTCAGTAACAGAAAGATCCTCTCCCCTGCTACGTGCCAGCACATAAAAGCAGTATAAAGAATTCAACCCACAAATGATGGTACATCGTCCATGTGCCTCCTACAGATTCAACCATATGGTGTCTCCACGTACAGGCACATCCTACATATGCATGCATGAGCAGCCCAACCTGCTGCTTATAAATAGAGGGATTATTTCCTTCTTTCATACACACCTACGGACAGAGACCTACATACACAGTGAGAGAGGCAGATACAGACATTCAACGTCTTCTTCCTCTCCGCAAGCTCTAGCACCCAGAGCAACTCAGACCTTCAGAGAACCGAGAACCGTCGTCAGATCGTCAACGGAGTCAACATATTACCACTCGTTCCATCGACACAGGGACCCGGATAAACAAAAATGTACTACTAGGAGTACATCTAAGTCCTACATTGTAATACAGTTCTGTTTGTAATTGAAATTGCAATCAAAAGATTTTAATGGCAAACAAGCTGGCGACTCTGCTGGGGACCTCTTTCTCCTCCGTCGAGAAAGCTGTGTCGTAATCTGATGACGTGAAGGTCGGTTCCTCCCACAAGATGCTGGTCGTACGCCTCAATCAACAGGCGTATGAGGAGTTCATCTTTGAAGACAGTACAAGTCCTTCAAAGCGGCTGTCGAAGCCGAAGAAGACTCGCCAAGCCTGGGTGCGCAAGGTCGAAGCTTCTGGCACCACCACCGAAGGGGATGCACCGACGCAGCCTATCCTTCCCGCTGACGTCCTCAGCAGCCAAGATGCGTCCACCGGTGCAGCGTATCTCTCGAGGAAACGTGGGATTGACCATATTCCCCAACCATCTCCCTCTCAGATGAGGAAGATACGTCAACAGAGCAGGGGCGCAGCTAATGCCCTGCGCATTAACTCTGATGTGCCACATAAGGCATCTATCTTTGACAGACTCACTCGCTGTCATGGCGAAGAGAATTTGGACTCTGAGTACTATGCACCCCAGCGGGCTGGTACGAAGAAGTCTAAGGCAGCACGGGCCATGCGCCTCGAACGTGCTATGCCAGCAGTAATCTAGAGGCATGCGCTCACAATCATGCGTGCTGCTAATGGTAAACTCTACAAGGTTGCCTCGGGTGCTTCTGTGCCGCAAACGAGCCGACCTTCAAAGTCGCTGTCACACTTGGGCGCATCTACTGCGTTCGTAACCAAGCCGTGCAAGGCAAACTCAGTGGTCTTGAACCCCCGCACCTGCATTGGTTGTGCGTCTGAGGCTGGTTCAAGTCACTTTAAAGTTGCTCCCCACTATTGATCTGCGCGTATCTTTTACGTCGGATCGGGGGTGCAGCTTTCACTTGACCACCCCGGTGCTTGGCCTTGCCATATGCTTGATAGGGGTGTGAAGGTGGCACTCTCCTCCAACGATCTGCGTAACGTGATCACTCACAAACGCCGGTCCGGAGAGTCGACTGACAAGCACAATGCACCCCTCATAGGGCACACCTGTGCTGTAGTCACCATCAACTCTTGTTGTAAGACAGCAGTCCCACCAAGGCAGTCCGTATTCCAGCGGCTGCAATCGTCAACGCCTCTCCAACGTCGCCTTGGGAAGAAGGTGTCAACTGAAGAGAAGCTAGAACTAAAGGTTGCTTCTTGCAACGTAGTGTCTAACTCTCCATCAATTCGGAAGGTGACTGGCAGCTCCTCGACCTTGTCCTCATCCAAGAGCCAGCCGAGGAAGACCAAGATGACTGTCCCGTCCTCAGGAGTGTTTGAGGGCACCCGGAGGAGAAAGAAGATCTCAGAAGAAGCTGGGGGTAGTCAAACCCCTGTGGATCTTCATCCTGGAGACGAAGTCAGCCTCCCAGACATAGCTGGGGGTAGTCAAGCCCCTGTGGATCTTTATTCCGAAGACGAAGACGTCCTCCAAGACAAAGCTGGAGGTAGTCAGGCCCTTGCTGATGCTCCTCCCGAAGACGAAGATGTCCTCCAAAACATAGCTGCGGGTAGCTAAGACAAAACTTCGGAGGAAGTTCCTCTTCAAGAGAGCGAGGCTGAAAGCGAAGCTTCAACCGATCCCTCCACTTCTAGTCACGTCATGACAATATACATGACGGAAGATGGTGATACGGAGTCAGATGCGCCTCCAACAGATCTCATTCAGCGCATGGATACCCTGGAGGGAGGACTCAAAACCCTCCCTGCCTCCATGCAAACACTGACTCAAGCAGTGTTCGAGATATGGTCAGCCTTGGCCAGAGCACCTTCCACTAATCCTGACCCAGGGGTCAACGGAGAGTCAAGTGTGCCCCTCCAACGGGCATCCTTGAATACCGATTGCAGCGAAGCACCGCGTGTGTCAGAACCTTCGAATGTACAGCTTCAAACTGTACCATCTTTTCCAACTCCCAGCTCTACGGAAGACGTGGTGGAAATGATCAGGGACTTGCGTGAGCGCTTCGAGTCGTAGAACAGACAGGAGGAGCGCCAGAAGATGGGGATCCCACAACCATACCCCCTCGAATGGAACAAAGTGGTTTATCCTCCCAAGTATAAAACACAAACATTAACGCCATACGACGGAAAGGACTCTCCACGCCGTTATCTGACGTACATCCAGTCTCAAACGGGATATTTCCCAAAGGAAGATGCGCTACTCATCGGTCTGTTCGTCGGGGCACTGAAAGGAGTGGCTTATGACTGGTACTGCAGTCTCCCTGACAACTCTATATCTTCCTTCGACGACTTGACACGTTTTTTCCTCGATCATTTCTACGACGGAGGGAAAGACATGACAATGGCGTCCCTAATAGAGGTGCGTCAGAAGGAGAAGGAGACGGTTCGAGCATTCATCGAACGTTTCCGACAAGCCTACTTCAGACTGCTCCCGGGCATGCCAGAACATGCACTCCTCTCCTCCTGCAGTATAAACATGCTTCCTGCGATCAAGCTTTGGCTCAACTCCACTCCTCCTCCTGATTGGAGCCCGTTGATTATTGAGGCTGAAGCAGCTGAAAAGAAGGCATCCAATGCTCGCCTTCTGGGAGTCAGTTTCCCTGCTTTCGAAGATAAGAGAAAATGGCCTGCTGCCAACAACCCTGGACGTGAGACGAAGGGGAAGTAGGCGCTGACTTTCAACTCAGGACGAAGGGGAAGTAGGCGCTGACTTTTAACCGAAGAGTCCCGACGAGGTTGAGAGAGTGGACAATCCGAGGTACTGTCACTACCATCGGTTTATCGGACATCCAACTCAGGACTGATACGTCCTCAAGAACTATATCCAGTGCATGATCAATACGAACGTTATCTCCGTCGACTATGAGGAGGAAACAATCTCGACCAACCTGGTGTCTCTCCAATTCGGCACCTTGTCGCCAACCACAACACAAGATGGCGTCGTCCCTATCCCAAAGGCGACAATAGAGGTGGTCAACCTACCACCTACTCGTGACAACGTGAGTGGACTCATCCCACTCACCACATCTCAGGGAGAGATCTTATGGGTTCACTCCGATCTCGTCTCCGAGGTTACTCAACCGGGGGTACGCTCTACCTCCAAAGCTAAGGGCAAGAAGATCAAGTCTTGCCGTATGGTCTCTTCCTCCATGGAAGAGGCACTTTCTGTACAAACGCGTTCGCAGCTGAACGCCCAACCCGACGAAGCTGCCGTCGAGGTGGTGCCTTCCTGTACTGTCCCTGCTACCGAAGAAGGAGGTCCATCCAAGCCTCCAGCAGCCAATAAAAAGAAGCATTTAGAGGCCCGTTTCGATAAGCCTTTGCGAAGGGAGAATGCTTCGGGGCTGGCTAAGCCCCACAACTTTGACATACTGGCACAACTTGCCGGTACTCCTGCCCATTTATCTCTGTACGAGCTTCTTCATCTTTCCAAAGACACCCGTGAAGCTCTCTGTGAAGCTTTAAAGGATGCTGAGTCCTTCATCAGTCAGTTCAAGCAGCCTGCGGATCTCCTGACCATATGTGCACACTTTTATTGTACGGATGAGGTCATCCCCAACATAACCTTCACCCAACAAGACATGTTGTTCAAGCACAACCGGCACAACTGGCCACTGTACTACATAGGGTATATGGGTTCCGTCAAGGTGAAGCAAATTTAGATTGATCCAGGGTCTTCCCTCAGCATCATCCCTAGGACTCTGCTGTCAACACTGGAGATCCCGATGTACCAACTGGCACCCTCTAACACGACAATTAATGGTTTTAATGCTAGCAAAAGTGAACCGTTGGGCAAAATACGGCTGAAATGTCATATCGGTAACCTCCGAACCGAGGTGACTTGCTATGTCGTGGATGTCGACGTCAACTACAACCTCCTACTGGGTCGCCCGTGGCTGAATGAGTACATGGTGGTGCCATCTATACTCCACCAATTTATGAAGTATGTGTCCACTAACGACATCATCCGGACAGAGTTCGCGGATATTGACCCTTTCAAGGGAGTCGAAGCCTACTTCACTGATGCTACCCTATACAAGTCGCTCGACGAAGGAGAAGCCAACAATGCTGATGACGAAGCTGAAACAGCGACAGAGCCGGACATGGAGCCAGAGCTGATTTTCGACGCTCCTTTGAAGATTCGACTCAAAGAGAAACTGCCTCAGATGCTGCCTCCCATGACCATCAAGCAACCTGGAAAAGCACCGACTTCTCTAGGTAGAGCACCTACTGAAGCTTCCTTGAAGATACGGCTTAAAGGAAAACCTCCTCAAACGTCGGCTCCCCTTGTGGCAAAACTACAAGGGAAGGCACCTGTCATCGAAGGCGTAGTCGAGGCACCCCTGAAGGTGCGTCTCAAAGGCAAGCCTCAGCCATCATCCAAGCTACAAGAAAAGGCCCACACAGCCCTTTCGGATCCCAAGATCAAATCCGTCACGACTCGTACCCTAGAGTAAGGGCATGAGACGTGGGTACGTCCAGCCTATGCCGCAGTGTCGGCGGTAGAACGCTGTCCTAGGTCACAACATCTAACAGTTTAAGGTAATAACAGTTATACTCCCCGAATGGGGGTGACATAACAGAATATATCTCAATCACATCTAAGGTAGAATACAATAAGATATAATGATATAAAGATGCGAGACCCAAATCCACAAGAAATACAAATAGAAAGAAAGCTAAGTGTCTATGATAAACTCCACTGACAACCAGAATAATACAGATCCAAATAAACAACTCAAATCTCCAATACAATAAAATAAGATAAAGATATCTATGTAGCAACAGTCTCTACAGCTAAGGGATCCGACTGGAAGTCCGGATCTCAAGTGACCTCTAAGGCTGTCCCATAGAAAGTATCTAAGCGGGCCTCCTCCTCGTCCTCTGTAAAATTTTTAACAGGTCTAATCAGGACGGGAACGATCACATATCTCTCAAAACAGTTCATAACAGGTTAGGAGTATAAAGCATGCAATAGTATAAAATACAGGAAATGCTGGAAAGGAAGTACGGAAAAACAGGAGATATTTTGTAACTGAAAGTAAATACATGATAAGTAAAGACTGTAAGTGGCTAAGTGATTTAGAGTACAATATGGTTATGTAAACGGCTTAGGGGCACATGAATACAACTAAAAAGCACATGAATACCTACTGGGGATAATGATCACATAACCAATTCTACTAATCCTGCCCTAATCAATACACAATGATCCATTCAAGTTACGTTATTGGCACATGAATATAGCTAAAGATACATGAACTCATGTAATGTGTAGTACATAAGACACATGGTAGTACATGAAGGCACATGAGAATATGTGAATACATGAACTAGTACGAGTAAAAGGAGTACCTGATGCACATGATAAAGTACATGAACATGAAATATCCGATGCACCCGTAGAGGGATAACATCTCAGGAAAGGATCCATATAGTACTAATCCGTAGAAGATACGTGGCAGCATCAAGTAAAGTAATCTAGAGCAAGAATATAGTCCTAGACAGGTATAAAAAGATCAGAGAATGTACTCGCCTGCTATCTGAATGTCCAAGATAAAAGTACTGTCCGAGGAGTGGTGTCTGTCTCCTATAGAACATTACAAGTCACTATGAGTCTAAAATGATAATAAGATGCAAGTCAATGCATTCTACATGAATCTAGGTCAATCTAGGCCAAAGTCAACTCTTGGTCAACTCTGGTCAACCCTAGAAGTCAAACTAGGTCAACTAGGTCAAACCTAAGTCAAACAAGTCTATACTAGTCTAACTAGTCTATTCTAGGCCTAACAATGCTATACAAGTCTAATCTAGACTCACTAGACAAACAGACACACCTATAGGCCATAGGCTATATCATGCCTATAAACCAAACCATATCACATATACACATGTCAATATATATATATCTAATACACACATAGATATATTGATATAATCTAATATAGAAATACACAATAGCATATAGGTTACCTTTATGTACCACACATACATATATATCTAATATATATAATAGTACACACACATTATTACAATATATAGGATACCTATATATATATACATCTCAATTACATATATATACATATGTATAGAGAATAGGAAGAAGGGAAATGTGGTGGTGACATGTGTGTGTGTTAGTGAGACATGGCATGAGGGTGTGAGAGTGATTCCTGAAAACAGGGAATACAAACAGTGGCATTAGAAATAGTAAACTAACCTGGTAACCTAGAAACAGTGATAGACGTGATAGTGTAGTGCTACATGACAGTTGTGAGTGTAAACAGGAATAGGAAAAATCAGTGAGTACTTTGATATAAATATCCTGAATTCAGAATAGTGTAGTGATACATTGTGTACATGTGTCAAATTGAAATAAGGGTACATATGAGAACAGTGTGTAACATGGAGAAAACTGGAATCAGTAAAGTTTCCAATATAACAGTGGTAGACATTTGTGTTAGGATATCTGAAAACAGGGAATCATTTACTGTGTGAAACAAAGAAAAACTGGGAATGAATGAGACATTCAAATACAGTAAAATGGGAAGAACACTCACATATTAAGAACTGGAAATCATTCCAGATTTTAGCATATTAGGGATATGTCAATGGCAGTTTATATGGGAAATCAATTTGACAGTTAAAAAGAATAAAATAATAGTTTTAACATTGAATCATAAAACAGATTTTTAATGAAACAGTGAGCAGTGTAGAATGGGAGTAACATTCAAATTTTAGTTAAAGAAGGGAAGAACTACACAGGTATTAAGAATTTGAATCATTCAAACTCAGTTATAAAGAATGGAAGGGAAACCAATTTCTCAGTTTCTAGTCATGCAAATTCGAAAATCAACACAAATGTTAAAATCTCATTCTCAACCAAAAAGCCTAATTCAAATTATAACATTGTATTAACATGGACTAACAATTATGTGGGAGTAAGTGACAGTTGGAAACACTACTTAAAATGGGATTAACAATAGGAATTAACATGTAAAAATAGAACACACCATGTATCAGTTAAATGTATCAGCCGATTGCATTTTTTTCCAAGTTCGAAACCCCATCCACATGACAAACCTATTCTAATATGTAATATCAACTAATCAGAGATTAACAACATGTATAGGATCTAATTTATCAATTAATTCATAATTAAAACCATTAAAGACTGAATTAAAATAGATAACAAAACCCAGAACTGTACACGCACAGTGCATTCCCCGTGCGCGCACGATACCGTATCCGACACGACACGAGAGGTCGTGTCACTCTGGGAATCTCGTGTCAGTTATGACCCCAATACGTGTGTCAAAATTCCCGTGTCCAAATGGTGTGTGCTGTGCACAGGAGACCCCGAACAGCAGAGAAAGAACACTGCGCACGCGCGTGTATTGCACCCGCGTGTTCGTGTGTCCAAACCGACATGACACGACACCAATATCAACTCAGAACACCAAAAATTAATAAACGAGCCTAAACCCTAATTTCCTATTCAAAAACATTCCAAAAATCGAATCGAAATGCCCTTTGGGGCATTTCATCAAACACATTCACGTATCCACTGACACGTGTCCGATACGGACACGTATTGGACACGAATCCTAGGGTTAGCTATACCTACAGTTAGGGTAGGCCTAGGACTTCCTAAATATGCAATCAAAATCCTATTTTATGGTGTGGATTAGAAATTACTTATGGGTTTGCAATGGGTCAAAAGCCCCAAATGAGAGTGGATCCTTAAGCCACCAAAACTCCTTCAAATTGTCCACACTCTGAAATTTCTCACCTCAAACAGCAAGTAGAAGAAATTTAGAACCTATTGCAATTGATTTGGATGGAAAAGGAATTAAATAGGATTTTCTAGGAATTAATGAAGATGGAGCATACCTCTCTTTCTTAAACTTGAGAACTTCCTAAAGGAGGCTAGCCCTAACTTTGAGGAGGCATTAAATAGATGGGGGAACCCTAAGTGGCCGGCCAAGGGGGGTGTGTTGGGCTAGGTTAGGGTTACATGGTGTTGGGTTTTGGGCCTCTATGGGCTTAAGTCATTAATCATGACTTGTGAAATCACAAGCCATTAACTAGCCTAATCAAATCCTAATTTCTCCAAATTAAATCTAATGACTAGGATATCTCTAACTTAGGTCAAGCTAGGGTTACACACTCTAACCAAGTAGTCATGACCTAGGTTAGCTTCTAGGACAGTCTCCTAAGTCAGCACCAGTCAAAGTCTAGAATAGCACCAAATCAAAAATACTAAAAATTACTGAAAATTCTAATAATTATAATTAATACTAAATAATTCCAAATAATTCCAAAATTTTAAAAATGACCAAAATATCCTCAAGCTAGAAATGTGGTAGTGACAAATCTACCCCCCTTAAAATAATTTTGTCCTCGAAATTAAAGGCGAAACTAACTGCTGAGAAGGATAGAAAAGTATACCTCAAGGTCCAAAAAGATAGGGGTACTGCTCGCGCATCTCATCCTCCCGCTTCCAGGTAGACTCTCCTGGAGAATGATGCCTCCATGTGACGCATACCAAAGGTATCACCTGGTTCCTCAGTACCTTCTCTCGGCGATCCAGAATCTCCACAGGCTGCTCTGGATAACTGAGAGTAGGTCCAACCTCAATCTCCGAATGATCGAGCACATGGCTAGGGTCAGCCACGTACCGTCTCAACTTGATACGTGGAATACGTTATGAACTCCCACTAGTACAGGTGGCAAGTCTAGCCTATATGCCACGTCACCGACTCTTCCGCTGATAACGAAAGGGCCGATGAAGCGCGGGCTAAGCTTTTTGACCTCCACCAAAACGTATCATACCACAAGTCGGAGATATCCGCAAAAAAACCATGTCTCCAACCTAATCACAAGTAAGGTCTCAAGTTACAAAAAATCAAACAAGATCAATCAAACAAAAAAAAATAAAACCTACTTCTAATCATATCTCTAAATCTGTACCTCAAACTCCAACGGCCTCCGGTTGCTGTCGGCCCAGTACCGATGTCTGTCCTGTGCCACACGAAGTCTGTCCCTGATGAGCTTCACCTTTTCGGCTGCATCAACAACCATCTCTGGTCCCAGTAAAGCTCGCTCTCCAACATCATCCCAAGATAAGGGTGTACGACACCTACACCCGTACAGAGCCACAAAAGGTGATATCTCAATGCTGGCCTGATAACTGTTGTTGTAAGCAAACTCTACCAAATGTAGATGATCCTTCCAGGAACCTCCAAAATCTAGGACGCATGTCCGTAGCATGTCCTCAAGCGTCTGAATAGTCCTCTCTGACTGTCCGTCCGTCTGGGGGTGGTATGCAGTACTAAACTTGAGCTGAGTGCCCAAACTAGTCTGCAGACTCCTCCAGAAATGGGAAGTAAAGCGACTATCCCAATATGAGATAATGCTGACGGGGACTCCGTGAATCATGACTATCTGCCGCATGTACAACTCCGCAAGCCTCTCTGTAGACGTACCCACCTTAAATGGCAAGAAGTGGGCCGATTTGGTCAACCTGTCAACGATGACCCAAATCGCGTCTTTCCCTCCTGGTGTACGTGGCAACCCAGATACGAAATCCATGGTGATATGTTCCCACTTCCACTCTGGAATGGACAACATCTGTAATAATCCTCCGGGCCTCTGCCTCTCTGCCTCTCTGCCTTGACCTGCTGACAGACCAAGCATCTAGCTACGAAGCGAGCTACCTCCCGCTTCATCCCGTACCACCAGACATGCTCTCGCAGATCCCTGTACATCTTGTTGGCACAAGGATGTATAGAGTACTGCGATCTGTGAGCCTCCTGCATGATCTGCTCCCTGAGCTCCCCGTTAGGCACACATAACCTGGAACCGTGCCTCAAGGCACCATCCTCTGCAAGAGAAAACTCGCCATCTACTAATCCTGTACGAACCTGCTCTCGGATACACCGCAGAGCCACATCCTCGAACTGCGTCGCCTTGATCCTCTCCATCAAGTCCGACTGTATCTGAAGGCCCCATAACTGCATCTGCACTCCGGGCACAATCACATCAATCCCAAGGCTCTCCAAGTCTGCAAGCAAGTGTCGATCCATAGTCAAACACATGGCTATCGGATACCTACTCAAGGCATCGACAACCACGTTGGCCTTTCCTGGGTGATACTGAAGTAAGATATCAAAGTCCTTCATCAACTCTAGCCATCTGCGCTGCCTCATGTTGAGCTCTTTCTGTGTAAACACATACTTCAAGCTCTTGTGATCTGTGAAAATCTCCACCCTCTCGCCATACAGATAGTGCTTCCACAACTTCAGAGAAAAAATCATCGCTGCTAGCTCCAGGTCATGGGTAGGATAGTTCTTCTCATGGGGACGTAATTGCCTGGAAGCATAGGCAATCACCTTCCCATGCTGCTGCAAGACACAACCCAGCCCCTTTCCTGAAGCATCACTATAAATAGTGAATCCACCTGATCCTGAAGGCAATGTCAGAATCGGAGCTGTCGTAAGCCGCTTCTTCAACTCATCAAAAGCTGCCTGACACTCCTCTGTCCAAACATAGTCAGTATCCTTCCGGATCAACCGAGTCAACGGCTCTGCAACCCGGGAGAAATCCTGCATAAATCTTCTATAATATCCTGCCAACCCCAGAAAACTCCTGATCTCTGCCACTGAAGTCGGCGCTGCCCAAGCCTCAACTGCTGTGATCTTCTTCGGGTCCACTGAGATACCATCTCCAGTCACCACATGACCTAAGAAGTCAACCATGTCTAGGAAGAACTCGTACTTCGAGAGCTTGCCATACAATCTCACCTTCCTGAGTGTCTCCAGAACCACTCTCAAGTGCTCCTCGTGCTCTTCCTCTGTCTTCGAATACACCAGGATATCATCAATGAATACCACCACGAACTTGTCCAAGTACTGGTGGAACACCTTGTTCATTAGGTTCATAAACACTGCTGGTGCATTGGTCAGCCCAAACGACATAACCAAAAACTCAAACCGCCCGTACCGCGTCCTGAAAGCGGTCTTGGGAATATCCTCCCTCTTCATCTTCACCTGGTGATAACCTGACCTCAAATCAATCTTGGAGAACACTCGAGCTCCGCTCAACTGATCAAAGAGATCATCGATCGGCGGCAGTGGGTATCTGTTCTTAATCGTCAGGTTGTTGAGTGCCCTGTAGCCGATACACATCCGTACCAACCCATCCTTCTTGGGTATGAAGAGTACCGGTGCACCCCAAGGTGAAGAACTCGATCGGATGAAGCCCTTGTCCTGTAGCTTATCCACCTACTTTTTCAGCTCCACCAATTCACTATTGTTCACTCGATAGAGATGCTGAGAAATCGGTTCTGTGCCGAAAACCAAGTCTATTGAGAACTCTACATCCCTGTCCGGTGGAAGCCCTGGCAACTCCTCTAGAAATACGTCCATAAACTCTACGATCAAGGGATGCGGAGCCACCTGCTCCTCAACTGAAACTCCACAGAAGATGCCACTGTCCTGCTCTGCATGTCGCCGGGTATACTCAAACTCTGGCTCTCCTGGCGCCCCAAACAAAACTCTACCCCCTCGACAATCAATGCGGGCGTAGTATCTACTCAGCCAGTCCATACCTAATACAATGTCGTAGTTCGGTAGTGGCATGACGAATAGACTCACTCCCAACTCTCGGCCTTCCAACATAACGCTCCGCCCTCTGCAAACATCACTCACGAGGATGACCCCACCCCCGGTCGTGATCTTGCAGGTCCTAGGCAATGGTTCAGAAACCAGACTATGACTAATAGCATAAGATACTGACACAAAGCTGTGGGAAGCCCCGGAATCAAAGAGTGCAAATGCTGGAAGGGAGTCGAGAAGAACCGAACCTTCTATCAACTCACCTACGGCCTCTGCATCCTCACCCGCCATGGCGAAAGCTCGCCCCTGCTGTCCACCTCGTGCCTACTGCTGGTGCTGATGGAACCTCCGTTGCTGGGTCTGTAATGGCCCTTTCAGCTGGCCTACTGGAGCCTTGGCTCTATCTCCCTGAGCTCCACGTCCAAAAGCCCCAGGGCAATCCCTCAACTGGTGATCCCCGCACCACAAAGTAGGTACTTGCCTAGCTTCTTCCTGCACTCATGGATCATATGCCCCGGATTCTTACAGAAGGCACAAATGACTACCTGCTGCTGACGGGGTGCCCGCTGCCCTCTCTGCTGCTGATGCTGCACCTGGTGAAAAGGTGCCCGACCCTGCTGCTGATACTGCTGAACTGGCCTCTGTGGCTGCTGATACTGGAAGTGAGGCCTCTTGGCCTGACCCTGACTGCTGCTACCACCCTGGAAGTCACGACCCCTCTTCTGCTTCAACCCCAGGTCGTCTTCCACTGCCATAGCCCCAGAAAATATCTCTGCAAAAGTAGCATTTCGGTCACTCTTAGTCAGCGAACGAACCTCTCTAATCAAGCCTCGACGAAACTTCCTCACCTTCGTCTTCTCTGTCAAGTCATCTATAAACCGGGCCAATCTACAAAACTCTCCAGCATACTCAGCTACAGTCTGGTTCCCCTGAACCAGACCCTCGAACTGTGCCTCGATACCTCCCAAGGCCACATCAGAAAAGAACTGCTCCTTAAACAGCTCCTTGAACTGGGCCCAAGTCTGGCCCTCAACTTCCACTCTGGGATCTGTCTGATACCACGTACGGGCTAAGTCCTGCATCTGACTACCCGCCACCTCGATATGGAGTCGATCTGGTATCTCCGCCAGTCGAAAAATCTCCTCGATATGCTCTATCCAGTCGTCTGCATAATGGATGCCCTCTGTGCCGAAGAACTCTCTGGGATGCATCTTCTGAAAGTCTTGTATGTCCTTCTCCCTCCGACGGGGCTGCTGCTGGGCCCCATGAGCAGTAACCATCTCGACTGTAGTACGAACCAGCTGGTGTGCCTCGTCAATCCCCTGACGGAACTCGGCAGTCTGCCTCTGTTGCTGCTGCTGGTGGGACTCCAGAATCCTCTCCACGAAGGAGAAGAGATGTGCAGCGTCTACCATCCCCGCAGGCGAAGGCTACTACGGTGGAAGGATCTCAGGAATCACAATGCTCGGCCTCCTGACTGGTGGAGGTGCTCCTCCAAAAGCTGCAAAAACACCGACTCCTGAGGGCTGCACTGGCCCCGTGGCACCGGGAGCTGGCTGCTGCTGAGGTCGAGAGGTACTAGACCCCTCTCCAGCGTCTCCCAGTCCAGGGCGATGCGATCTCGTCTCAACCATCCTGGAGACACAGATCAAACAAGAAACAATTACTGAGAATGAGTCAAAATATCAAAGGAGGACAGTTTAAATTTCTAAGGAAGACAATAAGCAGCAAATGTAGATATATGGAATCTGATACGGAGTTTTCCTAGTGTGATTGAGTACCTTCAAAAAAAATACTAATTCCTACTGCAGGCTGCAGCGATATTCTAGTTCGAATACCACTACATTTCCAACCTAGACCTGCATGGGCCACCACTAAAAATATGTCACGACCCGCACCCTAGAGTATGGGCACGAGACGTGGGTACGTCCAGCCTACGCCGCAGTGTCGGCGGTAGAACGTTGTCCTAGGTCACAACATCTAACAGTTTAAGATAATAACAGTTATACTTCCCGAATGGGGGTGACATAACAGAATATATCTCAATCACATCTAAGGTAGAATACGATAAGATAGAATGATATAAAGATGCGAGACCTAAATCCACAAGAAATACAAATAGAGAGAAAGCTAAGTGTCTATGATAAACTCCACTGACAACCAGAATAATACAGATCCAAATAAAAAACTCAAATCTCCAATACAATGAAATAAGATAAAGATATCTATGGAGCAACAGTCTCTACAGCTAAGGGATCCGACTGGAAGTCCGGATCGCAAGTGTCCTCTAAGGCTGTCCCATAGAAAGTATCTAAGCAGGCCTCCTCCTCGTCCTCTGTAAAATTTTCAACAGGTCCAATCAGGACGGGAACGAGCACATATCTCTCCAAACAGTTCATAACAGGTTAGGAGTATAAAGCATGCAATAGAGTAAAATACAGGAAATGCTGGAAAGGAAGTACAGAAAAATAGGAGATATTTTGTAACTGAAAGTAAATACATGATAAGTAAAGACTGTAAGTGGCTAAGTGATTTAGAGTACAATATGGTTATGTAAACGGCTTAGGAGCACATAAATACAACTAAGAGGCACATAAATACCTACTGGGGATAATGATCACATAACCAATTCTACTTACCCCGCCCCAATCAATACACAAGGATCCATTTAAGTTACGTTATTGGCACATGAATACAGCTAAAGATACGTGAACTCATGTAATGAGTAGTACATGCGACACAAGATAGTACATGAAGGCACATGAGAACATGTGAATACATGAACTAGTAATACATGAACTAGTACGAGTACAAGGAGTACCTGATGCACATGATAAAGTACATGAACATGAAATACCTGATGCACCCGTAGAGGGATAACATCTCAGGAAAGGATCCATATAGTACCAATCCGTGGAAGATACGTGTCAGCATCAAGTAAAGTAATCTAGAGCAAAAATATAGTCCCAGACAGGTATGAAAAGATCAGAGAATGTACTCGCCTGCTATCTGAATGTCCAAGATAAAAGTACTGTCCGAGGAGTGGTGTCTGTCTCCTATAGAATAGTACAAGTCACTATGAGTCTAAAATGATAATAAGATGCAAGTCAATGCATTCTACATGAATCTAGGTCAATCTAGGCCAAAGTCAACTCTTGGTCAACTCTGATCAACCCTAGAAGTCAAACTAGGTCAACTAGGTCAAACCTAAGTCAAACAAGTCTATACTAGTCTATTCTAGGTCTAACAAGGCTATACAAGTCCAATCTAGACTCACTAGGCAAACAGACACACCCATAGGCCATAGGCTATATCATGCCTATAAACCAAACCATATCACATATACACATGTCAATATATATATATATCTAATACACACATAGATATATTGATATAATCTAATATAGAAATACACAATAGCATATAGGTTACCTTTATGTACCACACATACATATATATCTAATATATATAATAGTACACACACATTATTGCAATATATAGGATACCTATATATATACATCTCAATTACATATATATACATATGTATAGAGAATAGGAAGAAGGGAAATGTGGTGGTGACATGTGTGTGTGTGTTAGTGAGACATGGCATGAGGGTGTGAGAGTGATTCCTGAAAATAGGGAATACAAACAGTGGCATTAGAAACAGTGAACTAACCTGGTAACCTGGAAATAGTGATAGACATGATAGTGTAGTGCTACATGACAGTTGTGAGTGTGAACAGGAATAGAAAAAATCAGTGAGTACATTGATATAAATATCCTGAATTCAGAATAGTGTAGTGATACATTGTGTACATCTGTCAAATTGAAATCAGGGTACATATGAGAACAGTGTGTAACATGGAGAAAACTGGAATCAGTAAAGTTTCCAATGTAACAGTGGTAGACATTTGTGTTAGGATATCTGAAAACAGGGAATCATTTACTGTGTGAAACAAAGAAAAACTGGGAATGAATGAGACATTCAAATACAGTAAAATGGGAAGAACACTCACATATTAAGAACTGGAAATTATTCCAGATTTTAGCATATCAGGGATATGTCAATGGCAGTTTATATGGGAAATCAATTTGACAGTTAAAAGGATGAAATAATGGTTTTAACATTGAATCATAAAACAGATTTTTAATGAAACAGTGAGCAGTGTTGAATGGGAGTAACATTCAAATTTTAGTTAAAGAAGGGAAGAACTACTCAGGTATTAAGAATTTGAATCATTCAAACTCAGTTATAAAGAATGGAAGGGAAACCAATTTCTCAGTTTTCAGTCATGCAAATTCGAAAATCAACACAAATGTCAAAATCTCATTCTCAACCGAAAAGCCTAATTCAAATTGTAACATTGTATTAACATGGACTAACAATTATGTGGGAGTAAGTGACAGTTGGAAACACTACTTAAAATGGGATTAACAATAGGAATTAACATGTAAAAATAGAACACACATGTATCAGTTAAATATATCAGTCTCTTTCCAAGTTCGAAACCCCATCCACATGACAAACCTATTCTAATATGTAATATCAACTAATCAGAGATTAACAACATGTATAGGATCTAATTTATCAATTAATTCATAATTAAAACCATTAAAGACTGAATTAAAACAGATAACAAAACCCAGAACTGTGCACGCACAGTGCATTCCCCGTGCGCGCACGATACCGTATCCGACACGACACGAGAGGTCGTATCACTCTGGGAATCTCGTGTCAGTCATGACCCCAACACATGTGTCAAAAATCCCGTGTCCAAGTGGTGTGTGCTGTGCACAGGAGACCCCGAACAGCAGGGGAAGAACACTGCACGCGCGCGTGTGTTGCACCCACGTGTTCGTGTGTCCAAACCGACACGACACGACACTAATATCAACTCAGAACACCAAAAATTAATAAACGAGCCTAAACCCTAATTTCCTATTTAAAAACATTCCAAAAATCGAATCGAAATGCCCTTTGGGGCATTTCATCAAACACATTCACGTATCCACTGATACGTGTCCGATACGGACACGTATTGGACACGAATCCTAGGGTTAGCTATACCTACAGTTAGGATAGGCCTAGGACTTCCTAAATATGCAATCAAAATCCTATTTTATGGTGTGGATTAGAAATTACCTATGGGTTTGCAATAGGTCAAAAGCCCCAAATGAGAGTGGATCCTCAAGCCACCAAAACTCCTTCAAATTGTCCACACTCTGAAATTTCTCACCACAAATAGCAAGTAGAAGAAATTTAGAACCTATTACAATTGATTTAGATGGAAAAGGTATTAAATAGGATTTTCAAGGAATTAATGAAGATGGAGCATACCTCTCTTTCTTAAACTTGAGAACTTCCTAAAGGAGGCTAGCCCTAACTTTGAGGAGGCATTAAATAGATGGGGAAACCCTAAGTGGCCGACCAAGGGGGGTGTTGGGCTAGGTTAGGGTTACATGGTGTTGGATTTTGGGCCTCTATGGGCTTAAGTCATTAATCATGACTTGTGAAATCACAAGCCATTAACTAGCCTAATCAAATCCTAATTTCTCCAAATTAAATCTAATGACTAGGATATCTTTAACTTAGGTAAGCTAGGGTTACACACTCTAACCAAGTAGTCATGACCTAGGTTAGCTTCTAGGACAGTCTCCTAAGTCAGCACTAGTCAAAATCTAGAATAGCACCAAATCAAAAATACTAAAAATCACTGAAAATTCTAATAATTATAATTAATACTAAATAATTCCAAATAATTCCAAAATTTTAAAAATGACCAAAATACCCTCAAGCTAGAAATGTGATAGTGACAAAATCTGCGATGAACTCTCCCGAACCGGCCCCGGTGCTCACAGATGAAGAGTTAGGAGAGTACATATCTGCTGATATAGATGCCTCTTCTCTTGATAATGTAATCCCGCGGGACAAAATCTCATGTTTTATCAATAACAGAGTGTCTTTCAATTATTCTAGTCTTCCACATTAGAATGCCATGTATACACTAGATAATGCTCTATGGTCGTTACAAACACAAATAACGATCGTCAATCATTTAAATCGTGTAGTCCCGTCCCAAGGAGTCTGTTTTATAGTCCTACCGCAGAATCGGGATGAAGAATACATCATCTTCGGCAAAGTCGAGCGTCATCAAGACCTTCCGCCACTCGAGCCATAACCAGATACTGGCAGAATATAAGTCTATCGGTACACGGACAAAACAAAGTACCTCATCCAAAAGATGGATTACAATCTGAAGAGCAACAAAGGCCGGCGTCTTCCCCTCCGACTCCCAACACCTAAAGGAAAGTCGCAGGACTACTATCATCGTACTCGTCAGGGGGTAGGCTATGTCACGCTGCCGGCTACTCCAGAGAGTTCGGAGGCAGAAGAAGTAGAACACTCTCACTCATCTGAGGCATCAACTTAGGATTCCGATACTAGTATTGGCTCAGTCCTCAGGAAGGTGCTATCAGTCAACGTGGCATCTGCACAATCTCAAGAGGATGAAGGCGATGACCAAACGTCGGAATTCTTTGAGGAAGAATCATGGGCTCAACGCCTAGGAGCACAGTGGGGTCTCGTTTTGAATTACGCGAACCCCCTACCGAAGACGAGGTCGAACAAGTTGGCCTTGGGGATGGATCTCCTTCCAAACCCATCTTTATCAGCAAGAGTCTAAAGGAAGAAGATCGGGAGTCTTTGGTCCAATTGGCCAAGGAATATATCGACGTCTTCGTCTGGAGCTACGAAGATATACCGAGACTTGATCCCCAGATCGCAATGCACAGACTTAACATCTTACCTGATGCTAAGCCTGTAAAGCAACAACAACGATGCTTTTCTCCTGATATCATGAACGCTATCGATCAGGAGATGGACAAACTCCTAAGTAGCGGATTCATCCGTGAAGAGCAACATCCGGACTAGGTGGCCAATGTCGTCCCTGTCACCAAGAAGAATGTGAAGATACGAGTCTGTATCGACTTTAGGGATCTCAATACTGCTTGCCCGAAGGATGAATTCCCGCTTCCAATCACTGACGTGATGATCGACAATACATGTGGCTTCGAACGCATGTCTTTTATGGATGGGTACTCGGGCTACAACCAGATCAAGATATTCCCCGATGACGCAAAACACACGTCATTCAGGACTCCGAAGCAGGTTTTTTGCTACACGGTGATGCCCTTTGGCTTGAAGAACGCTGGTGCTACATACCAACGAGCTATGAGTACCATCTTCCGTCAACATCTTTGCAAGATAGTTGAATGCTATGTTGATGATATCGCCATCAAGAGCCATCTCAAAGGTGATCATCTACAAGACCTAAAGACAGTCTTCGATCTCATGCGAGCATATCATCTCAAGATGAACCCCGCTAAATCCTTTCTTGGGGTTTCTAGCAAAAAGTTCTTGGGCTTCATTATCACGGTGAAAGGCATTCATGTCGATCCCGAGAAAACCAAAGCCATCCTTGACATGGACCCTCCGAAGAACCTCTAAGAACTTCGAGGCCTGCAGGGGCATCTGGCATACATTCGAAGGTTTATAGCAAACCTTTCCGAAAAATGTCAACCCTTCACCCAGCTCATGAAGAAGGGAGTTTCCTACGTCTGGACAGAAGAATGCCAGTAAGCTTTCGACGATATCAAAGCTTACCTGACGAGCCCGCCAGTCCTGGTGCCACCCGTCTCAGGCAAACCATTTCTCCTCTACGTCCGTGCCATGGATCATTCCCTCGGTGCTTTATTGGCTCAGAACAACGATGCGGGCTACGAGCAATCTATCTACTACCTTAGTAGAATGATGATCGGGGCCGAACACCGGTACAACCCCTTGAAAATGAGTGTTTAACTTTGGTGTTCACCATCCAGAAGACTCGCCATTATGTTTCGGGCCAGACAATTCATGTCATCTCCCGAGTCAACCCACTCAGGGTTCTCATGACGAAGCCAGGATCATTGAACTCCCGACTAGCTACATGGGCAATCCTGTTGACACCGTATAACATGGTCTTCATCCCAAAAAAAGTCGTCAAGGGCCAAGCTCTAGCCGACTTTTTAGCCGTGCACCCCATCCCGGAGTCCTCCAGACTCTATGAAGACATCCTGGATGAGATCAAAGAATCAAACGTCACCGAAGAAAACTTCGTCTGGCGGGTGTCTTTTGATGGCGCTTCGAGAACATGCCCCAAAGGCCAAATCATCGCAGGAGTGGGGGTAGTCTTAGTCTCCCCCGATCCGATGGTCATCCAGCGTGCTTACTCCCTTTCAAAGTCATGCTCCAACAATGTTGCCAAGTACAACACTCTCATCATGGGACTCCAGCTGGCACAACAGCTGGGGATGGATCATCTGGAAGCTTACGGCGACTCAAAACTCGTCGTTAATCAAATCCGAGGGCAGTATGAAGTTAGCCATGAAGATCTGGTTCCTTACCATGAAGTTATATTAAATATTATTTCAACCTTCACCAAGTTCTTCATAGAACACGTACCTCAGTTATAAAACCTGGAGGCTGACGCCCTGGCCGGCCTCATAGCTTCATTAGCAGCACCCCTCGGGACTCAACACTACATCACGGTAGTTGGTCGAGACTTGGTCTGTCCCAAAAACAACATATGCTCACAAATGGCCCATGCCATGACGACAAGTGCCGGTATTAATGTCCAAGACTGGAGGTTTCCATTTATCGACTTCGCTGTCTATGGAATCCTCCCAGAAGACCCGAAAGAAGCCGTCTCGGTCAGAAGATGTTCCCTTCGGTTTTATTATAATACAGCCACTAAAATGCTGTACCGATGTTCCTTCGATGTCTATCCAACGAAGAAGCAGCCGAAGCCCTTCGGGAAGCTCATGACGGGACTTACGGGGCTTATCAACCTGGCCCTAAGTTGCAGGATCGACTACGATGCATGGGTTACTACTGGCCAACCATGGCAGCCGACGATGTCGACTATACTAAAAAGTGCCATACGTGCCAGCTTTACACCGACTTTATCCACACACCGTCGGAACTACTACATCCTACGGTCGCCTCCTGGCCCTTCGAAGCTTGGGACATGAACATTGTAGGACCGATCACCCCTCCATCATCGAAGAGACACCGCTTCATCCTAGCCATCATCGACTACTTCTCCAAATGGGCAGAAGCAGTTCCACTGACGGAAGTGAAAAGCTCCAGGGTGATCAGCTTTATCAAGCACCATGTCATCTACCGTTTCGGGGTACCTCGAAGGATTATCCACGATAACGGTCCACAGTTTGTCAGCCATGTTTTCAGCAGATTCTGTGACAAGAATCAAATTCAGAACGTGGCGTCAACCGCCTACAATCCGACAGCAAACGGATTGGCCAAGGCATTTAACAAGACTATCGTCCAGCTACTCAAAAAGGTCGTATCATCAAACAAACGCGATTGGGAAGAAAAGCTCGACGAATGTCTTTGGGCCTACCGTACAATAGTACGGACCCCGACGGGCAACACCCTATTCTTCTTAGTCTACGGGAGCGAAGCGGTACTGCCTCTCGAGATTCAGATACCCTCACTCCGTATGGCGCTCACAAATCAATTAACATAAGAAGACAACCAGTATCGTCGTCTGCGAGAGTTGGATGCACTGGACGAAAAATGTCTCCTAGCTCAGCAGCGCATTGAACTCTATCAAGCCCGTATATCACAGACTTTCAACAAAAAGGTCAAACAGAGGACTTTTCAAATAGGTGACCTGGTCCTGGCAGTCAGGAGGCCGATGGTGTTGACTCACAAAATACCAGGAAAGTTCGAGCCCAAATGGGAGGGAACTTTCATCATAGAGACGGTATACTCAAATGGTGCTTACCGCCTCGCCCGACCAAACGGGGACTTGTTCATGATGCCCATCAACGACAAGTTCCTAAAGAAGTACTACTCATGACATCTTTCAGACATGTACTTCCATCTCTACCAAACAAGGGAGTCAGTGGACCTGATCATCAGAGCTCACATACATCTTCCCTTCACAAAAATCCTATGCTTTCGGAACCCAGTTGTTCCATGGCATTCTATCCCCAGTAGAAGAACAACCACATCCACATTACCTCTGAGTTGCTCCTCTATGCCCTACAGAGCAAAATCTTACACTCCATAAGATTATGCTACTTATCATGTTTACCACGTCTATATTACCTCTGAGTAAACATCCCGTACGAACAACCCCTACGTTGTCGTACATCAATCGCAGAACTTCCATATCCATATTACCTCTGAGTAGTTCTGCGTATCCCCCCAGAGTCACTCCTACCACGTCCATAACACCTCTGAGTAGGAAGACTTCATCATCCGAACCCCATATTTGCCACGTCCATATTACCTCTGAGCAAACATGTCGGTTCTCTCAAACTTATTATCTGTACCAAAAAAATCAAGGTGCGCAAAAGATAATAGGTCCACATAAATCATCAGTTCATGACAACAAAAATAAACACACCACAAAATTCTTTATCTTTTATTTAAAAGTAAAGAATTACATCCCCAGCAGAAGTTGCAAACTACAAAAATAACAAAAAAAGAGAGACTACAATCCCTAAGCGTCACTGGGATTGGCAGAAAGCTCTTCAATCCGATGCTTCAAGTCTTCTGTCTGAGTCTCTGCGGTCGCCAAGACCCGACGTTCGGCTTCTTGACGCATCACCTCTACAGCTTCGGGGGCAGTATCAGTCTCATACTTTTCGTCTAGCTGTTGCCGCTGGTGGGTCAGAAAAAGAACCTGGCGGGTAAAAGCTGCTTCCTCCTCCTTAGATGCTACATGTTCAGCCTGGACTCGCTCAGCATCTAACAAGAGTTGGGCTCGCGGGTCTTCAAGATGGCGAATCTTGGCAGTGACCTCCGCTATGCTAGCCTCCAACGAGGCCCGTAACTCCATATGTTCCTGTGTGGATTGAGATAGCCTCTTCACCGCAGCTTCAGCTTCGGCCACCTCACGGTCCCAGACAGCCACCGTGGCCTGATACCATGACTCGACTTCAGCTATCATTTTCTCCTTTTTTGCTTCTATCAGAGCAGAAAAGTTATTTCGCCGGATGCTCTGAAGTTCAGAAAGAAGCTAGTCGAGCTCGGCCACCGATGCCTCCAGAATCTCGACCATATGATCGTGGCCCTGGTGTGAACGTATCAAACCAATGGAAGGGAGCGCCATGGCTTTTGCCGTCGTGAAACTCCCGTTTGCATTCAGTACAGTTGATACACCTTTCTTCAGTATCTTGTACACTGCTTCAACAACAAATTGTACATACTCGTCCGCGTCTGCCAAGACCTGAGGCGTCATAGCAGGAGTTGGATGAGCTACTCTGGACAGCGAACCTGCAGAAGACCCACCGACCTCGATCTGCGAGGCCACAACCTCAACCTCAGCGGACCCTCTCTCGTCAGGGACCAACACTTCGTCACTAGCCCGAGGTGCCAAGTGGACGGAAGGAGCCAGATGGGGCATCGATATCGTCCCCCAAGTGGAAGGAGCAACAGAGGGTTCAACCAGCAAACCCTTACCCTTTTCAATTTCGGAGGGACCACCGACATCTAGGGCTGCCTCCTTCGTCTCTAAAATACTATCAGCAGGCCGCACATGACCTTCATCCTCTCGCAAAATAGCCAGATCAGCACCTGTTTCCTGATTTGGCTCCCCTGGAGCCGGGCTCGGCAGACGAGTCTCGCCTCCCTCATTGAATCCCTCTGCGGGAATAGAATCTGTCGGTACCTCCCGATCGACAGCCAGCTCAACGTCCGCTGCTGAGTCCGGGGTAGGGCTCGGCAATGGTGTAGTCGACCCCCCTTCATCATGACGAGGAGGGGAATCAGCCCTCTCCTTTGTTACCACCTTGCCTGTTCCCCCTAATGCAGGCTCAAGGACCCCTGGAGGAACGTCATCTGAAGAAGATGAACTCCATTCCTCTTCCTCATCGGGAAGAACAGCTTCTGCTGAGACCTCGATACCAGAAGCCCTCACGACAGCTGATATCTCCACAGAAGTCACATCATCCGGGTTCTCTTCCACGGAAGACAATACAATCGGCAGAACGTGCTCATCAGATGGGCCCGCCACCCACTCTGGTCTGCTAGCACCTGATCTCAGAGTTTGGGGTTTCCTTTTCAACGGCTCCTACAAAAAGAAAGCATATGTCACAAAAATGGTAGAACTAACCAGACTATGTGGGATATCCTTACCTCCACAGGAGCCGATTCTGTTGACACCTTCGGTGACATTACTTTCCTTTGCCTTTTCGGTACTGAAGAACCGACCTCTGTGCCGGCACGTTTCTTCGGACGATCAGCCGAGGGCTCTACCTGAGTACCCTCCGAAGATACGGCATGGGTATTTCGATAACCAAC
This sequence comes from Iris pallida, assembly GCA_029216955.1. Classification (NCBI taxonomy): domain Eukaryota; kingdom Viridiplantae; phylum Streptophyta; class Magnoliopsida; order Asparagales; family Iridaceae; genus Iris; species Iris pallida. The sequence continues at coordinate 21,322,454 of JANAVB010005598.1, forward strand.
CTCTGGCAGACGGTACGATCGAGCCTTCACCAACATGTTCCCAGTCGTCTCCAATTGGGTGCCGACGATGAAACTGGTCTCCCTATCATATCCAAGAGATACAGCGTTCATCGCACAGTAAAATTTGGCGGCTGAGAAAAGAATCGGCGGCTGCGGATTCAAAACCGGTATGGTAAAACGGGCTCCGGTACATCTGATATTGTAGTAATGCCAAGCTCGCGCCCCGTCCAGTAGACTCCCAATATACCCCAGGCTGGTACTGGGGTTCCCCAACATCAACTGGGCATAGCCGAATTGACGTGCGAAACGGCTCGACAAATACGGCTCCAAGTAACAATGATTTTTATTCCTGTACACCAAATGGGATGGTCGGATGCTTTGCAACCAGTGGAATCCCTACGGAGATAGAGTTATTGCATCTACACCCGAATCAGCTAAATCTTCATTTGCTTCGAAGCCGGTAAAAATGGGACCAACTTTCATGATCTCACATCCTTGAAGGCAGGACAAAACCTACCTACAAACAGGAACGCCCGTATGCAGCCACTTCCTCTGGTAGAAACGGCGGAGGAATGCATCTCTGGCCACATGGTCTTCTTCCTGGCCCGGACTCATCACGTTAGGATGGTACAAAATTAGCAACCCTATCAGATAGTGAAACGGCAGTTCGACACGAGAAAAGTTGTCGTTCTTACCTCGTTCGTGAACAACGTCACCTGCGAATTCTCGTAGACCTCGAAGCAGGTTGCATACCATCGCTGGGAGTAGAGCCAAGGAATGGCCAAAATCCAACTTTACAGCTGACAGGATCAAGTTCTGAGTCACCCTCTCCACAGAGCCTGACCCACCTGAAAAGACGTGATCCTGGAGCCAGATCATCAGATAAGCAGTCAACACTGCTTTGGAAGACATCCGATGTGTGAGGTGCCAGAAACAGCTATAGGAGCGCTCGTCCGATTCCCGATCCACATTTTTCTGGAGACTCTTCTCATTAAGTTTGCTCATTTCAAAGAGCACCTTAGTACTGGAAAGAGCTGGTGGAGTTGTGAACTGAGAGGGATCCTCCTTGTCTTGCTCAAAGACATAATCCCTCCAAGCAGTTACGTGGGGCTGCGCCCCACCCTTATCCTTCTTCTGCTTATAATAGTGGTGACTCACTACTTCTTTAAAGATAGCCATCATCTCCCCTTCTTTGTCCCCCAGGACTTGGAACTCCTCGTTGGTCGGGAAGTAGTACTCATAGGGTTCTGATCCCCAAGGAAGCCTTGACACCTCATACATTTTATGAAGTACAAGTCCTAGTTCCCCCACCGAAGTGAAAAAGGTCCCGGTCTGGGTATTAAACATCTCCAGGAGTACAAGGAACATATGCCTGTTGATGTCAACGCCCGTCTGGGTAGCACGGATGGCGGAAGTCAGCCCAATCTCCCTGAGCTCGGTTCGAAACTTTGTCAGAACCCAGAGTGTTAGCTTGTCCCACTTGGATACATAGTGACACCAATCCTCTACTCAAAATTCACCTTTCGGGTACGATCGCTTCGATGACAGCATACGATTCATGAAAGTCGAAGCACCGAAGGCAAAAGTTTCGGCAGGAACGTCGCTATAAATACTCCCAGGACACAGAGTTCGCTAGGTGAAAGAAGGCCCAGCCCGCGTGGCGACCAACCCTTTGGTTCGAGGTAGCATCAATCCTGATGATGCCCACCACCGCTCTCCCTTGAGACGGGGTGACATCCGCCTCTTGGAATCAAGAACAAAAGGTACGACAAGGATGACAAACCCACCAATCATCGCCGATCTAACGTCGACGGGCGTCCTGGGAACAGCATTAACATCGGCCTCTGCAGGCTCTTTTTCTTTGCTTCGACCTCGGCCAGCACCACCGCGAGGAGTTTTGGGAGCCATTTGGTAAAAAGAAGTTAGGGTTTTTGGGAAGAAGAACTCTAACGAAGAAGAAAGCAAAAAGGGGAAGAACTCTCTCTCTCTCTCCATCAGACATCTATTTATAGGCTTGGTCGCACGCGTGAACCGATGAAGGGTGATGTCAGCCACCACCTGGGGTTCAACAAAGTGATAACTGTGAAGAATCCAAAAAGATCATCATTAAATCTTTTTGTTTATTTTGAAGCGTTATCATTTGCATTAAAACTGAGGGGAGCATGCGCCTCATCACAGATGCGCAGAACAAATCATGCGCCCCGAACAGTCATGTGCCCTATTGAAGTCAACATTTCAAAGTATTCCAAAACTTGACAAAAAGTTTTGAAAACTTTGAAGGGGGTCTTATAGAAGCATAGAATTTCTGGCGCATCTACAGGCCAGAATCCACATGCGCCTAACATCACATGCGCCAGGGAGCTCAAACGAAGTACTGGGCACAGCAAGACAGCAAAACTATAGACATCAAAAGAAGATTTTTATTTTATATAAAAGACTATTACATGTCTAAAAAAGGGATTTACAAAGGAGAATTTCTACAAAAAAAAAGAATCCTAAGACTACAGCCAGGCACACCAAACTGCCATACGCCCCATGCCAGGCACATCATCCGTCAGGCGCATCTCTTCAGCGTCTCAGTCAGGCACATCTCTTCAATGTCTCAGTCAGGTGCGTCTCTTCAGCATCTCAGTTAGGCACGTCTCTTCAACGTCTTAGTTAGGTGCATCTTTTCAACGTCTCAGTTATGCGCATCATGAAGTCTAAGCATATGCGCTCTACTTCGACTCGATCAAGTGCTTCGACTAATGAAGCACTTATTAAGCAGAACAAGGGTGGACGATCAACTCCACTCTAGCTGGAGGACGATCTCTCCAAAGTCCAAGGAAGAGGAGAGCACTGCAACCCGATCTGCGGCTAAAGGAGCAGCTTTCAACAAAACCAGAGTGGGAAACACCCCACTCTAGCAGGAGAAAGAGCTCTCCCAAGCCCAAGGAAGATGGGAGCACCATAATTTCGATCTGTGGCTCTTTCGGAATAACAGAGACAAGGCTCGAGCATCCTGATCTTTGGATGCAACAGGCACCTTCCGCCTGCCTCAGAAGCCCTCAATTCTGACTTTTGGATGTAACAGTCACCTTCAAGTGCATGAATGAAGATAATTCGTCGCATCTTCACCCTCGAGAGCATCTTGTCAACAGAATGTGCTCGAGTAAATAAGTTCATTCGGGAAGACGTGAGAGAACGAGAAGCAAATTCTCTTCTTGCTTCTATTTATAGGCCGGGCAAATCAAACCCCTGTGCCAAGTGGCGGGCTCTCCGAATCCCGTACAATAAATTTGTATTTATGGTGATGAACCTGACGCTTCGAATTTGGCCAAGTCAAAACGGCTATTTAAAGCACTCGAGAAATGCAACAGTCGGACCAATAAAGATGCATCATACAAATGTATACACCGGTCAGATATCGTACATCGTACAGACGCGCCCATCGATACCAAGCGCCCTGTATGGATGTGCCCAACAAAGCACAGATCCATGCGTCCTAATCAACATGGACCCAAGCGTCCAAGGGAACGCAGATCAATGCGCCCACTCAACAGCCCATCACCCGTCAAAGAACATTAAATGCTGAAGTCCTGACACGACAGCAGCCATGCATCGATGACAGAGCAGCAACAGCTTTTACAAAAAATGAAGCACCGTTGACGTCAGCGTCATCATTAATCTCTTTCGGCGGTTACAAGCCACGTGGTCGCCCAGCCATTCGCATGCGCCTCTGCAGCTATGCGTCCAAACCTCTGCATGCGCTTCAAGAGCCATGCGCCTCTGACCTTCCTCTAATCCCTAAAGACAGAAGTCAGGTCGCTACTGAAGCCTCGCATATGCCTCAAAAGCCATGCGCCCAGACTGGTTTATGACTCCTAAAGGTTGTGAGCCAAAGTCTTCTCATGCGTCCAATCTCAGGCACATCCTATCAGATTACCCTCCACCAAATCCGAGATCTTTGAGCTACGGATATGCGCCATGTGTCCTTTCACTCAATTTAGCCTATGAAGGGGTGCTAATCACCCAAGATCTCAGCAACAGAAAGATCCTCTCCCCTGCTACGTGCCAGCCCACAAAAGCAGCATAAAAAATTCAACCTACAAATAATGGTGCATCGTCCATGTGCCTCCCACAGCTTCAACCACGTGGCATCTCCACGTACAGGTGCATCCTACATATGTGCGCAAGAGCAGTCCAACCTGCTGCTTATAAATAGAGTGATCATTTCCTTCTTCTACACACACCTACGGACAGAGACCTATATACACAGTGAGAGAGACAGATACAGACACTCAACATCTTCTTCCTCTCCGTAAGCTCCAACATCCAGAGCAACTCAGACCTTTAAAAAACCGAGAACCGTTGTCAGATCGTCAACGGATTCAACGCATTACCACTCGTTCCATCGACACAGGGACCCAGATGAACAAAAGTGTACTACTAGAACTACATCTAAGTCCTACATTGTAATACTGTTCTGTTTGTAATTGAAATTGCAATCAAAAGATTTTAATGGCAAACAAGTACGTCTTTTCAGTCAACATGGTTCAAACTGATGGTAAATCTGAGCCATTTGAAAATGACCTTTGGGCACAACAAATGGACACTCAATAGGAGCTTCGTTTTGAATAGCAACAGCCACCTACAAAAGATAAAATTGTCCAGATTGACGTTGGAGACGGAACTATGTCCAAGTCGATATTCATCAGTAAAAACTTTTCTGAAGATGAAAAAAAAGAGTTGATAAAGCTGATAAAGAATATATTGATATCTTTGCATGGAGTTATGAGGATATGTCAAGTTTAGATCCTAAAGTAGCTACTCATAAACTCAATATTTTTCCTAATGCCAAACCTGTAAAACAACAGCAACGGCATTTTTGACCAGATATGATGGATGAAATTGAAGCAGAAGTCAAAAAGCTGATCACATGTGGCTTTGTTCGTGAAAAACAACACCCAGACTGGGTTGCCAATATTGTACATGTTATAAAGAAGAATGGAAAAGTCCGAGTTTGCGTAGATTTTTGAGATCTTAACGCAGCTTGTCCAAAAGACAAACTTTTACTTCCAATTATCGATGTCATGATAGACAATACATGTGGTTTTGAACGCATGTCTTTCATGGACAGATTTTTAGGATACAACCAAATTAAGATGCATCTAGAAGATGAAAAGCATAGCACTTTCTGTACACCCCTTGGAGTTTACTGCTATACGATTATGCCGTTTGGTCTGAAAAATGTCGGTGCTACGTATCAACGGGCCATGAGCAATATCTTTCAAGAACATCTACGAAAAATAGTTGAATGTTATGTGGATGATATTGCTGTCAAAAGTCGATTAAAAAATGATCACATTCAAGACTTGAAGACAGTATTTGAGTTGATGCGTCAACATCAACTGAAGATGAATCCCACTAAGACTTTCTTAGGGGTTTCTAGTGGCAAATTTTTAGGATTTGTTATCACTTCTCAAGGTATCCATGTTGATCCTGATAAAATCAGAGCAATTCTTGAAATGCGTCCTCCACATAATCTGAAAGAACTCTGTGGCTTCTAAGGTCGTATTTCTTATATCAGGAGATTTATATCCAATCTTTCTGGAAGATGTCAATCTTTCTTTCGTCTATTAAAGAAAGGTGTATCATTTGTTTGGGATGAAGCATGTCAAAAAGCTTCAATGACATCAAGCAATACCTTACAAATACACATGTTCTAGTCCCTTCAGTAGTAGGAAGACTATTTTTGCTATATGTTCGAGCCTTAGATCATTCTCTTGGTGCTCTTCTTGCACAGAAAAGTGATAAGGGTCATGAACAGGTAATTTATTATCTTAGTCGAATGATGGTTGGAGCTGAACACAGGTATACTCCTGTGGAGAAAGAATGTCTGGCCTTGGTTTTTGCTGTTCAAAAGATACGACATTATGTGTCAGGACAAACTATTCATGTCATATCCAAAATAAATCCTATTCGGGTATTGATGAGAAAGCCGAGCATTCTTAACTCCAGGTTAGCCACCTAGGCAATGTTGCTTACTCTTTATGATATGGTCTATGTACCTCAAAAATCAGTGAAGGGTCAAGCATTAGCTGATTTCTTAGCAGCTCACCCTATACCTGAAACATCTAAGCTATATGAGGACATTCTAGATGAAGTCGTAGATTGCAACATGACTTTGAGGGATAATATCTGGCAACTATACTTTGAAGGAGCATCGCGGGTTGGAACTAAAGGCAATATTGTCTCCGGAGTAGGCATCGTCTTGGTCTCTCCTGATAAAATGGTCATATACCATGCTTATTCTCTTAATAAACCATGTTCCAATAATATGACAGAATATAATGCTCTGTTAATTGGTCTTCAAGTAGCAAAACAATTGGACATTGAGTTCCTGAAAGCTTATGGAGATTCTCAACTGATTGTTAATCAGATCAGAGGGACATATGAAGTCAGAAATCCTGACCTCATTCCCTATCATCAAGTGGTAATCGAATTGGTCCTTTCATTCAAAGGATTCTTCATTGAATTCGTACCACGTTCTCAAAATTTGGAAGTTGATGCTCTTGCTAGTTTAGTTGCAGACTTAGCTGTTCCAATCAGAAGATAAAATACCATTACTTTGTTGGATAGAGATTTATTCTGCGTCAAGAATAATTTGCATATCGAACAAAGTTATACTACAAAATCAAATTCTCAGCAAAGGGATTGGAGAAGTCCGTTTATTGATTATATGGTCCATAGAATTTTACCTGAAGATCCAAAAGAAACTGTATCAATCAAAAGACGATCATTTCGATTCTACTACGATTCTTCTTTGCATATGTTATATCGTCGTTCTTATGACGGACTTTTCCTGTATTGTCTCTCTGAGAGTGAAGCTAAGCAAACACTCCGTGAAGTTCATGATGGTGTTTGCGGTGATCATCAACCGAATCCGAAATTACAGGACCGTATTCGAAGAATGGGATATTATTGGCCTTCCATGATAGCGGATGCTGTGGATTATGCTAGACGGTGTAAAGCATGTCAGATTCATGCTAATTTTATTCACCAACCTTCTGAATTCTTATATCCTACGGCAGCTTCTTAGCCCTTCGAAGCTTGGGGCATGGATATTATTGGTCCGATTAATCCTCCTTCTATTAAAGGACATCGGTTTATCCTGGCCATAACGAATTATTTCTCTAAATGGGCGGAAGCGGTTCTCCTTGTTGAGTTGAAAACATCTAATGTGGTTAGCTTCATCAAACACCATGTCATTTATCATTTTGGGATTCTTCGAAGGATAATTTATGATAATGGACCATAATTTGCCAGTCAGGTATTTTATCGATTTTGTGACAAGAATAGGATCCAGAACTTAGCTTCTACAGCTTACAATCCAGCTGCTAATGGTTTGGCCGAAGCTTTCAACAAGACAATTATTAAATTTTCAAAAAGTTTGTCTCTTCTAATAAACGTGATTAGAATGAGAAACTTGGAAAATGTTTATGGGCTTACCGAACGACAGCCCGACCTCCTACTGGTTTTACACTATTTTTACTGGTTTACGGATGTGAGGCTGTTCTTCCACTAGAAATCTAGATTCTATCTCTTAGAATAGCCATTGCTAATGAACTAACCTCAGAGAATAATGATCGGTTGAGACTTCAAGAACTTGAAGGTCTAGACGAGAAGCGTCTTCAAGCACAACAACACATCGAATTATATCAAGCCCGCATATCTCGAACTTTCAATCGTAAAGTTAAAGAGAGGGTATTCAAAGTCGGTGAGCTAGTTCTAGCTGTCCGAAGACCGATGGTGATGACTCATAAGAGCAAAGGGAAATTCTAAGCAAAATGGGAAGGTCCTTATGTAGTCGAAACAATATTCTCTAATGGTGCCTATAAATTTTTTCTTTATTTCCCAGCTACCAAGGTTTGGTTAAGCTGATTATTTGTTCTCCTAAAAGAGAATTTTGATATTCTGTCTTACCAGCTAATTTTTAGAAAGAAGAAGATTTATTAGTTATCATGCCCTCATGACCTCTGAATAGATATTAAGTTTACTTATTTTCTTATCTATCATGTCTATATGACCTCTGAATAGATATTAATCTATTTTCTTTGAATAATTACAACCTGTCACGTTCATATTACCTCTGATAGTATTGTACACATTAAAAAGAAAATAAGATTCATTATATATCATGTCTATATCACCTCTGGATAGATATAATTTATTGAGTTTAGAAGACTTGTCATGTCCATATTACCTTTGATAAGTGTTTTCTATCTCATACCTATTGTTTAAATTCAAAGTAAATGATAGGGTCACAAAACAATGATTTCATTCATTTCTTGTAATATTACAGAAAGAAAAAGACAGAAGAATACAAAATTCTTTATTGATGAATACAAAAAGAAGAATACAAAATTCTTTATTTCCTAAGGAGGAGCAAATACATATTCGAAAAGTTTTTGCAGCTCTGCTAGACGCCTCTCACGAGAATTCAATACAGTAGCAGTAGCTATAGATCGTCGGGCTTCTGGAGTACAGAGATGGGAGAGTTCGGCAAAAGTAGCTATCATTTTATCCTTGGCATCATCAAGGGTTTTAATGACAGCTTCAGTACCAAAAACCTTCTCTTCCAAAATTGAGCTCTATGTCAGATGTTGGTCTCTAACTGCAATCATCTGCTCTCTTTCTGCCTTCAAGCGAAGCAACTCCGCCTCAACTTCACGGTTTCTATCATCTTGCTGATGAATTCTCATGTTTGAAGTCTTATAGGCTTCCTTATGCATCTTCAGAAGGGGTTTATTTTCATTCAATAAAGCTTTCTCCCTGGCAACTTTGTTACTGTACTCCTGGATAGATTCATTGAAAATAGTCTCCAGAGCGATGTATTCAGCTGATAAAGCATCATACTCGGCTTGGATGAGACTTTCAAGAGTTTCACTTGACAGCCTTAGATATTCTTTAATAGGCTGTTCAAGTCCCTCTACTACCTTCTCCAGCACCGCTGCTCTCTCGACATCATTGAACATAGCAACATTTCTGATCGTAAGAGCAATTGCAACCTTCAAACTTTCATAATTAAGGCCCTTCTTTAGGACCATCTTGATCAAAGCTTCCAAGGTTTTATAGAAGGTTTCAGTATGGATCTCAACTAAGAGATTCATTTCTGTATTAGAGCTTGGCGTGGCAGCAAGGTCTACCAAATTCCTCTTTTGAAGACTGGGAGCAGATATTGTTGTGGCCTTGGTAGCAAGTTGAGTTGAAGCCAATATTGATGTTGCTACCATGGCTGATTGATCCCCAGGAGCTTTAGAAACAATATCTTCAGCACTTTTATGGATCGTTGCTCCAGCCATTTCTGGAACTGAAACTATTTGAGTTTTGCTGGCGGTGATTGTTGCAGAAGGAATGGTGGCTGTTGTAAATGATTCAGGTTCAGACAATATCTTCTCAAGAACTTGTGACGGATCAGTAGCAATAACTGAAGATGCTATTACTACGTCTCCGATTTCAGTTGATGAGTTGACAATATCTTCATCACCTTCTGGGAGTACTTCAGTTGCAGTTGGTTCTTCTGCAACTGGTTCTTCTTCTGTAGCTGTTTCTTTATCTACAGCTGGTTCTTCTTCTGCAGCTACTTCTTTATCTGCAGTTGGCCCTTCTTCTCGGTCTTCAGCAAGAGAAGACAATTCTTGCTGGGCCTCTACTTCAGGCTCTTGTTGTACCTCTGTGGATGGATAATATTCTTCTTGGATAGTACCTTCTTTTGAAGAAGAACTCTCTCCTTCAGACTCCATTTGAATAGTTTCCTGAGGAGGAGGAGGAGCCACAGGCTTTACTGTAGTGATGAGAGCTACAAAGATTAAACAAAATAAGTTAAATTATACAAAATCATAATACATAATGTTGTATATATTTTGTAATTTATATTTACCTGGAGTAGGTGCAGGACGTGCCAAGAGCGAGTCATAATCCTGATCCCAGTCATCATCGTCGAAGTCAAAAGCCGGTTCGTCTGAGGGGATGGGCTCCGGATCACTAGCACGAGTCGTGGTAGTGTCCTCAATAGCTTGCACCTTCTGGGGAGAAGTCAGATATGTAGAAGTACTGAGACGTCCAGAAAATAGGAGCCCCATAGCTTCTGTTGATGCTGCGGGCTGAGATGCTGAAGACCCTTCTCCAGGATGAGCTAAAGAAGCTGCAATGTGTTGAGGCTCCTCGACTGAAGTTTTGCTCTCTGGAGTAGCGGCTCTCTGTCTAGAAGGCCCTTTGACAGTGACTTTCTTCTTCTTCTCTTGGAGGGTAACCGCTGTACTTGATTTTTGCTTCCGGGTTTTGGAGATGATAATTGGTCCTGCAACTGGTTCTCTAACTCCCGTAGGGATCACTTCCAAATACTCGTCTGGAACAACAATATCATCGGGTACGTCCGAAGATACCCTAACTGGTTCTTCGATATTTCCTTCTTTGGTCTATCGAATACTCCCCTTCATGTTGTAGTCATTCACGAAGGAGCGAATGGATACATAAAAACGAGCATACGTATGAAGCATTCGTAACTCAGTTGTACTTGTAGCAGTTGATATCCGGAATTTGGTACCGGTACATGCAGTACTAAAGTACCTCCATGCTCTTGCACCATCAATTAATTTTCCATAATGGTGGAAGTTGGTGGAGGGATTACCAACGTGAAGTTGGTCATATCCAAATTGACGAGCGAACCGACTGGGCAGATACGGTTCGAATGCACAGTTGTCTTCATTCCTATACATCATATGTGAGGGTCTGATGCACATTAGCCATCTACAAACTGGCACAGATAATAAAGTCCTTCCTTCACCTATATCTTCAAATTATATGCCAAAACAGTCAGCTGGGACTGGTGGTCTTGTGCAGAAGAAATTCCACCTATGAGAGTAGTTGAGTGTAGCCCGGGTGTCCACCACTGAAGTTGCAGTCCATGTGGCTTTATTAAATTTCTGGAGGAATACCACCATATCATTCCCAGGGCCTGGCGGCAACAAACTATAGTTGTGATGCAACAAGCAGCCCATCAGATAAGTGTAGGGCATCTCCACCCTAGGAAAACCTTTTCGGTGAGGAGCATTGTTGATCAGTTCATCACCGAATGCTCGCAAACCTGCATTTATCTGGTATACCATTGCCGATAATAGGTTGATTCTGACTTTGAATACCAAACGTACTGCTGGCCATAGTACGTTTCGGTGGATCCTGTCAGCTGTGCCAATCCCTGGCACGACCCATCTCCACAGCCACAGAGAAAGAAAGCCTGCCAGCAAGGCTTCTTTTGAGAGCTTTCGGCTGCCGTGTCTCAGAAAGCTCAATGCTTCGGTTCCAGCAGGGAATTCTCCAGCCTTGGTGGCTAAATATTTATCCGGAGACTTATAGATGGCCATCCAAGTATTTCTTGACTCAGCAGAGATGATTGAACAAGGGTTGATAGGCTGAGCCTTGTTATCTTAAAATTTCTCTTTATCATCCTTGGATATTCTATTCTTATGGTAGAATAGATATGTTGTCCATTTATTGATGTAGGCCAAATGTAATCCACTTTCATATATAGTGGTGCAAGTCAGGTAATGGCACATCAATTCTTGGTAGACCTCAACCAACTAAGGATTTTTCTCCCTGATCTCTGCTAGTTCCCGGTTAGAGTGAACATATTCTTCATACGGAGCTTCACCCATTGGCAGCTTGGAGATAAACTGTATCTCATGCAAGCCCATTTCACCTATCGGAGTTGCAAAAGTCCATGTTGAACTGATATGCAACTCTATTAAAGCCAAGAATAGGTCGTTGTTCATTGGTATACCCTGACTCGTGGAGGCTACTGCTTCATATAATCTAATGGCCTGCAGATCTGTTTTGAAATTCTTCATGATCCAGGCACTAAGTTGAATCCAATTCTGATTATGAGGTGTCATCCATCCTTGCAGCCTCGGGTTGGCCTGGGGATATAATATTTAGGCCTTCATAAACTTGTTTATGAACATGGGGATCTGTACTGGTTGAATTAAAGCTGAATCTTCACTCGGTGTGAATCCAGGAAGTAGACCAGCGAAAGGAATGATACCACCACTATGAGTGCTAGTATGGTAGCCCATTTGATTGGCCCCATCCCTCTTGAAAATAATTCTGTCTGGTCTACCATGACTGCTGGGAGTCAGGTTCCATAGCATTTGTCTTGGATGCGTGGCATGTACAAATGAAGATAGGGGATAATCCCTAGCCATGTCTGGAAGATACATCGCTCTCTCTTCAAATTTAAACATCCAAGCCTCCTTCTTGGGGTTAGTTTGTGATTAGAAATTTATAGCATCCCCGAACATGAAGGCTGGCTTCAAGAATTGCTAGCCATCTAGCGACACCAATAATTCTCCATTCATCAATGACAGCAGCATCTTGTCTCCCTGAGCAGCTGTTAGTTGTTGTCTCTCTTCAGGGTACTGTGTATCTGATTGAGGAAATTCAACATGGGACAAATTCTCCAAGTAGTTTGAGCCCACCATACCAGCTGGTGAGCCGAATACCTCTGCAAGAGGATGAATTTGCAAGTCCACTGCCAAAAAAAAAGAATCAAGTTAGTAAAAATCTAATTTGAATTTTACGCAGATGACTTATTCTGAATTTTACGCATAAGACTATGTATTAGAGAGCTTGACTATGTAAAACTTTACGCTTACGCGTAGAAGTTAAGTTGAATAAAATTAAAAATTAAGTACAAAAGTTCTCTGTTTTCAAAATTGACTACTTTTATGCAAAGTCTTATCACTTGCGTATTTTACGCTGGCACGTATAGACGTGAGCGTATGTTATTTTTATGCTGGCACATATAGATGTGAGCGTATTTAATATTTTATGCTGGCACGTATAGACGTGAGCGTATGTTGTTTTTACGCTGGCACATATAGATGTGAGCGTATTTAATATTTTACGCTGACACGTATTGACGTGAGCGTATTTTTACATTTTACGCTGACACGTATAATGTGGGCGTATTTTTATTTTACGCGGAAACGTATTGACGTGAACGTATTTTGTTGTTAATATTTTTACGCTGGCACGTATTGACGTGGGCGTATTTTGTTATTTACGCTGGCACATATAGACGTGAGCATATTTTATTTCTACGCTGGCACGTATAAACGTGGGCGTACTTGGTGATTCGAGTTTTTACGCTGACACGTATAAACGTGGGCATGAAGTTTTTTTTGTTCGAATTCTTCTTCTTCTCCAACGAACCCACGGTCGAACTAGATCGGGTTTTACCTATCATGGCCGGAGCCACAGCAGGGTTAGGTCTAGGGGTCGTCACCGATGATGGAATGGTGGTTTCTGTACGCTCACTCCTCGACGAAGCGGCGGCGGGCTTCTTGTCCTTGGCGACGGCGGAGGTCTTGCTCTTTGGGGCCATTTGTTTGAACTGAGATCTCGAAGAAGAAGAGAGTAAAGGAGATTAAGATTGTGAGAATAAGTAAAGTTCTCTCTCTACCAGCAAAACTCTATTTATAGAGAATTTTGAAATCGGTTCAAATTCCCAAAATTTACGCTGACTGTTGGATATCCCGAACTTTACGCAGACCGTTGAGTATCCCGAATTCTACGCGGATGACTGTTGGATATCCCAGATTTTACGCTTCTGTTCAAAGTATTTCAAATTTTAGAAAAATTTGAAAACTTTGAAGGGGGTCTTGTAGAAGCATAAAATAAACTTCATAGACCAAGTCAAAGAAGTTAAGAACTTTACGCAAAGTCAGCTCTATGCAAGGCTCATTAAAAGACTCTATTGAGTCAGATTCAAAATTCTACGCGAGCTCTTTTACGCGAGAGCCATTCTCAGCTTTTACGTGGGAGACAAGCTGTCCACATCGTATTTAATACGCGTGATACTGTTCTGACAGAATGATTTTTTGACAGCAAATTACACAGAAGCCGAGAAGATTTTTTACACCAAATCCAACACTTGTTGTTTAGTGTGCAGATGGGCTACTTTACGCTCAAGAGACTGCTTCTTTTACGCATGAAAGCTATTCGAGTTTTTTACGCTCAAGGCTTTCGTGTGCGTAGAGTTTAGTTGAACTAATTATACACTCAAGGCTACTTTTCAGCCACTTTACGTAGGAAGTCTATTTTGGGTTATTTTACGCCCAGTTTGCTACTTTATGCATGAAGTATATTTTGGGTTATTTTTACGCCCAATCTTTTCTGGCTATGTGAGAACATGGTCTGCATATGTGGCTTTTATGCCACACTTATCGAGGAACGTGTGTACGTGCTCTCCCCATTTTGTTAAAGTTGTGGAACACGTGTCACCATGCGTAGAGATCAAAACTCTACATGGGACACGTGTCATCACGCGTAAAGGTTGGTTTTCAATCGTGGGTGGCAGTTACTTGCATAGAGACCCAATTATGTTGCTTTTTACGCACAAAGGGTCTAGTATATAAATAGACTTATTTTTAACACAAGAAAAAATCAAGAGAGATATACAGAAGAGGAGATTCTGAGAAAATTCATATTTTCAGAGTAATATTCCCAGAAGCATTTTTTCAGCTTTTTCTCAAGAACAGGGTGAAGCAAAGCAGGAAAGCATTCGACTGTACCATCAGTGCCGTTGTATCGATACCTTTCTGGTGACTTAGTTCTTTCGATTGTTCATCTTCCTCAAGCAGTTCTCTTCATCATCATCGTGTGGTCCAAGGAACAAAGTGATCGCTCTCAGATCAGACTTCCGTAGCAATACTTCCCAGAAACAATTTGTACTTTTGTACTTTTTCTCGTTTTCTTTCAAAAGCCAATTTTAGGCATTTTGTTAAGTGAAACAGCCACTCGCCAGTACATGTTGATTGTACTGATCCTCGCTATCTCTACAGGTATGATAAATCGGGAGGAGCGTGCCGCGTGAAGGGAGGCAACGCCCGTGTGTTTTGAAGCTTCGTCCGTACGGTCGAAGCTTAGATCCAATCTCTTTTGAAGACTCTGTTGTTGAAGATCAGAAGACAGATGTAGCGACTTCCCACCATCCCAGATGGTTTTGTAATGCTGGTTGTATAATCAATGGATGAAATGTATGAAATGGCTATCTCATCGACGTTCATTTTGTAATGGAGTTAGTTTGAAAAAAAAAAGCCCATACAACGCCCTTGTATCGAGTCTGTAAAATGATGTTCATTATTAATAAAGCTTAAGTTTTCTTCTTTACAATGTGTGTTCAATTTACTCTGCACATTTTCTTGTTGTTGTGTTTCGGATAACCTTATGACTATGCCTTGTTCGAGCGCAATTTAGGTTCGCATGGCATCACGCCCGGAGGACGACTATCGATTCTACAGAATCGGGGCGTGACAGTCCAACTCACAGCAAGTTCTGAGTTGGACTGCCCAGTTTTCTGACAGTCCACATATTGATGTGGACAGCCATGAAACTGGGCAGTCCACATCAATACTTGCTGTGAGTTGGACCATGCTGATACTCAGCCCAAGATATACAGTCAATAATGATACTCAGCCTAAGATATTCAATAAGGCCACTTGAGGCTCAATAAGTCACACGCACGAATAGGGTACACAATAAGAGATACAAATCACAGAGTATTCAGATACAAATCACATAGTCATTCTAGTGATTGCAGAGTATTCAGATACAAATCACATAGTCAGTCAAGTGTTATAAATCACCGAGTCATTCTTGGTCAAGTCGCATCTTCGTGCGTCGCTCATCTTCGAAAAATGGATAATCAGCTGCGATGTTTTGCATCTGGAGGCCAACATCTTTGTAATTCTCGCCCTTTCACATGATCAAACTTTTTCCTAATTTCTTAACTTTTGAAGCCTGCATGCATGAATAAAAATTATAAATTTAGGTTCTGACACTTTACCTAGAAGACTGGGTTACCGACACTTACCATCTTCTGCAGTGCATCATATAGTACTAACTTGGATGGTAAAGGGGCTGCTACCGGCACTTTAGCACTTCGTTTATCAGGATTCAACAGCATACCATGTCCGACATCCACGTAATACTCCATATAATCCTCACTACAATCCTACATCTCCACCGTCGGAGTTCGTATGGTTTCACCGACAACATGACGTTGCCACTCAGTGAAAAAATATGAACCCCAAGGGTAGTACGGTGGGATG
The DNA here is from genome assembly GCA_029216955.1 of Iris pallida. Classification (NCBI taxonomy): domain Eukaryota; kingdom Viridiplantae; phylum Streptophyta; class Magnoliopsida; order Asparagales; family Iridaceae; genus Iris; species Iris pallida. The sequence continues at coordinate 21,338,605 of JANAVB010005598.1, forward strand.
TAAGTCCTTGCATTCTTCCCTTTGGCAGCAGTCCTTAATTTTAAAGAGCTAGGGATAGTCTGTACGTAACCAAACTGACGAAGCACTCGGTCTGGGATGTAAGGCTTCTCAATTTCATGACAAAATATCGGGCCTCTAAATAGTGCAACTGGTTGCACAGCACGAGTAGTATTTCGTATATCCCGATATGGATCCCAAATAATCTACAACATGTATTCATTAGTTAAGGAATTATTAATTAATGTGAAAAACTAGAGTAGTAAGTAAATGCTACTTTAATTTAATATTGTTTCACCTCCTTTGCCTTCATATCTTCTAGAGCAACATGTAGGGTAGCCAACGTATGTGGATGTCTGGGATCTATCTTAGCCGGCTTCCATTTATGCATCCTAGGCATCTGCTCATCATAATCTCTATTAAGAGTAGCCCTCTTGAGCGTCGAAAAATGCTCGTATAACCACGCATGTAAATATAAAATATAATAATGTCATCGTTATCGACAGAATTTTATATTACCTATAAACACTATACGGTATTATTTGCTTACAAGGAGTAGAGTCTGGCAACCAGCTATTGTCTTCGACTCGACTCGAGATGCAGCACCAAGTTCGCGGTAGAGATGTGCTAGGATACCACTTCTGAATGATACTTGATCCACAGTGTTCAAGTCCATAAGATTGTTTAGATATTTGTCATGTATCGCGGTCCCTAACTTGTTGGTAATACCGACGGCCCCTAAGATAAACTGCATGTATGCCCGGGACACGGAGTCATCATTAGCATCGTCGTCGTCGTCGTCGTCGTCGGAACAGAATGTATTCCTCAAAAAACTTAAAGGAACTCTAGACGACTTCTTAAATTCGGGGAGGGTGACAAACGTCTTCGTCTCAACCCCAAGAGAATTGGTGACCAGTCCCACCAGCTCATCATACATCTCGAAGTTACCCTCAGAATAATCCATCGCCATTTGACGACCGTCAACTCTAAGCCCCAAAATATAGTGGACATCATCAAGGATGATTTTCAACTCTCCGTCTATGAGATAGAAACTATTGGTTTCTGGATGCCAACCATCCACAAATGCAGATATCATTGCATGGTCCAATATTTGATACGAGTATTTTGCCAAATTTTACAATCCGGTAGGGGTGATTTTCGCTTTCATACTCTCTTTCAACTTGTCAGATCCCCACGTACTGCATATCTTCGCATGGTTTATTACCCTCAAAAGGCGCAAGCTTTTCTGCAAATAAAAAAATTAAAAACAAACTTCCGATATTAAATACAAGTATTTTTTTGAATAGTTATTCTATATTTAAGGTAATCAACTAACCGGATCCTTCTAGATCTGATAAGAAATGTGGTTCTCGATTGACGTCAATATCGAGCAACCAATTAGGCCAGAATCTTCCATTTCCTCGGCTACATGAGAAGGACCGGATCCATCGCCACCTCTCTTTCGAGCAACGGGTACATCATCATCAGAAGAGGAATCATCACGACGATTCACCGGCTTCTTCGAACGACTTGCAACATGTTTCGTTCCACGGGTTCTTATCTGTGAGACTGGTTCTGGTTCTCGGATTGTTATCGCTTTATTAAGAACTCTACCAGCTGCACCCGCCTTGCGATCTGATGCTGTTGGACGTTTTCTTTCAGGCCCGGCCTCAACGTCCTTCTCCTTTCTCTTATTCTCATGACTAATATTTAATCTTAATTAGATATTGAAATGTATAACTATGGACTGCCCAACAATCTGCCAGTCTTACTTGTATGTTGGACTGCCAGAAGAATGGGTAGTCCAACTCACAGCATTGTGTAGCTTTGGACTGCCCAACTCTCTGGCAGTCCAGTCTCTATGTTAGACTGCCAGAAGAATGGGCAGTCCAAGTCACAGCATGTTTATTTTTGGACTGTCCAACTCTCTGGCAGTCCAGACTGTATGTTGGACTGCCAGAAGAATAGGCAGTCCAAGTCACAGCATGTATAACATTGGACTGCCCATTCTTCTGGCAGTCCACGATACGGATTGGACTGCCAGATGGTCGGGCAGTCCATGTCGACACAGACATTCTCAATTCGTGAGTGCTATTTTGATTTAAAAGACTTTAATTCCCATCAAAATACTTACAACTAAAACAATGAATGAAATGTAATACACACGAGATCAATTCTAGGATTTCATATGGGAATTTTTTTAGAAATAATGGGTACCTTGTTTGCGAGGAAGCTTTCGGTGCCATCGGTCTTATTCGAAAGAGGAAGAGGGCGAAGTAGAAGACGACGACTGCCGACGGAGGAGAAGATGAAGACTGGAGTGGAAATAATGGATGAGGGGGTGAGTGTTTTGGAAGAAAGAGAAGGGATTTTGCAAATGAAGTGGAAATAATGGGTTTGGGGGAGGAAAATTTGGGACAACCAAGATCAAAAAATTGGGCTAGCCTTGTGAAAAAACAAAAAAATTGGGCTAGCCACAATCCAGGCTAGCCATGATAAGTTTTTGATGTGCCCATATAATTAGCCTTGAAAATTCAGATTTGAGAGGACCTGCACCACAATCCATCCTTCCTTCCTTGTGGAGCAATTTTAAGAAAATGATTAGGGCACCACACAATGTTATCACATCTTTTAGAAAATATGATTTTTTTTACATTCAAATTATTTTGAAAATAAATGTTATGGACCATCACAATTTTATTTTTCCTCATCTTCTTTTCACACAACTTTTCCTTTGTTTTGCAACCATCTTTCTAATACTAAATATTGGTGGTTTAGAATTCCATTATAAAAGTTTGAAAGCTTTAAAAATTATAACGGTCGAATTTGAAGAGAAGGACTAACAAGTGGCAATCCTAAATGTAGTCAGGGCATATCCTAAGGCATAATATTTGTCTTAGAAATAATATGATTATGGTAGCCTTGTAGTCAGGACTGTCAAAATCCTGATAGAATTTTGGTAGTCCGATGACAGAGTTTTCTGTCTTATGACTGCCAGAATTCTAGCAGCCATAATTACAGTTAGGACTACCCAATCCTTTTGTCGTCTACAATCTGACTGTCATAATTTTTAGAGCTTTCAAACTCCTATAATGTAATTCGAAACCACCAATAATGGTGTTCTAAAGAAAAAGATTATGTCCGAGCTCTCTAGCCTAATGGTATTAGAGCGGACATCCGGAGGGGCCGGCAAGGTTCGAGCCCCCCAGTTGTGCGTGTGAGTGGGATTTCAAAAAAAGAAAAGAAAAAGATTACAATAAGAAGAAAAGGTTGAGGGAGATGAATGAGAATTTGGATGTTTGAAATGGCGTGTTGCCACTAACAAATTGTATTTTGTCCCTTAACAATTTCTCTAACTTAAGTATGTTGTCCCCTAACATGTGATATTGTGTGTTGCAGTTAGTAATCTCCAATTTTAATGACTGTAAAATAGCAAAAATTAATGATAATAAAATATAAAATCACTTCAAGGAAAATAACTTACTGATAACACTTCTAATCTTTTGAGAGGTCATTGTGTTGGATTGTATCTCGTTTTCGGTAGAACACTCAAAAATGGGGTGACAATGGAAATGGTAATTTAGTCACACATCAGGTAGGAGATGGGATCATGAGGTGTAAATAATTGGAATTGGTTCAGGCCTTACAGGAGAATTCCCTTTTAAGACATATGGGCCCAATTCAATATCACACCTCATGGACCAACTCTGTTCGGGTCTGTCATGACCCACACCCAGTAAAAGGGTACGAGATCGTGGATACGTCCAGCCTACATCACAGTATCGACGGTAGAACGTTGTCCTAGGTTGCACAACTACCTATAACACAATATATATATGTACCTGTTGATGATAACTCTCCATACGGAGGACAATCTCATAACAACATAATCTCAATCACAATAACTAAGGAAAAAGTAATAGCACGATAAGGAAACAAATAGATGTCAAGAGTGCAATACAATCCACAGATATAAGTCTAAGAGTCAACAAACATCTCAAAGAGTAGATAGTATAATAAGACATCTCAGAAATAATAACTGGAGACAAATCCAGGCAAATATCCTAGCTATCTAACTAGGTACTACTGGTATCTCCTCTAAGGGAGCAGGATCCTCCTGGTGATCCAGGTCACAAATGTCATCGAGGTCCGCTCCATAATAGGTCGTGCAAAAGTCCTCCAAATCCTCGGAAAAATATATCCAGTCATGATTGGAGCAAAGTACATAACTCTGAAAGCAGTTTTATTGCATGGTAGGAAATATATGACTCACAATAGAAGAATATACATGATATACGAGAATGGAAATACAGAGAAATAGCATCACGAATATATATAGAGAAAATAAGCACATGAATAAGATAGAGAATATGTTAAACTAGAATAAATACTAAGTGATTTAGAGCACAAGTCAGTTATATGATTGATTTAGGTTGCACATGATTATTCTACGGTAACTCGATTATACGTGAAAGGTAAAATCGACATACACAAGATTACACTAAGGGGTTTGATCAAATAACTACTTCTACTCTCTCGCCCTAATCAATGCTTATGGTTCTGATCACGACACGTTACGTACATGATTATTATTTTCACATAAAGCACATAAAGCACATGAGTGAATAATACGAATGCAAGGAGCACACGATACATATGATAAAGTACATGCACATGAAATACCTAATGTATTCGATAAGGAGATAACATCTTATGACGAGATCCATTTAGCATCAATTCGTGTAAAGCGTGTCAGCATCAAGTAAATTAGTCTAGAGCAGATAATATAGATACTATCATAAAAAAAACGATCAGAGGTAGGTACTCGCCTGATATCCTAAGCAACGACTGAGTATCGATGTCCGAACTGGCGTCACAAAGACCTAATATGAAACTTACAGAGTTACTTGGTGTTCTAAAGCAAATAATATGTTTAAATGCTTTAATTATATGCTTTTAGGTCTTTTCTAGGTCATGGAAGTCAAACTAGGTCAACTCTAGGTCAAACTAATCCAACTTGGTTAAACTGGCCATTTCTAAGTTGTATGAGTCTGTTTCTAGGGTATTGGGACCATACCCTATGTTTATAGGCTATACTAGTTATCCTAGGATACTATGGTGGCCTATTACCTATATTACTTAGGTAATTCTATTACTTACCTAAATTTACCTAATATTCCTTTATATAGGAATATCCCAATACTCTAACCTTAAACTCAATTACCTATACATAGGATACCCTCGTATTCTAACTATTATCTATACCCCTTTTCTACCTATATGCAATACCCACATACCCATTCATGAAACCTATTAGATTCCTTATAGATATTATCCATTACCTAGGTGCCACATCTCCTACACAAATTCCCTCTTCAACCTTTTTGCTACTGCTATTGCCCTGCTTCTAAATAGCCAATGCTGCTGCATTGCTGCCTAAAGCAGCAAGCTACTTACTGCTGCTACTGTTGCATCTACTGCTGCTGCCTAAAGCAGCAACCTACTTGTTGCTGCTACAATATTATTACCTATCTCCCCTTTTACAGTAAACTGTCTCTCATGCATAGCTACTGCTATGCTTAACTGCCCAAGCCCACTGCTCCTAGGATACTATTGCTATTGCTACTGCTTATTTGCTGCTACTGCATTGGGTAAAAAGTAGCTGTTGCTGCTACTGATAGCTGCTATAAGCAGCTAGCTGTTGTTGCTAATGTCCCTCCATTGTCCCCCTTCACTGCTGTCATAACCCTTCCTAACCTGAGCCCCCTATAGATGCATACTGCTATGCAAAGTAGCAATGCTACTGCAAGCAATATGGAAGCAGCCATGTTGCTGCTACAGAATGCCCATATCCCGAGCCCTTTATCATATAGCTGTTATGCTATGCATATTACCCCCTTCCCTTATGACAGTTAGATACTAAAGTATGAAGCCCCCCCTACTCACACACTAGTATATAATAACACACACAAACATATATTATTCAATATCAGTCCTTCTCTACTCACACATACACAGAATGCATATAACATACCACTTATCTCAACAGTTAGGTATACAAAGACTAACAAAGATTACATACACTCACCCAATATTAATAACAGCTCAAAACAATCCACATCTCTCCAAGCTATACAAAATACACAATACCCATATATAATCACTAAATAATTATACAAATGATAAGATATATGAATATAAACTAGAATTAAGTGTCAAATCTAGATTTAAAAGCATTAGGTGTTCTTGTGGTTATTTTGTCAAACACTTGGCATATGTATCGGGATACGTTGTGATACGTCCATGATACGCACTCCAAATGGATCCAAACTTGACCCTAAGTATACCCACATGTTCTAATCACAATTAGTTTTTAACAAACCTATTCACAAATCCTAGAAATGTCATTCTCGAATTTTTCCCAAATTGGCTCAAACTACCAAAGGGAAAGTCTCCAAATAAGAAAAGAAGGGTCAAAACTTCTCTCCATAGATAGCCATAATTTATGGTGGTTTCTATTTGATGTCTCTACACTATTTAATACAAATTAAAGGATTTAGAATGCATTTTATCTATTGGAAGATGGATTCCCAATAAAATGGCCCTAAGATCCAAAAGCTCCCAAACTCTAAGTCCTCCTACCTCCAATGCCTTTCTTCTAGAGTCTTCTACTCTCCAAGGGAAAGAGAATGGGATTAATTTGGGCTAATTTGGATGAGTTTTGGTGGTAGGAATAATTTGGAGAAAGTTTCTAAATTAGGATTAGGGTTTGAAATAAAAAGGGGAAGAAGAAGAAGTTATTCTTCTTATAGCCAAAGGGGGTCGGCCACAATAGCTAGGGTTAGGGGTTTTTTCTAGGAGAAAAAGTCCATTAAGTCCCTCTTTTAAGTCATGAAAAGTTTAGGAAAAAAAGTCATACTTCCTAATTAGGTGTTTAGCCTAATTTCTATTTAGTCTTGCTAACTAACTAGGGCTAATTAGAGTCTAACAAAAAATAGATTTAATATTTGTCTAGTCTCATTAATTAGGTCCACTAGGCTCATGACTAGTCATCTAGTCCACTTAATTAAAATAGCAGCATAGTTATATATATAATATATCAATTGTACAAATAATCATAAATATATACATAAAGCACCAAAAGACTAAATTACCCCTATTTCTAGAATGTGGTAGTGACAAGTCTACCCTCCTTAAAATAATTTTGTTCTCGAAATTAAAAAAATAAACTAGGACATGAATGAAAAGAATAGGAAGAACCATACCTCAAGGCTCGAAAAGATATAGGTATCGCTCGCGCATCTCATCATCCCTCTCTCAGGTTGACTCACCCGGAGAGTGATGCCTCCATGCGAAGCAAACCAAGAAAATAGTCTGGTATCGCAACACCTTCTCCTGACGATCCAGAATCTCCAGAGTAGGGCCCACCTCGATCTCTGAGTGATCTAGTACGTGACTGGGGTCCGCCACGTACCTTCTCAACTGCGACACGTGGAACATGTTGTAAACTCCCTCTAGTGCAGGTGGCAAGTCTAGCCTGTAAGCCACGACACCGACCCTCTCGCGAATGACGAAAGGTCCGATGAAACATGGGCTAAGCTTCCCACCTCCACCAAAACAAATAGTATCCCGTATCGGAGATATCCTCAGGAACACCAGATCACCAACCTGGCACAAACAAGGTCTCATACTTAATCTATAAAAATCAATCACAAGCAACCAAGATCACAAAATCAAAAGAATCTAAAATCTAAAATCTATGCTATACCTCAAATTCTAAAGGTCTTCGATGGCTATCGGTCCAATGCAGCTGTCTGTCATGTGCCACCCGAAGTCGATCTCTGATGAGCTTCACCTTCTCAGTTGCATCCACAACCATCTCGGACCCCCAATAAAGCTCTCTCTCCAACGTCATCCCAAGACAAGGGAGTACGATACCTCCGCCCATACAAAGTCTCGAATGGTGACATCTCAATGCTGGCGTGAAAACTATTGTTGTAGGCAAACTCAACCAAGTACAAATGATCCTCCCAGGAGCCTCCAAAATCTAAAACACAAGTGCGAAGCATATACCTGAGAGTCTGAATAGTCCTCTCCGACTTCCCATCTGTCTGAGGGTGGTAAGCTGTACTGAACTTGAGCTGAGTGCTCAAGCTAGCTTACAAACTCTGTCAGAAATGGAAAATAAAATGACTATTCCGATCCGAGACTATGCTCACAGGAACTCCATGTAGCCTGACTATCTGTCTCACGTATATGTCTGCTAGCTTCTCCATAGACAAGCCCACCTTGAATGGCAAAAAATGGGTTGATTTGGTCAACCTATCAATGATGACCAAAATTGTATCTTTTCTCCTATTGTATTTGGCAATCCTGACACAAAATTTATGGTGATGTGTTCCCACTTCCACTCTGGAATGAACAATGGCTGCAACAATCCTCCTGGCCTCTGCCTCTCTACCTTTACCTGCTGGCATACCAGGCATCTGGCAACGAAGCCTGCTACCTCCTGCTTCATACCATACAACCAAACATGCTCTCTCATATCTCTATACATCTTGTTGGTACCTGGATGCATAGAATACTGAGAACGATGTGCTTCATGCATCACCTGCTCCCGAAGCTCTCCGCTAGGCACACACAATCTGGTACCGTGTCTTAACGTCCCATCCTCTATGATAATAAACTCGTCCAGAAGTCCTACTTGAACCTGCACTCTGATACTCCTCAGAGCTACATTCTCGAACTGAGTCACTTTGATTCTGTCCATCAAATCTGGCTGTATCTACAGTCTCCACATCTGTATCTCAACTCCAAGCACTATCACCTTAATCTCCAAACTCTCAAGATTTGCCAGCAAATAATGATATGCCGTCAAGCACATAGCTACCAGATACCTGCTCAAGGCATCGACAACTACGTTAGCCTTCCCTGGATGATACTACAACAAGATGTCGAAGTCCTTCATCAACTCCAACCATCTCCTCTATCTCATGTTTATTTCTTTTTGGATAAACACATACTTCAAGCTTTTGTGATCTGTAAAGATCTTCATACGCTCTCCGTATGAATAGTGTTTCTACAGCTTTAGAGCAAAGATGATCGATGCCAACTCCAAGTCGTAGGTAGCGCAGTTCTTCTCATGCGGACGTAATTGCCTGGAAGCATAGGCAATCACTTTTCTATTCTGCTGTAAGACACAACCCAAACCTTTCCCCGAGACGTCACTATAGATAGTGAAACCACCTGTCCCTGATGGCAACGTCAATACTGGAATTGTTGTCAACATCTTCTTCAACTTATCAAAGGTGACCTGATACTCCTCTATCCAGACAAACTCTATGTCCTTTCGGGTCAGCCTAGTCAACAGCTCTACAATCCAGAAAAACTCCTGAACAAACCTCCTGTAGTAGCCTTCAAATCCCAAGAAACTCCTGATCTCTGCAACTGAACTCGGACAAGTCCACGCCTCAACTGTCATGATTTTCTTCGGATCGACTGAGATCCCCTCTCTTGTCACAACATGACCCAGGAACTCAACCCGATCAAGGAAGAACTCGTACTTCGAAAGCTTGCCATAAAGCTCCTTCTTTCTGAAAGTCTGCAGAACTATCCTCAGATGCTCTTCATGCTCCTCTGGGATCTTTGAATACACCAGGATATCATCAATGAATACCACTACAAACTTGTCCAGATACTGAGAACACCTTATTCATCAGGTTCATGAATACTGTCGGGGCATTGGTCAACCCAAACGGCATCACCATGAACTCAAATTGGCCATACCGAGTACAAAATATTGTCTTCAGAATATCCTACTTTTTCACCTTCATCTAGTGGTAGCCTGAACTCAGATCAAAATCTTGGAGAATACCTTCACTCTGCTCAACTGATCGAAAAGATCATCGATCCTCGGCAGCAGGTATTTGTTCTTGATGGTGAGGTTGTTGAGAGCTCTGTAGTCGAAACACATGCGTACCGACCCATCCTTCTTCGGCACAAAAAGCACTGTAGCACCCACGGTGAAGAACTAGATCTGATGAAGCCTCTGTGCTGCAACTCATCCACCTGCTTCTTTAACTCTACCAGCTCACTATTGTTAACTCTGTAGACGTGCTGAGATATCGGCTCTATGCCTGGCACGAAATCTATAGAGAAATCCACATTACTGTCTGGAGACAACCCTGGCAACTCCTCCGAAAAAATATCCATGAACTCAGCTATCAATGGATGTGATAATCTCTGCTCCTCTACCAAGGCTCCATAGAAAACTCCCTCGCTCTGCTCTGCCTTTCCTCTGGCAAACTCGAACTCTGACTCACCTGGTGTAACCCCTCTTCCCAGATTTCTCAAAATTATTTGTATTTATTTATTTTATTTTTTATTCTACTTTACATGTAATCTCTCTCTTCAAAACCCTTGTATAAGATATTACGATATTATCTTCTTTTATATTTTGAAAAAACTAGTTAAATTTATAGTTTACAAATACTATTTAAGTTAATAAAATATTTATCCTTGAATACATTGTTTTGTATTACAAAAGATTTTGGGCTTTCAAACTATCGGCTTCAAGGGTCCTATTTATTTTGGTCAATAAAAATATTTTACCAATCTATTTTCAATTAAGATTTCGATTATTAAAAATATATTTTGATTTATAAGATTTATCTTTAAAAGTATATTTTTTTTTTTTTTTTTTTGAAATCCCACGCACACACACAATTGGGGGACTCGAACCTTGCCGGTCCCTCCGGGTGTCCGCTCTAATACCACTAGGCTAGAGAGCTCGGACAAAAAAAATTATTTTATATTTAAATAATTATTTTATACGAATTAATGAGAATATTTGTTAGTATACTAATAGATTAAATTATTTTATATTTAAATCCGTATGCTCCTAGCCGATTATTCAAATTGCTCCGTATTTAAACATGTTCCAAGTTCTGATAGGAGATTCTCCAAAATCCTTTGACAGTCGAACAACCCCAATCTAATTTAAATCAGATTTCCCTACCTTTTCCATACGATCCAAAACAACATATATAGATAGATAGATAGAAAGATAGAGGGAAGGAGGCAGTTGACCCTCCCATCTATCACCCTCAAATTTATTCAGCACAAGAGCAACTAGTAAACGATAGCCCTTGCATCATCTCCGCCAATTTCCCAGAGCAACACCACCGGCATCCTCCACCCCTCCTCTGTCACAACAACAACTCCACCACCATTCTTCGACAACCAGCCAGTCAACCCGACGATCGACACCAACATCACAAACCATCACTACAATCGTCCATCTTCTCGCCACCACCCGAGATCGCCTGCAACACAACTCCCAGCCACAAAACCACCATGCTGCCCCTACACAACCGCCATTCCCGACCATTATCTCATCGTCGAACCATCGTCACAAGCCATGCCATGCCATACCACAGAAAACCCAACACCATCAACAACATCACAACTAATAGCAAATTTGTGTCCCTATGTCCGTGTGTCCATTACAGAAATCAAAGTAGTAGCCATGGGTCGTATCCACACACATCTTCACTATCGGTAATCATACAATAATACATCCTCTGTGTCCAACAAATCGGACACAGGACACCAATAAATAACCAAAACCCCCAAACCACCTACCTAGCCGATCCCGGCAAGCAGACTATCGAACCAGCACAAGAACCCGGATCCCGGCCAGCCGCCTGACGTCCTCGGGTACTGCGACCAAGCATCGTGCCCAGTCAGCGCCGGTGTCCATCCCGCCTCCCCGTGAGCGAATCTCCCCGACCCGCTTTGTCGGACTCCGTCGAAGCCCCGCGCCGCCGTGCGTGCAGACCTTCTGTCGGAGACACTGAGCGACTACAGTGCCGCCAACGGCCGATCAGCTCTGTGATTCGATGCCCACGCTCTACTCAAGCCCGCTGCCCTAGGTGAGACTCCACGCCTCCTTGTGTGCCGCCGATCACCTCCCACAGGCGCCCCTCCGATTCTCCGCGGCCAAGCACCGCCAGAGCGACGCGGTCACCCCCTCTCTTCCGGTGAGAATCCCTTCTCCCTCCCTCGATTTCCAATTTTTTGAACTCTTTCTCTCATATTCCCTACTCTCCTTTCCTTCCTCTAACACTGTGTTTCGGAACATTTGTGGGGAGGGAGAGGAAAATTTGAGGGAAAGGAAAATGGAGGAGAGTAAAGTGAAAGTAAAGTTAATTTTCCCTTCCTTTTTTTGGATGGACAAAAAGTAAGAAAAGAAAAAGTTTAAAAACAATTTTTTATTTGTTTATTATAGAGGTATAATTACTATTTCCTCCTTAGTATTCTCAAATGATGATTTAATATTAACTTTTTGAGGGGTGGTGGGATAAATTTACTCAAATTCCTCTCATCTTTCTCCATTTTTCTCCCACTTTTAGGAGGAAAATTTTTAGTGGGACCCACCTACTTTTTTCTCTCAAATTTTTCTCCTCCATTTTTTCTCCTCCTTTCCAAACACCATCATTTAAAAAATTTCTCTCACTTTTTCCTCAACTTTTTTCCTTCCTCCAATTTTCCACCCTTCCCAAACAATACCTAAATGACTTCTCACACTGTCTCTTTCTTAACACCTAAAGCTTAAGTAAAGGGAGTAGTGTGGATTATTGATATTTTTATTATATTACTACTATCCCATATTGAATTTACACAAGAACAATAGAAGTAGTATTTAATAGTATTATTTCTTTAGTATACATATGTGTACAAGTACACATGATTATATTTTTTGGAGTATATATTATTGAGTGTACAATACAGTATATATAGGTATAAGTATATACCGTATTTATACCTTTAGTATTATTTTAATAATTTTTCTAAAACTATTTTGTGACAAAAAGATAATATTAAGTTTAGGCCTTATATGTAAATTTTAACTTGGATTTCGAAGCTTAAATATACTATTATATTATTTCGGTTTTCAAAAAAAAATACTATTATATTATTTCATGGTGTCTTAAATATTGCTTTGACCTAAAGGTCATATTTGACAAAATTAGGACTTTGGGTCTAAGATAATTTTCTATATTTATCTAAAATTATTTTTAACTAGTAAAATATAGTTTTCAAATAATAAGTGTTTATCTAGAATTATATTTTTGAGTAATAGATATTGTTTTCAAATATCATAAATATTTTCTAAAAATAGTTATACATATTTTTGGTTTATTTATATTCTCTTTGATTTTCCTCTTATGTTAATCTTGATCATGACCAATCTAATCATATTCTTATTTCTTTTGCCAACTTTGGACTTTTTCACATCGACCCTAATCAAATGGACTATTCTGGACCCAACGAGATTATCAGTTTCACCAGCTGAGGACCCCAGGCGAGTACAGTTTATGTTTTGTTTCCAGTATTGTTAATTACTATAATTGCATGATTGGTGATACATATTTGATTCTTGACACAGTCACTACACGGGTTAGTGCCATATGGATTTTTGTCATGATGCCATATTTTATTTTACCGTGTTTCATGATTTATTGTTGTGACTAATCCATGAGTAGTAGTCGGGTGGGGAAGTACGTACTAAGTAGATATGTGATCAACCTCGTAGATCGTGCTTTATTTCATTGAATGTAGACAGTGTAGACCATGTTTTATTTCATTCAATGTCGAAAGTGTAGACCGTTTTATTTCATGCAATGTAGACCGTGAGAATGCAAATCCTATATAGACCGTGCGGTGTTGTGGACCAGCCTGATCACTTATTGAAAGGTGTACTTCAAATCACGTAGATGTTATGTTTCCTTGTTTTTATGTTTATTTCTCTTTATAGTTCATGTTAGTTATTTCAACTTACTTTTCCTATCATATTTTTAGTTGCTTATCTCATCATGTATGTCATTCTTTATTCATTGTTTTTATAGTCGTTATTATATATTTGGAACTGCATGTTTGGATTATACTCGTTCCATTTCTGACTGAAAACCAATATTTTTCAGGTTAGCCGCGACTACTCTTAGCATTGGAGAGACCGGGTGTACTTGCAGGCCAAAACCTAGAGATTAGTTAAATAGATGTGTTGTAGACATTTTCAATATTTGTAAGAATATTGTAGTTTCTTTAAATGTAAAACTTATGAATATTGTAAGTTAATTTAGATATTGTGAATGAGCAAAAAGTTATTAGTTTATATGATATTGAGCATTATGGCCTTGACAGAGTTTTACCATCGATACTACGGCATAGGCTGGCTTGTACACGCACTCGTATCCCGAAAAATGAGTGCGGGTCGTGACACCTGGCGATCTGAACAATACTGCCTCCACGACAATCTATACTAACATGGTGCCTACTCAACCAATTCATTCTGACTACAATATCGTAACTCGAAAGTGGCATTACGAGTAAGCACATATCCAACTTTCGACCTTCCAAAATAACTCTAATCCTTGTAAACATCACTGACTAGGATGATACCACCCCTGGTCGTGATCTTGCAAGTCCTAGGCAAAGATTCAGATGCAAAATAGTGCCTAATAGCAAAAGATACCGACATAAAACTATAGGAAGCCCCAGAATCAAATAAAAAAATACTGGAATGGAATCAAGAAGGACGAAACTTGATATCACTTCACCGACTGGCTCGGTCTCCTCGATTGTCATGGCAAAAGCTCGCTCCTACTGGCCTCCTCTTTGCTGCTGTTGATGCTGAGCAAACCTCTGTTGCTGAGTCTGTAGAGGTGATCCTCTCTGCTGACCCGCTGGTGCTCTAGCTGGTCCTCCTTGGATTAGGGCTCCACCCTGAGCCATAAGAGTGGAAGAGATGGGGCAGTCCCTCAACTGATGCTCTACTTAATCGCACAACAGACACTTGCCTAATCTCTTCCTGCAGATATCACATTCGTACGCCAGCTTCTTGCAGAATGGGCAAGCACTACAACAAAAAATCCTTTTAATGACGCTCGACAAGGAGTTTTAATGACGGCTGATACATAAGCGTTATCAAGTTGAAAAATACCTTTTTTCTATGACGGTTAGGACTAATTCTGGGCTTTTTATAACATTTATAAAACAAAGCGTTATTAATATTTTAGAGCGGTGGCAAACTTGTATTTAATAAACTTCCAACAAAACCCTTCACCTCCTGATCTTTTTCAGAGCTTCCCTCCTCCCCCTCTTCCCTCCTCTCCCTGAACCCTAAAATTTTCCAAAGCCCACTTCAAGGTCACTCTATACTATTCTGTACCCACTTCCTCACTTTCCACCTCCTCACTCTCCACCCTCCTCACCATGGCGAGTTCTCACCAACTCCTCGACGTCATCGGCAAGTGGTCGCACCACGGCCTGCTCAACGAACGCCTCCTCCTCGACGACGACGAGCCGGGAGCAACCATCCCGCCGACCTTCCGGTCGCTACACCACTACTTCGACTCCTTCCGACGCCCCTTCCTTGAGGAGACCTGGGCCCACCTGGCCTCCCGCAGGAGCGCCCCCGATGCCACCTGGGCTCAGAATTAGGGTTCATTCTGTCGATTTTTCATTCCGTTGATTTTTCTCTCTCTAATCTCTCTCCTCACCATTTTTCTTGAATTAGAGAGCTCCACCTGTCCAAGAGGATGACGAGGCAGCCGACGACGCTCGACGCCGCGGAGGAGGAGGCCACCGCCGACAGCGAGCTCGTCCCCTCCTCTCTCGCCTCCTTCGTGCCGATCCTCAGGGTCGCCTCCTTCGTGCCGATCCTCCTCCCTCGCCTTCTTAAATTAGCTATTCAGGATTCTCGATCACCATATTTTTGAATGTGTCCAACACCTATATGGTATTTGTTCTTTGTGAAGCCTTTTTATTTTGTGCATTATTCTGTTATAATTATTAGTTCTCTCAGGGACAAAGATGGTTATTACTGGCTCAACGGAAGGTTTGATGATGTCATAAATGTCAGGTATGCTGTGAACATCTCTTCCTTGTATCTATATATTTAGAAGTTATTCATCTTCACGGAAACATTATTCCTGCATAGCATATTTAATTTGCATTACTATAAGTTTCTGATGAAAACTATTCTTCTTATACATGAATTATGGATCTATCTGCAGTGGGCATCGTATCGGCACAACAGGGGTAGAATCTGCACTGGTCTCGCATCCGCAATATGCTGAGGCTGCAGTCGTTGGTTTTGAACATGAGGTTTATATCCTATATTTCCGTGACCTGTGACATTGCCAATTTCTCTGCTTTCTTCTTTTATATGCTTTTCTATCATGTTTGTTCTGTCCCAGGTCAAAGGGCAGGGAATATATGCATTTGTCACTCTAGTGGACGGTATTCCTTATAGCGAAGAACTCCGAAAAAGCCTCATATTAACAGTCCCAAATCAGGTATGTAATTCTTAGCATTTTCACATATTTATAGCTTCACTATATCATGCCTTTCTAAGTGCTTATTTTCGGGTAGAGGTCCCTTAAATCCTTACTTATTTTGACATAGGCCTCAAAGTCTTATTATTTATGATCAAGTCTCTTAGTTCAACATAGTGCCCCCTTCAGATCTGATCATTCATGTTATATACTTCCCCCTTGGATGTTCTTACAGCAAATATATGATTTAACGGGGTATGGACAAATAATGAGATGCGGCAACCTATATGATAATTGAGATTACTTCTTATTTTTTATTATTAAATTAGAGGATAGTACACAGTGTGTGCGTGTGTATAAACACTTTTAGGTTATATTTTTATATATTATTAATTTCTGCATGTAGGCTGTCAATGTCAGCCATCACAAAACTGGAGAAACTAGCGAGCCTGTTATGTACAGGATCAACGATGATCTGGTAATTGCTTTACCATCGTTTGCGAGCTTATAAGATAATCAAGAACAGTGATGTGGTAATTGCTATTCTATTTTACTCATGGTTGATATTTGTTTGAAGGAATACTCTGTTGAGATCTATGAGTGGTCTGGAACAACCTGGAAGCCCTATGTTGCAGATGACGTTCAAGTTCAATTTTACATGATGAGTTCGTATGTTTTGAAAACAATGTCTAATGACCAGAAGGTATATTCTTACAGATAAGATTTATGTGCATAAATGAGATGTTTCCCTTATATTGAAGGCAGTATCTTCTTTTGGCAGGGCCTTTATTCAACATATTCAAAGTTCCAGATGTTTATGGTGTTTTCCAATTCAAGGTGGAGTACCAAAGGCTTGGATACACAAGCTTATCTCTTTCTAAGCAGGTGTGTTACCTTATTGAGATGAGCACATCAGTTCTTTTAGCTGTCAATCTATGGTAGTATTTCTGTATTCAATACTCTGTTGACATATTTAGCTTTGTGCTTCCGAACCATAGAGATGAGTGGATAAAATTCATTTAGCTTACCTTTTGGGTCAAAGTTTGTTTTGTTTTATTTTCTTATACAGGACCTCGTAGAAGGTTGTAGGCTGTTTCATGCTATATTTATATCATGATTAGCCTATAAACATGCATGTAATTGGAAAGAAAAAGCATGAGATACAGAATTCACAGTTTCTATAAAATTGGTATTCAAGTACAAAAGTCGAGAAGATTGACACTACTTGATAGAGGAAACAAAATTTGCAAGGCTACTACGGTTCATGGTATTTGCCTGTTCTTTAAAATCCACGTCCATATTTGCTTGCTTGCAACAAAGGATGAGCAGCCAAGCGGCTGAGGCCTTTGGGCCTTTGGTATCGGGGGGAAGTCCTATGCATAAATCCTGGAATTTACTGCTTTAAGAGAAGTCTTGGGATTAACTGTTGTATCTTTTTTTGCTTAGATGCAGTTAGGATTAACCTTGACTAATTTTCCAACTGACTGGAAAAGAGACTTCCATTGTCGGTATCGGTCGGTATCATATTGGGACATTAATCTTGGAAGCAGTTGTAGATCGGTGGAATCAGCATGTCCGCGTTATTTATAGTTGTTGTTCTAATTTTGAATATAAGTTTGTGTTTAATTAGTTGTGGAAATGCTTCATTTAGTTGTGGAAATGCTTTATTTCGAAAATAAGCTTGTGTTTAACCTGTAGATAGGTACAATCTTATTATGCTTCAAACCCTTGTTTATTTGTCTTTTTTTCCCTTCAATTTTCTTTGCCAAATTGATGGAAAAAGAGAACCCCAATGCCGGTATCGGTCAGTATCTGATATCGGTTGGTATCGGATTGGGACATGCCAAACCGTATCGGTGTCAGCCATATTGTATCGATATCGGCCGATACCTTAAACTATGAGGTACAAATTATAATCCCAAAATTATGTTGCCAGCTAGATTTGCTTGATGACCATTATGTGATTTTGTATTTATGATTACAGATTAAAATAAATTTTGATGGCCTTTATGTGCTTCACTGTTTTTCAGGTTCCCAAATTTAATGGAAGAGGTTCAAAGTCTATTACATGGCATTGTTTCAGCTAGATAATATATTCTTTGCCATAACACAAGGTTTGATTCTTCTCACCAGTCATAATGATCTATTACATTAATGTAAAGTTTCATTTTTAACATTATATTATAAAATATATTGAACCTTGTTTTTATCTTTTTCAGGGTTTTGCTACATGTTCTGTGGACAGTTTTGATGTGGCCAAGTTTTGATGTGGACAATTTTGGTAATTGTAAATATATATATGTATTTGGATATTCTATTTTGAGAATGTAATGAAGATGTTGATATGTACTCTATTTTGAGAAATGTAATAAAGATGGTGATATATAATGTTAAGTTTTTGGAATGTAATATATACTGTGCAGTATAGAGCATTATAAATATGCTAATTTGAATAGTATAAAGTGTTATAAATGTGCTACATTGAGCCTATACATATTATCTATTCATGACGTTTTAAAATTGTTCTGAATTGTGCACTATATATTAACTATTCATAACGCTTTTATAGAAACTATTCATGATGGTTATTTTATGACGCTTTTAAAAAACATTTATAATACCCGTTTTCATAACGGTTGCTGTGGAAAAAAAGCGTCATGGTTCGTCATTAACGACGCTTTTTAGCCGTCATTAAAAGGGTTTTTTGTTGTAGTGAAGTGATGGCCTGCTATGCCTGCCTCGGTACCTACTGCTGACCATGTATCTGCTATTGGTGCGCCTGCTGGAAAGGCGCTCAACCCTGGCCCTGATGTTGTTGATGCTGGAATGGCCTCTACTGGATATGGAGCCTCTTGGCTGGACATGTACTACTACCCGCTCCAATAGCATCTTTACCCCCTCTTGGACTTAAGCTTTAAGTCATCCTAAGCCCTCAGAGCGTCCGCCATAATCTGCTCAAAAGTCACCTCATGGTCACCCTTAGTCAATGACTTGACCTCCTTGATCAAGCCCTCACGGAACTTCTTTTCCTTTGCTGTATCACTCAATCCCTCCATAAATCTGCCTAGACGGCAGAACTCCACAGCGTACTCATCCACTAGCATGCTCCCCTGGACGAGACTCTCAAAATGGCTCTTCAGAGCACTAAGGGCCACATCCAGAAGAAACTTCTCCTTGAAAAGCTTTTTGAAAGCTTCCCAAGTCTGTCCTGGCACTGTGACCCTCATATCGGTGCGATACTATGTCAAGGTGAGGTCGAACATCTGGCTGCCCGCTGCCTGTATCTGCAACCTGTCAGGAATCTGGGCCAGCCGGCAGATCTACTCGATGTGCTCAATCCAGTCATTCGTATATAAGATACCATCCGTACCACAAAAATCCTTGGGTCGTATCCTCTGGAAGTCGATAATAGTGCCCGACCTCGGATGTTGAATCTGACCTCCATGTAGCTGGACCTAAGCCACCCTCTCTATTGCCGTCATCGCCATTTGATAAGCATTCTCTATGCCCTACCTCATGACGTCTAACTGACGGTGCTGAGCGTACGTCTTCTTTTTGAATAGTGCAAATAGCTGCACGGCATCCATCGGTGCAGGAGGTGGTGGTGGAGGTTGAAGAACATATGGAATGACTGGGGCAGTCTTCGAAATAGGTGGAGGAGGACCTCCAAAAGCAGCTAATACTCCTACGTGAGCAGAAGTAAGAAGTGGAGTAGTCCCAATGGACTGATGAATCAGACGAGGGATGGCAGACCTCTCGGTGGCAGCCTCTGGGACAGAACGATGTGATCAGGTCTTTGGCGGCATGCTAAAGACAGATCAAACAAAAAAGTCAATACGGAGCAAGAAACGATATTATCAAGGAAGGACAATATTATTTCAAAGAAGCTGTAAACCCCCTAATATTTATAAAAAAATTTATTATTTTTAATTAATATTTTATGGTGCTTTATAATTATCAAATAGTTTTTATGCTAACATTTAAATGAAATCCGTTATAAATCAAAGTTTAACCTAAATAGGAATTTTATTGACTTTTGGCTTATAGAATATTTACCTAGAAAAACGTTATAAGGTTAATATTAATTTACAAAATTTTAGGATTTTTTCTTGTATTTTTAATGCATATATAGTTATGAATAGCTATAGGAATACTTATATATATATATATATATATATATATATATATATATATATATATATATATATAAGAGTTTAAATAATAATAATAATAATAATAATAATATCATAACCCTCCATTACTCATGAGATTTCGCAAAATCTCGTGAGCAACAACCTGCTGTTTTCCCGACCCCCCCCCCCCCCCCCCCCCTTTTCCACGCGGTTTGGTGCAAATGAAGAGAATTGAAGATTTAAATCTTCATAAAATCTGGATAGAATTTTTTTAAATTAATTTTGTATAATCCTAATATGAATATCTACCAAAATCAGCCTAACATCCTAGTTTAAACCCGAAAAGAAATTTGAAAGAAAATTGGATACCATGCGGCTATATAGATAGGTATCAAACGAAAACATTCAAAGGAAAAACTATCAATTCCTCCTATGAACCCTAAACCCGAAGACCACAGCCTCCCTAACATCCCTATGAACACACCCCATTGCCTACAAACCGTCGAGGATCAACTGACTGCCGTGGAAGCCGCCGAAACTAAGTAGGAACAGAGGACACTCCGTTTAGTCGACAACGAGTTACTCACTTTCCCGCTTCGATTTCTTCGTCAATTCTCAATAGTTTTTGTTCTCGTAAAATGCTGTAGAAATCCCACATGACCCTCTTAAATTCTTATCAAAGGAATTTAAATGAGACAGCACAACCACCCCGTGAACTCGACACAAAGTCGAGGCAAATCTGTTCAAAAATAGAACCTAAGAACAACCCAATACCCTGTCTTAAAAGAGAAATTATGAACCATATATTAGAGATTTTTAAAAACAATTTTAGTCAACATATATGAGAGTAAAACCAAATTTGTAGGTCAGGATTTCATAAAGAATACGCAAAGTTATTCACTGTTAAAAATCAAAAAAAATCTGTTTTACAAAACTAAAATTTTAGAAAAACCTTTTTCGATACGGCGTGCGTTCCGACAAATCGGGCGACATGGTCACAACCCATGAGCATGAAAGGCGCATACGAATGTTGTCGACGAATCGAAACTGACGGAACTCGATTTCGTTGTGCGTGCGCGACGAAATTAGTACGTATCCGTCAGGATACCTCAGTATCGACCTTTTGCAAATTAAGCCATAACTTCGTGTACAGTCGTCGGTTCGAGACAAAACTTATGCCAGCAGGACCGTATCAATTTTTTGGTCCTGTGTGCCAAATTTGGTCCGATTCTGAGAAGGTAGACCGGAATGCTTATTTGGCGGGCCCGCGACCCGATCCAACGGGCAATTTTGTGCACGGCCCGTCGGAATCCAACTTTGGATATACGGTTCATCCCCTCAAATTGGATCCGTATACATGTAGTTTGCTGACTTTAGCGATCGTAGGTACTGGCACACATTTTGATGTAAAACGGATCCAACGACGGACACCGTTTTGACCCGAAATTACGATTTGCCCCTGTATCCAAAATTGGACTTTTGGGCAGGCGATTCATGACATATCTTTTACACCAAGTGTAGCTGCCCTTCCCAGAAAAATTAGAATATTTTATTATTATTATTTTATTGGAATGGTGATTTTTAGATTTTATAGATAATTATTTAGTTAATTATTACGGTAGGTGATTTTAGCCATGATGGAGTTTTGGAGTACACGTTGACTAGAAATCATGGCACGGACAGTACAATGGCGTGCTTTGACTAGTGTGTTAGCCCTGATAGTGAAGGCCGAGCCATAGCGATGTCCTAACTAGAAAGAACAAGCCAAGTTACGACTTAAACATTACCAAAGGTTTATTTATTCATTATTTATATTATTGACTTTTAGAAAAATCGGTTATACCATTTTAGCCCGGACTGGATCCGAACTAAGCCCAAGCCCATGTAGGTCATGCGGCACGTCCAATGACATTCGTGTTGATGGAATTTGGTGAGTGTGTTATATTCTGTTTCAATGATTTAATGACTATTTCTAAATTTTCGTAATTTAATATTATAAATATCATTATTAATTAATATTCAATAATATTTGTATAAAATGGGTCCATTGTACGTTTTGGGATTTTAGACTGTGCATGGTGGTGTATGTACTGTTATTGATTTATTATATTTCGTTATTATTATTATTATTATTATTATTATTATTATTATTATTATTATTATTATTATTATCAATATTACTGAGGTCATTATTATATAATAATATTATTATTATTAATGGTTATATTTATTTGGTTATCAAATAAATGTTATTATGTATATTCATCTTTATAAAAATAGGCTCTACATAGGAATAGATGCTATTGGATTTATTTATAATTTTATGGAGTATATTATATATATATATATATATATATATATATATATATATATATATATATATATATATATATATATAATATATATATATATATATATATATATATATATATATATATATATATATATATCTATTAGTATATTCATATATATATATATATATATATATATATATATATATATATATATATATATATATATATATATATATATATATATATATATATATATATATTATATATATATATATATATATATATATATATGTGTGTGTGTGTGTAAAAAAAAGGAAAAAAAAAGGAAAAAAAAAGAAGAAAAGGAATTAAACCTTTTGTTCCCCCCCCCCATAGGCCAGCAGCAAATGGCCTAAACCGAATCAGCTCGGCCATGGACCCGCACGTAACCCTTACAGAGCAAAACCGCGCGTATAAATAACGAGAGAAGGGTGCGGCAAACCCTAAACCCAGGCGCGCGCCACGACACCCCAGACGACGTTCGAGGCTGGGCGACCTCTCTGGACCTCCACGAGCTGCCGTCGGCCACCTCGATGCCGTCGCACCGCGCCAAGAACAACAGAACAGAGCAATACTCTGTTTCTTCAACACAGCCAGGTACCTTCCTAACCGACCCAATATCTACTTGGATACTAGGACGTTTTCGAATTCGTCAATTTCCCTAGAGAGCCTACCTGACCCTCTCGAAATCCCCATACTCAGTTTTGAGGTGAATCGATCCATCGATTCCGGAAATCGATGTTAACATCAAGGAAAAACTGTTTCAAAAATAGTTTATAGGTAATCCGATTTCCCCTGTTTACTGATAATTTCTTGGCAACCCAGTAAATGTTTAGAAAATCTAATTGAAGGAAGTTATAGACAACCTATACGAGTTCAAAACCTATCTTTTACTTTTATTTTTCATCTATTAAATCCCTGTTAAAACCATTTCAAAGTTTGACAAAAATCTGTTTTAAAATATTAAAAATATTAAAAAATGCTTCGATACGACGTGCGTTCCGCCAATCCGGGCGACGTGGTCGCGAACCGAAAGCATCAAAAGGTGCGTAACGGCTTCCTGGACGTGTGGGCCTTGACGGAATTCAAATTGGTCGCGTGTGCGCGACGAATTTGATGCGTATCCGTCGAAATTCATCGTATCGATCTCTGTGCAAATTTCTCAATTAGTTTGTGCACGCTCGTCATATCGAGACGAAACTTGCGCCAGCAGGACCGTGTCATTTTTCTGGTCCTGTATGCCAAGTTTGGTCCAATTCTGAGATAGTTGATTAGATCGCCGTTTTGTGGGCCCCACGGTCCAACTCAACGGACGATTTTGTGCACGGTCCGCCGGAATCCAACTCTGGACATACGGTTGGATTCATATCGAAAAACTGGATCCGTAGACATGTAGTTTGATGACTTTAGAGACCGTTGACTCTGGCACACTTTTCGGTGCAAAGCGAGTCCAACGGCGGACACCGTTTTGACCCGAAATTATCGTTTTATCCCTGTGTCCAGAATTGGACTTAAGGACAGGCAATCCTAACTATTTTGACTATTCTAAGAACAATGGTAATATTTATTTCAGCATCCGGAGACTGTTGTACGGGTTTTGACTTTTGTGGCACACTGAGTGGTTTGGACTATCGGTTTCACCAGCAAAGGACCACAGGCGAGTACAGTTTATTGTCTGCATTTCGATATTAATCTTCACTATATTTCATTGATTGGCCATTGATTATGTGATTTTTATATTCTATTATAAATTGTTGAGTCGAAAATGTGAAGTACCAACGATGTGTGATCTGACCTTAGACAGTGTAGACAGTGATTTATTATTGCAAAGTAGACAGTATAGACAGTAATTTATTATTGTAAAGTAGACAGTGTAGAAAGTGATTTATTATTGCAAGTAGACAGTGTATACAATAATTTATTATTGTAAAGTAGACCATGTTTTTTATTGTATTATTTGATGTAGACAGTGTAACTTTATACAATATAGACAGTGTAACTTTAGACAGTGTAGACAGTGTCGTATAATTGTTCCGAGACCGATCACATATCAAAGGTACTTTTAACAGTGGGGAAAGTATATTTGTCTATTTATTTACTATTGATTTTCTGTCTTTTCTCACGGCTTTGCTGTTTATTTTCAAAACTCATGATTGATGTCTAACCTTTGTTTTATAGTCATTTTTATTTATTGAAATTACATTCAGTGAATTGTGCTCGTTCCATTTCTGACTGAAAACCAATATTTTTCAGGTTAGCCGTGGATTCACTTAGCATGGAGAGTTCGGGTGTACATGCAGACGAAAAGCCTAGAGACTAGCTAGATAGATGTGTTGTAGTCATTCCAATATTTGTACAAGTTTATATTTTTCTGCAAATATAAACTTGAAAATATTGTAAGTTTAAATTCATTATGTGAATGAGCATTTTTGTGATTTTGATCTTCATGGCCATGACAGCGTTCTACCGCCGACACTGCGGCGTAAGCTAGCTTGGACACGTCTCGTATTCTTTTTTTTAATAAAAAGGGTGCGGGTCGTGACAAGTTTTTGTGGTGGCCTAGGCAGGTCAGTCTTCGCAAATCTTACGAACTCGTGATAGTACTTAAGTTAGTTGTACTATTGCGAGCCTGCGACTAGAAAATGCTCATTCACGAATTAGGAATTAATTTAATTTAAGAGAATGGCTAGGACTAGGAGTCCCTTATACAAATTTACCGATGGGTAGTCTAGGCCATGCAATTTAGATAAGGAGTTATTAATTGTCTAGTTTGCCAGATCCCCATAGGTACACTATTACCTCTTGATAGGACGATATGATCCAATATGGATAGATTATTCACTTGGTGATTCAGAGCTTCCTAGAATTAATGAACTAACCTAGATGAATTATTCAATTCCTTCTCCTTACCCCTTTAGATATCATTCTCATATCTTAGTCTGAATTGCCTATTTAGTTCCTACTTGCCCTAGGAATTATTATTTTTCTGATTTTGTTATCTATATACGAACCTTGAAAAAGTTTCGATTCAAAGTTTTCCTCCTTGATTTGAATACATATGAAATGGATACTAGGATGTTTGTATTTCTTTGTCTTCAGTTATTTCCCTCCCCGTTCACCTTTTATTTTCAGGGTTGTGGCTGATAGGACAAATACTTACGCTTTATTTCATAGACAACTTGTTTGAATCTCTAGAAGCTCGGAAATTTGTACAGATATAGTCAAAGGAATGTTAGTTAACTCATAATGGCAGGACAGCAGCGTACTGCCGCCATTTATTTAAATTTTGGAGAGTATGGATTCACTGCAGCCAGCAGCGCACTGCCAAGGTATGAGCCCTAGAGTCAAAATCAGTTTAAGAGAATATAGGTTATGGAATATTGCTAAAACTATGGCTAGTGGTCCTCTTTGATCGTAGTTACCCTTGAATCAATATTGGAGAGTTAAAAAGTGTTTGACTTTGTATCATATTTGAGTTAAGAAACCAAGGGTTTACCACAGTCTGAGTATACGGGAGAGGCGTAATCTTCGGTGAAATGACTTCAAACATGATTACCAGTTTAGGATACCATAGAGGATAGAAAAATACCCTGTGTGACCCATAAGATCCAAATCCAATACTAGTGGAAGTTATGTAAGTTGGGTAGCATGTCTCCCAACCTAGCATTCCGCGGTCTTTGTGACCTATTGACGAGGTAATTGACTGACACTAATAGGTTTACCTGGAATATGAAATTTAGAAGTCCATAACCCATTGGTTGACCAAGGTCTTATGAATAAGAAGATAGTAGGAAGACTGTATAAGCAAGAACACCGGGTAAGGTTTTGATTCTCACAAAACTCGAACTACTTGTGCCTTCTTTCAAAAATCTCGCATACTCGTATTTTTGACTATTTTGACCAATGCTGCTATCACAGCCTAGTTTTGCAAGCTCACTCTATTCTCGAGCTTGATTCAAGACATATGTTTAGTGGGGACGCCTACTAACATGTTGTCTATACAGAATCGATGTATTACGGTCTGATCAACCGTAGTGCACTCGGTTCGCTCTCTCTTTGATTATCCCACGTGGATTGAGATATCGAGGAATCTAGAATCTCATCCGCGACTGCATTGACCATTCCTCTTGAATTATATGTTCGCCTTTGAATCACGAAATTATATTCAGTGACATCTCCCTTGAACTCTTTATTGCTTTGTCTTCCACTGATTTGGAAAGATGAAAGCTCGTGATTGGTAAATAGAATACAAAGTATCCTCCGTGGCTATGATAGTTGTATATATAAGTGTAGCTACCATCAGCCAGCCATGTGATTGAGTTATTCGTTCTCCTCTCGACCCTCAAACTGCTATTGGGGCCTTCTAACCATCTAAATTTGAGAATGATTGGGGTTTTACCTTAGTCAAATGCCAACCTATGAGACTATCTATTTTCAAAAACCAATTGTTGTGAGCCTCTAATTATTTGTTTTGAGCTTGCTGTAACTAGCAACCCTTAAGCCCATACCCCTAGACCCTTGTGACAATAGTCTAGCAGTTTTGACCCCAATAGAAATTCACGACTCAGTTGTTAGAAAAATTTTCGTATGATGTGCCTTAGAGTCGATTACCCCGTCGATAACTCTTGAATACTGGGAACGAGTAGGTCATTCTATTTTGTCGACCAGGTGTCATTGTACACACTCGTTTTCCATTTAGTGAGGAACGATCCTTGACTCGACTTATAACTACCGTACCCCGTTACGCCATGCCTTATTCTTTATTAACAAGAGTCGAGGTACAATACCCGGACTTTGGAATTCTTCTAACCTCATTATTCCTAAAATTATGTCCTAACTTCTAAGGTGGGTAGACTGTAAGCCTTCTAAAATTTTGGGATATACGAGGATTACCGATTGATTAGAATAATTTCTATTAGGATGACAGTTAGTGCCCCATGGACTCCCATTTTCCATTTAGATCATTTTGTGTCCCCGACCGTGCCATTAATATTCGGAGCACGACACCAGTTGTTACCTTTCAACAATTTTCGTATACAAGATTTAGACGAGTCCACCTTCATCTAGGTATATCATGTCCTACTCAAACACGTCCCCTTGTACTCTATTTTTATGGTACGACTTTTAGGTCAAAAGGACTAGCTATAACCCGTACCATAATATAGGTATACTTCCCGACTTCCACTAGAGTCTCAACCTTGACTCGAACCTTTCGACCCAATATATGGTTGTGGTCTACTCGAAGCCACTACGCACATGTCACTAGTATGCTATTCAATTGTGTCTTCTCGTGCTACTTAAACACAAAAGTCACGGAAGAAGCATTCTTGGGCTTTAGAGACTAGCTAACCAACCCGACTGGCAACTAGCTCAACCACTTGGGTGGAAACTTATTCTAGGTTACCTTAACCTAGTAGAAATAGTTTTTGGGATCTTGTCCAGTCAATATAGATTGAAATTCAAGGTTCATCCAACTAGCGATTGATGTCCAATCAAGGAACCCATTAAGATCCCGTAAAATTCATCCATGCATACCACCATATTGGACTATAAGACAGAACTTTTTGAAATAGGCCCCTATACCTATTACGTAGTCTCCCTCTCTTAGAACGTGAAGTCATTCGTAACCAATATTCCATCTACCTGGAAGTCGCGATACGAACTTGTATTGCACTTTATCCCTTGCTCATGTGTTTAAATAACCACAGAAAAGATCACAATCTTGATTTCTCCAATTTTCGTTCTATTATGGAACTTAGTTTAGAATTTCGAGAACGGAACTTCTGTATTGCCCGGATTGCAAGCTCCTATAAGAACGAAGGGTTCTTCGAGTTAGCAAGCGACTGTACTAGAGTAGCCCCTCTAGCAAATACGTCAATGGTTCATAGATTTTCTTTTATCTGCAACATTGGATACTCTCTACCGCTCTTGAAACCTTATTTTTACTCTCGATTGTTTACCCTTATCTACCTGTCCTTTCTATTGCAGAGCGACGTATGGTCATGCTTGTTAGAATTTACCAATATTTTTGCTATATTTGTAAATTGTTGCTTGTTAAATTTTGGATTGCTTGATAGATAGGAGAGGATTATAGATGCCATATACAGTAGATGGCTAATGGTAGAGATTTTAGCAATTAGTTGGAAGTTATAAAGTTTTAGCGACATGAGAATTAAGGGAGTAGTGTGACCTAAGGTGGGTAGAAGTCCTTGGAGTTTCGTAAATTACAAAATGGCTAGGACGAGATTATATACTATGTTTGGAGAATTAAAATTCAAGGAGATTAAGGTTAAGATAGACTTTCCTTTTGAATTTTAAGTAATAGTTATGAGTTAGAATTTCGAGGACAAAATTATTTTAAGGTGGGTAGATTTGTAGCTGCCCTTCCCAGAAAAATTAGAATATTTTATTATTATTTATTTTATTGGAATGGTGATTTTTAGATTTTATAGATAATTATTTAGTTAATTATTACGGTAGGTGATTTTAGCCATGATGGAGTTTTGGAGTACACGGTGACTAGAAATCGTAGCACGGATAGTGCAATGGCGTGCTTTGACTAGTGTGTTAGCCCTGATAGGGAAGGCCGAGCCATAGCGATGTCCTAACTAGAAAGAACAAGCCAAGTTACGACTTAACCCTTACCGAAGGTTTATTTATTCATTATTTATATTATAGAATTTTAGGGAAATCGGTTATACCATTTTAGCTCGGACTGGATCCGAACTGAGCCCAAGCCCATGTAGGTTATGCGACACGTCCAATGACATTCGTGTTGATGGAATTTGGTGAGTGTGTTATTGTCACGACCTGTACCCTTTTTTTTAAAAACGGATACGAGATGTGTCCAAGCCAGCCTACGTCGCAGTGTCGGCGGTAGAACGCTGTCACGGCCATGAAGATCAAATCACAAATAATGCTCATTCACATCATTAATTTAACTTACAATATTCACAAGTTTTATATTTGCAAAAAAATATAAACTTGTACAAATATTTGAATGACTACAACTAAACTATCTAGCTAGTCTCTAGGCTTTTGTCTGCAAGTACACCCGTAACTCCCAGGCTATGTGAATCCACGGCTAACCTGAAAAATATTGGTTTCCAGTCAGGAATGGAACGAGCACAATTCACTGAATGCAATTTCAAATAAAGAAAATGACTATAAAACAAAGGTTAGACATCAATCATGAGTTTTGAAAATAAACAGTAAATACGGAAAACCAATAGCAATAAATAGACACAAAATACTTTTTCCAACTGTTAGAAGTACCTTTGATATGTGATCAGTCTGGGCCACTACACCACACGGTCTACGATGTCTACTTGTAGAAAAGTAAGCACTGTCTATGATGTCTACTTGTAGAAAAATAAGCATTGTCTACGATGTCTACTTGCAAAAAATAAACACGGTCTACAATGTCTACTTACAGAAAATAAGCACAGTCTACAATGTCTACTTGCAAAAAATAAACATGGTCTACAATGTCTACTTGCAGAAAATAAGTACAGTCTACAATGTCTATTGCATGAAAATAAACACGGTCTATGATGTCTACTGCATGAAAATAAACACGGTCTACGGTCGGATCATACATCCTTGGTACTTCTTATTCCCGACTCAACAATTTATAATAGAGTATAAAAATCACATAAACAATGAATAACCAATGAAATATAGTAAAGATCAATATCAAAATGCAAACAATAAACTGTACTCGCCTGTGGTCCTCTGCTGGTGAAATCGACAATCTGAACTACTCAATGTGCCACAATAGTCAAAACCCGTACAACAGTCCCCGGAAGCTGAAATAAATATTACCAATATTCTCAGAATAGTCAAATTAGCTAGGATTGCCTGTCCTTAAGTCCAATTCTGGACACAGGGGCAAAACAAAAATTTTGGATCAAAACGGTATCCGCCGTTGGACCGCTTTGTACCGAAAAGCGTGCCAGAGTCAACGGTCTCTAAATTCGTCAAACTACATGTCTACGGATCCAGTTTTCCAATACGAACCCAACCGTATATCCAAAGTTGGATTTCGGCGGGCCGTGCACAAAATCGTCCGTTGAGTCGGACCGTGGGGCCCGCAAAACGACGATCCAATCAACTGTCTCAGAATCGGACCAAACTTGGCATACAGGACCAGAAAAATGATACGGTCATGCTGGCATAAGTTTCGTCTCGATCTGACGAGCATGCACAAAGTAATTAAGAAGTTTGCACAGAGGCCGATACGGGGAATTTTGACGGATACGTATCAAATTCGTCGCGCACACGCGACCAATTTGAATTCCGTCAAAACCCACACGACCACGAAGCCGTTACACAGCTTTCCATGCTTTCAGTTTGCGACCACGTCGTCCGGATTGGCGGGACGCACGTCGTATCGAAGAATTTTCTAGTTTTTAAAACTGGTTTTTGGAAAACTTTGGGATTCGATTTCTCGACGCTCAGTCGACGAAATCCAATTCTACGAAAAGGGTTATGAAGCCCTATAGGTTGTCTAAGAATTTGTTCAATTAGAATTTCTAATACGGTACTAGATTGATCGGAATCGGTCTTCAAATAGGGACGATTGGGCTGTTATATGTCCTGTTTCCAAACAGGGTTTTTCGACAACTTCAACTCGAATTATCTCGAGTTTCGGATCACTAGAATCTAAATAAATTAATAGGGACTAAAGAGGGTCATATCAGGATCATACCAGGGTTTACGGAACTCAAAACGGTCGAACGTGGATGGAGTAATGTCCTCGCAAAGTTGTGCCGTTGACGCAACTTTATGTCGTTGCTTGTTGTCATTGACGCGCTGTTGCGCTATTCCATGCGGCCGGCGGTGCCTGGAAGGCCGGCGGTGGCTCTCCGCCGCGCACGCGCAGGGCCAGGGGTCGGCGTGGCGATCCAGTTTTAGGGTTTGACGAGAACCTCTTCGATCCGATCTATATATATTCATATATATATATATATATATATATATATATATATATATATATATATATATATATATATATATATATATATATATATATATATATATATGCGAGTTTTTAGAAAAAGCTCGGGTTGGCTCAGTAACATAAGCGCGGCTGAGCCCTTGGCCGAGCTGACTTGGGACGGTGGTCATTAGAGTTTGGTTTTGGGGTCCACTGCTAGGAACAGTGTAGATTTGTGTTATCTAGCCTAACATATATTTTTTTATTTATATATCTATATTTATGCTACATATATGCCATTGAGCATTCTTCTATATATATATATATATATATATATATATATATATATATATATATATATATATATATATATATATATATATATATATATATATATATATATCATATTATCCATAACATTTGAATAAAATCCCAATATATTTTCTATTATAGGGCCAATACAAATATATATCTATATAACATTTATTTGACAAATATAATATACCAATAATAATAATAATAATAATAATAATAATATATAATAACCTCCTCAATAATATTAATATTAATAATAAAATAATAGTAACACTAATAATAATAACAATAACGAAATTCTATAAATCAATAAGGGTGTATATACCATGGCGTACAATCTAATAATCCCCGAAATATACAAGAACCTATTTATTGAATATTAATTAATAATGATATTTATAATATTTAAATTACGAATATTTAGAAATAGTCATTAAATCATTAAAACAGAAAATAACACGCTCATACCAAATTCCACCAACACGAATGTCACTGGACGTGCTGCATGACCCACATGTGCTTGGGCTCAGTTCAGGTCCAGTCCGGGCTAAAATGGTATAACCGGTTTCTCAAAAAAACTCAATAATATAAATAATAAATAAATAAACCTTCGGTAAGGGTTAAGTCGCAACTTGGCCTGGTTTTCCTAGTTAGGACATCGCTATGGCTCGGCTTTCCCTACCAGGGCTAGTACTCTAGTCAAAGCACGTCATTGCACTATCCGTGCCATGATTCCTAATCGGTTTGTGCTCTATAACTCCACAAAGACTTAAGTCATCCACCGTAATGATTAACTAAATAATTATTTACAAAATATTAAAAATCACTATTTAATTCAAATAAATAAATAAAAATATAATTCAAAAATTTCGGGAAGAGGGGTTACAAATCTACCCACCTTAAAAATAATTTCGTCCTCGAAATTCTAATTCGTAACTATTCTTTAATATTCAAAAAGGAAATCTATCATTACTTTAATCTCCTCGAAATTTAATTCCTCAAAAATAGTTTATATCCTCCTCCTAGCCATTTTGTAATTACGAAACTCCGAGGACTTCTACCCACCTTTGGACACACTACTCCCTCAAAGCTATGTCAGATAAAACTTTATAATCTTCCAATTACTTGCTAAAATTTCTACAAATAGATATCTACTGCTTATGGCCTCTATAATCCTATCATATCTATCAAACAGCCCAAAATCTAACAAGCAACAAATTTTACACAAGTAGCAAAAAAAATATTGGTAAATTCTAATAAGCATGACCATTCGTCGCTCCGTAATAGAAGGAACAGAAAAAATAGGAAGAATAATTGAGAGCAATTATGAAGTTTCAAGAGCGATAGAGGAAATCCAATGATGTAGATAGAATGAAAGTCTATGAACCATTGACCTATTTGCTAGATTGGGCTACTCTAGTCCAGTCACTTGCTAAATCAAGAACCCTTCATTTCTCAGAGGGTCTTACAATCCGTGCAATACAGAAGTTCCATTCTCGAAGTTCTATCTAAACAAGGTTCTATAATAGAACGGGATTTGAGAAATCAAGATTGTGATCATTTCCGTGGTTACTTAATCACACGAGCAAGGGATGTAAATGCAATATAAGATCGTATCGCGACTTTTAGGTAGATGGGATAATGATTACGGATGACCCTGTATTCTAAAAGGTGGAGACTTCATAATAGGTATATGGACCTATTTCAATTGGTTCGGTTTTATAATCCAAATATAGAGGTATGTATGGATGGGTTTTACTGGGTCTTATTGGGTTCTCTATTTGGACATCACTCGCTGGTTGGATGAACCTTGTATTTCAATCTATATGGACCGGTTAAGATCTTACTGATTAAACCACTTCTACTAGGTTAGGGTAACCTAGAATAGGTTCCTACCCAAGTGGTTGAGCTAGATGGACGGTCGGATGGGTTAAATAGGTTCTGTAAGCCCTGAAGATGCGCCTTCCGTGACTTTCGTGTTTAAGCAGCACGAGAAGACACAATTGAGTGGCACACTAGTGACATGTGCGTAGTGGCTTCGAGTAGATCACAACCATATATTGGGTCGAAAGGTTCGAGTCGAGGTTGAGACTCTAGTGGAAGTCGGGAAGTATACCAGTATTATGGTAAGGGTTATAGCTAGTCCTTTCATCCTGAAAGTCGTATCATAAAAATAGAGTACAAGGGGACGTGTTTGAGTGGGACATGATATACCTAGATGAAGGTAAACTCATCTAGGCCTTGCATATGCAGTTTGTTGGAAGATAACAGCTGGTCTCGTGCTCCGAATATTAATGACACGGCCGGGGACACAAAATGATCTAAATGGAAAGTGGGAGTCCATAGGGCACTAACTATCATTCTAATAAAAAAATTTATTCTAATCAATCGGTGATCTTCGTATATCCTAAAACTTTAGGAGGCTTACAGTCTACCCACCTTAGAAATAAGACATAGTCTTAGGAATATTGAGGTTAGAGGGTTCCCAAAGTCTGGATACTGTACCTCGACTCTTTGTTAATAGAGAATAAGGCACGGCGTATCGGGATAGATATAAATCAAGTCAAGGAATCCTCAATAAATGGAGAACGAGTGTGTACAATGACACATGGTCGATAAAATAGGATGATCTACTCGTCTATAGTATACAAGGGTTATCGATGGGGTAACCAACTCTAAGGCACATCGCATGAAGAGAATTCTATCAACTGAGTCGTGAATCTCTATTGGTGTCAACCTGCCATACTATTGTCACAAGAGTTGTAGTGATCATGTATTATTGTTGACAACTGGTAGGTCATAATATGACAGGGTATTTAAGCTATAGTATTGGGTAAGCTAGTGACTGTGGGGTTCCCATACTAGTTAGGCTTTAATAATAAAATTTACGTAACTAGGGTAATACTTGTTGGAAACCAATCTCGGGATGAGTGCCTACCATAGTCATGGTAAATTATTGTCCTTAGCCTTGTCTATTCATCTCATGTCTAAACTGTGGGCTTTGGTCGAGAAAAGGTTGGGTTAAGGCTTAAGGGTTGCTAGTCAAAGCAAGCTCCCAACAAATAATTAGAGACTCACAACAATTGGTTTCTTGAGAATAAATAGTCTCCTAGGTTGGCGTTCTGACTAAGGGTAAAACCCCAATCCTTCTCAATTTTCGATGGCTTGAAAGTCCCAATATTAGTTTGAGGGTCGAGAGAAGGACGAGTAACTCAATCACATGACTGGCTGATGATAACTACACTTGTATATACAACTACCATAGCCATGGGGATACTCGGTATCTCTCTACCAGTTACGAGCTTCTGTCTTTCCAAATCAGTGAAGAACAAAAACAATAAAGAGTTCAAGAAAGATGTTACTGAATACAATCACATGATCCAAAGGCGAACGTATAATTCAAGAGGAATTGTCAACACAGTAGCGGATGAGGCCCTAGAGACATTTACACCCCAATCCGCGTACGTAAATCAGAGGGAGGGCGAACCGGGTGCACTACGGTTGATCAGACCGTAATACCTCGATTCTGATTAGACAATATGTTAGTGGGCGTCCCCAATAAACATATGTCTTGAATCAAGCTCGATAAAAGAGTAAGCTTGCAAAACTAGGCTGTGATAGCTACATTGGTCA
The DNA here is from genome assembly GCA_029216955.1 of Iris pallida. NCBI lineage: Eukaryota > Viridiplantae > Streptophyta > Magnoliopsida > Asparagales > Iridaceae > Iris > Iris pallida. The sequence continues at coordinate 21,374,294 of JANAVB010005598.1, forward strand.
AAATAATCAAATTACAAGTATACAAGATTTTTGAAAGTAGGCACAAGTAGTTCGAGTTTTGTGAGAATCAAAAATTTACCAGGTGTTCTTGCTTGTACAGCCTTCCTACTATCTTCTTATCCAAGGCCTTGGTCGACTAATGGGTTATGGACCTCAAAATTCTATATTCTAGGTAAACCTATTATAGCGTCAATCAATATCCTCGTCAATAGGTCACAAGGACCACGAGATGCTAGATCGGGAGACGTGTTACCCAACTTAAAAAACTTCCACTAATATTGGCTTTAGGTCTTATGGGACATACATGGCATTGTCCTATCCTCCATAGTATCCTAAACTTGTAATCACATCTGAAGTCATTTCACCGAGAGTTATGCCTCGCCCGTATACTCGGGCTGTGGTAAACCCTTGGATTCGTGATTTCAGGGTGATATGCTATCCGATAGTCTATCTTATATTGACACAAGGGTGACTACGGTCAAAGAGGACCACTAGCTATAGTTTTTGGATTATTCTATAACCTATATTTTCTTACACTAATTTCAACTCTAGGGGTCGTGCCTCGCCAGTGCGCTACTGGCTGTTGTGAGTCCCTAGTCTCCATAATTCAAATAAATGGCGACAGTACGCTGCTGTCATGCCATTATGAGTTAACCAACATTCCTTTAACTATATCTGTAAAAATTCTTGAGCTTCTAAGGGTTCAAACAGGTTGACTATGAAATGAAGCGTAAGTGGTTGTCCTATCAGTCGTAACCCTTAATATAAAAGATTTAACAGGGAGGAATGAAGACAAAAGAAATACAATTATTCTAATATCTATTTCATGTGTATTCAAACCATGGAGAAAAACTTGAATTGAAACTAACTCGAGGTTCGTATGGGAATAACAATAATCAAAATTTGTACAAAATAATAATTTCTAGGGCAAACAGAAACTACACAGGCAATTCGACTAAGATATGGTAAGGATATCTAAAGGGGCAAGGAGAAGGAATTGCACCATTCATCAAGGTTATATCATTATTTCTATGAAGCCCTGTCTCACCAAGTGAATAATATATCCACATTGGATCATATCGTCATATCAAGAGGTAATAGTGTACCTATGGGGATCTGATAAACTGTCAAAATTAATAATTCCTCCTCTAAATTGCATGGCCTAGACTACCCATCGGTAATTTTGTATAAGGGACTCCTAGTCCTAGCCATTCTCTTAAATTAAATTAATCCTAACTTGTGAATGAGCATTCCTAGTCGCAGGCTCGTAATAGTACAACTAACTTAAGTACTATTACGAGTTCGCATGATTTACGAAAACAGACCTGCATGGGCCACCACAAAAACTTGTCACGACTCGCACCCGTTTTTTTAAAAACGGATACGAGATGTGTCCAAGCCAGCCTACGCCGCAGTGTCGGCGGTAGAACGCTGTCACGGCCATGAAGATCAAATCACAAATAATGCTCATTCACATAATTAATTTAACTTACAATATTCATAAGTTTTACATTTGTAGAAAAATATAAACTTGTACAAATATTTGAATGACTACAACTCAATTATCTAGCTAGTCTCTAGGCTTTTGTCTGCAAGTACACCCGTAACTCCCAGGCTAAGTGAATCCACGGCTAACATAAAAAATATTGGTTTTCAGTCAGGAATGGAACGAGCACAATTCACTGAATACAATTTCAAATAAAGAAAATGACTATAAAACAAAGGTTAGACATCAATCATGAGTTTTAAAAATAAACAGTAAATACGGAAAACCAATATCAATAAATAGACACAAAATACTTTTCCCAACTGTTAGAAGTACCTTTCATATGTGATCAGTCTGGGCCACTACACCGTACGGTCTACGATGTCTACTTGCAGAAAAGTAAGCACTGTCTACGATGTCTACTTGCAGAAAAATAAGCACTGTCTACGATGTCTACTTGCAGAAAATAAATACGGTCTACAATGTCTACTTGCAGAAAATAAGCACGGTCTACAATGTCTACTTGCAGAAAATAAACATGGTCTACAATATCTACTTGCAGAAAATAAGCACGGTCTATAATGTCTACTGCATGAAAATAAACATGGTCTATGATGTCTACTGCATGAAAATAAACACGGTCTACGGTCGGATCACACATCCTTGGTACTTCTTATTTCCGACTCAACATTTTATAATAGAGTATAAAAATCACATAACCAATGACTAACCAATGAAATATAGTAAAGATCAATATCGAAATGCAAACAATAAACTGTACTCGCATGTGGTCCTCTGCTGGTAAAATCGACATTCTGAACTACTCAATGTGCCACAATAGTCAAAACCCGTACAACAGTCCCCGGAAGCTGAAATAAATATTACTATTGTTCTCAGAATAGTCAAATTAGCTAGGATTGCCTGTCCTTAAGTCCAATTCTGGACACAGGGGCAAAACGGAAATTTTAGATCAAAACGGTGTCCGCCGTTGGACCCGCTTTGCACCGAAAAGCGTGCCAGAGTCAACAGTCTCTAAAGTTGTCAAACTATATGTCTACAGATCCAGTTTTTCGATACGAATCCAATCATATGTCCAAAGTTTAATTTCGGCGGGCCGTGCACAAAATCGTCCGTTGTGTCGGACCGTGGGGCCTACAAAACGGCGATCCAATCAACTGTCTCAGAATCGGACCAAACTTGGCATACAGGACCAAAAAAATGATACGGTCATGCTGGCACAAGTTTTGTCTCGATCTGACGAGCGTGCACAAAGTAATTGAGAAGTTTGCACAGAGGCCGATACGGGGAATTTTGACGGATACGCATCAAATTCGTCGCGCACACGCGACCAATTTGAATTCCGTCAAAGCCCACACGACCACGAAGCCGTTATGCAGCTTTCGATGCTTTCGGTTCGCGACCACGTCGTCCGGATTAGCGGGACGCACGTCGTATCGAAGAATTTTCTAGTTTTTAAAACAGGTTTTTGGGAAACTTTGGGATTCGATTTCTCGACGCTCAGTCGACGAAATCTAATTCTACGAAAAAGGTTATGAAGCCCTATAGGTTGTCTAAGAATTTGTTCAATTAGAATTTCTAATACGGCACTAGATTGATCGGAATCGGTCTTCAAATAGGGACGATCGGGCTGTTATATGTCATGTTTCCAAACAGGGTTTTTCGACAACATCAACTCGAATTATCTCGAGTTTCGGATCACTAGAATCTAAATAAATTAATAGGGACTAAAGAGTGTCATATCGGGATCATACCAGGGTTTATGGAACTCAAAACGGTCGAACGTGGATGGAGTAATGTCCTCGCGAAGTTGTGCCGTTGACGCAACTTTCTGTCGTTGCTTGCTGTCATTGACGCGCTGTTATGCTGTTCCATGCGGCCGGCGGTGCCTAGCCGGCCGGCGGTGGCTCTTTGCCGTGTGCGCACAGGGCCAGGAGTCGGCGTGGCGATCCAGTTTTAGGGTTTGACGAGAACTTCTTCGATCCGATCTATATATATATTTATATATATATGCGGGTTTTTAGAAAAAGCTCGGGTTGGCTCTGTAACATAAGCGCGACTGAGCCCTTGGTCGAGCTGACTTGGGACGGTGGTCATTAGAGTTTGGTTTTGGGGTCCACTGCTAGGAACAATGTAGATTTGTGTTATCTAGCCTAACATATATATTTCTATTTATATATCTATATTTATGCTACATATATGCCATTGAGCATTCATATATATATATATATATATATATATATATATATATATATATATATATATATATATATATATATATATATATATATATATATATATATATATATAATAATATCTTATTATCCATAACATTTGAATAAAATCCCAATATATTTTCTATTATAGGGCCTATACGAATATATATATCTATATAACATTTATTTGACAAATATAATATACCAATAATAATATTATTATTATTATATAATAACCTCCTCAATAATATTAATATTAATAATAAAATAATAGTAACACTAATAATAATAACAATAACAAAATTCTATAAATCAATAAGGGTGTATATACCATGGCGTACAATCTAATAATCCCCGAAATGTACAAGAACCTATTTATTGAATATTAATTAATAATGATATTTATAATATTTAAATTACGAATATTTAGAAATAGTCATTAAATCATTAAAACGGAAAATAACACGCTCATACCAAATTCCCCCAACACGAATGTCATTGGACATGCTGCATGACCCACATATGCTTGGGCTCAGTTCGGGTCCAGTCCGGGCTAAAATGGTATAACCGGTTTCTCAAAAAAACTCAATAATATAAATAATAAATAAATAAACCTTCGGTAAGGGTTAAGTCGTAACTTGGCCTGGTTTTTCTAGTAGGACATCGCTATGGCTCGGCCTTCCCTACCAGGGCTAGTACTCTAGTCAAAGCACGCCATTGCACTATCCGTGCCATGATTCCTAATCGTTTTGTGCTCCATAACTCCACAAAGACTTAAGTCATCCACCGTAATGATTAACTAAATAATTATTTACAAAATATTAAAATCACCATTTAATTCAAATAAATAAATAAAAATATAATTTAAAGATTCCGGGAAGAGGGGTTACAGTTATATTCCGTTTTAATGATTTAATGACTATTTCTAAATTTTTGTAATTTAATATTATAAATATCATTATTAATTAATATTCAATGATATTTGTATAAAATGGGTCCATTGTACGTTTTGGGATTTTAGACTGCGCATGGTGGTGTATGCACTGTTATTGATTTATTATACTTCATTATTATTATTATTATTATTATTATTATTATTATTATTATTATTATTATTATTATTATTATTTTTATTATCAATATTACTGAGGTCATTATTATATAATAATATTATTATTATTAATGGTTATATTTATTTGGTTATCAAATAAATGTTATTATGTATATTCTTCTTTATAAAATAGGCTCTACATAGGAATAGATGTTATTGGATTTATTTATAATTTTATGGAGTATATTATATATATATATATATATATATATATATATATATATATATATATATATATATATATATGTGTGTGTGTGTGTGTGTGTGTGTGTGTGTGTGTGTGTGTGTGTGTGTGTGTGTGTAAAAAAAAGGAAAGAAAAGAAAAGGAATTAAACCTTTTGTTCCCCCCCATAGGCCAGCAGTAAATGGCCCAAACTGAATCAGCTCGGCCATGGACCCGCACGTAACCCTTACAGAGCAAAACTGCGCGTATAAATAACGAGAGAAGGGTGCGGCAAACCCTAAACCCAGGCGCACGCCACGACACCCCAGACGACGTTCGAGGATGGGCGACCTCCCTAGACCTCCACGAGCCGCCGTCGGCCACCTCGACGCCGTCGTATTGCACCAAGAACGACAGAACAGAGCAATGCTCTGTTTCTTCAACACAGCCAGGTACCTTCCTAACCGACCCAATATCTCCTTGTATACTAGGACATTTTCGAATTTGTCAATTTCCCTAGAGAGCTTACCTGACCCTCTCGAAATCCCCACACTCAGTTTTGAGGTGAATCGATCCATCGATTCCGAAAATCGATGTTAACATCAAGGAAAAACTGTTTCAAAAACAGTTTATAGGTAATCCGATTTCCCCTGTTTACTGATAATTTCTTGGCAACCCAGTAAATGTTTAGAAAATCTAATTGAAGGAAGTTATAAACAACCTATACGAGTTCGAAACCTATCTTTTACTTTTATTTTTCATCTATTAAATCCCTGTTAAAACCATTTCAAAGTTTGACGAAAATCTATTTTAAAATATTAAAAATATTGAAAAATGCTTCAATACGACGTGCGTTCCGCCAATCCGGGCGACGTGGTCGCGAACCGAAAGCATCGAAAGGTGCATAACGGCTTCGTGGACGTGTGGGCCTTGACGGAATTCAAATTGGTTGCGTGTGCGCGACGAATTTGATGCGTATTCGTCGAAATTTACCGTATCGGCCTTTGTGCAAATTTCTCAATTAGTTTGTGCACGCTCGTCAGATCAAGACAAAACTTGTGCCAACATGACCGTATCATTTTTCTGGTCCTGCATGCCAAGTTTGGTCCAATTCTGAGATAGTTGATTGGATCGCCGTTTTGCGGGCCCCACGGTCCAACTCAACGGGCGATTTTGTGCACGGCCTGCCGGAATCCAACTCTAGACAAACGGTTGGATTTGTATCAAAAAACTGGATCCGTAGACATGTAGTTTGATAACTTTAGAGACCATTGACTCTGGCACGTTTTTCGGTGCAAAGCGGGTCCAACGGCGGATACCGTTTTGACCCGAAATTATTGTTTTGTCCCTGTGTCCAGAATTGGACTTAAGGACAGGCAATCCTAACTATTTTGACTATTCTGAGAACAATGGTAATATTTATTTCAGCATCCGGAGACTGTTGTACAGGTTTTTACTTTTGTGGCACACTGAGTGGTTTGGACTATCGGTTTCACCAGCAAATGACCACAGGCGAGTACAGTTTTTTGTCTATATTTCGATATTGATCTTCACTATATTTCATTGATTGGCCATTGATTATGTGATTTTTATATTCTATTATAAATTGTTGAGTAGGGAATGTGAAATACCAACGATGTGTGATCTGACCTTGTGTAGACAGTATAGACAGTGATTTATTATTGCAAAGTAGACAGTATAGACAGTGATTTATTATTGTAAAGTAGACAGTATAGACAGTGATTTATTATTGCAAGTAGACAGTATATACAGTAATTTATTATTGTAAAGTAGACCATGTTTCTTTATTGTATTATTTGATGTAGACAGTGTAACTTTATACAATGTAGACAGTGTAACTTTAGACAGTTTAGACAGTGTAACTTTAGACAGTGTAGACAGTGTCGTGTAATTGTCCCGAGACCGATCACATATCAAAGGTACTTCTAACAGTGGGAAAAGTATATTTGTCTATTTATTTACTATTGATTTTCTGTCTTTTCTCACGGCTTTACTGTTTATTTTCAAAACTCATGATTGATGTCAAACCTTTGTTTTATAGTCATTTTCATTTATTGAAATTGCATTCAGTGAATTGTACTCGTTCCATTCCTGACTGGAAACCAATATTTTTTAGGTTAGCCGTGGATTCACTTAGCATGGGGAGTTCGGGTGTACATGCAGACGAAAAGCCTATAGACTAGCTAGATAGATGTGTTGTAGTCATTCCAATATTTGTACAAGTTTATATTTTTTTGTAAATGTAAAACTTGGAAATATTGTAAGTTGAAATTCATTATGTGAATGAGCATTTTTGTGATTTTGATCTTCATGGCCGTGACAGCGTTCCACCGTCGACACTGCGGCGTAGGCTGGCTTGGACACGTCTCGTATTCATTTTTTTTTTAAAATGGGTGCGGGTCGTGACACCAAGAACGTTCTTGATGTTTGTTTCAACATCCGGAGTCGTTTGCGGATTGTGATTTTTTGCTGACGATTGTGACTGTTGGACTTGCCATTTTTGTACCACCAGGCAAGATACCTTGCCAGCATACTTTGTGATTTACTTTTACTTTATTTCAGTTATTTATATTAAATTTTATTTATATACTACATGGATTATATCACTGTACGTCCATGTCACACTTGGGTGCGAGCGACTGTATCGGTCGTTTTAAATTGTTTTATTTTTTTCTTGCATTGGCTTAGTCCTAGTGACCACACATTGATGATAAGGTATTGGTATATCTCATATGGCCTTGACACGTGTTGTGGGTCACATGTAGAACACGTACTCGCGTAGTCAGTTGGCCACCGATACGTATGAGGCGTGCGACGGTTAGGAGTAACTGCCAATAGAATTACGTGCTAGTGGACTTGGCAGTTACTAAAGGTTCAAATGAGTCATGGATGTGACCCTACTAGGCATTGGGTGGAGAGAACAGTTACTCAGCGTATGGGATGCGTATGCACTTTTCTTTATTTATCGGAAGCTCCGTTCGAGATACGATCTTGCTTACCCCTCATTCATGTACATCCTGGCCTCTGATGTTCGTGGAATGTCATGCTTTGAGGTCCCTGGTATCCCATGAGGAACCATACCAATCTCACTTTAGCCAGAGTGCCCATGCGTTGAAGGTTTGTTCTTAACTATATTATCACTGTAGAACGGTTAGGCACGCTATTGCATGCATCACTCTTTTTACTTATTATGTATATTACAGTATATACGGCATGTCATTTTCTTATATCTTGTTACGTCCCTCTAAGGACCTGGTGATCTCTCCAGGTATAGATGATTTTCCGTAGGAGTATGGGTCGACATTGGATCCTTCCTACATCGATGATGAGGCACCTCCCGCTGATATCTAGCTTTATTTTATTCTTTGAGACTCTTAGTGGACATCTTATTATTATCTTTATGTTTATTTGAGGAGGTCGGACTCTAGTTTATTTGAGACTATTTTTCATGGCTGTTTGGTGTGGGTATGTCCACCCGGCAATCCCTTTCACTCGTTTATTTATTCTATCTGGACTCTTATATCTTTTGTGTTGAGCTGTGGATGAGATATAGTTTATTATGTCCTGACCTATGATTTATATTATTTACAGCTTATGTACATATACGAGGATTACATATATTAGAGTATTTTTCGTATATGTGCAGCTGACATGTCTACGTACTTGGTCCTAAGTATTTTGAGACTGGGACGTTACATGTTTTTGTGGTAGCCCATGCAGGTCAAAAAATATTGTTGGGTTACATGACTGTGTCCAGTAAGCCTGCATATAGGAATAGGAATAGTATCTCATCCACTATTGACTATCTTCCTTTGACTTCAAATTTTCGAACTCTCCTTGATTGCTTGAATTGCCTCATATCTAACCCTTCCTAATGATTATCCTATTTTCGTGCCACCAGTATGAATCTAAGAAGCGGACGCACCTCTACCTTGGCCCTCACATCTGGTGAAGCGTCTACCCAGGAGGAACAGAATCCTTCCATGACTCCGGTGACCCCGTACCAGCCAGGACTGTCACAGCCTACCACGACCCCATCAAAGGTGCACCAGGAGACTCAAGCACCCCCAGCTAACCAGACTGGACAGACCACTGCAGCACCATTATGAGAGAATATGCCACTACCACCACCTCCACCATTCTCTCAGCAGTTTCCACCACAGTCCGGACCTCAGATGCCTCCACCATCGACTGATGGGAACCCCACTACTCAGTTCATGTATGCCATGATGCAGGCTCAGTGGCAGCAGACTGAGCTGATGAGACAGACAATGATGGCAGCACTGACTAAGCCCCCACCTCCACCTCCGGTATAGGTCCAGCACCAGCTCTATATCCTTATGAAGGCTCTATCAAGAACTTTATGGATATGCGCCCCAAGCCCTTCAGAGGTACGAAAAAACCATTAGAAGTCTCCGCGTGGCTGATTAACACAGAGAAGCTACTGAAGGCGTCTCAGTTGCCAGCACATGATCGGATGGCAGCGGTAGACCTACTCTTAGAAGACAATGCTCACCACTGGTCGAAGGCTGAAGAAAGACGATTAGGCGCTGAGATTACATGGAAGGAGTTCTACGACCTTTTCTATGTGAGATTCTTCCCCATCCACGTTCGAGATGCACTCTACGACCAATTCTTTCATCTAAAGTAAGGGAATATGTCGGTAGATGAGTACGATGCAGAGTTTAGTCGTCTGAGTAGATTTGGAGCGACAATGACCCTGATAGAGCAGGAGAAGGCGAAGAGATTCCATCAGGGGCTTGTACTAGAGCTCAAGGCTTACACCACCACCCAGTCTCGAGTCTCTCATGCAGCTATTTTGGAGAAAGCACGTACTCAGGAGCTTCTTCGCAAGGAACAACAACAGACACAGAGATGCCATACACTAGTAGTAATACCAGCTAGTATGACCCAAGACAGACCGTCAGAAGGCCCATTGTACAGCCACAGCAGAAGCCCACACCCTACCAGAAGCCCACCTACAACTACTGTGGGAAGTTGGGACACATCCTGAAGGATTATCGAACTCGACTTGGACTATGCTTAAGATGCGGGTCAGGACAGCATAAAATGAATGATTGTCCTGAGCAGCAGGTCATAGTTCAGCAGGTGCCGAGTGTCACGACCCGATCCCAAATAATTGGGTCGAACCGGATCATGCCCAGCCTGCACCGTTGTTGAGACGGCGGCAGTAAGATGCTCCATTAGCAGGTAACCATAACAACAACATCTATATTTGTCACAACTCAATAATCGAAATAAAACTTTATTAAACATTTGAAATAAATACAACTGGAATTTAAAAGTACTGAAATAAATGCTAAATTCAAATAAATAGAGTTTTTCAATAAAACAACAAAACTGGGAAAAAGAAATCTATCTAAGCAGTCAGCTCATCGGCCTCAGTCCCTGCGTCCTCCAACGGGGACTCTGGCAGCACTACGGGGTACAGAACAGGGTCATAGTAGCTGCTGTACAACAGCTCAGCATCCTCAATATTCCCTAAAATGTATCTCCAGTCAGGAGGGAGTAAATTACTATTTATGCTAATTTAAACAGTTAAAGTAAATAATAGAATCATGCACTTTTAAACAGCTTAGAAATGAACAGTTTTCTAGCAGTAAAACAGTGTGATTTGAATAGGCAATGAATATGACCGGCTTGGGTTGTACAGTTGTATCCTATTGATACGATACGGCTTATCCCAGTGTGTATGAGGGGTAAGCTAATACAGTTCTAAGTTATCAGTTGGATGTGGTCATAAACATTACACTATTCCCCCAGTTCCCAACAGTCAATCAGTTAGTGCTCTCCGAGAGAGTTTCGTGTTGCATCGTGGTTTAAACTTGCAGTAAAACGATTATTAAAATAACTGTAAACTAACACAAACTGCACTTGCCTCAAATGAATTGGACTGGAAAGTTGGAGACTTCGAGATGGGAATTTAGGATCGTCCTCGAATTCCTACATTCGAGAAATTGACTCAGAATCCAGGGTTACCAATCTAACTACGCTAGTTGAAATCTCTAATTGTGTCCTAATCAATTTTAATTCTTTATTAACAAAATACGAACAAAAACACGATTATTGGTGCGTTGAATTAATAACGAGGGAAAGATCGTTTAAACTTTATATTTTGGGAAAAACTCATCGATACCAAATTAATTGATTAAAACTTTGTATTTTTCGTAATTATATATAAAACTAAATTTCTTATTTTAATGAGAAACACATGATCGTTGTTTAAATATTAAAACTTGTAAATTTTAATGTGAGAAAACTTGATTAAGTTTTATATGAAAATAATTATCTATTTCGATTTACGCGTACGCTACAAAAACTCGCAAAACCAGCAAATGACAGAAAATCCTACGCTACCAAATTACAAGTCACAGAGCCAACAACCAGCTGGGCTTATGTCCATTACAATTTATTTACATAAATTGAAATAAGACAAAACGGTCGTTAGTTCTAAAACTTTCTATAATTTAATTATGAATAAAATAGATAATAAGGATAAATTAAATAATAACGAGTCTCAGACTTTGGTCCAATCATCATATAGGCTAATGCCTCAACGTCCGGGCGAAGCCGATTTTGTTTGCACTTAGCCAGGGCCCATTGACCAATACGGTCGTCGCCCAAAAAAAAATCCCAAAGTATTAATTATTTTCCGAAATCCATTTTAAAATCATTTTAAAATATAATTAAATTTACGGAAAAATCCGGCAGCATTTTCTCTATTTTTGGTCAACCTAAAAAATGGGAAATATGCCAATATTTTCCTACAAATCCCGAACCAGGGAATCCCAAAAAATATATATATATAAATAACCACAAACGTTCCAAATATTAATTCGGGACGACCCGAAACAAATTCGGGAGTCCGAAACTACGCCTAAAATCGTCACAGCACAATATCGGAAAAAATCTGAAAACCAAAACATCCAGAAAAACCATTTCCAAAAGTTTCGAAAATAATGAAAACCACTAACAGAAGCTTTTCGACGTTTCTCGGAAAATCTCGGGAACGACGTTCACCCAAAATCAAATTTCCCAAAGGAAATTCGTGGACCAACTCATCATCGACACAGGGAGGGACGAACTACTGTGATTAACTAGGGATTACCCAAAATGACGGAATCCGAAGGGTTGCCTCAGACTCGGGACGCACAAATCCACGGATCGGACTCGAAATCCAGCGAAGGGTGCTGGACAGGGGCTGTCCAAAACAGCGTACACGTCTCGGAATGCGCCGGGGAGAACAGCGTCCGCGTGCTAGGGCACGGGAAGCCGCGGGGTCGCACTGGCCGGCGGCGCTGGGGGCGCCGGGGGCTGCGGAAGGCGCTGGGGCTGGGCGCGCGCGGGGCGCTGCCGAGTCGGTTGGATCGGGGAGGACAGCGCGCGGGGCGCTGGGGTCGGGCGCCGGCGTCGGGCGCGGGGCACCGCTGGAAGGCCGGCGAAGGGGCGCCGCTGGGAGGCCGGGCGCGGAGGCGCCGCTGGGCGGCCGACGAAGGGGATCGGGCGCGCTGGGGGCCGGGGGCTCGGTGCTCGGGACTCAGGGCTCCGACCGAGAGGGTGAGGGTGAAAGAAACCCTCTGGAGAGATTAGAGAGAGAAAGGAGAGAATAGGTGTGCTGGTGATGGGTTTGTGAAGGGGAGAAGGTGTGGGGGAGTTGGTGGTGAACGTGAGTGTGTGGGCTTTGTTTTATAAGTGGAGTAGTGGAAATAGTATATGGAGGGGAGGAAATGAAGGGTGCTGGCTTGGTCTCCTACGACCAAGCCAATAGGATTTCGTAATATATATATATATATATATATATATATATATATATATATATATATATATTAAACAAAAATCAAATGGATGGGCTAGGACCGGGTCTGGTTTTCGGGAATCGGGTCCGGGTTCAGGTCTGGTCGACAAACAAAAACCATATTTATTATTTTTTTTCGAAATTGATTTTAAAACCCAAAATGATACTAATAATAATCCTAATAGTAATAATATTATAATACTAATAATAATAATAATATTGCATATACAAAAACTGGGTTTCACAATCTTCCCTCCTTAGAAAATTTCGTCCTCGAAATTAAAGTCAGGGTTAGGGGTTACCTTAAGTCTCAAACAGGTGCGGGTACTGCTCCCGCATCTGGTCTTCTCGCTCCCAGGTCGACTCGCCTGGTGAGTTGTGCCGCCACATAACTCTGACTATCGGCGTCACGGTGTTCCTGGTTCTCTTCTCGCCTCTGTCCAATATCGCCACTGGCTTCTCCGGCACTGTGAGGCTGGATCCAATCTCCAGCTCTGAATGGTCCAAGATATGGCTCGGGTCCGGGATGTAGCGTCTCAGCTGCGAAACGTGGAAGACGTTGTGGACGCCTTTGAGACTTGGGGGTAGAGCCACCCGATAAGCCACTTCTCCAATCCTGTTAAGTACTTCAAATGGACCAATATACCTGGGGCTTAACTTTCCTGCTCTGTCGAAACGGATTGTTCCTCTGGTAGGAGAGATCTTCACAAACACACTGTCGCCTTCTTCAAACTCCAAAGGTCGTCGGCTGCTATCGGCCTAATGCTTTTGTCTGTCCTGGGCAATCCTGAGCTTGTCTCTGATCATTCTTACCTTTTCTGCTGCATCGGTCACCATCTTTGGTCCAAGCAACACTCGTTCTCCGACGTCGTCCCAAGCAAGTGGAGTACGACAACGACGTCCATAGAGTACCTCGAACGGTGTCATACCGATGCTAGCTTGGTAGCTGTTGTTGTAAGAGAACTCTACCAAGTGCAAATGGTATTCCCAAGACCCTCCAAATTCCAAGACACAGGATCTCAGCATGTCTTCTAGCGTCTGGATTGTTCTCTCTGATTGCCCGTCAGTCTGGGGGTGGTAGGCGGTGCTGAACTTCAGTTGTGTTCCCAAGCTGTCATGCAAACTCTTCCAAAAGTGAGAGATAAATCTAGTATCTCTGTCAGATACGATACTTACTGGAACTCCATGAATCCGGTAGATGTGCCGCATGTACAGTGCTGCCAACTTCTCGGTGGATAAACCAACCTTGAAGGGGATAAAGTGAGCTGACTTCGTCAGTCGGTCCACGATAACCCAGATGGCATCATTCCCTCCTTGGGATCGAGGCAGTCCCGATACAAAATCTATTATTATGTGCTCCCATTTGCACTTCGGAATGTCAAGCGGCTGCAATAATCCTGCTGGTCTCTGTCTGCTAGCTTTAACTTGCTGACAAATTAAACATCTAGCCACATACCTGGATACGTCCTTCTTCATTCCGTACCACCACACTATTATACGCATATCCCGGTACATTTTGTTGGCTCCAGGATGTATGGAATACTGCGACTGGTGCGCTTCTTGCATCAGCTCGTTCCTCAGTTCACCAGTTAGTACGCAAAGCCTCGTACTATTCTTCAGTGCTCCGTCGCTGGCGATTAAGAATCCTTCAAGTGTTCCTGCCAGCACCTGATCTCTGAGTTTGTAAAGCGTCTCGTCTTGGAATTGTGCCTCCTTGACTCTGTCCATCAGACTTGAACGTACTTGTAATTACATCATTGTTGATTCAGCTCCTGGTACAATGGCTTCTCTTCCCAGTTTTTTTATCTCTTCTTCAGGCAGTACAATCTCTAATCCAAGCTTCTCCATGTCCTCCAGCAAATGACGATCCTTGGTCAAGAACATTGCCATCGGGTATCGACTAAGTGCATCTGCAACAACATTAGCCTTACCCGGATGATACTGCAGGTTGATGTCAAAATCCTTCATCAGCTCCAGCCATCGCCTCTGTCTCATGTTCAGCTCCTTCTGAGTAAAAACATATTTCAGACTTTTGTGGTCCGTAAATATTTCCACTCTCTCTCCATACAGGTAGTGCTTCCATAGCTTCAAAGCAAATATCACCGCTGCAAGCTCCAAATCATGTGTAGGATAGTTCTTCTCATGAGTCCGTAATTGCCTAGATGCGCAAGCAATTACTTTCCCGTGTTGTTGAAGAACGCAGCCCAATCCCTTTCCGAAAGCATCACTATAGATTGAGAAACCACCGGTACCTGCGGGTAGCGCAAGTATCGGCACCGTTGTAAGCCTCTTCTTCAGTTCCTCAAAAGCTGACTGGCAAGCTTCAGACCATATGAATTCCTCGTTCTTCCTGGTAAGCTTCGTCATTGGTTCAGCAATCTTGGAGAAATCCTTCACGAACTTCCGGTAGTAGCCAGCTAAACCCAGAAAGCTTCTGATCTCTGCAACCGAGCTTGGTGCAGTCTACTTCTCAATGGCAGCTATCTTCATTGGATCCACCAAAATTCCTTTTCCTGTGACAATATGGCCCAAAAATTCTACTTTATCTAAAATAATTCGCATTTGGATAGCTTACCCTAGAGCTTCTCCTTCCTTAAGGTGCTCAGCACTTTCCTCAGGTGCTCTTCATGCTCTTCCTCCGTCTTCGAGTAGATCAGTATGTCATCAATAAAGACAACAACAAACTGATCCAGATATTCATGGAAAACCTTGTTCATGAGGTTCATGAATACCGCAGGAGCATTTGTCAGTCCAAACGGCATGACCAAGAATTTAAATTGTCTATACTTGGTGTGAATGCCGTCTTGGAAATATCCTCCTTCCTGACCTTGATTTGATGGTAGCCGGATCTGAGATCTATCTTTGAAATACCTTGGCTCCACTCAGTTGATCAAACAGGTCGTCGATCCAGGGCAGAGGGTACTTGTTCTTGATAGTGATGTTGTTCAACGCCCGGTAGTCAATGCACATCCGCACGGTTCCATCCTTCTTGGGCACGAACAAAACTGGTGCTCCCCAGGGTGAAGCCTCGTCTCTGATAAATCCTTGTGCCTTCAGCTCGTCAATCTGATCTTTCATCTCCTTTGCCTCCTTGGGGTTGACTCTGTAGCATCCCGAGAAATAGGAGAAGAGCCGGGTACTATATCGATGGTGAATTCCACACCTCGATCCGGCGGCAATCCTGGAAGACTATCTGGAAAGACGTCCATGAATTCTGCTATGATAGGGTGAGGAGGCCCGGGTTCTTCGGTGATTGAGGAGTAGGTAACACTCGTCATGTCATCCGGAGCTCGAGAGATTTCAAACTCCGGTTCTCCTGGTGGGCTGAAGATTACACAACCTCGGTGACAATCTATCAGCGCATGCTGTTCACTTAACCAGTCCATCCCTAGAACTACATCATAGTTGGGCAGGGGCATCACTAGTAAGGGTGTTAAAAATTGATGGCCTGAGATAGTTATGGGACAGTTACAAGCCTCAGTGATGGGTATGGGACCACCACCAGTCATAACTCTACTAATTACCTTGCTAAGTCCCGTATCTAGGTGGTGTGCAGAAATAAACTATGATGATATAAAACTATGTGATGCACCCGAATCAAATAATGCTAGAGCAGGATGTAAAAACACATAAATGGAACCTGTGATGACATCAGCGGTGAGTTCCTGCTCTGGTTTCTGCTCATCTGCTGCTAGGGCAAAAGCTCACCCGGTCTTCTGCTGGTGTTGTCCGAACCGTTGTTGCTGAGTGGGTAGGGGAGCTCTTTGTTGAGTTGCTCCGGTTCGGTGGACTGACAAGGGACAGTCCCTCATTTGGTGGGTGGCAGACCCACAGACTAGGCAGTGTCCTAGCTTCTTCCTGTATATGTTCGACAGATGTCCTGGCCTCTTGCAAAAATTACAGACAGGGATCTACTTCGGAGGCGCTCTGTCATTTGTCCTTGCCTGATGGTGCTGCTGCTGGTGGTGCGAAGGCCTATTGTTGTTGTTGGGCCTCTTCTGGTTACCCTGGAAGTTGCTGGTTCCAGGATACTCTCTCTTGGATCGAGAAGGGTGGCTCTTCTCTACGTCCTGAGCTCGTATCAGGATGCTCTCGTATGTCTTGGTGCCACCTGCGATCACAGGGGTACGAATCTCTTCTCTTAATCCATACCTGAATCGTTTAGCACGATCCTTAGGGTCAGCTACCAGGTTCTGGGCAAAGCGGCTAAGTCGGCCAAACTCTGCCGTATATTCTCCGACCGTCATGCTCCCTTGCTTCAGGTCCTGAAATTGCCTTTCCATCTCCCGTATCTCTGATGTTGGGAAGAACTTCCTGCGGAACAGTCTCTTGAAGGTGTCCCAGTCGAGCTGCTTGTCCTGGAGTCGGGGTTCATTTCGATACCAGATGCTCGTCACATCCTGTAGTTGGAGTCCTACCGCTTCGGTCTTGAGGTCCTCTGGAAGTCGAGCGACGCTCAAGAGACGCTCCATACTGTCTAGCCATTCATCGGCGTAGATGATACCCTCGGTTCCTTTGAAAGGTCGAGGGCCTTGCTTCTTAAAGCTCTCTATATCTCCGACCTTCATGTAATAATACGCCTCTAATTAATAGAATGGCCTTTAATGATATAAATCTTAACTCCTAAATTATGCTTACCTTGGCAGGTCGTGGCTCCGATGAAGTGGTTCATCCTCTCTCGAGGGCAGCCATAGCCACATTGTGGGCATTCTCCATGCCTTCTTTCATAATCGCGGTCTGCTCGCGATGGGCTTCAGCTTGGGCTGCAGTCTGTTCTCGATGAGCTTCTGCTTGGGCTCTTTGGGCTTCGAGCACTCCACGTAGCATGCCCACCAGATCAGTGGGATCCACGGGCACTGGTGGGGCAGCTGGTACGGATACTACCATAGGGATCTGCGGCTCAGCCCGGGGAAGTGTAGGGTTCGCCGCTTGAGAAGTAGTGGCGTAAGCACCGCGGAGTGCTGGAGATTGATGGGGACGGTCGGTCAGCTGCAACGGTGAAGGGTCTGGACGTGCTGGGGGAGATGGGGTGTGTTCTGGTGATGACACCTCATCGCCAGCAGGGGTGGTCTTTTCTTTGGTCATAATCTGGAAGGTTTAGGGTACAGACATAAGCAAGGTATCCTACCAGTCTATAATCAATCAATAATATTTATTTATATATAATTCGAAGCTATGTTGTGACAAATCAATGTTCTAGTATTCTAATTGTTTCTAGGTATGTTTTCCTAAGTTGTTGTTTCGACCTGCATGGGCCACCACTAAAAACATGTCACGACCCGATCCTAAATAATTAGGTCGAACCGGATCATGCCCAGCCTGCACCGTTGTTGAGACGGCGGCAGTAAGCTGCTCCATTAGCAGGTAACCATAACAACAACATCTATATTTGTCACAACTCAATAATCGGAATGAAACTTTATTAAACATATTAAATAAATACAACTGGAATTTAAAAGTACTGAAATAAATGCTAAATTCAAATAAACAGAGTTTTTCAATAAAACAACAAAACTGGGAAAAAGAAATCTATCTAAGCAGTCGGCTCATCGGCCTCAGTCCTTGCGTCCTCTAACGGGGACTCTGGGAGCACTACGGGATACAGAACAGGATCGTAGTAGCTGCTGTACAACAGCTCAGCATCCTCAATATTCCCTAAAATGTATCTCCAGTCAGGAGGGAGCAAAGTACTATTCATGCTAATTTAAACAGTTAAAATAAATAATAGAATCATGCACTTTTAAACAGTTTAGAAATGAACAGTTTTCTAGCAGTAAAACAGTGTGATTTGAATAGGCAATGAATATGACCGGCTTGGGTTGTACAGTTGTATCATATTGATACGATACGGCTTATCCCCATGTGTATGAGGGGTAAGCTAATACAGTTCTAAGTTATCAGTTGGATGTGGTCATAAACATTACACTATTCTCCCAGTTCCCAACAGTCAATCAGTCAGTGCTCTCCGAGAGAGTTTCATGTTGCATCATGGTTTAAACTTGCAGTAAAACGATTATTAAAATAACTGTAAACTAACACAAACTGCACTTTCCTCAAATGAACTGGACTGGAAAGTTGGAGACTTCGAGATAGGAATTTAGGATCGTCCTCGAATTCCTACATTCGAGAAATTGACTCAGAATCCAGGGTTACCAATCTAACTACGCTAGTTAAAATCTCTAATTGTGTCATAATCAATTTTAATTCTTTATTAACAAAACACGAACAAAACACAATTATTGGTACGTTGAATTAATAACGAGGGAAAGATCGTTTAAACTTTGTATTTTGGAAAAAACTCGTCGATACCAAATTAATTGATTAAAACTTTATATTTTTCGTAATTATATATAAAACTAAATTTCTTATTTTAATGAGAAACACATGATCGTTGTTTAAATATTAAAACTTGTAAATTTTAATGTGAGAAAACTTTATTAAGTTTTATATGAAAATAATTATCTATTTCGATTTACGCGTACGCTACAAAAACTCGCAAAACCAACAAATAACAGAAAATCCTACGCTACCAAATTACAAGTCACAGAGCCAACAACCAGCTGGGCTTATGCCCATTACAATTTATTTACATAAATTGAAATAAGACAAAACGGTCGTTAGTTCTAAAACTTCCTATAATTTAATTATGAATAAAATAGATAATAAGGATAAATTAAATAATAACGAGTCTCAGACTTTGGTCCAATCATCATATAGGCTAATGCCTCAACGACCGGGCGAAGCTGGTTTCGTTTGCACTTAGCCAGGGCCCATTGATCAATACGGTCGTCGCCCAAAAAAAAAATCCCAAAGTATTAATTATTTTTCGAAATCCATTTTAAAATCATTTTAAAATATAATTAAATTTACGGAAAAAATCGGCAGCATTTCCTCTATTTTTGGTCAACCCAAAAACTGAAAAATATGCCAATATTTTCCTGCAAATCCCGAACCAAGGAATCCCAAAATATATATATAACCACAAACGTTCCAAATATTAATTCGGGACATCCCGTAACAAATTCGGGAGTCCGAAACTACGTCTAAAATCGTCACAGCACAATATCGAAAAAAATCTGAAAACCAAAACATCCAGAAAAACCATTTCCAAAAGTTTCAGAAATAATAAAAACCACTAACAGAAGCTTTTCGACGTTTCTCGGAAAATCTCGGGAACGACGTTCACCCAAAATCGAATTTCCCAAAGGAAATTAGTGGACCAACTCATCATCGACACAGGGAGGGACGAACTACTGTGATTAACCAGGGATTACCCCAAATGACGGAATTCGAAGGGTTGCCTCGGACTCGGGACGCACAAATCCACGGATCGGACTCGAAATCCAGTGAAGGGTGCTGGACAGGGGCTGTCCAGAACAGCGGACACGTCTTGGGATGCGCCGGGGAGAACAGCGTCCGCGTGCTAGGGCACGGGAAGCCGCGGGGTCCCACTGGCCGGCGGCGGTGGGGGCGTCGGGGGCTGCGGGAGGCGCGCCGGGGCTGGGCATGCGCGGGGCGCTACCGAGTCGGTTGGATTGGGGAGGACAGCACACAGGGCGCTGGGGTCGGGCGCGGAGGCGCCGCTGGGAGGCCGGGCGCGGGGGATCGGGCGCGCTGGGGGCCGGAGGCTCGGTGCTCGGGGCTCAGGGCTCGGACCGAGAGGGTGAGGGTGAAAGAAACCCTCTGGAGATATTAGAGAGAGAAAGGAGAGAATAGGTGTGCTGGTGATGGGTTTGTAAAGGGAAGAAGGTGTGGGGGAGTTGGTGGTGAACGTGAGTGTGTGGGCTTTGTTTTATAAGTGGAGTAGTAGAAATAGTATATGGAGGGGAGGAAATGAAGGGTGCTAGCTTGGTCTCCTACGACCAAGCCAATAGGATTTCGTTATATATATATATATATATATATATATATATATATATATATATATATATATATATATATATATATATATATATATATATATATATAAATATAAATATATATATATATATATATATTTTTGTTTATATATATATATATATATATATATATATATATATATATATATATATATAAACAAAAATCAAATGGATGGGCTAGGACCGGGTCTGGTTTTCGGGAATCGGGTCCGGGTTCAGGTCTGGTAGACAAACAAAAACCATATTTATTATTTTTTTTTTCTAAATTGATTTTAAAACCCAAAATGATACTAATAATAATGCTAATAGTAATAATATTATAATACTAATAATAATAATAATATTACACATACAAAAACTGGGTTTCACACCGAGGCTGATGACACCAGCAGCAAGAGCACCACGCCCACCGTTACCTCTCCAGTCAGTGCATTATGACAGGGCTAGAGCTCAGGACCCCGGTCAGAATTACGGACAGGCCTTCTCGCTAGCAGTAGAGAATGTGGAAACAGAAGCGAAAGTCATAGCAGATATGGTTTTAGTTGTCACATTTCCTGCTATCATGATTTTTGACACAAGAGCCACACCCTCACTAGTTAGTCATTATCTTAGCCACTTACATTTGGGGTTACTTACCATTCCCTGAAAAAATAGATTCATTGTTATTTGTTTTCTAAATTTTTGGTATTACGAATGACTAAAAAAGAACTTTTTCGATATACAATGACTTCGGAACTAGTAAACTATCTTTCTCCAGAAACTTGCTATTAATAGGAGTACCTAATGATTCCTTATCATTGATTTTCCATAAAACCTTAAGGCATACCACAACCAAAAAATTCCCTTACTCTACGATGTTTGTCACCTTCTTCAAATCCAAAGTCATAAGAATATTATCTTTTTTTAAATAGGGATATAGTTGATTATGTTACCACCATTCCTAGGATTCACTAGAACACTTATACTTTATCTTCTGGAGAATTCTTCCCGTTTCCTTCCACTATATTAGGAAATGTTCTATGGGTTGATCCAAGGAAAGGCTTGAGAAATTATATTTATCCTTGTATTACAAAATCAAATTTCTTACAGCCAGAGAAATTACTAGCGAGGTAGGACTTTTGATAACGATATCATGGTTACATATGTTCTCGACTTCTACTTGAATCATATCCTAAGCACATTAGTTTCTTCTCATATATCTTAGTACAAAGTTAATTCAAACCATCTCCGGATTTGGCCAAAGATAAGTCCGAGAACCTATATTGACTGGCAAGGCAGACACACACTGCGGCCATCCGTTAAACTATGGATTCAGAAGTTTTGTAGCCAGATGTGTGCTGGCAAGGCAAACTTTTAATGATGTGATTACGGAGGTATATGGTTCTCTATTTCTATCTAGACTACATCCTATACATCCTGCTTGGTTTCATATCGTTCTTGAAACTACTTTGATTATTTTCTATTGGCTTGATCCTCGCCTTGACGATCTTTTGAGCAACCCAACCTTAGTACCAGCTAGAATAACCCAAAATCGGTTAATTAGACGATTGTAGAATCTCAGCAACAACATAGGACAATTACCTAGATGATCATCTCGGGAGTAGAAACGCAACAAGTAATGGCGTAGATACGTTATTATTGTTAAGACACGGGTTGATATTAGTAATACCCCAAAAGGAATAGTATTTTAACCACGCCGTTAATCCAACCAGTAAGATACAAAGATCGTGCCCTAGATACTTCCAATCCCATCGTGTCTTCGTTTTAAAATTTTGAGAAGAAAATTTTTGAGAGCATAGATCGAAAGTCACTCAATAGGAATTACTAGCATTACCGATTGATTAAGATAAATTGGTTCCCACTCTCTATTTATATCATTTGGTGTTCCCTACCTTGAATTTGATATTCGGAGTGCAATATTAGCTATTACCTTCCAACAAATTGCATATGTAGGACCTAGACGAGTCCACATTTATTTAGGCATATTATGTCCCACTCAAACATGTTCCTTTGTTGTAACCCCACTCCTCATATTTTAGAATTAAAGTAAATGAATATTTTAATTCATTATGAATATTTGTGATCTAGACTTTGTTAAGGAATATTTTGTATATTCCTTATGAAAGTTATTTAAAAAAAATTCTTCTTAAACTTATCGGGCCAATTCTTGGTTTGGGTTTGGACTGAATAACCAGCCCAGGAATTCATTCATTTCAATTCCTTTCAGGTTCAGTAAGAGGAGGATTTCTCACGAACTGTGAGTATTCAAATTTGAATCTTTTTCCTAACTAACTTCTACTGTAGCAACCACCGCTACTCTCCCGCCAATTTGAAATCCAACGGGCTATAAAACCCAGAGATCCCCATTAATTTTCCAATCTCAATTTTCCCGAGCAATTTCGTTCTTCTTCTTCTTCCCAGAGGCTATGGCGATGGCAATGGCGGTGGGAGCAGCTGTCCACTTGAGGAACGACGACTGACCGATCCAATTTCGGTGACGACGTTCCTGCAGCAGATCGACATGATCTCCGACGATCGAAAGTAAGTATATGTTCGATTCTTTATTGATCCGATCAGTTGTATTCCCAGTTATTAATCACAATTTGTGTTCAGCTTTTGAATCGACTGTAGGATCGATCGAGTTCTTCGTGCGGTGGGAAGACAATCTACTGGTGTCAACAATCAACCAATTTGAGTAAGTCTTGATTCCCTTTCTCTGGATTTTGATTTGAAATCAGTGTTAGAACCTGAATTTTATTGGCATGAACGGGTTGCAGAGGCATTCCTATGTTTTCGATTGTAGAAACGATTGGATGGAATCGTGATTTAATCGTTGAGCTAAGAATTGAAGGATTTGTGTTTTGAATCGAATTGTGAGTATGGATGTTGTGTTTGAATTTGTTTTCTTAGATTTTTGGTTCAAACGAATTCAAATAGTAATGACATCCTATCTAAACTCTGATGCAACGCAACTGTTTGATTATAAGTCTGAACAGAGTTTCCCTACTCTCGAATCGATCTTTGGAAAAAATCTTCGGCTCGTCCTAGCAGTACAATTGGAGATCTACCCTTTTCTGCAGGTATACATCATTCTTGAATTCCATTTTGTTCCAGTTTAGAATTGAACCTGTTGGATAGGAATTGAGTAAAGTTGTAACTTGTTCTTGTTTGGAAAGGAAGTCGAGTTTTAGCCAATTATTCAATCCTTTTTGGACTGATCTTGATAACAAAGGTTAGTTGTTGGCTGAGTTCGATATCTCCTATTTCAGTAGTTGACACTTGAATGTGAGAGCTCAGTTTAGTGTCAATGAACCTGGGATTGGTTTGGGGTGGTACTGAATTTCTATTTCAGTTTGGGTGATTGATTGAAGGATCGATTTCCAGGCTCCTTTGCTAAATATTTAACTGAGATTAGGGCTCGACTGAGGGTTATGTCCAGTATAAATTGGACTGTACTTATGTGCATTTTGCAGTTTAGCTAAATTCAGATATGGTAATATTGAGTAGGTTTCCTTTTTCCATGTGAACCTATGAGTTGTTTGAACCTGAGATTCTTATATGAACCTGGGACTTTCATGTGATGCTCGGGTTTAATTGATGAAACCTTGATAACCTGTGCAATGACTGGTTCATCTTATTGAACCTGATTGCAGGTACAACTGAGTTAGTTCAGTAAAAACTGGAACTAACATAAACAGAATTTGGTTCAGCTGGAAATGCACATACAGTATTAAGTGGGATTAGGACTTTGATGATCTCAGTTCAGTTTTCAACTGAACCTGAGAATGTTGGTATCAATTCAAGTTAAGGAGGTTAACTGTTGGTTGAAGTTCAGCCTATTAGGCTGAAATAAACCTGAATTTATGTGTTTTCTTGCAAGCAGTACATACTTCAGTTCAATTTCTGAAACCTGAAACCATATGCAGTGTTGTGACTCAGTCTTTGAACTGGGGCTTCATATCACTGCCCTATTTCAGTGTAAACCTGGAAAGAAATCTCAGTATAAATCTGAACAGTGAATCCTAGTGTAAACCTGAGATCTAACTCTCAGTGTAAAACTGAGAACTTAAATCTTAGAATGTTGAATACATGTGCAAGGATGAACCTGAGATTGCTTATACAACTATTTCAGTCTAGTGAACCTGATATCAACATAATCCAGTTGGTTCAGTCTAATGAAGCTGAAATTGCACCTGTAGTATTTGGAAAGGTTGATTTCTGAGACACATATCAGTGTCTGTATTTTGCATCTGAGATTTCATATTAATATTTTGTCAATGAACTTGAGATTTATATATTCATTGTCTTGGTTGGTTAAGGAATTTGGGAATGGTTAGGAAACCTGTCAATAAGAACTTAGCTCACTTTATAAACAGTTATAGGGTCCACCCTTAAAACAGATTTTATAAGTCATCTGTTTGTAATATCAAGTATCTCTGTGGTTAAGATTTCCCTTTAGCCTAACTCAAGGCTAAAGTGAGTAAAGGTTGTCCATTAAGTTTATTCTCCAGCAATGTTAGTTAAACTTTACATTCTAGTTATTAGTTGACTAATGGTTATAAGGATTAGTTGTAAGAAGTTTATGGATGAATAATGATTTTAACCTAATAACATAGTTGGTAGTTAAACATGTTTAGAACTGCAAGATACCAATTTAGAGCTCGTTTAGTTATTAATCAACTTGTATCAAATCATTATTAAATACAGGAGGACATCCAGCTCCATTCATTACCCGTACCTTCCTGGAGCAAGGTCAGTACATTCTTTGGTCTTGTATATTTCATTATATCATGTGCTTCCTTGTTGACACACTGCGACACGACATGTTTTTCTGGTGCTCATGCTCCTTGTTCTTATTACTTGTTCGGGGGGAGGGAAAATATACTGTTTATGTGACCAAACCCAAGAAATAACTCAGGTGTGTTTAGATTAGACCCCGCATCGTGCACGCGGGTCCTAAGTCGTACCATTCATGTTCTTTCATGTGCTTACCCCTAGCCGGTCACATAATTAGTTATATTTAAACATTGTGCACACATGTTCAGGAGATATATCTTGTACTTAGTTTCTGTGTTTCCTGAGCTTATACCCTGTGATACCATGTTCTTTCATGTTCTTTCATGTGCTTATACACCATGTTCTTTCTTGTTCTTTACATACCATGTTTCCTTGTACTTTCATATCATGATGTCTTGTTCATTACCTAGAACTGTACTTTGCTCCGCTCCTGACTAAGATATGTTGCAGGTGAGTTGGAGGCTCTGTGCGACACATATTATGGCCGAGAGCCAGTAGAGGCAGTAGAGCCAGCTGGAGTTGCTCTTGACTTAGAGGCTGCAGAAGCCTAGAGCTTTACCTTAGCACTTTATATTTTTCTTGTATTTTGAGACTAGTAGACTCTATCTTTCATTTTGCTGGAATGTAATAAATTCTGAGACATGTACTTTTATTCTGGGATACGTTTATAGATGCTGTGATTTGTACTTGTCTTGATTATCTGGTTAGATTTTCCTAGATTGGCACAGCTTACTTCATCATGTCCAACGATGAAGGCTGGGCGTGTCCGATTATTCGGGAGCAGGTCGTGACATTTGTACTCTAATTTCATGATGCGACTTTTGGGTCATAAAGGCCAACTATAACCCTTACCGTAATACCGTTGCACTTCCCTACTTCAATTAGAAACCCAACCTCGACTCGATTCTTCCGACCCAATATACGGTTATGGTCTACTCGAAGCCCACTATGCACATGCCACTAGAGTGCCACTCAATTGAGTTCCCATGTGTTACTTATACACAAAAGTCACGGAAGACACATTTGTTAGACGTACGACACCTATCTAACCAATCTGACTCGAAACTAGCCAATCACTCGAATTAAAACCTTTTCTAGGCTACCCTAACCTAATAGGAGTGGCATAGATTTATTCTACGAGATTTTTTCCATCCAATATAGACTAAATCCAAGATTGACCCTTTTAAGACGAAATCCCTCTATACCTTTTTGTCCCAGTTATATTTCGGCCAATAAATTTTTTTACGGTCTTACTGGAATATGACAATATTTGAGCAATGTTAAATCGGTAAAATTTCCCTTATAGCGTTACCTTGCTCCTTAGAGTTCGTGGCTACGGTCACAAAGGCCCAAGATTCCCGTGCCACACTGTAAGAAATTATCCTTCTCAGAAGTATTGTAATGACGCCTTTTATGATTAGCCAACTTCTATAAGTTGGGTAGGCCTTGAACCAAGAATATCTCATCTTATAGGAAATGGAGCCAATATGGATTCCTTTTTATAAACTACCCTCATTTGTTCGAAAAATCAAGGTACGACTTTCCGTTGTTAGCTCCTTTAATTCTGCATTACATTGCATGCCCCCCCCCCCCCGGGACGTTAGTTTTAATTTCAAGGACAAATTTTTTTTAAGTTGGATAGGATATAAATCCCCTAATATTTATAAAAAAATTATTATTTTTTATTAATATTTTATGGTGCTTTATAATTATCAAATAATTTTTATGCAAACATTTAAATGAAGTTCCTTATAAATCAAAGTTTAGCCTAAATAGGAATTTTATTGACTTTTGGCTTGTAGATAATTTAGCTAGAAAAACTTTATAAGGTTAATATTAATTTACAAAACTTTAGGATTTTTCTTGTATTTTTATTGCATATATAGTTATGAATAGCTATAGGAATACTTATATATATATATAAGTATATAAGAGTTTAAAATAATAATAATAATAATAATAATAATAATAATAATAATAATATCACAACCCTCCATTACTCACGATATTTGGCAAAATCTCGTGAGCACACAACCTGCTGTTTTCCCGAACCCCCTCCCCCTTTTCCACGCGGTTAGGAGCAAATGAAGAGAATTGAAGATTTAAATCTTCATAAAATCTGGATTTTTTTTAATTAATTTTGTATAATCCTAAGATGAATCTCTACCAGAATCAGTCTAACATCCTAGTTTAAACCCGAAAAGAAATTTGAAAGAAAATTGGATACCATGCGGCTATATAGATAGGAATCAAACGAAAACATTCAAAGAAAAAACTATCAATTCCTCCTGTGAACCCTAAACCCGAAGACCACAGCCTCCCTAACATCCCCATGAACACAACCCATCACCTTCAAACCGTCGGTGATCAACTGACCACCGTGGAAGCCGTCGAAACTAAGTAGGAACAGAGGACACTCCGTTTAGTCGACAACGAGGTACTCACTTTCCCGCTTTGATTTCTTCGTCAATTCTCAATCGTTTTTGTTCCCGTAAAATAATGTAGAAACCTCATATGACCCTCTCGAATTCCCATCAAGGGGATTTGAATGAGACAACACGACCACCCTGTGAACTCGACCCAAAGTCAAGACAAATCTGTTCAAAAACAGAACCTAAGAACAGCCCAATACCCTGTTTTAGAAGAGAAATTCTGAACCATATATTAGAGATTTTCAAAAACAAATTTGAAACAGTTTTAGTCAACATATATAAGAGTAAAACCAAATTTGTAGGTCAGGATTTCATGAAGAATATGCAAAGTTATTCACTGTTGAAAATCAAGAAAAATATGTCTTACAAAACTAAAATTTTAGAAAACTTTTTCCGATGCGGCGTGCGCCCCGACAAACCGGACGACGTAGTCACAACCTATAAGCATCGAAAGACGCGTATGGATGTTGTCGACGTCTGAAAACTGACAGAACTCGATTTCGTTGTGCGTGCGTGACGAAATCAGTACGTATCCGTCAAGATACCCTCGTATCGACCTTTTTCATATTAAACCATAACTTTGTGTACAGTCATCGATTCGAGACGAAACTTGTGCTAGCAGGACCGTATCGATTTTATGTTCCTGTATGCCAAGTTTGATCTGCTTATGAGAAGGTCGACCGGAACGTCTATTTGTTAGGCCCGCGACCCGATCCAATGGGCGATTTTGTGTACGGCTTGTTAAAATCCAATTTTGGATATACTGTTGGGTTTTTTTCCTCAAACCAGACCCCTAGACATGTAGTTTGATGATTTAGATACTGTAGGTACTAGCGCATATTTTGGTGCAAAATGGGTCCAATGGCGGACATCGTTTTGACTTGAAATTATGATTTTGCTCCTGTATCCAAGAACGTTCTTGATGTTTGTTTCAGCATCCAGAGCCATTTGCGGATTGTGATTTTTTTGCTGACGATTATGACTGTTGGACTTGCCATTCCTGTACCATCAGGCAGGATATCTTGCCACCATACTCTGTGATTTACTTTTATTTTATTTCAATTATTTATGTTCAGTTTTATTTATATACTGCATGGATTATATCACTGTGCGTCCAAGTCACACTTGGGTGCGAGCGATTGTATCGGTTGTTTTAAAATGTTTTTTTTCTTGCATTGGCTTTAGTCCTAGTGACCACCCTTTGATGATGAGGTATTGGTATATCTCATACGGCCTTAACACATGATTATCACATGTTGTGAGTCATATGTAGGATACGTACTCGCATAGTCGGCTGGCCACTGATACGTATGAGGCGTACGACGGTTAGGAGTAACTGCCAATAGAATTGTATGCTAATGGACTTTGCAGTTACTAGACATTCATATGAGTCATGGATTTGACCCTACTAGGCATTGGGTGGGGAGAATAGCTCCTTAGCGTATGAGCTACGTATGCACTTTCCTTTATTTATCGGAAGCTTCACTGGAGATACGGTCTTGCTTACCCCTCATTCATGTATATGTTGGCCTCTGATGTTCGTGGAATATCATGCTTTGAGGTCCCTGGTATCCCATGAGGAACTATACTAATCTTACTTTAGCCAGAGTGCCTATGCGTTGAAGGTTTGTTCTTAACTGTATTATCACTGTAGAATGGTTAGGCACCATATTACATGCATCACTTTTTTTACTTATTATATATATTACAGTGTATACGGCATGTTGTTTTCTTGTATCTTGTTACGTCCCTCTGAGGACCTGATGATCTCTTTAGGTATAGATGATTTATTGCAGGAGTCCGGTTCGACATTAGATCCTTCCTACATCGATGACGAGGCACGTCCCGCTGATATCTAGCTTTATTTTATTCCTTAAGACTCTTAGTGGACATCTTATTATTCCCTTTATGTTTATTTGAGGAGGTTAGACTCTAGTTTATTTGAGACTATTTTTCATGGTTGTTTGGTGTGGGTATGTCCACCCGGCTATCTCTTTGACTCGTTTATTTATTCTATCTGGACTATTATATCTTGTGTTGAGTTGTGGATGAGATATAGTTTATTGTGTTCGGGCCTATGATTTATATTATTTACAGCTTATGTACATATACGAGAATTTCATATATTGGAGTATTCTTTATATATGTGCAGCTGGCATGTCTACATACTTGGTCCTAAGTATTTTGGGACTGGGACGTTACAGAAGGCAATTATCAGAAGGATTAAAGATAGCAAAATATTAGATCGAAATTTTTCTAGTTGTGATTGAGTACACCTCATAACCTATATCCTATATCCTAACGCAAGTTGTAGTAATACTCTAAGTCAGAGTACTACCACAGGACTGAGATAAAAGTCAGAACGTGACCTGCATGGGCCACCACTAAAAATGTGTCACGACCCGCACCCGGTAAAAGGGCACAAGACCGTGGATACGTCCAGCCTACTCCACAGTATCAATAGTAGAACGTTGTCCTAGGTTGCACAACTATCTATAACACAATATATATGTACCTGTTGATGATAACTCTCCATACGGAGGACAATCTCATAACAACATAATCTCAATCACAATAACTAAAAAAGAATTAATAGCACGATAAGGAAACAATAAATGTCAAAAGTGCAATACAATCCACAGATATAAGTCTAAGAGTCAACAAACGTCTCAAAGAGTAGATAGTATAATAAGGCATCTCAGAAATGATAACTGGAGACAAATCGAGGCAAATATCCTAGCTATCTAACTAGGCACTACTGGTATCTCCTCTAAGGGAGCAGGATCATCCTAGTGATCCAGGTCACAAATGTCATCGACGCCCGCTCCATAATAGGTCGTGCAAAAGTCCTCCAGATCATCTAAAAAATATATCCAGTTAGGATTGGAGCGATGTGCATAACTCTGAAAGCAGTTTCATTGCATGGTAGGAAATATATGACTTGCAATATAAGAATATACATGATATACGAGAATGTAAATACAAAGGAATAACATCACGAATATATATAGAGAAAATAAGCACATGAATAAAATAGAGAATATGTTAAACTGGAATAAACACTAAGTGATTTAGAGCACAAGTCAGTTATGTGATTGGTTTAGGTTGCACATGATTATTCTACTGTAACTCGATTATATGTGAAAGGTATAATCGATATACACATAATTACACTAAGGAGTCTAATCACATAAATACTTGTATTCCCCGCACCAATCAATACTCATAGATCTGATCACGACATGTTACGTACATGATTGTTATTTGCACATGAAGCACATGAGTGAATAATACGAATACAAGGAGCACACGATGCACATGATAAAGTAGATGTACATGAAATATCTGATATATCCGACAAGGGGATAACATCTCCTGACAAGATCCATTTAGCATCAATCCGTGTAACAGCGTGTCAGCATCAAGTAAATTAGTCTAGAGCGGGTAATATAGATAATATCATAAAGCAAACGATCAGAGGTAGGTATTCGCCTGATATCCTGACCAACAACTGAGTATCGATGTTCGAACTGGCGTCACAAAGACCTAATATGAAATTTACAGAGTTACTTGATGTTCTACAGCAAATAATATGTTTAAATGCTTTAATTATATGCTTTTAGACCTTTTTTAGGTCATAGAAGTCAAACTAGGTCAATTCTAGGTCAAACTAGTCCAACTGGGTTAAACTGGCCATTTCTAAGTTATATGAGTCTATTTCTAGGGTATTGGAACCATACCCTATGTTTCTAGGCTATACTATTTATCCTAGGATACTATGGTGGCCTATTACCTATATTACTTAGGTAATTCTATTACCTATCTAAATTTACCTAATATTCCTTTATATAGGAATATCCCAATACTCTAACCTTAAACTCAATAACCTATACATAGGATACCCTCGTATCCTAACTATTATCTATACCCCTTTTCTACCTATATACAATACCCACATACCCATTCAGGTATTATCCATTACCTAGGTGCCATATCCCCTACACAAATTTCCTCTGCAACCTATTTGCTATTGTTGCTGCCCTGCTTCTAAATAGCCAATGTTGTTGCTGCATTGCTGCCTAAGGCAGCAAGCTACTTGATGTTGCCACTGTTGCATCTACTGTTGCTGCCTAAAGCAGCAACCTACTTGCTGCTGCTACAATGCTATTACCTATCTTCCCTTTTACAATTAACTGTCTCTCACACATAGCTACTGCTATGCTTAACTGCCCAAGCCCACTGCTCCTAGGATACTACTCTACTGTTACTGCTTATTTGTTGCTACTGCATTAGGGAAAAAGTAGCTATTGCTGCTACTGATAGCTACTATAAGCAGCTAGCTGCTGTTGCTAATGTCCCTCCCCCCCCCTTCGTTGCTGCCATAACCCTTCCTAACTCGAGCCCTCTATAGATGCATACTGCTATGCAAGGTAGCAATGCTACTGCAAGCAATATGGAAGCAACCATGTTGCTGCTACAGAATACCCATATCCCGAGCCCTTTATCATATAGCTGCTATGCTATACATATTACCCCTTTTCCTTATGACACTTAGCTACTAAAGTATCAAGCCCCCCCCCCCCTTATACTCACACACAAGTATATAATAACACACACAAACATATATTATTCAATATTAGTCCTCCTCTACTCACACACACAAAATGCATATAACAAACCACTAATCTCCCAATAGTTAGCAACACAAAGACTAACAAGATTACATACACTCACCCAATATTAATAACAGCTCAAAATAGTCCACATCTTTCCAAGCTATACAAAACACACAATACCAACATATAATCACTAAATAATTATATAAATGATAAGCTATATGAATATACACTAGTATCAAGTGTCAAATCTGGATTTAAAAGCACTGGGTGTTCTTTTGGTTATTTTGTCAAACATTTGGCATGCGTATCGGGATACGTTATGTTACGCCCATGATATGCACTCCAAATGGATCCAAATTTGACTCTAAGCATACCCACATGTTCTAAATCACAATTAGGACCTAACAAACCTATTTACAAACACTAGAAATGTCATTGTCGGATTTTCCCCTCAAAATATCAAAGAAAAAGTTTCCAAATGAGGGAAGAAGAATTAAAACTCCTCTCTATGGGTAGCCCTACTGCATGTGGGTTCCTATTTTATGCCTCTACACTGTCTAATATAAATTAAAGGGTTTAGAATGCATTTTACCTATTGGAAAATGGATTTCTAATGAAATGGCCCTAAGATCTAAAAGCTCCAAGTGCTCCTACCTCCAATGTCTTCCTTCTAGAGTCTTCTACCCTCCAAGAAGAAGATAATGGGATCAATTTAGGCTAATTTGGATAAGTTTTGGTGGTATGAACAATTTGAAGAAAGTTTCTAAATTAGGGTTAGGATTTGAAATGAAAGTGGGAAGAAGAAGAAGTTGTTCTTCTTATAGCCAAAGGTGGCCGACCAAAATAGTTAGGGTTAGGGGTTTTTACTAGGGCAAGTCCCTCTCTTAAGTCATGACAAGTTTAAGGAAAATGCCATACTTTCTAATTAGGTGTTTAGCCTTTTCTATTTAGTCTTGCTAGCTAACTAGGGCTAATTAGAGTAACAAAAATTGGGTTTAATATTTGTCTAGTCTCATTAATTAGGTCCACTAGGGTCATGACTAGTCATCTAGTCCACTTAATTAAAATAGCACTATAGTTATATATAATATGTCACTTGTGCAAATAATTATAAATATATACATAAAGCACCAAAAGACTAAATTACCCCTATTTCTAGAATGTGGTAGTGACATGGTTACACCATGTTCCCAACAAGTGCTATCAGGGCCCAGGTTATGAGTGTCACGCCCCGATTCTGCAGAACCGATCGTCCTCGCTAAGGCGTGATGTCACGTGAGCCTAGGTTGCGCTTATGCAAGACGAGATCCATAATGACCGATTACAGCAACTTGTAACGGGATCGCCGCACAGAAGTCCTGAGCAGAAAATCAATTGTATGCAAAGCAAAGCAAATGAAATTTTGGCTGAGCAGCATCGCATTCCTCGAACATATTATTTTAGCTAAAGGCATTGCAGTCGACCCAAAGAAAGTTGAATCCGTTGTCGATTGGAAACGGCCAGCATCCGTCGACGAGATTCAAAGTTTTCTTGGCTTAGCGATACTATCGACGCTTTGTGAAGGACTTCGCGAAGATTGCATCGCCTCTGACTCGCCTCACCCAGAAAGGAGTCGCATTTGAATGGTCAGACGACTGTGAAGCTTCCTTCTAGGAATTAAAGCAACGGCTCGTCTTGGTCCCGATACTCGCACTTCCAGAAGGGACTGAGGGTTTCCACATATTCAGTGATGCATTTGGTCAGGGCTTGGCGTGTGTGCTGATGCAGCGGAATAAGGTGATATCTTTTGCTTCCCGACAACTAAAGTCGCACGAGAAAAACTACCCTACTCATAACCTGGAGTTAGCGGCGATTGTGTTCGTGTTAAAATTGTGACGTCACTATCTTTATGGCATGGCGTGCACGATCTATACCGAGCACAAGAGCCTCAAGTATCACGCAGAAGGAACTGAACTTGCGGTAAAGGCGTTGGCTTGAACTGATCAAAGATTACGACTTAACCATTGACTATACATCGGAAAAGGAAAATATTGTGGCGGACGCTCTGAGTCGAAAGTATATTGCCTCACTATCCATCGACCGCAGATTGCTACACGATCTAGAAGAGATGGGCATCGAACTCTGAGTCAGATTTAGGAATGTACAGTTGGCAAAGTTGCAGTTAGAGCCGAGCTTGCAAGAAAAGATCAAGACCGCTCAGAAGGACAATCCCTACCTAAAAAAATTCGAGAGCTAATCTCGACGGATAGGACGACCGACTTTACGGAAGATAAAACCGGCATGCTTTGATTGAAGGGTAGGCTATGCGTTTCGTATAACTCAGAACTTAGAAAGGAGATATTGTCGGAGGTGCACTGTGCGAAGTACACCTTGTATCTCGGTAGCACAAAGATGTTCAAAGACCTCCGCACAAACTTCTGGTGGCACAGAATGAAAAGAGATGTGGCACTCTTCGTGTCGCAATACATGGCATGTCAGTATGTGAAAGCTGAGCATCAGAGATCGGATGGAAAGATGCAGAATTTGGTGATTCTGGAATGGAAGTGGCAGCACGTATGCATGGATTTTATTGTTGGTCTGCCAAAGACGTCACGGAGAAATGATGCCATCTGGGTCATCATCGATCGATTAACCAAGTCAGCACACTTCATTATCATTAAAGTTACTTGGAGCATTGATCGCCTGGCACAGATTTATCTTGATGAGATAATACGGCTGCACGGAGTTCCAGTATCCATCATCTCTGATCGGGATTCACGATTTATGTCGCGATTATGAAGTAGCCTTCATTCAGCTCTGGGTACCAAGTTAAACTTTAGCTCATCCTATCATCCCCAGACCGACGGTCAAACGGAGCGCGTCAATCCAATTCTCGAAGACATGCTACGACTCTGTACAGTTGACTTCAAATCAAGCTGGGATGTTCATCTACCTTTGGCAGAATTTGCATACAACAATAGCTATCAATCCAGTATCCAAATGATGCCATATGAAGCCTTGTACGGGCGAAAGTGCCGATCACCTATTTGCTGGGATGAAGTCGGAGAGCGACAGATTCTCGGCCCGAAACTGGTGGAACAGACTATACAAAAAGTTTGGCTCATTCGGGAAAGATTAAAGATCGCACAGAGACATCAGAAAAGTTATGCGGATGTTCATCGTCGACCCCTCAAGTTTCAAGAAGGCGATCACAAGTTGTCCATAACCACGCACCTACGACGACATTAAGACTCAGCGTAAATGTAAGGCCTACTGATGATACTGCTCAAACCTTTGTTCCTCATCTCTTTTTCCATACTCACTACCAATCCGAAGTCAGGGACTGCCTCGGCAACTAGCGGTCGCATGAATTTTCTACCTTTGAAACCTAGGAAATGGCTATTACATAGCCTTCTCACAAGACTTAAATAAGACATGTTCCATCTATGCCATAGACCGTGGCATACTCTATATGGCAAAGTGTGAATCGTAAGACATATTACTTGAATCAGCCATGTACCGTACCTTAACCCACCTATGTTTCGTGCAACACTGCCGCCCAAGTTATATTCTATGTGATAAGCCTTGAGACCATAGGATCGTGCACGTGTTCAACTTAAACAACCAAGTTCTTTGGGAGCCCTGACTTATGCCATAAATCGTACGATACAACTTAACCCATGGGACGAGCAAAGGCTATGCCAAGCCTTGCACTGTAGAAACGTGTGTTTTGGGACAATTATGCTATACCAAGCATTGGACGGTAGGATAGTGCATGCTTTACTAAGCATTTATATCGTGTGACGCCTATGACTATGCTAAGTTCATAGTCATGTGGTAACATAGACCAACTTTTTCTTCTCCCAAGCCACAGGATGAGGACAGAGTGTCAATTTGAAAGCCATCATGGGACGATATCTAGGTAGCAACTCGAACCATTCCATGTTCTATACTCATTTGACTCAAATTATTCCCTTTAGCTATGTGGGTTCATCTCTTTTATTAGCATACCAACTCAGTACAATTGAAAACATCCAATTATTAGTGTGAAGGCCAAGCTGAGGCAATTTCACCAAAGCCACCCATCTGACCGAGGAGTTGCCTCTATTGAACGGGACTTCGAGTAAGCCGTTGCATGGCTAGGCCAAATGTCATTGTGTTTCGATTCCTCCGGTTGAACTGAGCAAGACGGGGCATTACAATGGGGCGGGTTTGGTCAGCTATAATTGGTTCAAGACAGATGGTACTGAACATTTATGTGTATATACGGATATACGGGCTCTCTTCTCAAGGTGGAGTTAGGAGCATATGTAACTACACAGATTGGCTTCAAAGATGGGTTTGACGAGCCCAAGGTGAAGCAAGAATTGTGGTTGGCACACGATGGTGGTGAGGATGAACGTATCAATTTGATTATGTAGTCGAACGGATAGAGATGACAATATGTTGGATCTTCTGGGTGCTCGGCTGACAGGAACGAATAAAGGTAGCAAGAGTGCTAAGGTTGTTTGGCTGGCGGGAACGAACAAAAGGTAGTAGGGGTGCTAAGGTTGTTCGGCTAGAGGGAACGTGTCTGACGGAAACTAATAAAGGTAGAAAGAGTGCTAAGGTTGTTCGGCTAGCGGGAACGAACAAAAGGTAGTAGGGGTGCTAAGGTTGTTCGGCTAGCAGGAATGGACAAATGTAGCAAAGTGTGCTAAGGTTATTCGGCTAGCAGAAATGAGCTAAGGTAGAGATTATTAGATTGTATCTCATTTTCGATGGAGCCCTCAAAAATGGAGAGACAATGGAGATGGTAATTTAGTCGGATCGTATCTCATTTTCGATGGAGCCCTCAAAAAAAGGGTGAAAATGGAGATGGTAATTTAGTCCCACATCGGGTAGGAGATGGGATCATGAGGGGTTTGGAATTGGTTCAGGTCTTACAGAAGAATTCTCTTTTAAGGCATATGAGCCCAATTCAATATTGTTCCTCGTCGGCCAACTCTGATTCGTGTCATACCGCGTTCCCAACACATCGACCCCTAGGCCCTAGAAGATTCTTATGCATCATGCACTTGGAAAAATGAGTATTCTGTGTTGGCTCCATCTAAGAAGGGATAACTTCAAGGAAAATCATCAACCATCAAATGAACAAGTAAATTTTTGGGCTAAATTATTTAAATCTTTTAAACAAAAATAGTTCATATACAATTAAAATATTTGCCTCGTGGGGCATCCCGAAAGGCAATGCTGGATGATCTACTAGCTTACATGCCTAAAATAATCTAAGGTTCTGAAAGAACCGAAAACATCTCCCAATTTTGTATCAACATGCCAAAACATTTGAATTAGATGCCTACAATGAGACATTTCATATGTCATGGTAAACAATTTAAATACATGTCTGACACATTATATGACATATATTGCTTGACTATCATAGCCAGAGAGCTTTGGGAAGCTCTCAACAAAAGTAATATAATAAAAAAGTTGTTTCTGAAATATATGTTGTAGATAGATTCCTAAAATTCAAAATGGTAGATGAGGTCTGTTCTTCAGTCTAATGAGTTGCAAACCATTGTTCACACTTGCGCACCGCAGACTAGGCCATGGGTAAAAATGGCAATTCCCTACCTCTTTTTTAGTTTTTATATATTTGTTTTGAATTACGCTTGGTGGTCTTTTGTTGCTACGAATCTCGCATAAATTCCATTATGGGATTAATGGTGCGGTTATCCCAAAAATATTCGAGCTGGTCGGGGTTACAAAAATAGGTTTCTATTTTTTATCTTCTCGTTCAAAAAGTCTCAAAGAGAAGACAACTCGAACAACCCTCCAAAACCAAACACTCTCCCAAACTCTACTTTTGTCCATTTGCTTCATCTAGCAAGGGCTTATTGATCGATTGTTAGATTCATCCCTAGATATTGTCATGACCCGCACCCTAGGTAGGGGCACAAGTGCTTAACAACGCCCAGCCTATACCGTAAAAACAGCGTAGAATGCTGTAGGTCTACTAGCCAACAAACAGTATATAATAACCTGTCATCTCTGTACGGAGATATATAATATGAAATACTGATAAACTCAATCACAATCTAGAAGGAAGAAATCATGGCACGAAGACTAGATAGATATAATCACAAGTCCAAAATCCAGCTCAACAACGAGAGAGAGACACAAAGTAATATAGTTATACAATCCCAAATATAATAACATAAGCATAAGTAGCAAGCTAGAGACAAGGTCCAGTCCAAATAACTCTAACTAAGCAATAGGTAAAGTCTCGTCAGGTGGAGCTAAGCCCTGCTGGACCAAGGTCTCCAAGTCTAAGCCCACTACGTCATCCGGCTGTAGTAGGTACTGTAATCCCCCTCATCAGCATCTGTAATATTTTGTCAACATATCCAGTCAGGATGGAACGAGTACAATCAACTAACAACAGTTCACGAGATATGACAAAAGCTATAAGACTGTAAATATAGAGTATATACAAAAAATCATGCAATGTACATATGAGTATCATGGCAAGGTAAGCTGTAAATCTAGAGCTAGAATAAGGCAAGTAAAACTGATCATGGCATGTACAAGAATTAAGAATCATCTATCTAAGTGTGTGAATACTAGCTACAATATGTGGCCGGCTTGGGAACTTGCACAATAGTAACAGGCCTGGCTAACCATACGTGGGGTGTATGATCAACACTCACAATCAATAGGTGCACAATGGGTACACAATAGGCTTTGACCACATATCTATACTAATACTCCCCGCCCTCGACTAGCAGAGTGGATCCAAGCAAGACACATTATGACACGGGATTCTACGAGAAGGGAGCAAGTCTCCTCGAGAATCGATGTCCATATACTGCACAAGAACTACAAGGGGCTTGCACAATACATACCAAGATAACGAGGAATAACATCTCATGTCGGGATCCATGAATACCAATCCGTATGACCAATGTGTCAAGAACAAGCATATATACACTAATTACATGAATTATAACAGTTATCGTAAATTAGAAAAGTTATCAGAGAATGTACTCGCCTGTAATGTGATGGATAAGTCGACTGAGTCCAAGAACAGTGCCTCGAGGACCTATAGATGGAATACTATATCAATATAATGGTTAGGAAGTAAAATTAAGTCATACTGAGTCAAACTAGGTCAAGACACGTCAAACTAAGTCAATCTAGGTCAAACAAGGTCAAACTAGATTGTACAGGGTCAATCTAAGTCATATTAGGCCTAACAAAGTCAAACTGGGTCAATGCAAGTCAAACAAAATTAAACTGGGTCAATTTAAGTCAACGGTTGACTTATAGTTGACTTTTGGTCAACTGGTCAACTCTGGTCAACCCTAGGTCAACTCTAGGTCAACTTTTGGTCAAACTTGACTAACATTGACTAACAGTTGACTTTGGGTCAACTGGTCAAGTTTGGTCAAGTTCTAGTAAATTTTTAGGCTTCGGTTGACTTTCGGTCAAAATAGTCAACCGTGGTCAACCAAGGTCAAGGCTAGCCCAAGTCCACTATTCCTAACCATTACCAACCATAATATCCTAATTTTAGCTATATCTTAAAGTATTAAACTCATATGTTGAGAATTGGGTATTATTCCTACTTATCCATTTACCCTTCTACTCTAGTACTAAGGCCAAGTAGCTTTACCTTAGGAGTTTCACTCCCGGCTTCCTAGGGTAGTAAGATACTAGCCTACACTATCATTACCTACCAAGCTTCCTAGGTAAAGTGGACATCCAGTCCATATTACGGTATATGTTGTCGATTTACCCATTATCTTGAGTATCGATGATACTCAATGATATCGTGTGATACCCCCTCCTAATCCCACACGAAACTTCGATTTTAACTTAGGAGCCTACCCACAAAATCTAATTTACATTATCTAAGTCTCATTCAAATTTGGACGCGTTTCGACACTCGGAACTCAAAATCACCCTCTAACTATATTCTAATTCACCCACAAACTCTCTCAAAATCTCACTCTACTTAACCACTCACATAGGACTAGTTGGGGGTTTATTTAGGGGGATATATATGTATATATATAGGGGTATATATGTAGGTTTATAGGGGTATATATATGTGTATATATAGGGGGTTTTGTGGGAGGTAAAAAGGAGGTTAATGGGGGGCTATAGCAGCTGTTACTGTTGCCTTTGCTGCTGCTATGCTGCTGCTATGGCTGCTATCTTTTGGGAGGGGGGGGAGAGCAGCCCCTAATCCCCCCATGGCTGCTGTGGCTTCCCCTCTCTTCATCTCTAATTCCCTCTCTTTCTCACCCTCTAATCACTTCCTCTCACTCTCTAATCTCTCTTAAAATCTCTCATTCACACACACACACACACACACACACACACACACACACACACACACACACATATATATATATATACACACACACATACACATCTACATATATATTCACACACACTCACACATGAATATCTATAGGTATATAGACACACACTCACACACACACACATGGACACATATATATATATATAGATTTTTTTTTCATATATATATATGGACACACACACATGTATTCATATATATATGGACACACACACACACACACATGGACACATATATATACATGGACACACATACACACACACACACACACACACACACACGCATATATATATATATATATATATATATATATATATATATATATATATATATATATATATATATATATATATAGACACACAAACACAAGGACACATGGACACAAACACTAATCCTAGTTTTCCTAGGAGTCTCCCAAGAGCCTCTACAACACACATGTATATATATATATATATATATATATATATATATATATATATATATATAAAAAAAAAAAAAAAAAAAATATATATATATATATATATATATATATATATATATATATATATATATATATATATATATATATATATATAAAATATATATATATATATAGACACACAAACACAAGGACACATGGACACAAACACTAATCCTAGTTCTCCTAGGAGTCTTCCAAGAGCCTCTACAACATCCTAAAATGGGTTCATGCAAGGGGGTGGTCCTATGGGTTTCCAAAATACTAAAATACAAGGGAAAAGAGAAGGTTAGAGAAGGAATTACCTCTTGGAAGTTAGATCCCAAGGTTAAACCCAATAGGACTCGAATCGGACACGAGAATCCCTAGAAATTGGACTTTCCTCCTTCTTCCTTGCTCCCTACTTCAAGCTAGCACCCTCTCCTTGAAGGATTGAGTGAAAAGGAAGAAAAATGGAAGAATTTTGGAGATGAAATCAAAAGTTTAGGTTTAGGTTTGGGGAAGAACTAAAAGGGGGAGAATTTTAAGAGTGGAGATGAAATGAATGAAGTGGGATGGACCTCCATAGGTGGCCGGCCATGTAGGGGGGCTTGGGGCATTTGGCAAATGTCCAAAATGCCCTCCAAGCCTCCTCTAGGTCAAAATTGACTTAAACAATTTTTTGGGGTCGAAAAAACCAAGTTAAAATCTGCAAATTGACTGATTAAGTTACGAAAAAATTGTCTAAAGGTACCAGACTAATTTGTGGGATTTTATGGGCCAAGTCTAACTTAAGTTTGGGTCCCGATCAGAGTCTAAGCTACCCCGGGTCTCCGATACAAGTCGAAATGAGCTGAAATTCGAACCCGGCTCTAAAAATCCCCAAATAACAATAAAATTAAATAAAAATTTCTAAAATTCCCAAAAATACAAAAATGACCATTTTACCCCTATTTGTGAAAAGTGGGAGTGACAAGTCTATCCACCTTAAAAAAAATTTGTCCCCAAAATTGAAGGCGAAACTAACACAACAACATGAATAGAACAAGGAAGAAAAGAAAGAATTTTATCTCAAGGCTCGAAGAGATAGGGAAATCGCTCCCACATGTCGTCCTCTCTCTCTCTCTCTCCCAGGTAGACTCACCTAAAGAGTGGTGCCTCCATGCAACGCGAACCAAGGGAATGACCTGGTTCCGGAGCACCTTTTCTCTTCGGTCCAAGATCTCAACCGGCTTCTCTGGATAGCTGAGAGTCGGTCCCACTTCGATCTCGGAGTGGTCTAAGACGTGACTGGGATCTGCCACGTACCGTCTCAGTTGCGACACATGGAATACGTTGTTCACTCCCTCTAGTGCGGGCGGTAACTCTAGTCGGTAAGCCACTGCACCGACCCTGTCCAGGATACGGAAAGGTCCGATGTATCATGGACTAAGCTTCCCGCCACCACCAAAACGAATCGTACCACGCGTCGAAAAAATTCGCAGAAACACAAGATCACCAACCTAGAACAAAAACACAAGACTTAAAGTTTGATCTAAACAATCACAATCAGACTCAATACTAGAAAAAAAAATCTAAACTATACCTCAAACTCCAACGGCCTCCGGTGGCTATCGGCCCAATGCCGTTGTCTGTCCTGTGCCACCCGAAGTCTATCTCTGATATCCCTGACCTTCTCTGCAGCATCCACTACCATCTCAGGGCCAAGCAAAACCCTCTCGCCGACATCATCCCAAGACAAGGGAGTACGACACCTCCGTCCGTATAGAGCCTCGAAAGGTGACATCTCTATACTGGCTTGGTAGCTGTTGTTGTAAGCAAACTCTACCAAGTGAAGGTGGTCCTCCTAAGATCCTCCAAAGTCCAAGACACAGGTACGAAGCATATCCTCGAGGGTCTGAATCGTCCTCTCCAACTGCCCGTCTGTCTGGGGGTGGTATGCGGTACTGAATTTGAGTGATGTGCCCAAGCTAAGCTATAAACTCCTCCAAAAGTGGGAAGTGAATCGGCTGTCCCGATCCGAGACTATTCTCACTGGAACCCCGTGTAATTGGACTATCTGCCGCACGTACATCTCGGCCAGCCTCTCCGTAGACAAACCCACCTTGAAAGGTAAAAAGTGGGCCGATTTGGTCAATCGATCAACAATGACCCAAATTGTATCCTTCTCTCCTGGAGAGCGCAGAAGTCCAGACACAAAGTCCATAGTGATATGCTCCCACTTCCACTCAGGAATGGGTAGTTGCTGGAGCAATCCACCGAGTCTCTACCTTCCGACTTTCACCTGCTGGCACACCAAGCATCTAGAAACGAACTGAGCCACCTCGCATTTCATGCCATACCACCAAACATGCTGTCTCAAGTCTCTATACATCTTGTTGGCTCCAGGATGCATAGAGTACCGAGAACGATACGTCTCCTGAAGAACCTCCTTCCGAAGTCCTCCGCTCGACACGCACAATCTGGTACCATGCCTCAACGATCCATCTCCCGCTATAGAGAACTCATCCAACAGTCCTGCCCGGACCTGCTCTCTAATGACCCTCAGAGCCTCATCCTCAAACTGAGCTGCTCTGACTCCGTCCATCAGCTCTGACTATACCTGAAGACCCCACATCTGCTTCTCAAATCTAGGAACTATCACCTCTATGCCCAAGCTCTCCAGATCTGCCAGAAGGTGACGATCCATCGTCAAATACATAGCCACGGGATACCTGTTCAAAGCATCTGCAACCACGTTGGCCTTCCCCGGATAGTACTGTAAGGATATATCAAAATCCTTCATCAGCTATAACCATCGCCTCTGCCTCATATTCAGCTCCTTCTGGTAAACACGTACTTCAAGCTCTTGTGGTCCGTGAAGATCTCCACACGCTCTCCGTACAAATAGTATTTCCACAGCTTCAAGGAAAATATGACCGCTGCCAACTCCAAATCATGAGTTGGATAGTTCTTCTCATGTGGTCGTAACTGCCTAGATGCATAAGCAATTACCTTCCCATGCTGCTGAAGAATGCAACCTAGACCCTTCTCCGAAGCATCACTATAGATCGTGAATCCTCCGGACCCAGATGGCAACGTCAAAATAGGAGCCGATGTCAACCTCTTCTTCAGCTCCTCGAAAGCAGCCTGACACTCATCAGTCTAGACGAACTCCACGTCCTTCCTGGTGAGTCTAGTCATCGGCTCTACTATTCGAGAGAAGTCTTGCACGAACTTCCTATAGTAGCCTGCCAAACCCAGAAAGCTCCGAATCTTGACAACTGAACTGGGTGTCGAC
Organism: Iris pallida; assembly: GCA_029216955.1. NCBI lineage: Eukaryota > Viridiplantae > Streptophyta > Magnoliopsida > Asparagales > Iridaceae > Iris > Iris pallida. Next base: position 21,418,934 of record JANAVB010005598.1, read on the forward strand.
CAAGACTCCATCGTCGCAATCTTCTTCTGATCCACTAAAATCCCATCACCGGATACAACATGGCCCAGGAACTCCACTCGATCCAAGAAGAACTCGCACTTCGACAACTTCCCATATAGCTGCTCCCTCCTCAGTCTCCAGCATAACCCGCAGATGCTCCTCGTGCTCCTCAGGCGTCTTCGAATAGATGAGAATGTCATCAATAAAGACCACCACGAACTTGTCAAGGTATGGATGAAATACCTTATTCATCAAGTTCATGAATACCGTCGGGGCATTAGTCAACCCAAACGGCATGACGGTAAACTCATACTGGCCATAGCGGGTACGAAAAGCAGTCTTCGGTATGTCATCCCCCTTCACTCTCAGCTGATGGTACCCCCGATCGCAAGTCTATCTTCGAGAATACCCTCGCGCCGCTCAACTGATCAAACAAGTCATCAATCCTGTACAAAGGATACCTGTTCTTGATAGTGAGGTTGTTGAGTGCTCGTTAGTCGATACATATCCGTATCGTACCATCCTTCTTCGGGACAAACAAGACTGGCGTGCCCCAAGGCGAAGAACTGGATCTGATAAAGCCCTTGTCCTGCAGCTCGTCGACTTGCTTCTTCAGCTCCGCCAACTCACTGTTGTTGATCCGATAGACATGCTGAGAAATAGGCTCAGCGTCCGACATCAAGTCTATCGTGAACTCAATATCTCTGTCCGGCGGCATTCCCGACAATTCTTCGGGAAAGACATCCAAGAAATCTGTAATAAATGGATGCGGCAACTCCTGCCCCGCCAACAAGGCTCTACAGAATCCATCTTCCGGCTCCGCTGCTCCTCTGACAAACTGAAACTCTGGCTCTCCTGGCGGACTAAATAACACTCTACCTGCTCTACAATCTATGCTAGCATGGTGCCTGCTCAACCAGTTCATCCCGAGTACCATATCGTAGCTCGGAAGTGGCATTACGAGCAAGCACGCGCTCAAATCCCGGCCTCCCAGAGTGACTCTCTGTCCCTTGCAAATATTATTAACCAGGATAATACCTCTTCCGGTCATAATCTTGCAAGTTCTACCCAGATATTCAGCAATAATGTTGTGCCTAAGTACAAAAGAAACTGACACAAAACTATGCGTAGCACCTGAATCAAACAATGCTAAGACAGAAAAAGAATCAAGAAGAACCGAACCTGCAACAACATCTACGACTGGCTCGATCTCCTCGGCTGCAAAAGCAAAAGCCCTGCCCTGAACACCCCGCTGCTGGTGGTGATGTGCAAACCGCTGCTGCTGGGTCAGAAGTGGACCCCTCGGCTGCACTGCAGGTACTCTCACTGGCGTCCTTTGAGCTGTACCAGTAACATGAGGGTTCACTGGACACTCCCTCAACTGATGGCCTGCGCCGCCGTAAAAGAGACACACTCCTAGCCTCTTCCGGCAAACCTTCCAGACGTGACCAGGCTTCTTGCAGAAGTGGTAAGGAGCCCCATGCTGTGCCTGCCTCGGCTGAGTGTGCTACACCTGCTGAACCGGTGCTCTGGCCTGAACCTGCGGCTGGTGATGCTGGAAAAAACGATGCTGAAGCTGAGGGCGCTTAGCAGCCCCCGTGCTGCTAGTAGCCTCCAAAAAAAGATCACGCTCCCTCTTGGGCTTCAAGCCCTACTCTCGCTCTATCTTACGGGCCTTCGCGTAGATCTGGGTATAAGTCTCATAGAAGGAGGGAATGAGGATCTTGATATCCCAAGTCAGCCCCTCCCTGAAACGGCTCGTCCTGATCTCCGGGTCTCGAACCATGTACTCCGTATATCGGCTCTGACGGCCGAACTCTGCGGCGTACTCCTCCACAGATAAACTACCCTGCTGCAGATCCTGGAACTGCCGCACCAGGTCGATCTTGTCTGTAGGAAAAAAGAACTTCTCCTTGAAGAGAAGCTTGAACTCTGCCCAAGTATGGCCCTCTCTAGCTAGGGCTGGCTCATTCCTGAACCAGGTGCGTGCAATGTCTAGCAACTGCAAACCTACCGCCTTGACCTTCAGGTCGTCTGCAAGGCGGGAGTCCCTCATCTGCCGTTCGATATCCTCGAACCAATCATCTGCATAGACCACACCTACGGTCCTGCTAAAGTCACGGGGCCCAAGCTTCTTGAAGTCCTGGATATCTCCGTACCTCGGTCGCGTCCCATGATACGGAGCCCTCTGCTCCACGGCTGCAAGGACCAACTGATGGGCATCCTCCATGCCGTGACGCATCGCGTCTGTCTGCCTCTGCTGAGGCTCAGCCTGGGCTCTCCGAGTCTCCAGCATCTGCAAGAGAAAAGTAAGCATCTGCCCAATATCTGTAGACAGAGGAGGTGGAGGTGGAAGTACGTCTGCAACTGGCGGAGGAATCCGCTGTAGAGGAGGAGGAAGAGCGCCCATATCAACCACTGGTACTGCGGCCGGAATAGTCGTAGCAACCCCGGGGTCAGCCCTCGAAACTGGTGGAGGAGCGCCCCCAAGAGCTGCTGTCGATACCCCGACTGTAACAAGAGTGTCTGGATCAGGTCCGCGAGTCATAGCAGACCTCTCCGCGTCCGCGGACTCAGGATGTTGGGACCTGGTGTGTACCATCCTGAAGATAGAATAAAAGAAGGAAATCAATATGGCACATGAAATATTATATCAAGGAGGACAATTAGAATACAAAAATCAATATCAAGAAGGACAATTAAAAGATCAGCAAATGGAAGTTTTCCTATTTTGTGATTGAGTAACTTAGCCTATAGCCTATCCTAGATACGTACCGCGGGCTCGTAACAGCACTCTAAGTCAAGCGCCACTACGACATCGTACTAATTGTGACTTTTGACCTGTATGGGCCACCACTAAAAACGTGTCACGACCCGCACCCTAGGTAGGGACACAAGTGCGTGACAACGCCCAGCCTACACCGTAAAAACGGCGTAGAACGCTGTAGGTCTACTAGCCAACAAACAGAATATAATAACCTGTCATCTCCGCACGGAGGTATATAATATGAAATACTGATAAACTCAATCACAATCTAGAAGGAAGAAATCATGGCACGAAGACTAGATAGATATAATCACAAGTCCAAAATCCAGCTCAACAATGAGAGAGAGACACAAAGTAATATAGTTATACAATCCAAAATATAATAACATAAGCATAAGTAGCAAGCTGGAGACAAGGTCCAGTCCAAATAACTCTAACTAAGCAATAGGTAAAGTCTCGTCAGGCGAAGCTAAGCCCTGCTGGACCAAGGTCTCCAAGTCTAAGTCCACTACGTCATCCGGACCGTAGTAGGTACTGTAATCCCCCTCATCAGTATCTGTAATATTTTGTCAACATATCCAGTCAGGATGGAACGAGTACAATCAACTAACAACAGTTCACAAGATATGACAAAAGCTATAAGACTGTAAATAGAGAGTATATACAAGAAATTATGGAATATACATGTGAGTATCATGGCAAGGTAAGCTGTAAATCTAGAGCTAGAACAAGGCAAGTAAAACTGATTATGGCATATACAAGAATCAAGAATCATCTATCTAAGTGTGTGAGTACTAGCTACAATATGTGGCCGGCTTGGGAACTTGCACAATAGTAACAGGCCTGGCTAACCATACGTGGGGTGTATGATCAACACTCATAATCAATAGGTGCACAATGGGTGCACAATAGGCTTTGACCACATATCTACACTAATACTCCCCGCCCCTGACTGGTAGAGTGGATCCAAGTAAGACACGTTATGACACGGGATTCTACGAGAAGGGAGCAAGTCTCCTCGATTATCGGTGTCCATATACTGTACAAGAACTACAAGGGGGCTTGCACAATACATACCAAGATAACAAGGAATAACATCTCATGTCGGGATCCATGAATACCAATCCGTGTGACCAATATGTCGAGAACAAGCATATCTACACTAATTACATGAATTATAATAATTATCATAAATTGAAAAAGTTATCAGAGAATGTACTCGCCTGTAATGTGATGGATAAGTCGATCGAGTCCAAGAACAGTGCCTCGAGGACCTATAGATGGAATACTGTATCAATATAATGGTTTGGAAGTAAAATTAAGTCATACTGAGTCAAACTAGGTCAAGACACGTCAAACTAAGTCAATCTAGGTCTAATAAGGTCAAACTAGATTGTACAGGATCAATCTAAGTCATATTAGGTCTAACAAAGTCAAACTGGGTCAATGCAAGTCAAACAGAATTAAACTGGGTCAATTTAAGTCAACGGTTGACTTACAGTTGACTTTTGGTCAACTGGTCAACTCTGGTCAACCCTAGGTCAACTCTAGGTCAACTTTAGGTCAAACTTGACTAACGTTGACTAACAGTTGACTTTGGGTCAACTGGTCAAGTTTGGTCAAGTTCTAGTAAATTTTTAGGCTTCGGTTGACTTTCGGTTGACTTTTGGTCAAAATAGTCAACCGTGGTCAACCAAGGTCAAGGCTGGCCCAAGTCCACTATTCCTAACCATTACCAACCATAATATCCTAATTTTAGCTATATCTTAAAGTATTAAACTCATATGTTGAGAATTGGGTATTATCCCTACTTATCCATTTACCCTTCTACTCTAGTACTAAGGCCAAGTAGCTTTACCTTAGGAGTTTTACTCCCGGCTTCCTAGGGTAGTAGGATACTAGCCTACACTATCATTACCTACCAAGCTTCCTAGATAAAGCGGTAATCCAGTCCATCTTACGGTATATGTTGTCGATTTACCCGTTATCTTGAGTATCGATAATACTCAATGATATCGTATGATACCATCCTCCTAATCTCACACGAAACTCCGATTTTAACTTAGGAGCCTACCCACAAAATCTAATTTACATTATCTAAGTCTCATTCAAATTTGGACGCGTTTCGACACTCGGAACTCAAAATCACCCTCTAACTAGATTCTAATTCACCCACAAACTCTCTCAAAATCTCACTCTACTTAACCACTCACATAGGACTAGTTGGGGGTCTATTTAGGGGGATATATATATGTATATATATAGGGGTATATATGTAGGTTATAGGGGTATATATATGTGTATATATAGGAGGTTTTGTGGGAGGTAAAAAGGAGGTTAATGGGGGGCTATAGCAGCTGTTACTGCTGCCTTTGCTGCTGCTATGGCTGCTGTTTTTTTTGGGGGGGGGGGGGGGAGAGCAGACCCTAATCCCCCTCCATGGCTGTTGTGGCTTCCCCTCTCTTCCTCTTTAATTCCCTCTCTTTCTCACCCTCTAATCACTTCCTCTCACTCTCTAATCTCTCTTAAAATCTCTTAAAAACACACACACACACACACACACACACACACACACACATATATATATATATATATATATATATATATATATATATATATAGACACACATACACACATACATATCTACATATATATACACACACACACTCACACATGAATATCTATAGGTATATAGACACACACACTCACACACACACATGGACACATATATATACATGGACACACACACACATATATATATATATATGGACACACACACATGTATTCATATATATGGACACACACACACACACATGGACACATATATATACATGGACACACACACACACACACACACACACACACACACACATATATATATATATATATATATATATATATATATATATATATATATATATATATATATATATATATATATATGGACACACACACATATAAATATATATATATATATATATATATATATATATATATATATGGACACACACACACATGTATTCATATATATATATATATATATATATATATATATATATATATATATATATATATATATATATTTGGAATAAGGGTGAATTTATTCCTCGCATATAGCGGAAAAGGTATTACAATACATAATCTCACAACTTCCCGAACCCCCAAACTATAGTATTATGGGGCAATTACTGATACATCGAATTCTATGCTATGTAGAATTCCAATAGGGGGGTAGTCAAGCCCTCGAAAATATGTCTGTTCCGCTCCTTCCAGATGTGCCAAACAGACGCGGCGAGACGAACTCTGGCTCTTCTAGCCCACCCCGGATCCCTGCCGCTGTGGTCTCGGATCCAACTGAGGATGCTCCGGATGTCTCTATCCGCCCCAACTCCTCCTCTCAGCTGTGAACACTGCTCGGTCCAAATGTGCCAGGACACCGGACATACAAAGAAGATATGCCCCATAGACTCATCCTCCTCATTACTTAGCACACATTTGGCGTCCGTAATCTGCATCCCAAATCTGAGGAGTCTGTCTCTCGTCATCAGTCTACCTCGAAGGAGACGGTAAGCACATAATTGCATTTTTCGTGCAACCCCCTTGCCCCAGATGAAGTCCATCTCTTCAGTCCGGTCATGGTGGGACCGAACCAAGTTGTAGCAGCTACGGAAGCAGAATAGGCCTGATCCGCCTCCCGTACCTGGGCCGGCCCAGCTCCAAGAATCCGTCTGCTGGCTCTCGTCAATAGTAACTAGTCAGATCTCCTCGGCAAGCTGAGTAGTGTAAGGATATGTTTCTGGCCTCCAAACTCCCTCTCTGATGATCCGACTGCAAGTGAGTCCCCTGCCCGCTTCTCTGTCTAGCTGACCTCCCAATATCTCGAGTAAGGATCTGGAACCCACCCAAGGATCAAGCCATAGGTCAGTCGTCGTCCCATCCTTCATGTTCCTGCAGATAGCGGTCTGAAGCACCGGTCGACATCTCAGAATGGCCTTAAATGTGACCGAGAAATTGTTGTCTATCCTGCAGGCCCAGAAGTTATTCCTTCTAAGGTATCTATTCGCCATCCAGTCCGCCCAGAGAGACCTGTAGGAACCCTAGAGGGGGGTGAATAGGGTCAAGCTAACTAATCAAGCACTTAGCACAAGCTAATTGGCAATTTAAAAATATAAGTGCAAGAGAAGAAGTAAACACAATACCGACACTCGATATATCCTGGTATCCTCCAAAGAGGCAGTCCAGTCCCGGAACTCTCTCCGGCTTTAATCCACTATTTGAGCAAATAGTTACACACGAGTTTGGATCCGAAGAACTCGCCAACTTCTTACACAAGAGATTTAATCTGAAGGGCTCTCCGACTTCAACCGAGAGTTTGGATACGAAGACTCCCCAACTTCAACCGAGAGTTTGGATACGAAGACTCTCCAACTTCAACCTTTCACAATAGGTTTTGATCTCCTTATACAATAGGATGAAGATCTCACTTTTCAACTCAATAACTCTAACACAATTTGTGAATGGCAAATGAAAGCTTTGTAGAGTTGTTTGTGGATAGGCTTTGGTGGTTTAGAAATTTTTAGGCTCAAAGCATCAACCTTGAATGAAGGGGTTCAAGACTATTTATAACCAAAGCATTGAAAAGAGCTCAAGGCAACTTTTCAGTCCACGAACCGGCATACCGCCGGTATGATCCGGCATACCGACGGTATACCGGTCTGGGATTACAACGGCTAGAAATATAGCCGTTAGGATCATTAATGGCTGAAAATCCGACCGTTGGAATTTTAACGTTTCGGAAGCGGTATACCGTCGGTATGGACCGGTATGCCGTCGGTATGCCGGTTTTGTAAACAGAAACTTTCTGTGAACGAAAACCGGTATACCATCGGTATATGCCGGTATACCGTCGATATGCCGTTTTCCACCAAAAATGATCCTGGGCTTATTTCTGCCCTAGCTTTCGATTTTGCCATCCATTTCTTGTGTTTACAATAATTCCTAAGACTCATTACAGACTCCAGATAAACTTAGGCAGGTACAGGCTTCTTCAGAGTCTTGAAATGATGATGGCATGGCTTGGCTTCTTCCTTCCTTTGATAGGTGCTGGCTTTTTCCCTTGGCGGCAGCTGTCCAAAGATATCCAGTTTGTGAAAACTGAATACCTTTCGGGGGCTTCGCCCCTGAACCCCCGACGAGGGGCGCTGCCCCCTCGACCCCCGTCCGCTGACCGGGCAGCGGAACCCCCGGTGCGTGGCTCCAGAGATGTCGTCGGGTGGTTCAGAGAAATCTTGTGGGATCCGTCGTCTTTGGCCCACCATGATTTCTTTATTGCATATGTCCACATTGATCTTGTTTATTGCTTTTCTGTATGTACATGTTAGACGAACAAAGCAATATACATAGTAGCAAGTATGATAAGTTAAAGCACATTAGGACTATGCAAAGTTTAAGTATAAGTGCTAAGGTGATGGCATAAATGTTAGTGATATCATAATGATTAAACTTAATTGAATGACCACAATCAAAAACATAGTTTTGATTTTGGCAACCCAATTAAATTTAAGATAGATAAGCTCATATCACTAAGATGTAAACCAATGGGCACATATCACCAAAAATATAAGTATAAGTAGAAATGCTATAGTGATAGTATGAAGATTAGTGATAATAAAATGCTAAACTTAACAGATTAGCCATATTCAAAAATATGATACAATCATTGGGCCAACAAGACCCCCCTTGATGAATCTTCAGGCCATCTTCACGCAGGCTTCCTTCCTGACCGCATGAAGAGTCCTCAACCCCACTCCACCTTCCTCCCGAGGGCAGCATAACTGGTCCCAGGAGATCTCATGCATCTCTCCCCTCCAGATGAAGTCAGCACAAATGGTCTCCACTTTCCGAATAGTAGCCGTAGGGATCTGGATAGACTGGAACCAGAACATCGTGATACCCGTAATAACTGACCGCACCAACTCAATCCGTCCGCCAAACGATAGACCCGCAGTTTGCTAGCCTTCCACTCTCCTCTGAGCAAAGTCCACCAAGCTGTGGCAATCCTGCTCTCTGGCATAGTTGACTGTCAGCAGGACCCCCAGATATTTCACTGGGAGCTCGTCTCTGTCCACTCCCAAGGCGAAAGCCCTCTCCTCCTGCTGTGTACACCGGAAGCTAAAATAGACTCTGTTTTTTTCTCTGTTCAACTGGAGTCCAGATAACCGCCCGAACTCCTCCATGATGTCAGAGAGCACTCTCATTCCCCGTATGGTAGGCTGGAGAAGCACCAATAAGTCGTCAGCATAGATCAAGTGGGATACAACCGGACTCACCAAGCAGAAAAGGGGGACGATCCTCTTGCTGTGCACTGCCATATCCATCAAACATATAAAGTACTCCATCACCAGGGTAAAAAGGTACGGGGAGAGTGGATCACCCTGCCTCAACCCCCTGTTGCTTCTGAAGTAGCCGTACGGCGTGCCCTGGATGAGGACTGAGAAAGTAGGGGAGCAGATGCACTCCCTCACCCTCTCAACCCACCTCTCGTCGAACCCCATAGCAAGCATCAAGTGACACAGGAAGTCCCGGTTGACGGTATCATAGGCTTTTCGGAGGTCAAGTTTCACACAAGCCTTCATCCCTCCAGGTTTGCTGAACTCCCTCACCATCTCATGAGCAAGTAGGCTGTGCTCCGCTATCGACCGGCCCTTAATGAACGCTACTTGATTTCGGGACACCAATCCCTGCATAATCACCTCCATACGCTTGCACATAAGGTGAGTGATAATCTTGTAAAGGAAATTACAGCAAGCAATGGGTCAAAAATCGGCAAGTGAGGTCGCTCCCTCCTTCTTAGGAACCAGCGTCAAGAATGTGTGGTTCATCTTCTTCAGGAGCTTGCCCGTCACAAAGAACTCCTGAACTGTCGCCAAAATCGGGGCCTTAAGCACCCCCCAGTGTCTCTTAAAGAACCCTGAAGAGAAGCCATCAGGGCCGGGAGCTTTATTGGGATTAGCCTTCATCATAATGTCTTCCACCTCCTCCATCCTCACAGGCGCTAAAAGCAGACTATTCCCATGACGGGTCACCAGTCTCTTCGTGACAAGGGCTGGGAACGTGCTGGGATAGTCCGTCTGCTGATATAAGTCAGTATAAAATCTGATGGCCTCCTCCTGAATCTCCAATGGATCTCCAACAAGGCGACCCTCAGCATTCAGAAGTCTGGGAATACTGTTCCGATGCTGACGGGTGCGGATCACATCGTAGAAGAATTTGGTGCAGCGATCACCATCTTTGAGCCAGGTACATTTGGCCCTCTGAGCCGCACTAATCTCCTCCTGCAGTCTCATGGTGCTAACCTCCTCGATCAAGGTCTTCTTCGTAGCCGCCAGCTCCCCGTTCATAATGTCAGCTTGGAGTGCCACCTGGATGTCCCGAAGCTCGGCTTCCTTATCCGCCAGAGATGTCTGCGGTCTCGTCTTCACCCATCCCCTGATGGCCCGCTTGATCTGCTTAAGTTTGTGAACTATGCGGAACTGAGCCGTGCCTTCCGGGAAGTGATACATCTCTCCCATAACCGCCTCCTCATATCCCGTCGACAAGTACCAGCTGTTGTTATACCGAAATGGCCTCGCCCTCTGAATGGGTCTCTCACAGAGGCCAACCCGGATAGGAGAATGATCGCTAGTACCCGCCGTAAGGCCTTCCGCCACCGAGTTCGGAAAGCACCTGAACCACTCACTATTGCCCAAGGCCCGATCCAGCTGACAAGCAATCTGGTTATGAGTATCCTTATTGTGCCAGGTCCATATATGTCCAGCTCGCTCCAACCCTCGCATCCCTGACCTAAGCAGGCACCTCTGGAAGTCATATAAGATCGGATCCGGAACAGGTCGACCACCTACCTTCTCTTGACGGAGCAGCATAGCGTTGAAGTCCCCCATGATAAGCAGGAGGAGATGCATGTTGTCCGCCAGAAGACCCAGATGCACTATATCCTCCCATAAAGCCTCCCGGAGTCTCCGATCATTGTGTCCATACACAGCACCCAGGATGAAACGGAACCCCCCTTTGTTCTCGAAGGTGATGCCGATGAGTTATTCTGATTTGTGGATCTGCACCCCCTCCTAGCTACCTTTGTTCCACCTAACCCAGATCCTTGCCATATCACAAAGATCTAAGTTATGAAGATGATCCCAGTCTGTCGGAGTCCTACGCGAGAGCATAGCGGTCCCTCTAATCTTCGTCTCCAGCAGGATAGCAATGTCACACGACTCTCTTCTCAGAACCCCTACAATCTCCCTCCATCGCCCAATAGAACACCCCTCCTAATGTTCCATGCTAGGACCGACATCTAATTTATAGAGGAGGGGCCCTCTGGAACTCGTCTGGATTGACACTCGAGGGAAGTGTCTCATCCGCCTTATCAATGACTGCATCTACCATGGAGGAGGGGGCCAGATGTGCCTGGATCCTGCTAAGAGTAAGTGTCCAGTCAGGATTGTCTTCAGACTGGTCGTCCATATCCCTCGCCTGAGGGATATCCTTCCGAGTAGCCGAGGCGTGTCTTTTCCTGCTGCTGTAAACCTGGATCGCCTGGGATGTCGCCGTCCCCCTCTGACCGCTACCAGCCTCGCTCATACCCCTGGTCACGATGGTCCTCTGTGGCCTGAACGGGACCAACGCCCCCTGCGTGCTCTTCTCTCTCATCGGTGATCCTGACTCCAGCCTCCTATCAACCTCCATCCCTGTGTCCTCCTCCATTTGTCTGACTGTCTCCGTCTCCTCAGGCAAGTGACTGGGTGCCGACGCCGTCTCAGGTGCTGCCCTCCGAGCCACCTGTGGCCTGGCGGTCTCCTTTCCTTTGTATTTGCACACACTGGTAGTGTGCCCAAAGTACTCACAGCAAGAACACATAGGGGGGACCCAATCATACTCCACCGCCTGTGTCAGTACCTCTCCTGACGGTACCTGATACTCAAGCATACTCGACAGCTCCGAGCCCGCCTTGATCTCCACGAAGACCCTAGCATACATCAGTCTGGTGCGAAAAGTGGTGGCCTCGTCTGCTTTGATCGGCTTCCCCATAAGACTGGCAAGTCTCATAAGCAGTGGGATACTCCAGAACTGTACAGGGAACTCAGGGAATCTGACCCAGATGGGAATGGCGTTCAGCACCTCCTTCTCACACCGTAACTCCGACGTCCACTCCTTCAGGATGATTAGCCGCCCATCAAATGACCAAGGCCCTCCCTGTAAGATCCTGGACACATCCTCCGCTAACCCAAATTTAACATAATAGAACCCGTTCTCCCGAGAGAAGAATTCCATGCTACCTTTGGGTCTCCAGACCCGCTCCGTATAACCCCGAATTTGGCCATAGAACGGCTTGTTGCCTAACACATAGAGCACCAGAGTGTTCTTCCAGAATTCGGACACCACCGCTATTTCTTCAGCGGGAAAGTACGCCCGGAGCCCTCCTCTAACTGACATCGGTTTGACAAACTCCATCGACATCAGGCTTTTCGCCACCACCGACGTGCAAACCTCTTTCCATGATCGCGGCCTCTGCTTCTCAACATATGTTTTGGTCGGGGGATTCACAAGACTCTGGCCTGTCCTGCCGGTATCAGTCGCAATACCCTTAGCCTTCTCGACCGCCGTCGCCTTTGGCCTCCAACCCGAAACAGATCGCACCATGCCTCCCCTACGGCGCCGGGAATCGATCAAGGGTCGATTCCCATGATTTCCTGGCACCGCCCTTCCCGAAACTTGGGGATGTGCCCCTCTCCGACCTCCAGTCCATCGTCTCGTCACGGTTTGCCAGTCGGTATCCCCGGTGTTGTCCCCTCCGGAGCCGAACTCGAAAACCGGAGCCTCTCCGCCGTAGATGTCGCCACCGCCAGGAGAACCGCCGCTGCCACCTGTCCCCTCCCCCCGCATGGGGGGATCCCGCCACCGCCGCCCGGCCGATGGCCGCTGCCCCCGCTGCCACCCGACCCCCCCTGGGGGGGTCCTGCCGCCGTCCACTGGCCTGGGGGGGTCGCTGCCCCCGCTGCCACCCGACCCCCACCCCTCCCCCGCGTGGGGGGATCCCGCCGTCGCCGCCTGGCCTAGGGCCGCTGCCCCCGCTGCCATCCGACCCCCCCCCGCCTGGGGAGGATCCGCCCGAGCCTCCCGACCCCCCCTCGCGTGGGGGGGTCCCTCGGTTACCGCTGTAATGTCCCAAATTCGTAATACGTATTTAGTGTACGTATACGTGTTTTGGACCCATATTTTATTTTATTTTAGTCATGATTAGTTACCTTGGTTTATTTTGCATTGGCTTGATTTTTATTGGCATTAACAGTTCAATTGGTTTTAATGGTTCATTGGTTTATTATTTTGGATTAGTGAAGCTTGGGTTTATTTCATGATTCATTTGGTTTAAATTGCTAGAGAGAGTTATTGGCCTTGACTTGGTTCAACATGACTTGGCTTGGCTTGGTTCGGTTTATTTTGGTTTGACATGGTGAACCACCCCCTCCCATAAATATTAAACTTCCTCTCTCTCTCCTCATTTTTATTTTCTTCTTCTTCCTCCTCTCCACCTACACCCAAGCTCTAGGCAAGTTGCATCTTGCTATCACTTAAGGGCTACATTTTATTTGTCTAATAGCTTTATTAGCTCATTCTAAGTAACATTAGAACTTGAGTTTTCTCCATTTGGAGCTTGGAATTTTGTAGATCTAGGTTTGAAGTATTTTCAGATTTTGGTGGATTTGATCTATAAAACTTGTTCATTTTTATGTTTTGATTGTTCCATGTTAAAAAGAATTTAATTTTACACAACTTAGACCTTTGCAAAGTAGATTTTTAGTGAGATTTGACCTAGTTATGGTCTTTTGAAATTTCGAAATTCTATGGCCATTGCTCTCAGCTTTGGGGAAGATGATCTTCTGTCCCGGACGCAATCCAGCCTGTCCAGTGCTCTTTAGCGCTGGTGCAGTCCATCTAGCCAGTCCAGTGCTCTTTAGTGCTGGCGCAATCCATTGCTGCACAACCTATTACTGCGCAGTTCATCCTCTGCGCAACCTATTGCTGCGCAATCCATCCTCTGTGCAACCTATTGCTGCGCAGTTCATCCTCTGCGCAACCCATTGTTGCGCAGTTCATCCTCTGCGCAATCCATCCTCTGCGCAATCCATCCTCTACGCAATCTGACCCCTGCGCAGCTCACTCCTGCGCAGTTGGCCCCTGGTGCACTTGACCCTGCGCAATCCAACCCCCTGACCCCTTGCGCAATCTATTGACTCTTGGAGATTTGGTTTTATTTCTCTAAGCTTGGCTCTTCTATAGCCCTGTATATTAATATTTTATTAGATATTCTACGCCCATTTTATATCCTTACGCCTTTTGTCATGAACTTGATTTTACTTAATATGTTTGGAATGACTATTGTACATGGCATAGTATGACAATGAACTTGCATAACACGACAGTGACCCATAGTGGTGCACTCCTGACATGACCAACCTGACATGATAGTGGCCCGTCGTGGCGCACTCCTGACTTGACATGACCTGATAACTTAGCTTGACTTGTCTTAACACCGTGGGTGGTTCTTTCTTGCTTGCTTGTTAAATCCACTTGTCCAGTCTCGCACTATGTCTAGGATGGGACTCCTGAGTACCACGGTCAGGGGTACCTATTGAAATAAACTAAGGTTAATGATTAGAATAATTCAGTAGTCATGAGAGATTTCCTCCAGTTATAGGCGATCCCGTTATCCCGGCCACAATTGTTGGACTTGTAGCCTGCCGTCGAGTAGGGCACATTTCCAGCCCACTGTCATGTGGGGCACACCTAATAACTCTTGATAATTGCTTAATGAATCCCAGTCGCCTGGATAACCTGGATTAGCTGCAGGGCTTGTGGCTGGTGGAACATCTCATTGTATCTTGATAGTAACTAGGATTGTGACAACCCTAGTTAGTTAATGTAGAAAGCCGTAGGCAATGATTGGCCGTGATTGAATGGATGGAGTCTAGTCCAGTATGGTATTGTCTAGAATTGATTGATTGCAGGATTGTACCAGAATGATTGGAAGATTGTCACTATAATGATTGTCACTCCAGATTGTCACTATAATGATTGTCACTCCAGATTGTCACTATAATGATTGTCACTCCAGATTGTTACTTGACCTGATTTCTTATATTCATCTTGCCGATAAATGGTAAGAGAAACCAAGTTCCGTTCAGACGAAGGGTTACAACCCCGGTCCTTGTTTGGTTTACGGGTTGTAACCTAGCTATCTGAATAGTCCCATGGTTATCTCATCGTATATCATCCTGGCATGCTTTTCCATATGTCCTATCTTTTATTGATTCTGTACAAGAATGTCTTTTATATATCACTTACCATGTTTCTTCTTCGTTTTCCCTTTATATATTGTCCCGCTATGTTTTATTTAGCATGATTCTCCAGTTCTTTTATGTCAATGATGCTTCACTTAGTTATTTTCTCTGATTGGGATAAGTGCATTAGTAATGCACAAACCCCAAACTGTGTTACTTATTATTTTCTTACCTGTTGAATGCTAATGATTTGTTGGTTTTAGTCCTTAAGTGAAGCCTACTTTGTGGCACTTGCTCTTTCTGGGGTCTGACCCAGCTGATTTTGTATGGCCAGATACCGGAGCAGCAGCAAAGGATCTACCTGCTTTCCAGCCCGATGGTGGTCACCAGGCGTAACCAGGGCATCGAGTGGGTTTCTTTTTGTTCTCCTACTGTAATATTGTAAATTATTCTTTTGAGGCGTTTAGCCGACGAGCAAGTGTTAGCTCGATTGTACTTACTTACCGTCTGCCTACGGGCTGTAACATGATTGACAAGCCCCGAGGGTTGATCATGTATGACTGAACTCTTGCTAGTCCTTACATTTTGTACGACTAGCTTCATGATCATCTGGATATGTAATATTTGGGACGCCTTACAATTGTATATTTAGTAATCTGATATCTTGTTACTATTATTAGTTGGTTGAGATTGAGACAATAGGCTATTTTATGACCTTAAGAGACCGATGGATTGTAGTAAAACCCTCACATATCTAGACAGCCGTGACCGTATAGCGGTGTGGATTCCATTCCGTTATACGTAGCTGGCTATGTCTGCCCCCGCTCTCCAGTATTCTGGTTCTGGGGCGTGACATGGTTTAAGTGGTGGCCCATGCAGGTCTTGTTAATCAAGATGTGTGAGGGTTTACCGAATAGATGTCTCAATCTATACTCGCCCTTGATCTCTGCTCGTATCCTCTTGATTCCTGAAAATTCTTGTCCTGATCACATGCTTGTAATCGTTGATCTGTCCTGGTCCTTCCTTATTGTTCCCTATGTCGTATTCTTCAGCGGCATTGTTCATGGACCTGCCGATCAGCAAGGCGGAGCACCTCCCGTGGACCAGCAGCAACCTGGGGATCAAGCCCAGCATTCAGGAGTGGCTTCCAGAGTTATGCCTACCGGGGATCCCGAGCAACCAGTTCAGTCCGTTCAGCCTGCAGAGCCCGATAATGGTACTTTGGTGGGTCTTGTCAGGACTTTGTTAGCTTCTCAGGATCGTAAAGGAGATGCCTTGCACCAGGCAGTGGAAGATGCTCTGAATAGAAGTGGTCCCCGAGGGAACAGTGCAGCGAACAGTTTCAAGCGCCTGGACCCTCCATTCTTCGATGGCAGCGAAGATGCGATCGCCGCAGATGCTTGGCTTCAGGATACTGAAGTGATTCTAGAAGCAGCCAAGACTCCCGAAGACGAGAAGGTGGCCGTGGTGCGCCTGCAGTTATTAGATCTTGCCCGCAGCTGGTGGGCTGCACAGGCCGTGGGATTAGTGGCCCCTATTACATGGGCAGTATTTCGTGAGAGATTCCAGACCAAGTACTTCGACGCTGTGGCTCGGTACGATCTGCAGACCCGATTCAGCAACCTGAAGCAGATGGGAAGGACGATCGACGGATATGTGGCCGAGTTTTCTAGACTCAATCGATTTGCTCCCACCTTGGTGGCAACCGAGTATGACAGAGCTCAGCGATTTCAGCAGGGGCTCCATCTCGAGATTCTTTTGGCAGTGGAACAGTTTGAGCATCAGACCTTTGATGCAGTACTGAGGGCAGCCAGGAGGCACGAGTATACCTCCCACAGGATCGTGGACAGGACCGGAGGTCGGAAGCGTTCTCACGGCCAGATGACCCAGTCGACAGCACCAGCCCCGGCAGTCAGGGCCTTAACAATTGGAACTCCGAGGCAGGCGGCCTCAGTGACATCGGTCACGTACTCTCAGCAGAAACAGAAGCAAGCACAGTCTTCCGTCGTAGGCTGTTCTTATTGTGGGAAGCCTGGACACGTGGTAGCAGAGTGTCGCAAGGCGTTGGGATTATGTTTATTGTGTGGAGCACCGGACCATAGGGTAGGGTCCTGCCCATTCAGAGTTGATTCAGCATCGATAGTATCTAGTCCCTCGGTTAGGGGACCAGCACCAGCACCAGCTCCAGTTCACCAGCAACAGCAGTTTCCGTTCCCGGGGCCATTGCCGACTCAGGCCCAGACCTTCCAGCAACAGAACCCGCGACAGTTTGCCCTAGCCCAGGCTCAGGTTCAGAATCGACCGAGAGGTATATGTGTCCTCTCATCTTACTTTTCTACCGTTGTTTTGCGGGGTGCATGACGTATTTCATGTATCCTGATTGCAACAGAACATCCCAGACCCGAGCCATATCCTAGGTCATTCAAAACTGGTTATTGGTACCAACCTTTTCGTATGAGGATAGGCCCGTATCCATGTTTGACCAAAGAGAGAGACCTCGAGCACAAGACTATCAGTTTAGTCCGTGTTGCTTAGAGTCATCCCTCTTTGGGAGAGTCAAACTTGGGAGCATGAGGATGATATCTGATCAGGTCATCCCGGCTGGTTTGACTCGTAAGGTGTAATATCTTTCTTATGCCTTACGCTTCGAATCCTTGCTTGCATGAATGATTGTATGATTGATTGATAGTGGTAGATTGCCTATGATAGAATAGCTTTCCCTTACATCTCTAGCCTCTTGATTAAATTCCGAGGAAGAAATTCTTTTAAGGTGGGTAGGATGTAATGTCCCAAATTCGTGATACGTACTTAGTGTACGTATACGTATTTTGGACCCATATTTTATTTTATTTTAGTCATGATTAGTTACCTTGGTTTATTTTGCATTGGCTTGATTTTTATTGGCATTAACAGTTCAATTGGTTTTAATGGTTCATTGGTTTATTATTTTGGATTAGTGAAGCTTGGGTTTATTTCATGATTCATTTGGTTTAAATTGTTAGAGAGAGTTATTGGCCTTGACTTGGTTCAACATGACTTGGCTTGGCTTGGTTCGGTTTATTTTGGTTTGACATGGTGAACCACCCCCTCCCATAAATATCAAACTTCCTCTCTCTCTCCTCATTTTTATTTTCTTCTTCTTCCTCCTCTCCACCTACACCCAAGCTCTAGGCAAGTTGCATCTTGCTATCACTTAAGGGCTACATTTTATTTGTCTAATAGCTTTATTAGCTCATTCTAAGTAACATTAGAACTTGAGTTTTCTCCATTTGGAGCTTAGAATTTTGTAGATCTAGGTTTGAAGTATTTTTAGATTTTGATGGATTTGATCTATAAAACTTGTTCATTTTCATGTTTTGATTGTTCCATGTTAAAGAGAATTTAATTTTACACAACTTAGACCTTTGCAAAGTAGATTTTCAGTGAGATTTGACCTAGTTATGGTCTTTTGAAATTTCGAAATTCCATGGCCATTGCTCTCAGCTTTGGGGAAGATGATCTTCTGTCCCGGGCACAATCCAGCCTGTCCAGTGCTCTTTAGCGCTGGCGCAGTCCATCTAGCCAGTCCAGTGCTCTTTAGTGCTGGCGCAATCCATTGCTGCGCAACCTATTCCTGCGCAGTTCATCCTATGCGCAACCCATTGCTGCGCAATCCATCCTCTGCGCAACCTATTGCTGCGCAGTTCATCCTCTGCGCAACCCATTGCTGCGCAGTTCATCCTCTGCGCAATCCATTGCTGCGCAACCCATTGCTGCGCAATCCATCCTCTGCGCAATCCATCCTCTGCGCAATCTGACCCCTGCGCAGCTCACTCCTGCGCAGTTGGCCCCTGGTGCACTTGACTTCTGCGCAATCCAACCCCCTGACCCCTTGCGCAATCTATTGACTCTTGGAGATTTGGTTTTATTTCTCTAAGCTTGGCTCTTCTATAGCCCTGTATATTGATATTTTATTAGATATTCTACGCCCATTTTATATCCTTACGCCTTTTGTCATGAACTTGATTTTACTTAATATGTTTGGAATGACTATTGTACATGGCATGGTATGACAATGAACTTGCATAACACGACAGTGACCCGTAGTGGTGCACTCCTGACATGACCAACCTGACATGATAGTGGTCCGTCGTGGCGCACTCCTGACTTGACATGACCTGATAACTTAGCTTGACTTGTCTTGACACCGTAGGTGGTTCTTTCTTGCTTGCTTGTTAAATCCACTTGTCCAGTCTCGCACCATGTCTAGGATGGGACTCCTGAGTACCACGGTCAGGGGTACCTATTGAAATAAACTAAGGTTAATGATTAGAATAATTCAGTAGTCATGAGAGATTTTCCCCAGTTACAGGCGATCCCGTTATCCCGGCCACAATTGTTGGACTTGTAGCCTGCCGTCGAGTAGGGCACATTTCCAGCCCACTGTCATGTGGGGCACACCTAATAACTCTTGATAATTGCTTAATGAATCCCAGTCGCCTGGATAACCTGGATTAGCTGCAGGGCTTGTGGCTGGTGGAACATCTCATTGCATCTTGATAGTAACTAGGATTGTGACAACCCTAGTTAGTTAATGTAGAAAGCCGTAGGCAATGATTGGCCGTGATTGAATGGATGGAGTCTAGTCCAGTATGGTATTGTCTAGAATTGATTGATTGCAGGATTGTACCAGAATGATTGGAAGATTGTCACTATAATGATTGTCACTCCAGATTGTCACTATAATGATTGTCACTCCAGATTGTCACTATAATGATTGTCACTCCAGATTGTTACTTGACCTGATTTCTTATATTCATCTTGCCGATAAATGGTGAGAGAAACCAAGTTCCGTTCAGACGAAGGATTACAACCCCGGTCCTTGTTTGGTTTACGGGTTGTAACCTAGCTATCTGAATAGTCCCATGGTTATCTCATCGTATATCATCCTGGCATGCTTTTCCATATGTCCTATCTTTTATTGATTCTGTACAAGAATGTCTTTTATATATCACTTACCATGTTTCTTCTTCGTTTTCCCTTTATATATTGTCCCGCTATGTTTTATTTAGCATGATTCTCCAGTTCTTTTATGTCAATGATGCTTCACTTAGTTATTTTCTCTGATTGGGATAAGTGCATTAGTAGTGCACAAACCCCAAACTGTGTTACTTATTATTTCTTACCTGTTGAATGCTAATGATTTGTTGGTTTTAGTCCTTAAGTGAAGCCTCCTTTGTGGCACTTGCTCTTTCTGGGGTCTGACCCAGCTGGTTTTGTATGGCCAGATATCGGAGCAGCAGCAAAGGATCTACCTGCTTTCCAGCCCGATGGTGGTCACCAGGCGTAACCAGGGCATCGAGTGGGTTTCTTTTTGTTCTCCTACTGTAATATTGTAAATTATTCATTTGAGGCGTTTAGCCGACGAGCAAGTATTAGCTCGATTGTACTTACTTACCGTCTGCCTACGGGCTGTAACATGATTGACAAGCCCCGATGGTTGATCATGTATGACTGAACTTTTGCTAGTCCTTACATTTTGTACGACTAGCTTCATGATCATCTGGATATGTAATGTTTGGGACGCCTTACAATTGTATATTTAGTGATCTGATATCTTGTTACTATTATTAGTTGGTTGAGATTGAGACAATAGGCTATTTTATGACCTTAAGAGACCGATGGATTGTAGTGAAACCCTCACATATCTAGACAGCCGTGACCGTATAGCAGTGTGGATTCCATTCCGTTATACGTAGCTGGCTATGTCTGCCCCCGCTCTCCAGTATTCTGGTTCTGGGGCGTGACACCGCCGTCCGGGCCTCCAGGGAGGCGTCCGCTCCCTTCCGCCCCTTCCGGCCGACCAGGTACCCTCCCCGCAAGCGGGTCGGGGGGTCGAGGGGGTGGAACGGCCGGCAAGTCGCGAACCCTAGCCGAGGGTGCGCTCGCGATCGCCTGCAGCATCGTGTTTTTTATTATATATATATATATATATATATATATATATATATATATATATATATATATATATATATATATATATTCCAACGCATGTGGGCTCAGTATAATCGTGTGTCCCACGCACACGATTCTTGGCCTGTCGTATGGAACGACTTTTGGAGTGCGAACGTAGTCCGTTGGCCTTGTCATCATCGTCGTGCACACGCACCCCGCGCACTCCGTGCGCTCCAGAGCTCCGCTCGGCAGCACACCGTCTTTCGACGGCAGTTACTCAACACCTCGCTTTGTCCACGACGCCTAAGAGACGCCCTCGACGACTAAGGATGACCGCCCGTACGACGGCCAATAATTTCCTGCCGACTGCGACTACCGATTCCGCCTAGCCGCCCGTTCTATGCGTACGACGCGCATATTGGCGACGATCGCCGACGCCCTTACGATCGAGCCTGCAATCGTTTATGGCGGACGTCTTCTCGTCGCCCTCAGCAGCGCCGCACGACGGGCCGCGTGGTCGGCCTGTCGCTTATACCCGTGGGCGAATGGTGCCGATTCCCCGATCCGTCGTACGACGACCGTGCACTGAGTTTGCTACACGGACGCCTCATTCTGCCCCACGCAGGCTCAGTTCGTAGCCCTATATCGTCAGGCCTCCGACGTTGTGGATGCCCCGCATCGCACATGCTAACTCATCATCGCCCTATATATATATATATATATATATATATATATATATATATATATATATATATATATAGACACACAAACACAAACACAAGGACACATGGACACAAACACAAGGACATCCACAAAAAAAAATATATATATATATAGACACACAAACACAAGGACACATGGACACAAACACTAATCCTATTTCTCCTAGGAGTCTCCCAAGAGCCTCTACAACATCCTAAAATGGGTTCATGCAAGGGGGTGGTCCTATGGGTTTCCAAAATACTAAAATACAAGGGGAACGAGAAGGTTAGAGAAGGAATTACCTCTTGGAAGTTAGATCCCAAGGTTAAACCCAATATGACTCGAATCGGACACGAGAATCCCTAGAAATTGGACTCTCCTCCTTCTTCCTTGCTCCATACTCCAAGCTAGCACCCTCTCCTTGAAGGATTGAGTGGAAAGGAAGGAAAATGGAAGAATTTTGGAGATGAAATCAAAAGTTTTGGTTTAGGTTTGGGGAAGAACTAAAAGGGGAAGAATTTTGAGAGTGGAGATGAAATGAATGAAGTGGGATGGACCTCCATAGGTGGTCGGCCATGTAGGGGGGCTTGGGGCATTTGGCAAATGTCCAAAATGCCCTCCAAGCCTCCTCTAGGTCAAAATTGACTTAAACAATTTTTTAGGGTCGGAAAAACTAAGTTAAAATCTGCAAATTAACCGATTAAGTCATGAAAAAATTGTCTAAAGGTGCCAGACTAATTTGTGGGATTTTATGGTCCAAGTCTAACTTAAGTTTGGGTCCCGATCAGAGTCTAAGCTACCCCGGGTCTCCGATACAAGTCGGAATGAGCTGAAATTTGAACCCGACTCTAAAAATCCCCAAATAACAATAAAATTAAATAAAAATTTCTAAAATTTCCAAAAATGCAAAAATGACCATTTTATCCATATTTGTGAAAAGTGGGAGTGACAGATATGCATAGTGTCACGGGTTATCTAGATTCGTTGTATCTCAGGAAGAGATCATCATCTTCCCTGATGCACACTTCGTAGGGGTACCTATTTAGTGTAGTACATTGTTACGATCAATTGAGTTTGATCAGATTCATGTGTTATATTTGGACATTGTTGGTCTTTGCACTAGAGTTGTGAAACTTTATACAAAATTAAAGGTTGTTCAGGTGTAATTGACCACATAATGATCTTTAATATATATATATATATATATATATATATATATATATATATATATATATATATATATAAAAGGAAGAATCGGTACATGGTATAAACATTTAAAGAAAAACCAACTAAGTTCTCTCTAACAATGATCTGATCTAGTACATAGTGTTATAAACGGTGCCAAGATTAGGGATGAGCAAAAATCGATTTTTCAACCGAAAATCGACCTGATCCGACCCGAACTAGCTGTTCGGGTCAGTTTTTAAAATAACGGGTCGAAATTCGGTTTTCACTTACAAAGAAAACGAATTTCGGTTCGGGTTACGGATTTGCGATTCGATTTTCGACCCGAACCGAAAACCGATATGTATATTTACTATATTACCCTTCCTTCCATATATATGCCAAAAATCCTAACCCTAACTATATGTTTCTCTCTCTCCTCTCCATTATTTTCTAGAGCAGCCGCTCCTTTCCCTCTCTTCTCCCCTTTCTCTCTCTTGGAGAAATCCATGCCCCCTCTAGTGGAAACCCTAACTATGCGCCCTCCCTTCCGATGCTCCCCTTTCCCTCTTCTTTCCCTTTTCCCTCTCTGGGCAAAACCCTAACCCTAACCATATGTTTCTCTCTCTCCTCCTCTATTATTCTAGAGCGTAGTTGCTCCTTTCCCTCTCTTCTCCCTTTCTCTCTCTCGAATCTTGAGATCTACTCTCGAAGTAGGCACTGATGCACTCAGAAATCCTCTACTATGGTAAGATCTAACATAAATGTTTTACTTGATCTTTTTTAGCAAATGTTTATTTATTTAATTCATTTTTTGTAACTAATTTTTTTGGTGTCTTGTGCATATGTGCTTGTTATTTCAGTATTTTGCTAAGGTCATCTACTACTCTTCTTTTTATTCATATTAATTTAATGTATCAGCTATTTCAATGTTTCTAGCATATGTGTAGTATGTATGTGTAGTATAGAAAAGCACAACTCTCGTGGTGAATCTATACAAACTCATTTTTTCTTATCACTAAAAGTTGTGGTTTGAATGTTGTTATTTATGATTTCTCATATGCAATAATAAGAAGGATTGATTATGCATACCGAAAATTAAAAACATGTGTGACTCTAGGTACATTGGTCCCAATTTTGACTACCAGTTTTGGTTGAATGTAGATATTAAAAGCAAATATGGGTTAAGTAGATATTATTTGGGTGACTATATTTGTGAGACTCTATTTTGATGAACTGATGGGTTCATTACTGCCACTTTGTTGAAAGTTGATATATATACTATTGATCATGGATATGGATTTGTTGGTGCTGGATTTGTTGTGTTGGATTTAACGATTTGTTGTAGGCTCTATTATTGCATGATATGCTTGGATAGTTGGACTTATTTTTGGCTATTTCCTTGTTATTGTAGTTAGTGAGTTAGTGATTGGCAAGGTATTCGATGCAGCCAGTGGCGAGGCATTCGTTGTAGCCAGTGGCGGGGCATTTGTTGTAGTCAATCTGATTTTATATTATGTTTAATATTCTGAAAGGTTACTATTTTTCCCCTACGAATTGGCGATGATGATTTGGCATATATTCAGTACAGCCAATGGCGAGAGCCATTGGCGAGGCATACACCGCATCTTTAATGATGCATAAAGAGCCATTCTAAGTCTTTCTTTTCATACGTTAGTGATTGTATAATGCAGATTTGAGGCTTGATGGTGCCAAAGTTGGGTGGTATTTGATACTTGGGCAACTAGGTTTGATCTCTGTGTGCAGTAATATAGTTTAGACTTTGATTTTTTGCAAAAGTCTGGATTGTAGTTTTAATTTGGACTGTTGTTTTAATTTTGAGTGGACTAGTATAGTTGCTGTATTTCTGCAAATTTTGATGGACTTGTATAGCTCAAAAGTCTGAATTATAGTTGTTGTATCTGGACTTGTATAGTAACTCTGTAGCACCTTCGTATTTGTAATGAGAAGGAAAGAAAACATTGTTTGTATTTGTAATGAAAAAACTTATTTTGTAATGGCTTATAAATTGTAATGATAGTTTGGACCCATTAAAATGTCATTATTTTATTGTAGATCAGGCCCAAGTAACTGTGTCAGCCTGTTTTAAAGTTATTTAAGTACAGGCTTGCCAATGGCCCACCAAATCTATTTAAAGGTCATCAAAAAAATTTCTTGCAGACCGGTTCACTACTGGCCCATTAAATTGGCCCACATAACCGAATCGACCAAGAACCAAACCGTTTTAATTCGGTTCGGTTTTGTACTATTTTTTTTGAACGGTTCGTTTTTCGATTTTGAAAAAAAACGGTCCGGTTCTTGGTCAGTTTTAATATAAACTATTCGGTTCGAACCGAACCGAATCGATGCTCACCCCTACAGAAGCTCCTACAAGAAGTTGAAGTTCATCCATACTGCTAAGAAATGTAGTGCATTGGAGCATCATCAATAAACGAGCATTCCAATAATTATTTTTGGACTTGCTAGTTCTTGGAGGCGATCGGCATACAAGGTAGAATCAATTAAGCAAAGGTAATCTCAACCACTCCAGCGAGTTTTGTTATATTCTATGTTATCTTGTGTTCATTTTTTCCTCAGCTTAACTGTTTAGAAATATCTCATTAATAACAAAAACCTTCCCCTATTACTTTATATAACACACTTCTTCTTCTTCTTCAAAATACACTTATTCTTTTCCTCCAAATACCCATACTTCTTAAAAGGAAAGCCATTATGCAAAGAAGGAGAAGTTGGGAGGACTAATAGATGAGCTTCATGGAGGATTTGCATTGCTAATGGAGGGTTTAGATTTATGGTTGTTAGGGAAAATGAGATTTTGGGAAGAAGGGATAAGTATGATCTTTGTTATAAGGTAAAAAATATCCATAAATACATGTCTTGTTGGATGACAACTTAAGAAAGGTTAGTAAGTTGCAAAATTCAAATATTCAGGATATTTACTTGCTTATTAAAATATATAAGGATAGTAAGTACGATTTCCATATGGTTTTTGTGAAATGAAAAAAAAGAAGAAAATTTCAAATGCATGAAAGCTGGACTAATTAAATGTAACCAAATTTTTTCCTTCTAGAGTTCGACTACGGAAACGAGGAACTCAAATAAGAATTTACAATATAGTCATGAGACGTGGCATTATTTTATATTTATATTTTTAATTTTTTTGTTTAGGTCCTTGAAAAATTTAAAAGATAAGATGTATGTAATCCAACGGCTATTAATTATCGAAATTAAGAACTCATGTGTTCTTGTAGGATTTTTGTTTTTTCAAGTAATGGTATGAATTACTGAAATACCAATATGGTAGGACTTTTGTGAAAACATCCATACTCTCTTTCTCAGCGTTTTTGTGGTTTGCTGACGAGGAACGAAAAAACAAAACCGCACCAGTCTTGAGAATTCCTCTGCTAAAATGGCGGCGGCGGCGGCGGCAGCAGCAGCTACTCTCGCTCGAAGGACTGCTTCTTCTTCTTCTCTTCGCCTCTGCTGTAGACCTTCACTTCCCTCTTCCATTCCGTCGAGTTCTTTCCAATGCCCAATTTCTAGGTACTTCCTCTCTCCATCTTCTTCTTCCTCCCCTCAACTCATGGATTGGTGTATAATTTTTTCTTCTTCTTCAATTTCCTGTCGAAGCTTCCGCAGAGCATCGGCGGCGGCGGCGGCGCTGAGCTCGATGCTGCCGCTCCACACGGCTACCGCGTCGTCCCGCTCCGTCTCCCAGCTCCCTGGCGAAGCCAACGCCTGTGTACACGGTGAACTCCTATCACATGTTTGATATAATGTTTGAAAAGCGCAAGAATGAAGTTTTGTCGGTGAACTTTTGCTTGTGGTGTTATTTACTAGATAGAATGACCCATGCACTCAACGTATGTATAAGAATGTGTACGAAAACCCAAAGTTTTTGGTAAGAGAGGGAGTAAAATGTTTAGGGTTTCCTTTAAGTATATATAGAGAGGGACAAGAGTAAAATGTTTGTGCGCAAGCTTCTTAAGGCGGCACGAGACCGAGACGGCGAAGCTCTGAAAGTTCAGGCTTAGGCGGGGGGACCTCAAAGCGGCGAGATGGGCCCCTCAAGACTAAAATTTTGTTATGTGCAGTAGGTAGGTTAATACAAACGTGTACTTACTAAAACTTTTTGACACTGTAAGAAAGAAATGTGTGTTTCAATTAGGGCAGACCAAGCTTGTTAAGGCATGCACTAGACGGGAAGGACCAACATGCCTAGACAGGGGACTCAGTATTATAGTTGGGGGTGCATATTGTGTAGTAAGTGGAGAGAACCTTGTGGTTTAAGTCCTAACATGTGTTGGTTTCCTTCTAATTGGTATGATAAGTGTATAATTAAAAAAATCATAATACTCCATGCAAATCTTGTTGTGTATACTAAATACACAAGGGCAAGACTTCAACATCATCTGCATGAAGTTTTCAATCAAGAAACATTCGGTAAGAGTATCTATCACTAACTTGAATAGAGGGAGGAGAAAAACAATAAGAGGGATTCTGGGAGAGGCTTACATGTTGCCCCTGGCAATGGACATCATAATCAGGGCTAGGAATGGATTTGATGTATTAGGGCAAACACAAAAGGGAAGGAAATGAAGAGGGCATAGTAGAAACCTATTGTACCTCCTCTTTTTTAGTATTTTAAAAATGTTTGATAATATGTGTAGCTTTAATGGTTTAGAATCTTTATTCCATATTCAAAAAGTTGTAGGGATTGGGCCACATTTATGTTAAGGTGAGTCGAAGCGGCTGTCCAAGGCGGCGAGATGATAGAGGATCTAAAATGCCTAAGACAGTGAGGCGAGAGGCTTTTAAAACCTTGTTTATGCATCATCTCCAAAAGAGTCCCATACATGTCTGAGGAGTGTCTATGGCATGTAGTGTCCGGGACTTTGTCGTGCAACACGAGCACCGCTTCATGATCATCTCCATGATAGAAATGCCTGTTCTAGATGTTCTAGATAGGTATTTGCAAAGATGGATTTTGGTTTTCTAGGAGCAAAATGCAAGTTTAGTTAACCATTTGAGTAGGCATTGTGACAATACAATTGGAAGTTCCTTTGAACTTTTTCCCACTTTACAATTGAGATTTTTTTAGGGCTTGTGGCTAGGTGGCTACTGAGCATGTATAAGTGGTACAAAGTAAAAACAATTACATGGGAGATGTTCTGGGTTTTGGCAAGCAATTTAATATAGTAGACCATATCATAAAGTGAAAGCTAGGCAAATTCATTTGTTAACAGTCTATGGAGTAAGTATAATGCCCTATATCTACATTATTTAGAGTAGATCTAGAACCCTTTGCTTGGTAGCGATGGATCTAAAGCACTAAGAATATCTACATGCTTGTAGAAACTCAAAACATGATCTCTCTCAATGGAGAACTCATGGTTTAGATTACTTAGTTCTTCAATCTTGATTTCCAGAAAACTGCACCACCAAGAAAGAAACAATGATTGTTTTCTAGATCAGTAACATCTAACTAATCATGTCAATCTATATTGCAAAAACACGACTGCGACCACTGACGCAATACAAACAGAGTGGCACAGGCACTTGTCACTTACTTTGAAGTGTCTGTCGTGCCCAATATGTCTGATACGATGGGACATGAACACAGCAACGATTTTTGGAGTGTCATACTTCCTAGATGCTGAGTTCCTTTTCTCATAGTCATCCTCACCTCTTATCTTATTTCTTTTCCTTGCCCCCCTCGCCCCTATGAGGAGATTCAGGACTAGGCAGTAGGCCATGGCGAAAGAACACTGCCAACTTGTGGTTTAGTACTCCTTTATGCATGAGCAAGGGTGAGGAGAACTCGAGGATGATTTGGGCCTTTAGGCAATTTGAACTTAAATACCATCAAGTATCAACCTTTTGGAATTCCTACCATAGACTAATTTTATTATCACTTTGCTACCATAAACTATTTTTTGCTGCTACCATGACACTGTTAACTGAAAATGATCATATTGCCCATCTCCTTCCTCCTCATTCCTCAACCCATCTCAAACCCTAACTCCAATCTTAACCTCCCATCTTAACCACCCGCATGGCAGCAGCAGCCATAGCTGCAACAAATGTCTGAAATGAGAGGTTACGAGGATTTTGTTGAGAGTATTAATGGGCTTTTAGTCCCACATCGGATAGAATAATAGGGAGAGGGGTTAGCCTCTCCTATATAAGTGTAGCTCCACCTTAATAATAAACAAGTCAAATATTCTACTAAATTCTATTTGGTATCAGAGCCACCACCTCTCTCTCCACCAAACCCTAGCTGTCATCCCTCTCTACAAAATCCTAACCCTACTTCACAAAATCCTAACCCTACCCCACAAAACTCTAGCCGCCACCCCTAACCCCTTCCCACCTTCTCCGCACCCACTGCCCCGCCTCCGCCCGCCTCCCCTCCCCCCTCAGCACCGTCCGGCCTCCGCCTGCCTCCCGTCCTTCGCCGCCAGCACCGTCGCCCCCCTCCCAACTGTCGCCCCACCCCCTCTCCTTTCACATCGGCCTCCACCCCCCCCACCGGCCCTTCTCCTCCGGCCATGCGATCTCCAGTCGCAATCCGGCATGGGACATAAGGAGCGGCTCTCAGAGACGCCGCTACCGCTGAAGGAGGAACATTAGACGTGGAGAGGACGGTGACCAAAGGTGCAGACGGTCGCGATCTATCTTGTTGATGGAAGAGGAGAAGACGAAGATGATGGAGACGATCTACGGCAATTTGACGGCCAAAGAGATGAAGGCTTTGGTGGACGATCTCTTCTCCAGGAGGCTGACCGAGACTAGTTCCTGTCACGCCCCGCTCCTGTAGGAGCGATCGTCCTCGCTAAGGCGTGATACCGCATGAGGCCTAGATTGCGCTCGTGCAAGGCAGTTCCATAACGGCCGGTTACAGCGTCGGCGACGGGGTCGTCGCAGAGAAGTCCCAAGCAGAAACATTGAAACATGCAGCAAAAATTTAAAGACAAAACACAAGTTACTCAAAAGTGCTCTTTATTGATACTGAACAATCAGATTACAATAGGCGCAAGGCCATGATTACAAGTCTCTCGTGCTCACTTTTCTCTTATTTTACAAGTCACTCCGCTCTCTTTCATCTCTCGATACAATGCTTGAGCCAGCGGAAGCTTCAGAAGGCGATGTCTATACATTATGTCCCGTATAAGTCTTTGACTCCACGCGGCTGCACGCTTCGAGTCGCCAAGGAACTTCGTGCCTCGACGAATCCAAGCGAGCTCCGTGCCACGAGCTTCTACCTGTGCC
Organism: Iris pallida; assembly: GCA_029216955.1. Lineage (NCBI taxonomy): Eukaryota > Viridiplantae > Streptophyta > Magnoliopsida > Asparagales > Iridaceae > Iris > Iris pallida. The sequence goes on from JANAVB010005598.1 coordinate 21,449,129, forward strand.
TGCACATGGAAACTGTGTGGGTGTCAGTACTCAACTGTACTGGTGGAGTGAGCTCCTCGCCCGTCCATACATAACCGACACGTTCATTTACTTTCTGCAGTTTAAATCCCTTTCGATTGTCTTTCTAGTCTTGCCTTAGGATCAGTTTTAAGACCACGACGCCTGACCAAACCGATGTGCAACGACATGGTCGTGCTATAATAACAACGTGTATTTCGATCGAGGCAGTGCTGTTGGCCCATTCCATGGTCACACCCGATTTTAATAATCGACATAACCTTAAAGTCAATACAAAAATATACGAACTGCTGCTAACCATTTCAGGACGTCTGAAATCAATATCAACGAGCGTCGTATTGCATCATCAAGCATATACATTTCATCAATCTGGAGATTACTTTCATTGGGTCCAGTCTAAGTCTTTTTACAATTTATTCTGTATTTTATCTTTATTGAGTCTAGGACATAAATTGTAAGATCGACTAGGTAATACTGGCTTAGGTTAATCTCAGTTCACATTTCTAAAAAGCCTACCTATTCCCATTTCATTTCTACCAAAAGTTCAAAATCAGTTTTGAAACAAAATTTGACAAATATTTTGAAATTCTTTTAGACAGGACTCAAACCGAGTTCGGTCAGTTTGAATTCAAATATCCGTTGCCTCCAAATCTGCAAGCAACGTACATATGCAAAATATTTGCATCAGAACTCTGCCCGAGTTCGGTCTCAGAAAACACCTATAAATAGAAGAGAGTTTTTCATTTTAAATCATTCATTCTTCATCTTCTATTCTATTCAAAAAGTGATTTCACCTGATCAAAAGCTTTCAAATCACACCTATACTTCTCTTAGCCAAAAGCCAGTAATATCTACTTCGATTTAGAATCTTTTGGTATTCAAGAGTTGTAAAGAGGTTGTCCAGTTTACAACAACTATCCTTGTTGTGGAGCCGGTCGTGTGCTCGTCACCAAGCACGGTGTTGTAAAGTTGGTCGTGCACTTGTCACCAAGCACGGTGTTGTAAGAGACTGCAAGTTCTCATTTAGCTTGTGCCTTAGTGGATTAACATCGAACAAGAGTACTCGAGACTGGATTAGTCCTCTCAGAGGGATACCAGTATACATCGCTATGTTACTGAGTTTGATCTCTCTATCTCTTGCTACATTTATTTACTGTCTCTTATTTACTGCCATAATTATAGCTTATTTTTTTAAAAAAATTGGTGATTATTTTCTGCTTTATTTTCCGCTGCACACACACACACTCTATTCACCCCCCTCTAGAGGTGCTCAACGGTCCTACAATTGCCTTAAAGTCAATACACAAAATATACGAACTGCTGCTAACCATTTCAGGACGTCTGAAATCAATATCAACGAGCGTCGTATTGCATCATCAAGCATATACATTTCATCAATCTGAAAATTACTTTCATTGGGATCCAGTCCAAGTCTTTTTACAATTTATTCTGTATTTTATCTTTATTGAGTTTAGGACATAAATTGTAAGATCGACTAGGTAATACTGGCTTAGGTTAACTCAGTTCACATTTCTAAAAAGCCTACCTATTCCCATTTCATTTCTACCAAAAGTTCAAAATCAGTTTTGAAACAGAATTTGACAAATATTTCGAAATTCTCCTAGACAGAACTCAAACCGAGTTCGGCCCGAGTTCGGTCCGAACTCTGACCGAGTTCGGTCCGAACTCTGACCGAGTTCGGTCCGAACTCTGACCGAGTTCGGTCCGAACTCTGACCGAGTTCGGTCAGTTTGAATTCAAATATCCGTTGCCTCCAAATCTGCAAGCAACGTACATATGCGAAATATTTGCATCAGAACTCTATCAGAACTCTGCCCGAGTTCGGTCTCAGAAAACACCTATAAATAGAAGAGAGTTTTTCATTTCAAATCAATCATTCATTCTTCATCTTCTATTCTATTCAAAAAGTTTTTTCACCTGATCAAAAGCTTTCAAATCACACCTATACTTCTCTTAGCCAAAAGCCAGTAATATCTACTTGATCTTACAATTTATGTCCTAGACTCAATAAAGATAAAATACAGAATAAATTGTAAAAAGACTTGGACTGGATCCCAATGAAAGTAATCTTCAGATTGATGAAATGTATATGCTTGATGATGCAATACGACGCTCGTTGATATTGATTTCAGACGTCCTGAAATGGTTAGCAGCAGTTCGTATATTTTGTGTATTGACTTTAAGGTTATGTCGATTATTAAAATCGGGTGTGACCATAGAATGGCCAACAATCTCTCCCATTTTGATAATTGGCAAACTTGAGTCTATACCAAAATATATCTAAGAAATAGAATAAATAAATAAAATGTACCTGAACAAAACATGGTTGGTTTTGTTTTGGATTGTATGCTTTTGGATTTGTTTTTAATTGGTATGTACTCTTTCTCCCCCTTTGTCAATAGAGAAATGACTTTGGCTCTCCCGTAATGTGTGAAGCCAACAATTTACAACACAAACAGACAAAGTGAAGCTAAAGAGATACATAAAAAGATAACAAGTACTGAAATAAACTGGAATGTCTCACTAAAAGTACTGAAAGAAAAAGATACAATCATAAAGTGCAAAAAAAAAAAATGTCTAACTAATAAGTTTAGACATAACAAAAAGCAAACTACATCATAGCATAGATCATCATCTAGCATCCTATCCTCTATCCATCAGCTGAGTTCGCATCATATAGTGGGGTCATCACCGCCAAGAACATCCGGAGGAAAGTAAGCTGCAGTAGGATCGAAGTAAGAAAAAGATGCCTCATCTCCGAACCTAGGACCTGGGAAGCCTGGGTGAGGAAGGATAGTAACTGGATGCGCTAGGTCCTGAGGAAGACTCCAGTGAAGATCAGCAATCCCATTCCGCAACACCTGAGCCTGGTAGATGTGGCGGAACTCCGAGTCGAGATAGCTTTGATGACGTTGCGCAGAGAGAGCAACAAAGTCATCAAATCTCTGATAGAATCCTGGATCAAATCCTGGAGCAGGAGCTGGAGCAGGAGCAGCATCAGGAGGAGGAGCCTCAACATCAGCATCTGGAGCAGGCTGAGCTCCAGGAGGCAGAGGTGGAGCAGGGTATCTACGAGATCTGGTGAGCTCTATGGGAGTGGAGGAGTAGGCACAGGTTTGAAGATCAATATCAAACCTGCGAAAGATGAAGGCCAAATGCATAGGATAAACTAGGTTGCGTCCTGCATTTTCATAGTTCAGCATCCAGGCCATCATGGTCTTGGAAATAGAGAAAGGAATACCAAAATGGATATGGTACATAGCAGATAACTCTAAGAAAGTGATCTCATCAGAAGATCATTTCTTTGGAAGGAGAACAGAGAAAATGAAACGATGGAGTTCATAGAAATTTTGGTTAAGGACTTTTGAGAAGACCCTTCTAGAAACAGGACGAGGGTGGCAAAGCAACTCCTTAAAAGAGTTAAGAGTGACATCTTCTGGAAATTGAATATGGTGAATATCAATAAGAGCTTCACCTACATCAGGAACATGAAAGTATTCGCTGATGTCAGTGGCGCTGAACTCTAATTCTTGCCCGGCAACGCAAGAATAAAAGTTTTCGTTTTGTTTTACCTGCAAGTTGCAGTAAAACATTCGGACAGCGTTATCAAAAATGTTTTCGACTACTTCGAAGAAGTCTCGGTAGCCTAGATGGTCGAATGTGGGAGCATATTCATTAAAAATAGTGAAGTTAACAAAAGCTCCAGCACAAATTTTACGACCGAAAAATGAGTCAAACCATAGGTCAGAATATTCCTTATCAGGAAATAAGCCGGAGTCAAAATCATCTGAGCCTACTGGTCTGGCTGGACTAAAAAGGCTAGTAGGAACGTAGTCAGACGAGGAAGATCCAGCTTGTGAAGGATCAACCGATCGTCGTTGACGTTTGGGAGCCATGGATGAAAAAGAAACGAAATAAAAGTACCTTGAAAGAGGAGGAAGAAGATGAAGTTGATGCCCACTGGAACTCCTAGAATACTTGGAAAGAAGAGCAGGAAGGAGTTTATGGGTGTAGTGGAAGGATTTTTCGAATTGTTGTGTGGAAACAATGAGAAGAATAGGGGTTTATAAAGGGTTTAGGGTCGGCTGTTCGGTTCTGGAAGGTGAACAGCGGCGACCGAACTCGGTTCGAGTTCGGTCAGGACTCGGTCAGAGTTCGGACCGAGTTCGGTTACTTGCATTTCCGAGGTAATAAATGCAGTTTTGGTAGTTGAATTATAACTATGACTTTTGACTCCTATATTTAATAACGTGTATTATTTTTGGGTTAGCTGTAGGGGTACTGTCCCAGCTAACGGAGGTTCACCGGGGAACTCTTAAATATCGCTTCGCTTCGACCGTGGTCGTGGTGACAGACAGACCCTTTTTAAGCTTGTACCCCAAAATAATTTCAGTTAAATAAATTTCAAAGTTTCAAGTCAAAATCAAATTTAATTACCATACTACACTATGAATCTGAAAATTCAAGTATACCGAGCTCTCGACTCATTATGTTAAAACGATCTTCAGCCAGTGGTTTTGTGAAAATGTCTGCTAGTTGATGATCTGTGTCAATAAATTCTAAACAGATATTCCCGTGTTGTTGGTGATCACGTAAAAAGTGATGATGTATCTCAATGTGTTTTGTGCGTGAGTGACAGACAGGGTTCTTAGTCAGATTAATGGTGCTAGTGTTATCACAATAGATAGGAATCTTAGTGTAGTGCAGATTGTAGTCTTCTAAGGTTTGCTTCATCCACAAAATTTGGGCACAGCAACGTCCTGCGACGATATACTCAGCCTCAGTAGTTGACAATGCTACGGAATTTTACTTCTTACTAAACCAAGAGACTAAGACATTTCCTAGAAAATGACACGTACCGTTGGTACTTTTACGGTCTACCTTGCATCCTGCAAAATTTGCATCCGAGTAACCTATCAGGTCAAAGGATTTGGTTTTAGGATACCACAGGCCGACTGTAGAAGTTCCTTTAAGGTATCGGAAGATATGCTTAACGGCACTTAAGTGTGATTCCTTAGGATTTGCCTGATATCGTGCACAGATGCAAACACTGAACATAATATCTGGGCGACTAGCAGTTAAATACAATAAACTATCAATCATACCTCGATACTTACGCTGGTCGACAGGTTTGCCACTTTCATCAGAATCAAGCTTTGTAGATGTAGTCATTGGGGTTCCGATTGGCTTTACATTATCGAAGTTGTACTTTTTCAGTATGTCCTTCGTATACTTGGCTTGGTTGATGAATGTTCCTTTTGAGTGTTGTTTGATCTGAAGTCCTAGGAAGAAGTTTAGCTCTCCCATCATACTCATCTCAAATTCACTCTACATGCACTTAGCAAAATCTTGACAAAGTTTCTCATTAGTAGAACCGAAAATAATGTCATCTACATATATTTGCACAAGAAGAATATCATCATTTGAAGATTTGATAAACAACGTTGTATCAATTCTTCCTTTTGAAAAACCATTATCAAGTAAGAAGGCACTTAGGCGTTCATACCAAGCACGAGGTGCCTGTTTGAGTCCATAGAGTGCTTTCTTAAGCTTGAAGACGTGAACAGGTTTTTGAAAATCTTCAAAACCAGGGGGTTGTTTCACAAAAACTTCATCTTTTAAAAATCCATTTAAAAATACACTTTTCACGTCCATTTGAAATAGTTTGAAATCATTAAAATATGCAAATGCACAAAACATGCGGATGGCTTCTAAGTCTAGCAACAGGAGCATATGTCTCATCATAATCAATACCTTCTTCTTGATTATAACGTTGTGTCACTAGACGTGCTTTGTTGCGTAGAACTTGTCCATCTTCACTAAATTTATTTCGGAACACCCATTTGGTACCAATTATCGATTGACCAATAGGTTTAGGAATAAGTTCCCAAACTTGGTTTCTCTCAAATTGATTTAGTTCCTCTTGCATGGCATAAATCCAAAACTCATCAGAAAAAGCATCTTCTATGTTCTTAGGTTCTATTTGAGAAATGAAAGCTACATTTGCTGCTATTTCAGAATCCCTAAGAGAGGAGCGTGTACTTACACATTTTGATACATCACCTATGATGAGTATCTCTGGATGATCTGGCAAGAATTTTAGTGAATCAAATTTTTGAGTCAGATCTTCCACAGGACTCTTTTCGGTGCTTGCTTGTACATCTTCATCATCACTGTCGCTGGATCTGTGACTATTGAGCTCATCAAAAGTACCGTTAATCGATTCTTCAACAATCATAGGCCTTTTATTGAAAATTCTATATCCTTTACTCTTAGCAGCATATTCGAGAAATATCCCTTCATCTGCTTTAGAGTTGAACTTTTTCAAGTTATTCTTGGTGTTCAGGATGAAACAACGACAACCAAAAACTTTGAAATAAGAGATGTTTGGAATCCTTCCAAACCAAAGTTCATATGGTGTTTTCTTCGAGATAGGTCGAATTAACACCCTATTCAAAACATGACAGGCTGTACTAACAGCTTCTGCCCAAAAATACTTAGGAAGATTATGCTGATTCAGCATGACTCTAGCCATTTCGGTTAGAGTACGGTTCTTCCGCTCCACAACACCATTCTGTTGGGGAGTTTTAGGACAAGAAAATTCGTGGTAATATCCATTATCATTACAAAACTTTTTGAAATCAGAATTTACGAATTCGCCACCATGATCACTTCGGATACGAGTAATCATGAAGCCTTTTTCGTTTTGAACTTTTTTGCAAAATATCTGAAATTCAAAAATAGCATCACTTTTGTTTGATAAAAAGTAAACACTAGTAAATCGAGAGAAATCATCGACAATAATAAAAGCGTAGAGCTTACCGCCAAGACTGGCGACTCTACTAGGACCAAATAAATCCATATGAATCAACTGCAAAGGTCTAGAAGTACTTACAGCTTTGATAGATTTAAATGTAGACCTATGTGCTTTGTTCTTTTCACAGTCAGCACATACCATATCTCTCTTGAATGAAATCTCGGGGAGTCCTTTTACCGACTTCTTAGTACTGAGTCGTGAGATAGTGTCCATATTTGCATGTCCTAGTCTCATGTGCCATAGACAGCTTTCATCTAGATTAGCTACTAGGCATCTACCTGCATTATTAGTACTCTTCAAAAAGAAAACATAAATGTTGTCTTCTCTAATCCCTTTATATACGGGATCACCAGATGACATATCATATATGGTACATTTGTTTTTTACAAAATCGATACCATAACCATTATCAGCCAAATGACTTATGCTTAGTAGGTTATGTTTCAATTCTGTGACTAGACAAACATCCTTTATTACTGGATAAGGAGAAATACCGACAGTGCCATTACCAATAATATCACCTCTCAAGTTATTTCCGAAGGAGACATCCTTCTTTCTTCATCGATAGCGTAGCGAACAAAGATGCATCACCTGTCATGTGCCGCGAACATCCGCTATCGAGGATCCACTTGCTTTTAGCATGAGAGGGTTGAGGGTCCACCTACAAGACAAGTAGATGAATCCTTTGGTACCCATTTACTGAAGGGTCCATTTTGATTAGTTTTAGATCTCCAAAACAGAGTGTGATTGTCAACAAGTTTTCTTGCTAAGCAATACTGTGATATGTGTCCATGTGTACCACAATATGTGCAAGTTAGTTTAGAACCAGTGGTGGTTGAAACTGTGTTGACATGCTTGTTTGGTTTCTTGGAGAACTTATAAGTGAAAGCATGATGATAGTCGTGTTTCTTTCGTGCTTTCTGATGTTTAGTCCTCTTAGGTGTATGCTTGGCATTAGGACTAAACTTAGGCTGTGTCACAGGTATTGCCTGTTTGCCTAACTTGATTTCTAACTTTTTAGAAATCGCAACAGACTCTTCATATCAAGCAGTCATATCTGAGAGTCTTTGTTCTGTGACTAAGTGCTTCTTCTTCTCTATGTCATATAGCTCTTGTATTTTGACATAGTCTCTTTCTTTCTTTTCAATCTTGAGGATAGCCTCATGATAGTCTACTTTGAGTTTGGCTATCTCTTCCGTGTTACCGGTAGTAGATGTCTCTTTAATATCTTCAATAAGATTGGACAGTCTAGCTATCTCGGTTGTGTATGCCTTAATCTCTTTTCGAGATTGTTTATACTTGTCAAGCACAGTTCTGTGATCTTCAAGTAATTCACTAAAGGCATTCTCTAATTCATCGAAAGTAAAATCATCATATAGAGGGTTTGAGGATACCTTATCAAATGCCATAAGACAGACATTTGCATTACCGCAGGGTCTGTCTTATTCCTTTGTATCACTGGCATCACTCTCATGCCAGATGCTTGTGTTAGCATACTTTCGGCTGGTAGTAGCTTTTCTGCTTGATCTTGATCTGTCATATGGACTGCTTTTCTTTGAGGTTGGACAGTCCTTCTTTATGTGCCCTGACTTCTTGCATCCAAAGCATATGGTTTCTTCTTCATTGCTTTCTTGGATATCTTTCTTCCTTCTATTTGATTTCTCAAATTTCAGGAATTTTTTGAAGTTCTTCACTAGTAGGGCTTTTTCATCATCACTTGATGATTCATCATCAGAATCATGGCATGTAGATTTTCTGGCTTGGGCTTTGAAGGCAATCGACTTTTCTTTTGGTGTCGCTTCTTCAAACTCTTGTAGATCAAGCTCATGGGTCATGAGCTTGCCCATCAGTGTTTCCAGAGACATGGTGGTGAGATCGTTTCCTTCAATGATCGCTGTTGCCTTCGGGTTCCAGTTCTTGGTTAGAGCTCGTAGCACCTTTCTAATCTTCTCATGATTATTGTAATTTTTACCAAGAGATTGCAAAGGATTAGTAATATCAAGGAAACGTGTAAACATCTGTGTAATTGACTCACCGGGTTTCATCTTAAAAGATTCATATTCCTGTGTCAGTCTACTGATTTTGGATTCCTTCACTTGGAAAGTACCTTCATGAGTTACCTCAAGAAGTTTCCAAATTTCATGAGACGTTTTACAGGTTGAAACTCTGTTGAACTCCGTTTTGTCAATTGCACAGAACAGTGCATTGATGGCGCGAGCATCTAGACTAGTCTTAGCTTTTTCAGCTTCTGTATATTTGTCATGAGGCTTGTCTACAAGCTGGCCTTCAACCACTATGGGTGCTGGTTTCTTATAACCATCAATGACTATAGTCCAAAGATCAAAGTCAAGAGATTTTAAGAAGAAAGTCATTCGTGTTTTCCAGTAGGTATAGTTTGTACCATCAAATAGTGGGGGTCTATTTGTGGATTGCCTTTCACCGTTGAATATTGATTTCACGGCTGCCATATATACTCTCTGAGGTTTCTTATATTAGAATATAACCTGCTCTGATACCAATTGTAGGACCGTTAAGCACCTCTAGAGGGGGGGTGAATAGAGTGTGTGTGTGTGCAGCGGAAAATAACGCGGAAAATAATCACCAATTTTTTTAAAAAAATTAAGCTATAATTATGGCAGTAAATAAGAGACAATAAATAAATGTAGCAAGAGATAGAGAGATCAAACTCAGTGACACAACGATGTATACTGGTATTCCTCTGAGAGGACTAATCCAGTCTCGAGTACTCTTGCTCGATATTAATCCAATAAGGCACAAGCTAAATGAGAGCTTGCAGTCTCTTACAATACCGTGCTTGGTGACAAATGCACGACCAACTTCACAACACCGTGCTTGGTGACGAGCGCACGACCGGCTCCACAACAAGGATAGTTGTTGTAAACTGGACAACCTCTTTACAACTCTTGAATACCAAAAGACTCTAGATCGAAGTAGATATTACTGGCTTTTGGCTAAGAGAAGTATAGGTGTGATTTGAAAGCTTTTGATCAGGTGAAAACACTTTTTGAATAGAATAGAAGATGAATGAATGATTTGAAATGAAAAACTCTCTTCTATTTATAGGTGTTTTCTGAGACCGAACTCGGACAGAGTTCTGGCAGAGTTCTGATGCAAATATTTCGTATATGTACGTTGCTTGCAGATTTGGAGGCAACGGATATTTGAATTCAAACTGACCGAACTCGGTCAGAGTTCGGGCCGAACTCGGTTTGAGTTCTGTCTAGGAGAATTTCGAAATATTTGTCAAATTCTGTTTCATAACTGATTTTGAACTTTTGGTAGAAATGAAATGGGAATAGGTAGGCTTTTTAGAAATGTGAACTGAGATTAACCTAAGCCAGTATTACCTAGTCGATTGTAAGAATCTAAGCCCTTTGAAGCGCCAGTAGTTGTAGCTGTGGCCACACCAACCCTTTCGTTCCACTCGCTCCGGGTTCCGATCTATATGACCTCCGGGCGGTACAAAGTACACCTCTTCCGTAAAGGCAGGTAGTAACCTAACCTTTAAGAGTCGGGGGAGCCGAGCCCTCAACTCTATCAATGGAAAGATCTCCGTGCGTGGCGTGAGTTGGAATCCTAGAAAAGATCGATTGAGACCCGCCCACTATTACTACGAAAAAGCCCTGCCCTGGCATCTTCGCTAGACGGAGAGTACACGACTTCTAGGATTTCTCTATTGACTAGGTATACTTGAATTTTCAGATTCATAGTGTAGTATGGTAATTAAATTTGATTTTATGACTTGAAACTTTGAAATTTATTTAACTGAAATTATTTTGGGGTACAAGCCTAAAAAGGGTCTGTCTGTCACCACGACTACGGTCGAAGCGAAGCGGTGTTTAAGAGTTCCCCGGTGAACCTCCGTTAGCTGGGACAGTACCTCTACAGCTAACCCAAAAATAATACACGTTATTAAATATAGGAGTCAAAAGTCATAAAGTTACAATTCAACTACCAAAACTGCATTTATTACCTTGGAAATGCAAGTAACCGAACTCGGTCCGAACTCTGACCGAGTTCTCGGTCGGCGCTGTTCACCTTCCAGAACCAAACAGCCGGCCCTAAACCCTTTATAAACCCCTATTCTTCTCATTTTTTCCACACAACAATTCGAGAAATCCTTCCACTACACCCATAAACTCCTTCCTACTCTTCTTTCCAAGTATTCTAGGAGTTCCAGTGGGCATCAACTTCATCTTCTTCCTCCTCTTTCAAGGTACTTTTATTTCGTTTCTTTTTCATCCATGGCTCCCAAATGTCAGCGACGATCGGTTGATCCTTCACAAGCTAGATCTTCCTCGTCTGACTACGTTCCTACTAGCCTTTTTAGTCCAGCCAGACCAGTAGGCTCAGATGATTTTGACTCAGGCTTATTTCCTGATAAGGAATATTCTGACCTATGGTTTGACTCATTTTCCGGTCGCAAAATTTGTGCTGGAGCTTTTGTTAACTTCACTATTTTTAATGAATATGCTCCCACATTCGACCATCTAGGCTACCGAGACTTCTTCGAAGTAGCCGAAAATATTTTTGACAACGCTGTCCTAATGTTTTACTGCAACTTGCAGGTAAAACAAAACGGAAACTTTTATTCTTGCGTTGCCGGGCAAGAATTAGAGTTCAGCGCCACTGACATCAGCGAATACTTTCATGTTCCTGATGTAGGTGCAGCTCTTGTTGATATTCACCATATTCAATTTCCAGAAGATGTCACTCTTAACTCTTTTAAGGAGTTGCTTTGCCACCCTCGTCCTGTTCCTAGAAGGGTCTTCTCAAAAGACTTTAACCAAAATTTCTATGAACTCTATCGTTTCATTTTCTCTGTTCTCCTTCCAAAGAAAGGATCTTCTGATGAGATCACTTTCTTAGAGTTATCTGTTATGTACCATATCCATTTTGGTATTCCTTTCTCTATTCCCATGACCATGATGGCCTGGATGCTGAACTGTAAAAATGCAGGACGCAACCTAGTCTATCCTATGCATTTGGCCTTCATCTTTCGCAGGTTTGATATTGATCTTCAAACCCGTGCCTACTCCTCCACTCCCATAGAGCTCACCAGATCTCGTAGATACCCTGCTCCACCTCTGCCTCCTGGAGCTCAGTCTGCTCCAGATGCTGATGCTGAGGCTTCTTCTCCTGATGCTGCTCCTGCTCCTGCTCCGGGATTTGATCCAGGATTCTATCAGAGATTTGATGACTTTGTTGCTCTCTCTGCGCAACGTCATCAAAGCTATCTCGACTCGGAGTTCCGCCACATCTACCAGGCTCAGGTGTTGCGGAATGGGATTGCTGATCTTCACTAGAGTCTTTCTCAGGACCCAGTGCATCTAGTTACTATCATTCCTAACCCAGGCTTCTCAGGTCCTAGGTTCGGAGATGAGGCATCTTTTCCTTACTTCGATCCTACTGCAGCTTACTTTCTTCCGGATGCTCCTGGCGGTGATGACCCCACTATGTGATGCGGACTCAGCTGATGGATAGAGGATAGGATGCTAGATGATGATCTATGCTATGATGTAGTTTGCTTTTTGTTATGTCTAAACTTATTAGTTAGACATTTTTTTTTTGTACTTTATGATTGTATCTTTTTCTTTCAGTACTTTTAGTGAGACATTCCAGTTTATTTCAGTACTTGTTATCTTTTTATGTATCTCTTTAGCTTCACTTTGTCTGTTTGTGTTGTAAATTGTTGGCTTCACACATTACGGGGGAGCCAAAGTCATTTCTCTATTGACAAAGGGGGAGAAAGAGTACATACCAATTAAAAACAAATCCAAAAGCATACAATCTAAAACAAAACCAACCATGTTTTGTTCAGGTATATTTTATTTGTTTATTCTATTTCTTAGATATATTTGGTATAGACTCAAGTTTGTCAATTATCAAAATGGGGGAGATTGTTGGCCCATTCTATGGTCACACCCGATTTTAATAATCGACATAACCTTAAAGTCAATACACAAAATATACGAACTGCTGCTAACCATTTCAGGACGTCTGAAATCAATATCAACGAGCGTCGTATTGCATCATCAAGCATATACATTTCATCAATCTGAAGATTACTTTCATTGGGATCCAGTCCAAGTCTTTTTACAATTTATTCTGTATTTTATCTTTATTGAGTCTAGGACATAAATTGTAAGATCGACTAGGTAATACTGGCTTAGGTTAATCTCAGTTCACATTTCTAAAAAGCCTACCTATTCCCATTTCATTTCTACCAAAAGTTCAAAATCAGTTTTGAAACAGAATTTGACAAATATTTCGAAATTCTCCTAGACAGAACTCAAACCGAGTTCGGCCCGAGTTCGGTCCGAACTATGACCGAGTTCGGTCAGTTTGAATTTAAATATCCGTTGCCTCCAAATCTGCAAGCAACGTACATATGCGAAATATTTGCATCAGAACTCTGCTAGAACTCTGTCCGAGTTCGGTCTCAGAAAACACCTATAAATAGAAGAGAGTTTTTCATTTCAAATCACTCATTCATTCTTCATCTTCTATTCTATTCAAAAAGTGTTTTCACCTGATCAAAAGCTTTCAAATCACACCTATACTTCTCTTAGCCAAAAGCCAGTAATATCTACTTCGATCTAGAGTCTTTTGGTATTCAAGAGTTGTAAAGAGGTTGTCCAGTTTACAACAACTATCCTTGTTGTGGAGCCGGTCGTGCGCTCGTCACCGAGCACGGTGTTGTGAAGTTGGTCGTGCACTTGTCACAAAGCACGGTGTTGTAAGAGACTGCAAGCTCTCATTTAGCTTGTACCTTAGTGGATTAACATCGAGCAATAGTACTCGAGACTGGATTAGTCCTCTAAGAGGGATACCAGTATACATCGCTGTGTCACTGAGTTTGATCTCTCTATCTCTTGCTACATTTATTTACTGTCTCTTATTTACTGCCATAATTATAGCTTAATTTTTTTAAAAAAATTGGTGATTATTTTCCGCGTTATTTTTCGCTGCACACACACACACACTCTATTCACCCCCCCTCTAGAGGTGCTCAACGGTCCTACAAGTGCCTCATCGCTTACGTACTTGACCGAACTTCAACTCGGGACGGCAGGGTCGTGCCATACTCTATTCGGGACTTCAACATATTCGAGACAGTGCTTCGCCGAGGAGCAACTTATGTGAACTCGGCCGTGCCAAGACTTTATCTTAAACTCAAGTGCCTCTAGACCAATTCTTGTGCCAACGACGTCAAGGGGATGACTCGTGCAGGTCGTGCCAGTGGACTTGATCGTGCCATGAAGTTGGGGCCGTGCCTCCCAAGTACCAACCAGCCTTAACCAAGTTGTCTTACGGCCCTTCCTGACTTTAACTCGAGACGAGACCACATTCATGCCGAAGCACGTATCCTTGCTATAGCTATCTCTTAGGCTCTAGATTGGTGATGCAACCGTGCACACCCTAACCCGTGCCGACTCAAGACTTGTGCTTGCAGTAAGCATGACTTGATGACCCAACTCATAACTTGCTAGTACTCGACGCAATCCAAAGGCCTACACGCGGATAGCCGCTCTTGCCGACACATCTATATGAGTGGTCACTAGCAATGTTAAGCTATCTTAGACTCGGCTCGAGATATCGGCTCGTCCCTCCGCGGGTAGCTAGCCCCGGAAGCGCCAAGTATCTCCCATGCGGTTATCCAGCATCCTACCGTGAGCCGCCTCGCTTCTCCCGGGCCGACATGATCCCGGTGCCCCGGCGATCATTCGAGAAGACTACACCTTGTCGACAAGTTGTCCAATGACCATGCAAGACTCAATTCGATCTATCAAATCCTTCCTTAACATGACCATGCTTTCCATCTTTCTATCGAGACTCCCAAGTAGCGGGACCGATCTCGTGTGCGGGACTTATCAAGACTTATCGAGACTCCCAAGTAGCGGGACCGATCTCGCGTGAACGAAGCTTATCGAGACTTAGCGAGACTCCCAAGTAGCGGGACCGATTTCGCGTGAACTAGGCTTATCGAGACTCCCAAGTAGCGGGACCGATCTCGGCGACAACCAGTCGCGTGGACTTCCTTTGTCCGTGGCATACTCTTTACTAAATTCACCGTGGCTCGTGTCTTAGACATGCCTGGTTCTCTAGGCGACGCTATTGCTCAAGTCATATACTTTATACGACGAGCCTTATTCTCAAGGGACTACGTGACTTGACAACCGCATATAGAGCGGGACAGTGCTAGAATGGCTTAGACCGACCGACATAACTTTGCCTAACTTATTTGCGTAACGACTTGACGAGCAAAGACTACGCCAAGCTTCGCATCGAGAGGACGGGCTGTGCACACGTTCGACTTGAACAACCAAGTTCTCGGGTGCCTAGACTTAAGCCAACAAGCCGTGCAAGACGACTTAACCCACGGGACATGCGAAGGCTATGCCAAGCCTTGGACGACGGGACCGTGCATGTTTTATCAAGCATTCACGCAGGCGACGCCTAGGACTTAGGCTGATTCAAGTGTCGGGGCAACTTAGCAACTTACGCCAACTTCCTTCTCCCAAGCCACGGGACGAAAGACCGAATGTCATTTTGAAAGCACGCTGAGCCGATTTCTAAGCAGACCGTGGGACTATTTCCATGTTCTAAGACATTCCGATCCGTCGGGATTATTCCCTTAGCTATGTGCGTTCGTAGCTTTTATATTAGCCTACTTGTGCAAGTTGAAAACATGCGAGTTATTAAGTGAAGGCTAAGATGAGGCAAGTTCACCGAAACTACCCCACCTGAGCGAGGAGTCGTCTCGACCGAGCTAGCCTTCGAGCAGCCGTTGCAAGGCTAAGTCTGAACGCTGTCGGCGTTTCGATTCCTCCGATTGACTTTGCGGGACGGGGCACTACAACATACACCACTCAGAACAAGTCTCGTCCTCGAGACTTTCCTGAAGGCAAGCCATCCTACCAATTCTATGGCCAAGACTTAATCGTGCCTACGCGTTCCTTCGATTCCGAGCCACGCCTACACTATTATCGATCTTTCCCTTAACACGATTTCAAAATCTCGGTACTTTTCCATTCCTCAAGTCTTGCTTGAACTCAACGTATCACTTGGCTGGATCATGCACGCATTCCAGGCGTCCCCAAAATACATGCATTCAGCCAAGCCGCATGATAGAGAATTCGTCATTCTCACTCGAGTCGCATCATGCACATACTCGGACGTCCCTGAAATATATACATGTCAGCCGAATCTCGTGAGGGGTATTTTTATATTCGTGATTCATACTATCCATCCATGCCAATCCTCAATATCAATCTTTCGATTGCTAACTCTTGAAACAGGACGTCTCGCCTAACCGCTAGGCCATTTCTCAAGTCTAAGTCAATGTCAGGATTGGAATCATAGTTCCCCAACAATAATGCCAACACTGACTCCAATCCTAGGGTCAAACCATAGTCGGTAGTACGGACTTTTCTACCCAAGCTCGCGTCACTCAGATTTCTAAACATCGAGCATGATCACCTAATTCGCATCAAGGCACTCGTTGCGCATATTCGAATCCGTTCAATCACCAATTCTAACCAATTCATGTATTCGATCACGAGGTCGTCTAGCTCGACAATATGTTGCGTCCCAATTTCACGCGAGTCCGATCATCCACGGTGGTTCATGAATCACCATGCAACGCTCCTGCGGAATAATCATTCTCATTGGAGCGTAACTCTTGCTTGAGTCTAGACTAATTCATTCTCGATACGCGGATTGGACCTACTCAATCCTCAAGTTCGATCGTCAAGCACACAGAGTCATTCTCGAGTCCACCTTCGCGTCAAACCACAAGTCGAAGCATACAAATTGTCACGCCGTGCAAGTTTGATCACCCCTGCTGTATGAATCACCATACTAGTGCTCACGCGGAGTGATCGCCCTAATCCGGCGTGACGCATGTGCGAGGCCGGAGTTGCGCTCGCATAAGACAAGAACGTCAACGTTGTGGTTATCGTCGAAGCAATCCAAACATTTCATTTTCATCCAAGCCAAGATCTCAGTTCTATAGTCCGTTCGTCATTCGTTCAACTATAAAATCCTCGAGCCAAGTCTATATTTCCTCGACGTGTTCCAGCATCCTGAAGATAGCATCCAGTAGAACAATGACATTTTACACGATCGTCATTCCTTGAATCAGAGTAGCCCCGAGTAATCGCAAATCGATCTTTGATACGCCTCAATACCATCGATGATGTACGTAACCTGACGATCTTTCTTTTGCAACGAACTCCGAGTCGTGCACCGATGCTGTTGTCCGGGTTGGATATTCCATAATCTCCTCGATATTCAAGATCAAGTTCGATCGCTATTCCTCAAGCTAGTTTCAAGATCATTGACCAAAACTCAAGTCACATTTCATTTGATTCAATCCGAAATCGTACGTGTGATTTACTAGATTTCCTCGATCAAGACATTCACTTTTATTCATCGTTCTGAATCGTTTTTTAACTCGCGTTGCTCATTCACAAGTTGTCTGAACGACATCTTGTTCGGGACATTCGAAGTCACGACCAACTAAGTTTGAACGTTCTAAGGCTATGCGCGATCGCATCGCCTCGCCGACGTACTCGTTATTTCTAATCCTCAATCTTTGCTCAAATGAATTCCAAGACAAACACCATTCAGGATTCGAGCCATCCGATCAAGTCCAAATCACGTTCGCGTTACTCGCTAACACATCTTTCAGATTCGTTTGACGAATCTCTAGCGTAATCGCTTACGTTGTCTCGACGTACTAAGTCGTTCGCACTATTCCTCAAAATCCAAACCAATCTTCCGTATACGCCTAAGTATTAGTCCAATAGCGTTCCTATCGATATACACTCTAAGTGTATCTATTCGTTCCCGATCGAGCGATACTTGATATTGCTCGCGACTCGTTTGTACCAAAAGGTCGAGGTGCGCGACACGCGGCACAACTTAGCCAAAAAGGCCGTGTGCAAAGCTATCCATGTCACGCCCCGCTCCCGTAGGAGCGATCGTCCTCGCTAAGGCGTGATGCCGCACGAGCCTAGATTGCGCTCGTGCAAGGCAGTTCCATAACGGCCGATTACAGCGGCGGCGACGGGGTCGTCGTACAGAAGTCCCAAGCAGAAACATTGAAACATGCAGCAGAAATTTAAAGACAAAACACAAGTTACTCAAAAGTGCTCTTTATTGATACTGAACAATCAGATTACAATAGGCACAAGGCCATAATTACAAGTCTCTCGTGCTCACTTTTCTCTCATTTTACAAGTCATTCCGCTCTCTTTCATCTCTCGATACAATGCTTGAGCCAGCGGAAGCTTCGGAAGGCGATGTCCATACATTATGTCCCGTATAAGTCTTTGACTCCACGCGGCTGCACGCTTCGAGTCGCCAAGGAACTCCGTGCCTCGACACATCCAAGCGAGCTCCGTGCCACGAGCTTCTACCTGTGCCTGCACATGGAAACTGTGTGGGTGTCAGTACTCAACAGTACTGGTGGAGTGAGCTCCTCGCCCATCCATACATAACCGACACGTTCATTTACTTTCTGCAGTTTAAATCCCTTTCGATTGTCTTTCTAGTCTTGCCTTAGGATCAGTTTTAAGACCACGACGCCTGACCAAACCGACGTGCAACGACAGGGTCATGCTATAATGCCAACGTGTATTTCGATCGAGGCAGTGCCACATCGCTTACGTACTTGACCGAACTTCAACTCGGGACGGCAGGGTCGTGCCATACTCTATTCGGGACTTCAACATATTCGAGACAGTGCTTCGCCTAGGAGCAACTTATGTGAACTCGGCCGTGCCAAGAATTTATCTTAAACTCAAGTGCCTCTAGACCAATTCTTGTGCCAACGACGTCAAGGGGACGACACGTGCAGGTCGTGCCAGTGGACTTGATCGAGCCATGAAGTTGGGGCCGTGCCTCCCAAGTACCAACCAGACTTAACCAAGTTACCTTACGGCCCTTCCTGACTCTAATTCGAGGCGAGACCACATTCATGCCGAAGCACGTATCCTTGCTATAGCTATCTCTTAGGCTCTAGATTGGTGATGCAACCATGCATACCCTAACCCGTGCCGACTCAAGACTTGTGCTTGCAATAAGCATGACTTGATGACCCAACTCATAACTTGCTAGTACTCGACGCAATCCAAAGGCATACACGCAGATAGCCGCTCTTGCCGACACATCTATATGAGTGGTCACTAGCAATGTCAAGCTATCTTAGACTCGGCTCGAGATATCGGCTCGTCCCTCCGCGGGTAGCTAGCCCCGGAAGCGCCAAATATCTCCCATGCGGTTATCCAGCATCCTACCGTGAGCCGCCTCGCTTCTCCCGGGCCGACATGATCCCGGTGCCCCGACGATCATTCGAGAAGACTACACATTGTCGACAAGTTGTCCAATGACCATGCAAGACTCAATTCGATCTATCAAATTCTTCCTTAACATGACCATGTTTTCCATCTTTCTATCGAGACTCCCAAGTAGCGGGACCGATCTCGTGTGTGAGACTTATCGAGACTCCCAAGTAGTGGGACCGATCTCGTGTGCGGGACTTATCAAGACTTAGCGAGACTCCCAAGTAGCGGGACCGATCTCGCGTGAACGAGGCTTATCGAGACTTAGCGAGACTCCCAAGTAGCGGGACCGATCTCGCGTAAACTAGACTTATCGAGACTCCCAAGTAGCGGGACCGATCTCGGCGACAACCAGTCGCGTGGACTTCCTTTGTCCGTGGCATACTCTTTACTAAATTCACCGTGGCTCGTGCCTTAGAATGTCTGGTTCTCTAGGCGACGCTATTGCTCAAGTCATATACTTTATACGACGAGCCTTGTTCTCAAGGGATTACGTGACTTGACAACCGCAGATAGAGCGGGACAGTGCTAGAATGGCTTAGACCGACTGGCATAACTTTGTCTAACTTGTTTGCGCAACGACTTGACGAGCAAAGGCTACGCCAAGCTTCGCATCGAGAGGACGGGCTGTGCACGCGTTCGACTTGAAAAACCAAGTTCTCGGGTGCCTAGGCTTAAGCCAACAAGTCGTGCAAGACGACTTAACCTACGGGACATGCGAAGGCTATGCCAAGCCTTGGACGACGGGACCGTGCATGTTTTATCAAGCATTCACGCAGGCGACGCCTAGGACTTAGGCTGATTCGAGTGTCGGGACAACTTAGCAACTTAGGCCAACTTCCTTCTCCCAAGCCACGGGACGAAGGACCGAGTGTCATTTTGAAAGCATGCTGAGCCGACTTCTAAGCAGACCGTGGGACCATTTCCATGTTCTAAGACATTCCGACCCGTCGGGATTATTCCCTTAGCTATGTGCGTTCGTAGCTTTTATATTAGCCTTACTTGTGCAAGTTGAAAACATGCGAGTTATTAAGTGAAGGCTAAGATGAGGCAAGTTCACCGAAACTACCCCACCTGAGCAAGGAGTCGCCTCGACCGAGCGAGCTTTCGAGCAGCCGTTGCAATGCTATGTCCGAACGCCGTCGGCGTTTCGATTCCTCCGATTGACTTTGCGGGACGGGACACTACAGTTCCCGTCCTGCACACACAGATGTGGATCCTTCACCATACAAAATAATGAAGTTGGAGAAACTGGAAGTAAAGTTGGAGGGTACTTCCAATTATTTGAAGTGGTCGCGTTAGGCGATGCGGACTCTGAAGGCAAGAGGCTTGGTGGGCTATGTGAATGGCCAAACCAAGGCACCTGAAGATCACTCCTCACGGGAGTTTGCTGTGTGGGAGATCGTCAACAATGTTGTAGCAGGATGGTTGACAGCCTCCTTGACCGACCAAATGTCGGACAATGTGGAGGCAATATAGGGAGCCGGTGATATTTGGATGACGCTGAAGGACGTACTCGGGGACGGGTAATCCTATGAGAGTCTTCCAACTGCAGGATGAACTTGATAAGGTGGTCCAAAAAGATTACACCATCTCCGAGTATGCGGCTGTGCTGAAGAAGTATTGGTCAGATCTCGACCACTATGATCCCATTGGTGTGGAAGATGAGCAAGTGGAACCAGCATTTGCGAAGCATTACCAGAAGTTCATGGAGTATATCTCGCGACAGAGGATGATGAAGTTCCTGAAGGGGCTCAGCCCAACATTCAAGCAAAGAAGGAATGTGTTACTCGCACAACCCGGACTACCATCACTAGAGGAGGCCATTGCTGCTATGGCACAAGAAGAAGCACGGTTGAAGCTGATGTCCAGCACTACTAACACTCAGGGAGAGAAATCAACTCTAGCAGTTTTTAACCCAAACCCTTCAGGAGGGGGAGGGTGCTACAACTGTGGAGATCCAGGACACTTCAGATCTGTACGAAGCATATGAGAGGTCAGTCCAACAGTCGTGGACGCGACGTGGAGGATGTCGAGGTGGCAGAGGAGGCTATGTCGGTGGCAGAGGACATTATTCTGGAGGACACAAGGCAAACTTGAATGAAGGGGGGGTGAAAATCAGTTATCCGATGTGACCCCTAGTGAGAGGGAGATGCTGGAAATATAGAGGAACATGAAGCTTGGAACCAGCGACAGTCGCGCGAACACTGCTGGTACGTCGACTCCAACCACCTCCGGGGGTAACATCACATACTATGCCAGTACAAGCACAGATATACCTGCTCATGCCCTTGCATCTACCCACAAACTAGGAAGTGTAAATTGGATAATTGACTCTGGGGCATCCTGCCATGTTACGGGTGCCCGTGATGAGTTCCAAGATTACACTCACCTGATGACACCTGAAAGCATTCAGACTGCTGATGGTACTGCTAGACCTATTGTGGGTAAAGGAACAGTTGAATGCACCCCTTCGATGTGTCTTACTGATGTCTTGCATGCTCCATCCTTTCCTGTTAATCTATTGTCTATAATGTCATTGTTTTTCAACTTAATTGTGTTGTTTTCTTTGACATTTCGAAGGTTATTTTTCAGGAGAAGGGAACGGGGAGACAGTTAGGGACTGGCACTTGACATAAAGGGCTATGGTACTTGGACAGGGGTGGGCTGGATACAACACTGGCAGCACTGGTGGATGAAGCACAACCGGAGGAGCCGCGAAGTACCGTAGAAGAATTATTACTCTAACATCAGCGCATGGGACACTCTTCATTTAGTCTACTTAGTCGAATGTTTCCATCTATGTATCAAAAAGCTAATAAGCAAAAATTGGTTTGTGATGCTTGTGAACTTGGAAAACACCCCATAAGCTCTTATGTGAGTTCTGGAAATAGAAGTTTAGCTGCTTTTGATATGATACACTCTGATGTGTGGGGATCTTGTCCTACAACTGCTGCTAATGGTTTTAAGTGGTTTGTCACCTTTATTGACTGTCATACTCGTGTCACCTGGGTATACCTAATGAAGAGTAAGAGTGATGTCTTTGCATGCTTTCAAGACTTCCATCGCAGGGTTTCAACACAGTACGGTGCCAAAGTGAAGATTTTGAGGTCTGACAATGGGATAGAATATACCTACAAAGCCATTGGGGAGTACTTATCAGCCAATGGGATACATCATTAGACTTCATGTGCCTATACACCAGCACAAAATGGCGTGACGGAACGGAAGAACAGGCACCCGTTGGAAGTGGCAAGGTCGATGATGTTTGCTATGAATGTTCCGAAACACTTGTGGGGACATGCCATGTTGACTGCTACATACCTTTTTAACAAGATGCCCTCTCAGATGTTAGGATGGAAGATACCGTTTGAGATGCTTACAGGTGAGAACAAGTACATTGTTCCCCCAAAAGTATTTGGTTGTGTATGCTTTGTGAAGGATAATAGACCTGTAGTAGGAAAATTGGACCCTCGGACAGTGAAGTGTGTCTTCGTTGGCTACTCAAGGACTCAGAAGGGATATTCTTGTCGGAGTCCAGTGGAGAGAAGACTCTTTGTGAACATGGATGTTACATTCAGAGAGATGGAACCATACTATCACAATGGTTCAGGTGAAGGCTCCGCATTTGGTGACACTCCTAATACATGAGGTGTTAGGAGTGAGGGGGAAATAGTCCCAAGCGTGGTTGTTGGGTCAGTTCCATGCCCAATGATGGAAGTTAGTCCAAGAAAAGTAGGGAGAGATAGCGAGAGTGAGGAAAGTGATGATGATGTATACAATCAGGAGGAAGGAAGTGATGCTCCAGTGCAGGGGGAGACTACAAAACATGGGGAGGAACGAACTACAGAGCTCCAAGTCTACAGAAGAAGGAATCAGCAGTCCACTACTGTGCCTATTGCCCCTATTATGCCAACTGTGCCGTGTCCCTCATTTAACCTTGCCTCAACTCCTGAAGATGCGCCTTCCGCACCGGATCCCTCTGATTCGTATGTGGATTCCTCTGATTCGGATGGTACGATCTCTCCTCCATTATCTCATATTCCCTTAAGAAGATCTTCTCGTAGTAATACATGAAAATATCCTATTCGTATGGTTATGAACATGATATTGCTCATTTTCTATCATACTCTAATATATTCCCTACTTATGGAGCATTCATTGCATCGTTAGACACCACCTCTTTGCCTAAGTGTTGGCAGGAAGCGAAGGAAGATCCAAGGTAAAAAGCTGCAATGTTGGAGGAACTTGGGGCACTGGAAAGAAATGGGACATGGGAACTCGTTCCAGTACCTGAAGGAAAAAGGATAATCGGGTGCAAATGGGTCTTCACGGTGAAGGAGACGCCAGAAGGAAATGTAGAGCGATACAAGGCAAGATTGGTTGCAAAAGGATTCACTCAGTCCTATGGCATCGACTATGATAAGACATTTTTTCCTGTAGCGAAGATGAGCACTGTAAGAACCCTGGTCTCTCTTGCAGCCAACCATGGGTGGCAACTTCATCAATTAGATGCGAAGAATGCCTTTCTTCATGGAGATCTACAGGAGGAAGTATACATGGAGACTCCCTTTGGATTTTGCACGAGGCAGTCAGCAGGAAAAGTGTGCAAGCTGAAGAAATCACTGTATGGACTCGAGCAATCTTCTCGAGCATGGTTTGAAAGATTCAGAAAAGCTGTCACGGGCATGGGGTACAGCCAGACTAATGCAGATCACACAGTCTTCTTCCGACACGCGAGAGGCCACGTTACCATACTTGCAATATACGCGGATGATATAGTGATCACAGGTGATGAGGAAGAGGAGATTATCCAGCTGAAGAAGAAACCTGCCAAAGAATTTGAAGTAAAGGATTTGGAAATGATGAGATATTTTCTTGGGATCGAGGTTGTTCACCCTAACTACAACCTCACGCTAGCACAGAGGAAAACAAGAACACGGTGGATTTTGTGCTTCTTAACTTTCACACACCTTTATTCATTTATCAATCTTCCTTTTATAAGCAAGAAGGAATAACAACTTTCTCTCTACAAGCATGGATCACCACATTCTATCTCCTTGAGACTAGGTCCCATGCAAGGTCTACACCAATTTATTCCCTACGTGTAAATAACAATATTCACTAAACCGAGAAAGAAGCAGCGTAATTAACCAACAAAACTCCCCCTAATCTAGTTGCTTCTGGTGTTGACAACGTCAAGCTTCGCGCGTAGGTCCTGGAACTTCGAGTGCTTTTGTCAATATATCCGCCAGCTGTTCGCCGGTGTTGGTGTAGTCGACGGCGATCTTGCCGTCTTCGATGCACTGCCTGATGAAGTGGTAGCGCGTCTCGATGTGCTTACTCCGGTCATGGAATACCGGATTCTTGCACAGCTGGATGGCAAATTTGTTGTCCACGAGTAGAGTAGCACTGCCGGACTCCGTGTCAAGCAAATCTCTGAGCAGCTGTGCGAGCCAAACGCCTTGGCACGCCATCGTGGTCGCAGCGATGTACGCCTCACAGGACGATAATGCAACCACCTTTTGCATCTGTGATTGCCAGCTAACGGGTCTCCTCCCGAGAAGGAACACCAAGCCGGTGGTGCTCTTTCTATCATCGATGTCATCGACCATGTCGGCGTCACTGTACTCGACGAGTTTGGCCTCTGCAGTGTCCCTGACGTAGCGACACCCATAGCTCAATGTGCCGACAATATACCTCAGTATGTGCTTAACGACGCTCCAGTGCTCGGTGGTCGGCGACTCCATGAATCGGCTGACATAGCCGACGGCGACGTGATGTCCGGCCGCGTGTGCACCAAGTAGCGGAGACTCCCGACGATGCTTCGGTACAGGGTCGTGTCCACCGGCGGATTTGAGCTCACTTTGCTCAGTTTCAGCCGTGGCTCCATGTCACGCCCCGATTCGGTAGAATCGATAGTCGTCCCCCGGGCATGATGCCGTGCAAGCCTAAGTTGCGCTTGCACAAGGCGGTTCATAAGGTTATCCGAAACAACAGCATATGTAAGAGTACGCAGAGAAATTGAACACATTCATTTCGAAAAGGAAACTTGCATTTTCATTGATAATATGTTAGATTACAGACTCGATTACAAAAGAGGCCTCGCGGGCTTACAACCGACATCGATGAGATAGTCATTCCATACATTTACATCCCTTTTTACAAACATCAAAACGACTCTCTAAGACCTGGGATCGGCGAGAGTTTGTGACTCATGATGCAGTGGGTTGTAGTCTTTAAAATGTTGCAGAGCTAGCCTTCGCGCTAGCAAGGCTTCAAAAGAAAAGAGCGTCGCCTTTAGTTCCTTGGCACGATATCCTGGTCCCGAGCACCTGTTGAGAGCGAGGGTCAGCACTTTACACTTTGTGCTGGTGCGTGACAATTTAAATCCCGTGCTCTTATTTGTTGAAGAATTCAAGTGAGCGTGCATGCAAATATTTAGTGAAGTTTCTAGCCATTCTACTCAATTCAACTTATATTTGAAAGCACAACCGTATAATAACGATAGATCTTACCCCCGGCAGAGCGCGCCGTCGTAGCGTAAACTTACCATGTTCTTCCATGTCATGTTAATCATAAGAAAACGTAATAGAGTACGTTCGTGAAGGTCACTGGCACGACAAGCCATCCTGGACATATAGCTTGGTAGACAGAGGTCCTTCAGCGCAGGTAGCGAGCCCCGTTGAAAGCCACTGCCTACCGTGGCATGCATCCGGCACAGCTATCCGTGTTTCTTCCTAGGCCGGAACGGTCCCGTGGCCTCGGGATACCGTCCGAAGAAACAATCGCCCTTGTCGACAAGTTGTCCATGACCGTGCTAAGTTAATTTGTTATTTCAAGGCACATCTTATAGTATCGTTGCGACAGTTATTTAATCGATTCATCCTTTCCTTAGCACGGTTCTATATGATTTGATAATTGCAAGCACGATAATATTGTATGACAAGCATCTGTATAGTTCGTGTTCGTGGGACGTCGTGTGACCGTTCATCGGAATATCATTCATGTCGTTGCATTACCTCTAGCATAGCACATGTCTAGTATTGATAATGTATTAGAGAAGAGGGTCGAGGGAAGAAGGGTCAGCCACTCACTTTAGTATTTACTTGAGGCGAGAAACTGGTTGGCCGCGCTAGACGTTGCCTACGCGATCACCTGAAATCGTACAAGCAACCGATTAGAACATTGTGTTATTCAAGGAAATTCGATACGAATGCGAAGTTCGAAACGTAAGCCATGAAAACCATCGAAAACATTCACGAAAACGCATTCAGAAAATAAAGCCAAAAC
Source organism: Iris pallida (assembly GCA_029216955.1). Classification (NCBI taxonomy): domain Eukaryota; kingdom Viridiplantae; phylum Streptophyta; class Magnoliopsida; order Asparagales; family Iridaceae; genus Iris; species Iris pallida. The sequence goes on from JANAVB010005598.1 coordinate 21,475,649, forward strand.
CAACGCAAGCGGCGTGAAAAGCAGAGCAACGGGAGGTCTCTCCCGACTCAGCCGCAGAGTCAATCCTTGAGGCGCAGCCCGCTGAATATGGGACTTGGTTCCGAAGAAGCCATTCCATAACGTGGAATGGATCTTAATTCAACCATTCCCGTTCGATCGATTCGATCGATCCTGACCTATCGGTCCCGACCGAGTCGATAGCGACATTGTTCCTTTCTCGCGTACCCCGTGGACGAACAACGGGGCACGATGTAGGGACGGGGCACTACACCATAACCAACTATGAAAAAGTTTCGTCCTCGAAACTTAAGAACAGAACCTACCTCTACGAAAACAATGAAGGAAACTTCTCCTTCATCTCTGACTCGAGTTTCCATGTCGACTCTTCTGCCGCATGGTTCCTCCAGAGTACGCGGACGAGCGGGATCGCCCTATTCCGCAACAGCTTATCCTTGCGTTCTAAGATTTGAACGGGCTCTTCAACGTAGGATAAGTCGGACTTTAGCTCCAGCTGGCCAAAATCCACCACGTGGCTAGGGTCGTGCACGTACTTCCGCAGCTGGGAGACGTGGAAGACATTGTGCACACCTTCAAGCGCCGGCGGTAGGGCAATTTTATAGGCCACTGGGGCGACCCGCTCGAGTATTTCGAACGGCCCAACGAATCTCGGACTCAGCTTTCCCTTCGTGCCGAACCGAGTAACTCCTCGCATGGGCGACACCTTCAGGAACACATGATCGCCCACCAAGAACTCAAGCGGTCTTCGATGGGTGTCGGCGTAGCTCTTTTGTCGACTCTGTGCAATCTTCAGTCTTTCCCGAATTAGCTTGACCTTTTCCACAGTCTGTTCCACCAACTCCGGGCCGAGTATCTGCCGTTCCCCGACTTCATCCCAGCAAATGGGCGATCTGCACTTCCGGCCGTACAAAGCTTCATACGGCGCCATTTGGATGCTGGACTGATAGCTATTGTTGTATGCAAATTCTGCCAGCGGTAGGTGGACGTCCCAGCTTGATTTGAAGTCAATTGCGCAGAGCCGTAGCATGTCTTCGAGAATCTGATTAACGCGCTCCGTTTGGCCGTCGGTCTGAGGATGGTAAGCTGAGCTGAACTGCAACTTGGTATCCAGCGCCGACTGAAGGCTACTCCAGAACCGCGACATGAACCGTGAATCCCGATCAGTGACGATGGATACTGGAACTCCGTGCAGCCGTACTATCTCGTCGAGATAAATCTACGCCAGGCGATCAACGCTCCAAGTAACTTTGATGGCAATAAAGTGCGCTGACTTGGTTAGTCGATCGACGATGACCCAGATGGCGTCGCTCCCCCGTGGTGTCTTCGGCAGGCCAACAATAAAGTCCATAGTGACGTGATCCCACTTCCACTCGGGAATAGCGAGGTTCTGCATCTCCCCGCCCGGTCGCTGATGCTCAGCTTTCACCTGCTGACAGGCCATGCATTGCGACACGAAGAGCGCCACATCTCTCTTCATCCCGTGCCACCAGAAGGTCGTGCGGAGGTCCTTATACATCTTGGTACTGCTTGGATGCAAGGTATATTTCGCATGATGCGCCTCCGACATTATCTCCTTTCGCAGTTCTGAATCATCCGGAACACATAGTCGGCCATTCAATCTCAGCACGCCGGTCTTGTTTTCCGCAAAGTCGGTCGCACTACCTGTCGAAATTCGCTCACGCATTTTCTTCAGGTACGGATCATCCTTCTGAGCGGCCATAATCTTTTCCAGCAAACTCGGCTCAAACTGCAGCTGCGCCAACCGTATATCCCTGAATCGAACCCGGAGATCGATGCCCATTTTTTCTAGATCTTGTAGTAGTCTGCGGTTGATGGACAGCGAGGCAAGATATTTTCGACTCAGAGCGTCCGCCACAACATTTCCCTTGCCCGGAGTGTAGTCGATCGTCAAGTCATAGTCTTTGATCAGTTCGAGCCAGCGCCTCTGTCGCAAGTTCAATTCCTTCTGAGTGAAGAGATACTTGTGGCTCTTGTGGTCGGTATAGATCGCGTACGCCACACCATATAGATAGTGACGCCACAATTTCAACGCGAACACAATCGCCGCTAACTCCAAGTCGTGCGTAGGATAGTTCTTCTCGTGCGGCTTTAACTGTCTGGAGGCGAAGGATATCAACTTGTTTCGCTGCATGAGCACACATCCCAAGCCCTGGCCTGAAGCATCGCTGAATATCTGAAAACCCTCTGGCCCATCCGGAAGTGCGAGTATAGGTGCCGAAATCAGTCGCTGTTTTAGCTCCTGGAATGAAGCTTCACAGTCATCCGACCACTCATACGCGACTCCCTTTTGAGTGAGGCGAGTCAGTGGCGATGCAATCTTCGCGAAGTCTTTCACGAAGCGTCGATAGTATCCCGCCAAACCAAGAAAGCTTCGAATCTCACTAGCAGACGCAGGCCGTTTCCAATCAGCAACAGCTTCCACTTTCTTCGGGTCGACTGCAATGCCTTCGGACGAAATGATGTGACCAAGAAAGGATACGCTGCTTAGCCAAAATTCGCACTTACTCTGCTTCGCGTACAACTCATGTTCTCGAAGTGTCTGGAGCACGGTCCGTAGATGTTCTGCATGCTGCGTCCTGTCCTTCGAGTAGACGAGAATATCATCAATAAAGACTACCACAAATTTATCAAGGAAGGGTCGAAATACCCGATTCATCAGATCCATGAAGGCGGCAGGAGCGTTCGTCAGGCCAAATGGCATCACCAGGAACTCGTAGTGGCCGTATCGAGTGCGAAAGGCGGACTTTTGCACGTCGTCTGACTTGATCTTGAGTTGATGATAGCCTGAGCGGAGATCAATCTTCGAAAATACCGAGGCGCCTTGCAGTTGATTGAATAAGTCGTCTATGCGGGGCAATGGTACTTGTTCCGGATGGTGGCCTTGTTCAACTCTCGGTAATCGACGCACAGACGCATGGACCCATCCTTCTTCTTCACGAACAACACGGGCGCTCCCCATGGTGACACACTAGGTCGAATAAATCCTCTGTCGAGTAACTCTTGTAACTGGACCTTGAGTTCCTTCAGCTCGGCGGGGGCCATTCTGTACGGGGTCTTGGAAATCGGTCGGGTATCGGGAAATGTATCGATGCTGAACTCAATTTCTCTGTCGGGGCATGCCGGGTAGCTCGTCCGGGAACACATCGGGGAATTCTGCCACAACGTCGGTCTGACCCACGTTTGCACCATCCTGTCGCATGTCTCGGACGGACGCCAAATAGCCTTCGCACCCAGAATGCAGCATCCTCCGAGCAGAAATCGTCGAAATCAGCATGCAGGTCGACGACGCCTCACCACACGAGAAGCAGAATTCAGGCACTCCTGGAATACGGAAGGTGACCGTCTTTCTGGCGCAGTCTATGGTTGCGTTGCACGGTCCGAGCCAATCCATTCCCAGAATGATATCGAAGTCCTTCATATCTAGGACTATCACGTCAAGACCGATCTTTTGACCGCCGATACAGATAATCCCGTCGGCGCAAGCTAAATTAGTGAGTATTGGTGTGCCCGAAGGTGTGCTTACGCTAAGGTCGAGGTCTAATGATATCATCGAAAATTTGTGCTCGGCGGCAAAGTCCGCCGATATAAAACTATGTGAAGCACCTGAATCAAATAATACACGAGCAGGCACATTATTGAAACTAAGTATACCTGTCACGACCGTATCTGATGCAAGCACTTCATCTCGGGTCATGGCGTAGACGCGGCCCTGGGCATTGGGGCGACGGTCTTGGCCATTTTGCAGTGCGGGTTGAGGTGCTCGAGGTGCCGGAACTTGATTCCCTGGACGGTGCTGTGGATGCTGAGGCGCGTCTAAGTTGTTTCTTCTACGCTTCGGGCAATCTCCATGAAAGTGACCCCTTTTTCCGCAAATGAAACATCTGCCATTTTGAACTTCACAGTCGACGGCGAGATGTCCGTTTCGGTTGCATTTCGTGCAGTGAGGTCCCTGGTTCCGCGCCTGGTGTCCGCCCTGGGGTCCGTTGTTCGGACGCTTGGTCACGTTGTTTCCTCCCGCGTGGCTAGGGCGTTTGTGATTGTAGGTATGCACAGCGCCGGCAGCACCTGGAGGATATTGGCGTTCAAGGCGGAGGGCGTGGTTGAGAGACTCCCCTATCGTTTTGTATTGTGGAACGGACACATGGGCGTAGATGGATTGTCGTAGACCCACTTCGAACCGTCGAGCACGACTTGCCAGGGAGGGCAGGAATTCTCCAGCAAACTTGGCTAACTTGTTGAACTCCGCCGCATACTGCCGCACCGTCATGTTCCCTTGCTTTAGCTGCATGAATTCATTTTCCTTCTCTTGTCGAATGGCTATGGGGAGGTACTCGATCTCGAACGCCTCACGGAAGGTGGCCCAAGAAATTGCTGCTGTCTCGTCGTCGCGTCTGATCGCTCGCTTTTGCACGGCCCACCAGTCGTGCGCGTTCGACCGGAGTAGAAGTTGAGCGCATGCGACTTTCTTGGACTCTTCGACGCCCAGAAGCTCGAACTTGTCTTCAAGTTCCTCTAACCAATCGATCGCCAAGGAGGGGTCTTCCGTGCCGTTGAAGGAAGTACGGCAACTCTTTGTGAATTTCGACACGTCGAAGTTGGAACTTCTCGGTGCTGCAGGTATAAGCTCGGGTGCCTCCGGATCGACTTCACTTTGTCTGACCGCAGGCTCGGTTACGGCAGGAGTTGTCGCGGAGTTGTTGTTGTTGGCCACCACCGTCTGAACGATCTGCTGGAGAGTATCAAGCTGCTTCTGCTGCAACTTGAATTGTGCTTCGAATCGGGCCTCGAACTGAGTTTGACGTGCCTCCGCCTGCCGTCGATGTTGCTCATTCTGGCGTTGACTCTCCTCAGCTTGTCGTTGTTGCGCTTCCAGCATGCGCAACATCCGCTCCATGGCATCGTTTGAGGGTCCGGGCCTCGAGCTACTCGAGCCGCTCGAAGCACTTTCTTCGTTCGCCGCCACGTTCACCGACGTGCCTTCTAGGATTTTGAAGGTAAAATATATTAGTCACCAAACTTATTGCGGGCGCACTCGTATGGAACGACATATCTCATCGACACGAGACCAACGATTTTGAGACTAAAAACTCGACACTGGAGGCCAAGGACGTAAAGCCGTGCTTTGATACCATTATGTCACGCCCCGATTCGGTAGAATCGATAGTCGTCCCCCGGGCGTGATGCCGTGCAAGCCTAAGTTGCGCTTGCACAAGGCGGTTCATAAGGTTATCCGAAACAACAGCATATGTAAGAGTACGCAGAGAAATTGAACACATTCATTTCGAAAAGGAAACTTGCATTTTCATTGATAATATGTTAGATTACAGACTCGATTACAAAAGAGGCCTCGCGGGCTTACAACCGACATCGATGAGATAGTCATTCCATACATTTACATCCCTTTTTACAAACATCAAAACGACTCTCTAAGACCTGGGATCGGCGAGAGTTTGTGACTCATGATGCAGTGGGTTGTAGTCTTCAAAATGTTGCAGAGCTAGCCTTCGCGCTAGCAAGGCTTCAAAAGAAAAGAGCGTCGCCTTTAGTTCCTTGGCACGATATCCTGGTCCCGAGCACCTGTTGAGAGCGAGGGTCAGCACTTTACACTTTGTGCTGGTGCGTGGCAATTTAAATCCCGTGCTCTTATTTGTTGAAGAATTCAAGTGAGCGTGCATGCAAATATTTAGTGAAGTTTCTAGCCATCCTACTCAATTCAACTTATATTTGAAAGCACAACCTTATAATAACGATAGATCTTACCCCCGGCAGAGCGCGCCGTCGTAGCGTAAACTTACCATGTTCTTCCATGTCATGTTAATCATAAGAAAACGTAATAGAGTACGTTCGTGAAGGTCACTGGCACGACAAGCCATCCTGGACATATAGCTTGGTAGACAGAGGTCCTTCAGCGCAGGTAGCGAGCCCCGTTGAAAGCCACTGCCTACCGTGGCATGCATCCGGCACAGCTATCCGTGTTTCTTCCTAGGTCGGAACGGTCCCGTGGCCTCGGGATACCGTCCGAAGAAACAATCGCCCTTGTCGACAAGTTGTCCATGACCGTGCTAAGTTAATTTGTTATTTCAAGGCACATCTTATAGTATCGTTGCGACAGTTATTTAATCGATTCATCCTTTCCTTAGCACGGTTCTATATGATTTGATAATTGCAAGCACGATAATATTGTATGACAAGCATCTGTATAGTTCGTGTTCGTGGGACGTCGTGTGACCGTTCATCGGAATATCATTCATGTCGTTGCATTACCTCTAGCATAGCACATGTCTAGTATTGATAATGTATTAGAGAAGAGGGTCGAGGGAAGAAGGGTCAGCCACTCACTTTAGTATTTACTTGAGACGAGAAACTGGTTGGCCGCGCTAGACGTTGCCTACGCGATCACCTGAAATCGCACAAGCAACCGATTAGAACACTGTGTTATTCAAGGAAATTCGATACGAATGCGAAGTTCGAAACGTAAGCCATGAAAACCATCGAAAACATTCACGAAAATGCATTCAGAAAACAAAGCCAAAACCAACGCAAGCGGCGTGAAAAGCAGAGCAACGGGAGGTCTCTCCCGACTCAGCCGCAGAGTCAATCCTTGAGGCGCAGCCCGCTGAATATGGGACTTGGTTCCGAAGAAGCCATTCCATAACGTGGAATGGATCTTAATTCAACCATTCCCGTTCGATCGATTCGATCGATCCCGACCTATCGGTCCCGACCGAGTCGATAGCGACAGTGTTCCTTTCTCGCGCACCCCGTGGACGAACAACGGAAAACGATGTAGGGACGGGACACTACACTCCATCGGCACATGAACCGGATTGCATTCGGTCATGCTGGCCTTCTCCAACACCTTGGCCGTGTACGCGCTCTGGCGCAAAGTTATCTCGCCGGCGCCCTGCTGAACTTCTATACCGAGGTAGTAGTTCAATTTGCCGTGGTTGCTCATCTGGAACTGAGCCTTCATATCTTCCTTGAACTGAGTAATGGCCCGTGTGTGCGCACCTGTGACGATGAGATCGCCCACGTACACGCCGAGTAGCAGTCGCGCGTCGCCGGTGCCCCGAGTATACACCGCGTGCTCCAACTCGTTCTTATGAAACCCAAGCGATAATAGAGTGTTATCCAGCTTGGCGTTCCACGCACGAGGATCTTGACGAAGTCCGTACAGTGCCTTGTGTAGGCGAAGCACTTTGTGTTCGTGCCTGTTGCACACGAATCCAGGCGGCTGCAACACGTACACTTCTTCGTCAAGGCGCCGTTTAAGAATGCCGATTTTACGTCGAGGTAAACGCCGATTTTACGTCGAGGTGGTGTACCCCCCAGCCGGCGTGTGCCGCGACCGCCAGCAGCATTCTGACGGAGTCCAGGCTAGCCACGGGCGCAAAAATTTCATCGAAGTCGATCCCTGCGCGCTGGACATAGCCCTTCGCCACGAGCCTGGCCTTGTGTTTGATAACCTCGCCAGCGCCATTTTTCTTCACCTTGAAGACCCACTCCAGCCCAATCGGCTTCTTCCCTACAGACAACTCTGTCAGTGTCCAAGTGTGGTTATCGACGATCGAGTCCAACTCCTCGAGCATCGCCTTCCGCCAGCAAGCATGCGACTCAGCCTCCTGGAACGTCACCGGCTCATTACCGGTCGCGAGCTGGAGCTCCTCTGGGTCTAGCACCTGCTCGCTGGTCGTGGCGTACACGTTGCTAATAGTGCGGTAACGTCGTGGCGCCTCATCGTCGCCAATCACAGCCGCAGGTGTTTCATCAGGCGGTGGAGACACGAACTCCACAGCGTCCGGCTCAAGGGTCTGTGCACATGGCGTGGCCGGCTCGGATGCAGGCGGTGAGGCCGCTCCCCCTTGTGTTGACATGGTGCTGCCCCCGCACGCTGTCGCGACGGGCAGTGTGTACTCCACAGTGAACGAAGATGGATCCGCGTCGGAGCCGCCCCAGTCCCAGCACGCTGCCTCGTCGAAAACAGCGTCGCGCGTCACACAAATGCGCTTGTTCGTCGGATCGTACACTCGGTAAGCCTTGGACTCGACGTCATAGCCGATCAACACCATGGGAATGCTGCGATCATCCAGTTTCTTCAGATTAGGGCGCGTTACTTTAACGTGTGCGACGCAGCCGAAAGACCTGAAGAAATGCACCGCCGGCTTCCTCCCGTGCCAAGCCTCGTTCGACGTCATGCCGGACAAGCTCTGGGTCGGGGAACAATTTAGGATGAACACGGCAGTGCTTACTGCCTCCCCCCAGAATGAACCGGGCATCTTCGTCTTGAGCAGGCACCGTGCCATGGACACGATCGTCTGATTTCGCCGCTCGACGACGCCGTTTTGCTGCTGCGAATAGGACGCCGTGAGCTGTCGCTGCACACCGCGGTTGGCAGAGTACTCACCGAACTCCACAGAGGTGAACTCACCGCCCCGATCAGTGTGGAGCGCGCGCAGCTTCCTCCCCGGCTCCACTTCCACGCCGGCCTGAAACTTCCTCCCCGTCTCCACTTCCACGCCGGCCTGAAACTTCTTGATCGCTGCCGCCGCTTCATCCTTGGAACGGAGCAGCACCGCCCACATGTACCGGCTCATTTCGTCGACGAGCAGGAGGAAGTACCTCTTCCCGCCGTGAGTGGCCGGTGTGAGGGCCCGCACAAATCCCCGTGCACAAGGTCGATGCGATCCTTGGCGCGATACTTGGTGGCTTGCGGGAACGGTGCGCGCCTCTGCTTCCCGACAAGGCAGCCGTCACAGACCTAATCAAGGTGTTCGATGCGCGGAAGGCTGCGCACCATGCCGGTCCTCGCCATCCTGTGCAGTGCGTCGAAGTTCAAGTGGCCGAAACGAGCGTGCCATCGCCAGGCTTCGTCGTGGTCGATCGTCGCCGACATGCAGACATGCTGCGTGACATTTAATGACACCGTGTACAGCCGGTTCCGCGTCCGCATCACCTTGGCCAGAAGTCGTCGCTGACGGTCTCATAGCTGCACGACGTCGTTGCGTATCAACACCTCACACCCTGACTCGTCCAACTGCCCAAGCGAAATGATATTGCTCTGCAGCTTGGGGATGTAGTAGACGTTCGAGAGGATCCGGTGTATGCCGTCGTGCGCGGTAAAAAGGATGGTGCCTCGGCCATGAATTTCCATGACGGAGCCGTCCCCGAACTTGACCGTGCCGCGGACGCCGGTGTCGAGGTCGGAGAATGCCGTGCCGCGTCCGGTCATGTGATTCGAAGCACGAGTGTCTAGGTACCACAAATCGTACTTCGCGTCGCCTTCACTCCCGAGGTGGACCTCGGTGCGCTCCTCGTTGAGGTGGATGAGCTCACCGGCCTGCACCAGCGTGCCCTGCTCCTGCTCGGCCACCAAAGATGGAGATGTCACTGTAGCCACGAGTAGAGCAGGCTCCTCGTCTTCCTCGACTTGCGTGAGGTTCGCCGCCTCATCCCTCTTCTTCCTGCAATCACGGGCCCAGTGCCCCGATTTATCACAGTATCGGCACTTGTCCTTCTTAACGTCGCGGTCGGCGCGCGCCATCTTGCTGCTCCCGTTGTGTACGCCCGGGACTTGCCCCGGCGCTTGGTGGAGTCGATGTTGGAGTAGCCGTCCTGCTTGCGCCGTCGCATGCGCGCGAGCCATTCCTCCTCCGTCATCAGGACGGCTACTCCAACATCGACTTCACCAAGCGTCGGGGTAAGTCCCAGGGCGTATACGACGGGAGCAGCAAGATGGCGAGCGCCGACCGCGACGTTAAGAAGGACAAGTGCTGATACTGTGATAAACCGGGGCATTGGGCCCGTAATTGCAGGAAGGAGAAGAGGGACGAGGCGGCGAACCTCACGCAAGTCGAGGAAGACGAGGAGCCTCCTCTGCTCGTGGCTACAGTGACATCTCCATCTCTGGTCGCCGAGCAGGAGCAGGGCACGCTGGTGCAGGCCGGTGAGCTCATACACCTCAACAAGGAGCGTACCGAGGTCCACCTCGGGAGTGAAGGCGATGCGAAGTACGCTTTGTGGTTCCTAGACACTGGTGCTTCGAATCACATGACCGGACGCGGCGCGGCATTCTCCGAGCTCGACACCGGCGTCCGCGGCACGGTCAAGTTCGGGGATGGCTCCGTTGTAGAAATTCATGGCCGAGGCACCATCCTTTTCACCGCGCACGACGGCAGACACCGGATCCTCTCGAACGTCTACCACATCCCCAAGCTGCAGAGCAATATCATTTCGCTTGGGCAGTTGGACGAGTCAGGGTGTGAGGTGTTGATACGCAGCGGCGTCATGCAGCTACGAGACCGCCAGCAACGATTTCTGGCCAAGATGACGCGGAACTGGCTATACACTGTGTCATTAAACGTCACGCAGCCTGTCGGCGACGATCGACCACGACGAGGCCTGGCGATGGCACGCCCGTTTTGGCCACTTGAACTTCGACGCACTGCACAGGATGGCGAGGACCGGCATGGTGCGCGACCTTCCGCGCATCAAACACCTTGATTAGGTCTGTGACGGCTGCCTTGTCGGGAAGCAGAGGCGCGCACCGTTCCCGCAAGCCGCCAAGTATCTTGCCAAGGATCGCATCGACCTTGTGCACGGGGATTTGTGCGGGCCCATCACACCGGCCACTCAACGGGAAGAGGCACTTCCTTTTGCTCGTCGACGACATGAGCCGGTACATGTGGGCGGTGCTGCTCCATTCCAAGGATGAAGCGGCGGCAGCGATCAAGAAGTTTCAGGCCGACGTGGAAGTGGAGACGGGGAGGAAGCTGCGCGCGCTCCGCACCGATCGGGGCTGTGAGTTCACCTCTGTGGAGTTCGGTGAGTACTGTGCCAACCGCAGTGTGCAGCAACAGCTCACGGCGCCCTATTCGCCGCAGCAAAACAACGTCGTCGAGCGGCGAAATCAGACGATCGTGTCCATGGCACGGTGCCTGCTCAAGACGAAGAAGATGTCCGGTTCATTCTGGGGGAGGCAGTAAGCACTGCCGTGTTCATCCTAAACTGTTTTCCGACCCAGAGCTTGTCCGGCATGACGCCGTACGAGGCTTGGCACGGGAGGAAGCCTGCGGTGCATTTCTTCAGGACTTTCAGCTGCGTCGCGCACGTTAAAGTAACGCGCCCTAATCTGAAGAAACTGGATGATCGCAGCATTCCCATGGTGTTGATCGGCTACTATGTCGAGTCCAAGGCTTACCGGCTGTATGATCCGACGAACAAGCGCGTTTGTGTGATGCGCGATGCTGTTTTCGACGAGGCGGCGTGCTGGGACTGGGGCGGCTCCGACGCGGATCCGTCTTCGTTCATTGTGGAGTACACACTGTCCGTCGGGACAGCGTGCGGGGGCAGCACCATGTCGACACAAGGGGGAGCGGCCTCACCGCCTGCATCCGAGCCGGCCACGCCATGTGCACAGACCCTTGAGCCGGACGCTGTGGAGTTCGTGTCTCCACCGCCTGATGAAACACCTGCGGCTGTGATTGGTGACGATGAGGCGCCACGACGCTACCGCACTATTAGCAACGTGTACGCTACGACCAGCGAGCAGGTGCTAGACCCAGAGGAGCTCCTGCTCGCGATCGGTGATGAGCCGGTGACGTTCCAGGAGGCTGAGCCGCATGCTTGCTGGCGGAAGGCGATGCTCGAGGAGTTAGGCTCGATCGTCGATAACCACACTTGGACACTGACCGAGTTGCCTGTAGGGAAGAAGCCGATTGGGCTGAAGTGGGTCTTCAAGGTGAAGAAAATAGCCAGCGAGGTTATCAAACACAAGGCCAGGCTCGTGGCGAAGGGCTATGTCCAGCGCGCAGGTATCGACTTCGACGAAATTTTTGCGCCCGTGGCTCGCCTGGACTCCGTCAGAATGCTGCTGGCGGTCGCGGCACACGCCGGCTGGGGGGTACACCACCTCGACGTAAAATCGGTGTTCTTAAACGGCGCCTTGACGAAGAAGTGTACGTGTTGCAGCCGCCTGGATTCGTGCGCAACGGGCACGAACACAAAGTGCTTCGCCTACACAAGGCACTGTACGGGCTTCGCTAAGCTCCTCGTGCGTGGAACGCCAAGCTGGATGACACTCTGTTATCGCATGGGTTTTATAAGAACGAGTCGGCGCACGCGGTGTATTCTCGGGGCACCAGCAACAAGCGGCTGCTACTCGGCGTGTACGTGGACGATCTCATCGTCACAGGTGCGCACACACGGGCCATTAATCAGTTCAAGGATGAGATGAAGGCTCAGTTCCAGATGAGCAACTTCGGCAAATTGAACTACTACATCGGTATAGAAGTTCAGCAGGGCGCCGACGAGATCACTTTGCGCCAGAGCGAGTACGCGGCCAAGGTGCTGGAGAAGGCCGGCATGACCGAATGCAATCCGGTTCATGTGCCGATGGAGCCACGACTGAAACTGAGCAAAGTGAGCTCAAATCCGCCGGTGGACACGACCCTGTACCGAAGCATCGTCGGGAGTCTCCGCTACTTGGTGCACACGCGGCCGGACATCACGTTCGCCGTCGGCTATGTCAGCCGATTCATGGAGTCGCCGACCATCGAGCACTGGAGCGCCGTTAAGCACATACTTAGGTATATTGCCGGCACATTGAGCTATGGATGTCGCTATGTCAGGGACACTGCAGAGGCCAAGCTCGTCGCGTACAGTGACGTCGACATGGCCGGTGACATCGATGACAGGAAGAACACCATCGGCTTGGTGTTCCTTCTCTGGAGGAGCCCCGTTAGCTGGCAATCTCAGAAGCAAAAGGTGGTTGCATTATCGTCCTGTGAGGCGGAGTACATCGCTGCGACTACGGCGACGTGCCAAGGCGTTTGGCTCGCACAACTGCTCGGAGATTTGCTTGACAAGGAGGCCGGCAGTGCTACTCTACTCATGGACAACAAATTTGCCATCCTACTGTGCAAGAATCCGGTATTCCATGACCGGAGTAAGCACATCGAGACGCGCTACTACTTCATCAGGCAGTGCATCGAAGACGGCAAGATCGCCGTCGACTACACCAACACCGACGAACAGCTGGCGGACATATTGACAAAAGCACTCGGGCGGGTCAAGTTCCAGGACCTACGCGCGAAGTTTGGCGTCGTCAACACTCGAAGCAACTAGATTAGGGGGAGTTTTGTTGGTTAATTACGATGCTTCTTTCTCGGTTTAGTGAATATTGTTATTTACATGTAGGGAATAAATTGGTGTAGACCTTGCATGGGACCTAGTCTCAAGGAGATAGCATATGGTGATCCATACTTGTAGAGAGAAGGTTGTTATTCCTTTTTGCTTATAAAAGGGAGATTGATAAATGAATAAAAGTGTGTGAAAGTTAAGAAGCACAAAATCCACCGTGTTCTTGTTTTCCACTGTGCTAGCATGAGGTTGTAATTAGGGTGAACATTAAATCCACCGTGTTCTTGTTTTCCACTGTGCTAGCATGAGGTTGTAGTTAGGGTGAACAGAGGTAGCTCGAGGAAAAGATGGGATCGTCCTCTCTCAGAGGAAGTATGTACTAGACTTGCTCACAGAAACTGGTATGCTGCGATATCGTCCGGCAGTCACTCCGATTGACCAAAAAGATAAATTGGGGGCAGACGCATGAGAGCCGGTTGATCGTGAAAGATATCAGAAACTTGTAGGCAGATTGATTTATCTGGGTCACACTCGTCCTGATATCTCATTTGCTGTGAGTGTAGTAAGTCGTTAAATGCACGATCTAAGAAAGGGCCACATGGATGCAGTTTTTCATATTTTGAGATATCTAAAGGGGACTCCTGGAAGAGGTTTATGGTTCAAGAACAATGGATACCTTAGTGTTGAGGGATACTGTGATGCAGATTGGACAAGTTGCATGGATGACAGGTCTACCTCAGGGTATTGTGTATTTGTGGGGGGGGGGGGGGGGGGGGGGTAACCTAGTCTTATGGAGAAGCAAGAAACAGTCTGTGGTAGCTCGATCAACCGCTGAAGCAGAATATAGAGCTATGACTCTGGGAGTGTCAGAATTGTTGTGGGTAAAAGCATTGCTGACAGAGTTGAAGCTGGACCAAGGAACACCATTGCGTCTTCTGAGTGATAGCCAAGCAGCACTGAGTATAGCTAACAATCCAGTTCAGCATGACAGAACGAAGTACATCGAGATCGATCGGTTTTTCATCAAGGAAAAGCTGGAGAAAGGAATACTAAAGCTCGATCATGTTCGCTCAGAAGAACAAATTGTAGATTGTCTTACTAAGGGGCTTAATTCATTAAGTCTCGCTAAACTATGTAACAAGATGGGAATGATTGATATCTATCGTCCATCTTGAGGGGGAGTGTTGAGAGTATTAATGGACTTTTAGTCCCACATCGGGTAGAATAATAGTCAGAGGGGTTAGCCTCTCCTATATAAGTGTAGCTCCACCTCAATAATAAACAAGTCAAATATTCTACTAAATTCTATTGATTTCATAAATGAAAACCCTCCTATAGCAAATTTTGACATGGTTACTTGAAACTAGGGCTTGATGATGACAACAGGAAGATCCAAATGCAGATAAAAGAGCACAGAGAAGGAACTACTCAAATCCTTCCATCGGTTCGTTTGAACACTTCAATCATGTCTCATCTCCCACTACAGTTCATTCACAGAAGCCATCAATGGAAGACTTGAGTCTTGATCCGAACTTAACTAAACCTTTTACTAGCTATCCTAGGATAGGATCTTCTACACTTAATGCCTACTCTAATATTGGTCGGCAAGTGTATGATAACTTGCATGTGTATTAACTCAAGGTTCACGTTCACTACTAGACAACACTAGTTGTCACTTATGTAGAGCCTTACTTATGGAAGACTTATAAGAATGTGCTGGGAATTTGATTTTGGGGGACTAGTCGTGACGGCAGGTGGTGGGGGTGAGGGTGGGTAGGGGAGGGTGGTTTGGGGTGGGGGTTGGTAACGTTAGGTTTTTGGTTAGATGGGTGGGTTGGATTCATGTTTGGGGAAGAAAGAAAATTTTGGAAAAAGAAAATTGGATAAGTGTAAAATGGTCTAAAACTAGTAAGCTGGCCGTTAAATCTGCAGATGGTTGACAGATGGTGTTAAGTGCAAAATTCTGATAGTTCATGGTAGCATATTGCTAATACAAATAGTTAATGGTAGCAAGATGCAAAAACTTGATAGATGATGATATTTAAGTGCAAATTTGCAGGGAGTTTATTCATCATTGCCCATTTCTCTAGAGCAGTTGGTCCTCACTGCAACCATCATGGTCCAACCATCGTCAAAGAGTTCTTACATGGTCTTAGTTAGTAGTAGACACTGGACAGTAGATGTAAAATGACTATTTAGAAGTCCTTTTCCCATTAAGAATTTAGACCATGGAGATTTAAGTATTGAGATATTTAAAGTTGAAACCATAGTGGCTATGTTCATTTGCAGCTAATCACACAAGTGTACATTGATTTGAGGCCAGCATATTTGATCTTATATTGTCCACATCTAAAAATAGATAGGTTTTATCCGTACTCTTTGAATCTCATCTTGCCCACATCTTAAGTGGACAAGTTTCATAAAGAATTCTATGCTGTACATCTTTCATGCTAAAATGCAACCATTGTAACATAGTGTATTTCTTGTTCAGTGTTTCGTTATGCGGATTCCATGGCCGAGTACTTGAAAGTGGCCAAGTACTGCAGAATATTTAAGAAAGCTGGCCGAGTAAGCAGTGACCTGCTTACTCAGCTTGTGGAGTGATTAAGCAGAGGGTTAGTTAGATTAATTGATTACTGGGTCTTTCACACATACCCATTAACATAGTGTACTTCTTGATCAATGTTTCATTCAGCAGATTCTGCGGCCAAGTACTCAGTCGATTATTTGTAAGCGGCTCAATACTGCAGAATATTTAAGAAAGCCGGCTGAGTAAGCGGCCATGGAATGGTGCATTTAGTTCTTGATCGTGATGATCACTAACAGTAACAGTCACATGCTTTGTCCTCCAATTACAAACAGATGTAATGGTGCATCTAGTTCTTAGAAGTGAAGGCAGTTCTGGCGTAGAGAATACATTCAGTGTACATCTCCCTTGGATAGTGTACTTTTAGCAAAGTTGGATCTTGTTCTTATCCATTTAGAGAGAATCTCAACCAACTATTAGTGATAACTGCGGTCACATATGTAACGATAAGTTCATAAATGATGTAGTCTTGACACCAGGTCGCTATGAATTTCCAGATGTGAACTCTCCTTGTAAACAACGTATAATTGATTACTCGGTGTTTTAGCAACCTTGATCTCCAGACAAATAAACCATGCCTAACAAATACCTTGTTGCTATTTAATCGAATCAGTGATTTAGTTCCCTCGTCTTTTCGGGTGTATATATGAATCCAATTTATCTCTGATATGTGCTTTTGTCCTGCCAAGGACGTGATCCGATATTGACATCCTAACTATAGTTGAGCTTATTGTTTACAACTTTTGTAGTACGACAGAACTGGAGTGACACATCTGTGCGATTGTTACACTTGCTAGAGTTCCATTTCGTTGAGGATTTATTCTCATTTATGCAACCAAAAGTTTTTAGTTTATGACTAATGGAGATACTACAATTACCAAGTCATAAACATATGTCAAACCTGAATTTCAGTTTTGACATATGTTTATGACTTGGTAACTGTAGTATCTCCATTACTAATAAGCAGTGCATAAAAACATTTTATTGCATTTCCTATAGCCCTTTGTTGTCGATATTTTGTAGGTGGCTGCCATTTGACTAGCTTTATGTTTTGCAGTCCTTTCTCGTTGATGTATAATATTTTCGTCTATATGTTTTCATTGTAGGGAATTGGATTCCAAGCAGTAGAAGTTTTATTGTAAAATTCTGAGATTTTGGTCTATATCTTTTTCTCCTCAAGAGGATATGTATGAAGATTGTTAAGTTAGAGTCGAAGTTGCAAAGACTTGAATATTACACAATATATAGGAACACGACATAGTCACTGTTAGAAATAATTGCCTATTGATTTATGAGATGAAGAACAAAATAAATGCGGAAGCGTACCTGAATCCATTGATTGGCTTGATGGATCTTGAAGTAGACGTCTCTTTATGGGGTTCGATCTTCCAACTTGCTACGACCCTTAATAACAAAGATGAAATCTTTGTTCCTCTTTCTGTTGATGGGGATGCAGAAGAGAATAGAGAAAACTCTCTCTTTGTGGCCGTATGAGTTGGGGACCATAACCCTAATGAATATATATATATATATATATATATATATATATATATATATATATATATATATTTCTAATTTGGCCCCTCATCAAATTAGATTTATCTCCGGTATCTACACATTACTTCCATGACAATTATACACTTTAAGTCAATTTTTCAAATAGACCACTTTAATTTGGCTTAATTATTTAGATAGCCCAACACAATTAATTTTACATGTGTGGTCCCTATTATTCAATAATTCCAACAATCTCCCACTGGGCCACATATGTAACCTTATAATTGTGTTAACCTTAGTGAGCTCATAAATTGCTATCTTAATCCTTAGGGTATATCCGGACGATCTTGTCCATTAACCATATCAATATAGGATCAAAGCGGCCTTCGTCACATTTAGCGTAACTAAACCATCAATATTCACATATACCAATATAGTTAAACGACATAGATCAATCATGGATGCGTAGCATGAAAATTACACGCAATGTGATCAACACATGTCTATTTCCAATTGGTCCTCCTTAACTTTAGTGAGATCAATACTTTAACATAATGAAAACAAAATGAACTGAATTTTTTATATATCTGATCAGATAAATATCTAAAATACTTTAATACATAAATGTGTCCGAAACCAAATAGCACCCAAATACATAAAATACAAACTCCCACTAATTGTCATATTCTTAATTAAGATAACACTCATATAAACAGTATGCTCATGAAAGACCTTGGATGATAATACTTTTGTGAGCGGATCCGCTAATATGGAGTTTGTCCTAATGTGCTATATGGACACTTTAACCATTCTGAATTCTTTCTTTCACAACTAGAAACTTTATATCAATATCCTTTGACTTATACAAGTTCATATTGTTATTGGAATACAGTACTGTTAATTTATTGTCACACCATATTTTGAGTGGTCTTTCAACACCCTCCTGTTGGCGCAGCCTTGTGACAAAATTTTGCAACTATATTCCCTGAATAGATGTCTCATAGCATGCTATAAACTTTACTGTCATGGTGGAAAAAATAATGAGTGCCTGTTGTTATTGCCGGGGCACAATTTTCGATGAAAAACTAAGAAAATAAAACAATTGTAAAAACAACGTTTCAACGCAACACTTCAAAGAAGGTGCACAATATAGATCCTAGGAGGATTCTGGATTACGATAATCTAAAAAGATTTCGTAACAGTAGCAAACGACAATAACAGTTCTAAACAGAAAGTACAAATCGAAATGCTAACAGCAGCAACGATGACAGGCGAAAGATAGAAGATGGCCTGCTGGGGTGAATGATCACCGTTGCTCAAAGCTTAATTCGCCCCACACAAATAGCTTCCAGGAACCAGCAAGTTCGTCGGAGAACTCTGGAACACTCTGCTCTTCTGAATCCTCAGATGACAACGGACTCGTGCGGCGCTAAGTGATGCTGGGTGCAACGCTACTCTTCTCTCTCAAAGTCTGTGGAAATTCGTAAGAAATTCTGAATTCTGTACTTGTGTTAAGAAACACTTCTGTACTCTATATACTATTACTTGTTCTTTTACTGTGAGAGAGAAGAGAGCCTTATATAAGCCCGCGTAGTAACTGTCCAGTTAGCAGAACGTTCGGAACGTGGAAAAAATTGTCCCGAACGTGCTAAAATCGCTCAAATCGTGTATAGACACGATCTGAGTCAACTTGCGCACAGTGCGCGCAACTTGTGCCATCCGCGCAACTAGCACACTGCGTGCACATCACGCACACAACCACTTGCGCCATACTGCGCCACACGCACCGCGCGCAACCTGCGCAACCTGCGCAATGCGCACACTGCGCTACTCGCGCAACGTGCGCCACTTGCGCACCGCGCGCACCTTGCGCACCGCGCGCACCTTGCGCAAACCGTGCAACGCGCGCAACTTGCGCACAGCGCGCAACCTGCGCAAACCGCTGCGCAAGAGGCTCGCGCAACGTGCGCAACTTAAGCGCACTATGCGCCTAGCGACGATGCTGACGTGTTAAGTGCAAAGTGCGCCAACAAAATGCCACATTACGTCTCATGAGCCCGAGTCCGAGTCGTTAAGCCCCTACGGGACTTAGCTCCAATGGAAATAAATTTTCCAAGAGCAAAAAGCATGAATACTTCATTGTTGATTTAGCCTTTTTTCCATTAGAAAAATACCCCCACATGGCACACCCATGTGCACCTTCACACCACATGTGCATCTCTAAAAGAGCATAGCTAATATATAGAGATACAACTCCTTTGGCCTAGCCGATGTGGGACTAAAATTCCAAAACAAAAGGCCAAACTCCAACACCTGTTTGATACTCATCCAAAATATATCTCCACCAGTCAACAGGTAAACATAACCTGATGTCGATCTTCCGCTGTGTTGGCATCCAGCAAAATCGCAGTCGGAATACCTTATGATCTCCAAAATTATCCGATCTTCTATAAAGAGCATATAATTTCTTGTTATCTATTAATTACTTAAGTAGCTTGGCTGCTATCCAATAATCCATCCCATATTTTCTTAAAAATTTGCTTAACATTCCAACTAGGTACGTAATATCCTGACACGTACATACTTAAGCATACATTAGACTCCCTACAACTGATTTATGAACAAAAAATCTATTACATTTTCTTAATTTTGATTTATGAACAAGAAATCTATTACATTTTTTTAATTTTAAGGCTAATCTTAGGGCACTTGATTGAGACCAAATTTGTCTCCTTTAGCGAGAGGGGTGTCACCTCGTTTACATTCCTGCATGCCAAATCTTTTAAGCACTTTATTGATATAGCTTTTTTGTGATAATCCAAGAATACCTCGGGAACGATCTCGGTGTATCTAGATTACTAATACAAAAGAGACATCACCAAGATATTTCTTCTGAAAGACTCTTTTAGAACAATCATGGCACTTGTTGCACATTTTGATCTTGAGTCACCAAGATAGTTCTTGTTTTTTTTTCTTCTAACTATATTCCGATTCAGAGTGGGACAATTGAATTTTGAGACATTTATTAAAGTATAGCATATGTTTGGTCAAATTAATATTCATGTTTTAAATCATGCAAAAGATTCACATGTTTATCATGTAGTAGATAAATTTTGGTATAATCTTTATGGATCTAAACTGGTATATCAAAAAAAAATTTATCCAACAATTGGAACCCTAATTTAATTAGATCGAACGATCTAGGGTTCCTAAATAATAGAAAAATTGAATATGAAACTTCAAATCATGAATCGAACAAAGGAGGCTCTGATACCACTTGTTAGAAATAATTGCATGTTGATTCATAAGATGAACAACAAAATAAATGCGAAAGCGTACCTGAATCCATTGATTGACTTGATGGATCTTGAGCAGACGTCTCTTATGGGGTTCGATCTTCCAACTCGCTACGACCCTTAATAACAAAGATGAAATCTTTGTTCCTCTCTCTGTTGATGGGGATGCAGAAGAGAATAGAGAAAACCCTCTCTTTGTGGTCGTATGAGTTGGGGACCATAACCCTAATGAATAATTTGGCCCCTCATTAAATTGATTTATCTCTGTTATCTACACATTATTTCCAAGACAATTATACACTTAGGCCAATTTTCCAAATAGGCCACTTTAATTTGACTTAATTATTTAGATAGTCCAACACAATTAATTTTACATGTGTGGTCCCTATTATTGAATAATTTCAACAATCACAACACCAGTTGGTTTCTCTTCGTGTATTTTGGAATATCATGTCGTCCACAACATGATGTGTGTGCTTCTAGGTTATATGGGTTTTTCTTGTCCAACACGCATTGTACATGAGATACATTCGTAGGCTATATAGAACACACAGTACATGAAATACATTCCACCATGCACACCGCTTTTCCCATATCATGTATCACCACATTTAGTGCAACAAAGAATGGTATAACTGGGAAGGTAAGGGTGCTAATTTTGACCAGACTGGATGAAACAGCCTGCTAATGCGTTTGAGTTAGAATTATATGGTTTGGCACACCAACTAGTGACATGGAGGAATCTTGGCTACTATGCCATTCAATTAACCAAATTAATATGTTGTTATAGTGTGTAAAATAACTATTCATAGATTTATACTAATACTCTTGGGATCAAATGGTTTAAGTATTTCATGTGTTGGCATCTTTATAAACAACTCGATGTGAGCCTAATTTAAATGATTAATCTATGAACAATTTGGGTTTGGGTTAAGTATAAATGGGTTGACCTGAAGTCATCTGGCATGAATATGATCCTAACCGACCTTTTTATACCCTTTTATGGATGTTATTTTGAATCCTCCTACGAGGAGAGGATCCCTACTACTGCATTTAAGGCTGGTTCTTTTCTCCTTATGCATTGAAACTTCAGATCATACCTTATCAAACAACTTCACGACCGGGCCAGAAATGGTAATGCTACCATTGGCAGTTTCTATTTCCAGCTTGAGCTTGAGTTGATCTTGCTTGAGCTCACTAAGGCATGTCCAGTCTTGGTCTAGTGACTGCTTAAGCAGATGTAGTGTACCTTAAGCTTGTTTATATCTATTCTACTATATAATGCCGAAAGTTAGGCTTCACCGTGGAATTTTTTCTCTCCAAAAATACCCTTGAATATCTATACTTATTAAAATATTTCATAAATTTTAATAAGGACAACTTAGTAATTATGAAGACTGCCCTTTGGTCTTCCTAAGTAGTTTTCTTAAGTTAATTAAAAGAATGTTAAAATACGTGCAAGGCACGTGCATATATGCTAGTGAATAAAAAGGATAATCTTAAGCATGTGCTAGGGAATAGTGAGGTATTCATATGTACAGTTATCTCCACCATAATTCATATTCTTCGGCACATGTAGAGATCAAATTGACTAAAGGAATGATTTTAAGACTTTATATATACAAAAAGTGTTAGAGATTGTGGTGTTTTGATTACATTTTCTAGTGTGCATCCAGTCCCAATTTTGCTGATCTAACTCGGCTATGAGTTGGTGGGGGGTTGCAGAGGCAACGCCCTTCTAAGGCAGGGGTTCGGGGGCAGTAGTTCCCGAGAATTTTTTTGTATCGCTGTCCATACAATCCATACATTAATTAGTAGGGGTAGTTCGGTAATATAGTGAAGTCGGTGGTCGCCATAATCTCTTGTTATAAATAGAACTTCAATATTTTGTAAGCTTAACTCTGTCAAAAATAATAAAATAACTTGTGTGCGAGACGCAGGAGACGATCACCAAACAATGTTAAATCTTGTCTTTGTGATTATTTTCTTCGTCGTTTGGTACCTCGTTCATAGAAAAAAGTGGTTAATGTAATCTAATAATAATGGCCAAAGAACCATTTGATTCCTGGGAAGAAGAGAGTAGTGCAACGATAGGAAGGAGATCCCTTCACTGCTAGTGATTTGTAGATATTTTGAGTATTGATTCATAAGTAGGGTTTGCAATTAAACCTATCTCACGCACGTGATTGAGCCAACGAGCTTGTGTTTAATTAATTAAGCTATATTAGGACAGCTGATCATGAATAACATTTCTTCCATCTCATTTTTTGCACCCCACAATAAAAGTAGTTAAACTGAAATGTTGATATCCTCTCATCCTTGGTTATATATGAATAACATTTCATCCACTAAATTGGGGGTTGCCATTTATTAAGAGCAAGGAAAACGAATAATTGTATTCTTTCTGTTTTATTTTCTTGCCCGTGTTTGTTGCCTACTTTGTAATCCCTTCATATGCAACCAAAAAAGGCGAAATTATTCAGTGAGCCGTGCTCACCATGCAACTTCATTTTTCTCCACTTGATGGCGCAAGGGAAGGGAATGAGGAGGATTCCACAGCATGCACTCATCCCCATGCCATCAAAGTGGAGGAGAATGAAGGTGAGCCCGGATCAATGAATAATTTCTCCCAAAAAAGGTCGAGTAACTGCATTTTCCACATGTCAATTACAACTTAGCTTTGTCTAGGAAGATTACAAGATTCGTATCATCTTTCTAAGAAAATTAGTACAATCTGATTTTTGGCCTTGATATGTTGGCTCATGCATATTATGAAGACTGACATCCACCCATTTCCTCCATTTGCAGCTAGATTCGCCAACTACCTCAGCCCCAGCTAATGGTGGACAAATGAATATGGAAGAGGAGATCATAAAAGGGACTCGGGAACTTCAATAGATTTTACTCTGCTTTGAAGCAACAACTAGAGCTCCTGTTTATTTTTCGGGTTATATTAGCAATGGTGTTTGCCCTCTTTGTGACAATAATTGTATTACTTGGATGTAATAAGCATTTTGAACAAAGGAACGAAAGGAGTCGATTAAGTGGTAAATCTTGTAGATCCAAGCGTTCACATGTGGAAGAAACAAGAAGGGTTGGACTCGAATATGATTAAGGTGGTCTTCATTCTACTTTGCTGATGGATTTAAATACTTCTCTTATGTGTTCCAATTGGAAAAATAGCAGATTCTGCGATAAAACCGATAAGAGGAAATACACAAGTCCAGTAGAATACAGACATAACTTCAATATTGCCCATTTCTAAATATTTGGTGAAACAAGAAAAGCATTCAAGAAAGACTATTTGATTTTCTTTCCAGAGTGTTTGGTTGATATATCAATGTTTCAATAATATCCTTGCATTTTAAAATAAAAATTAGGCAATAACACATTTGAGTATGGCTATTATGGTTCCAAATTTTCGTAATAAATGTCGGAACAAGGAGAAGGAAAAATTAATCCCATGGGGTTTTGAAAGGAACTATTTTTTTCCTCTATGAGGAAAATAGTTTCCAAATTTGTGGCTACCAAACAAGGGAATAAAGAAACGACTTTCCTTTTCTGTGGACCAAACATGACGTTGGCCGTTATATATATATGTGTGTGTTCGGATTGGGAGTCTCGTTTTCAGAGCCCTGCTGAAGCCCCGTGCACCCTTGGCCGTTGGATCGCGCGGGTCCTGCGAAGGCCCCGCTTGATCCGATGGTGCAGGGAGGCGGGGCTTTTGCGGGGCTCCGCGGACGGATATCATGATCCGCATATATATATATATATATATATATATATATATATATATATATATATATATATATATATATATAAATATTTGCACTTTTTTTTTTTTTTTTAAACCAAAGCCGGTGGACGACTCCACCTAACCTTGGCCCGGAGGCCGTGGCCACCGCCACCCAGCCACCTCCGTGGGAGGGAGGGCTCGAACCCGGCCCTCACCTCCGGTGCACGATGGTGTTACCAGTACACCACGACTCGATGTGCATATATATATATATATATATATATATATATATATATATATATATATATATATATATATATATATATTAGCCTGGCCTGCGCGATGCGGGGCACCGATAACGTCGGAGGACTGACGAAAATTGGCCACGATCTGAGCTTGCGTGGGCCACGAATGGGGCGTCCGTTCACGATAACTTAATAGATTGGATGTCGCGCGGATGGTCGAGGACCGACACCATTCTACCACGGGTATAAACGATGACCGACGACGCGGCTTGTCGTGCGGCGCCGCAAGGGCGTCGAGAAGACGTCGTGCGCATAGAATGGGTGGCTGGACGACATCGGCTATCGTAGGTGTCGTGAAGACGTCGGAGGCACCTTGGGCGTCGTGGGTGAAGCGAGATGTTGAGTTGCGGGCGTCGAAAGACGTTATGGCCGTCTTGTGGAGCTCTGGAGCGCGCGGAGTGCGCGGGGTATGCATGTGGGGCAATGATGACAAAGCCAGTGCGGACAAGATCCGCACGAAGAGTTCGAAGTGACATGACGACCGGCTAAAAATCGTGTGCGAGAGAGGGCACACGATTTAACTGAGCCCGTACGTGCTGGAAAAAAGAAGAAGAAAAGAATATATATATATAAACGCTCCCACCGGGAATCGATCTCCTGACCACTTGGGCCGCATGCCTTACCACTACAACTAGGCTAGAGGGTCAATGGCATATATATATGGGATAAATATTTATATTCCTACATGAACCTTGCACATGTGGACTAATATAAATGGGCACCTACATCCCATGTGCACTCATGTGCATTAGTACTCTTTTTTTTATCAGCACGTGCGTGCTCAGTTAAATCGTGTCCCCAGCACACGATTTTTAGCGCCCTCCCTCTCCTACCCCCCCCCCCCCCCCCACACACACACACATCTGTGGGGGTGTAGTCCGTTGGGTGCACCGAGGGGGTTCCGTGAGGATGGACATGGTTCGAATTCCTCCCCCTAGGCACTGCTCGTCGGCCCAGAGAAAATGACTCCTAAAAATAAAATAAAAAATAAATAAATAAATTATATATATATATATATATATATATATATATATATATATATATATATATATATATATATATATATATATATATATATATATTCCTTTTCAGATCTTGTGCATTAACCCATGCAACATTTCAGTGGCAAATGAAGTATCGATGCCCAGGGCCGGCCCTGGGGCCGTGCCAATAGTGCGGCCGCACAGGACCTCCTATTTTTTGGGGGCCTCAAAAAAAAATATTATGATTAGTTTTGTAATTTTGTATTTCAAGTTATTCCTTTTCCTTCTCAATTCCTACTCTACAAGACCTCCAATTCTTGGATCCCTATTCCCTATTGACTCTAAGATTCATATTTATAATCATAGAAAAAAAATAAGATTTCTTAAAGATATTGCTCTAACCGGTGTGTTAATTGCTATTTTGTTTCTAAAGATCCCTCAATTGTTAGATGAATTTATTTTCTACAATAATGATCAGATTTTTTATATATATATATAATTTAAGAATTTGGATGTGTAGGCATATTTATTTAAGAAATAATGATGTCGAAGACCGGAGCTCTTGGTCTTCTTGTATCAGGTTACTCAGGTCCATAGTCGGTCATATGATTTACGGGACCTATGACAAAATTTAAAATTTGGGCCATTGTTCTCACATAAATAAAAAAAATTAGCATTTTTACAAGCAAAATTATCTATTAAACTATCAAAATCATCAATCAAACTATCATATATTTTTTCCGATTGGAGCACTGGCTTTTTTATTGCTTCCAGATTGGGTCTTTGTTTTTTTTTTTTTTTTCCTTTTTTGATATACCTAGCCTATTGTAAAATTACGGGACTTCCAAAATTGGGGGCCCATGACGGTCGTCCACCTCGTCTGTGCCCTGGGCTGGCCCTGCTTAGGTCTTGGAGGCTCTAAATTGTGTGATTACATATTACTTCTCATTTTGGTATTGATCGTTATTCATTTTATTATATGTTTTCATCAACAGAAAAATTTGACGCCAGATTTAGACAATTTAACGTTCAGTACGTCTTCTATTTAAAACAACTTTATTATACTATATAATGTGTTTGAATATAGATAATTTGAGCTTTAATTATTTTGTTAGTAACTACCTATAGATTCAGTTATAATATACAATCAAGAACATTTCCAGAGATTTTAATCCAGACATATAATAATATATTAAAAAATATGAATAAATAAATTTAGGCCACATTTTAAAATTTGTACAAGGCCTCCAGTTATTAAGGACCGGCCCTGTCGATGCCAAACACCAGACTGCAAAGAATATGTTGGTAATTGATATAATCTTGGTTTAGAATATTGTACCTTGAGAGATCATATTGTCGGCATGGGTTATGACTGACTTGGTTTTGTTACTAAAATCTTAGAATTACATTTAGGGGACCGAATAACCAAAAATCGATTTGGACCGAAAACTAAATATGTAAAACCAAAATCGAACCGAATTGGTCCATAATCAAATCAAATCGAAACGAATTAAATCGGTTCGGTTTATACGGTTTATTCAATTTTTCGGTTTATTTGCACTTTTTTGGTTAATATATAGTAACTAAATATACCTAAAATTATATATATATATATATATATATATATATATATATATATATATATATATATATAAACTATATTTTTTATTCGGTTTTCGGTTTAATCGAAATCGAAACCCGAAACCGAATAAGAGAATCTAGTCTTTTCAAAACCGAAATCGAATCGATTTTATTTTAAACCGAACCGAATCTCTTACTTGGTTCGGTTCGATTTTCGGTCCGAAACCGAATAATGCTCACCCCTAATTACATTGATGTCATCACGTGTGCAATTGAATCTACGTTTATTTTTGCAGAACTCAAAGAAACTTTACCAGTTGTAGTAGGAGCGGATCCAGAATTTGCCAAAAATTCGACAAAGTTTCTTTTGTAAATTCGATGATTCGACAAAATTTTCTTTATAAATTTATGCCAAAAAATTAGTAATGTTTACTTATTGATAATTTTCCACCAAATATAATTGCTTCTATCTGTTCCAAAGCTATACTATGCATTTCAAAAAAAAAAAAAAAAATTTGGAAGCAAGAATCTGAAAATGGAAGCATCATGCAAGAAAGAAATTTTAGAGAACATACCAATAATTACATCCCCATCTATTGGTAAGCCACTTGGGAAGTGAACATGTAATATGACCATACGCTTTAAACCAGACTGCAAGATGGATTCCAAGTTCTTCTGGTTCCATGAACACAAACTAAGAAAAGAGAGAATTTATAACTAAAGAGAAGAATAGACAAGGAGCATTTTTTTGAGCAGCACCATTTGCAAATTACTTCTTCAGCTGAATGTATGGGTTTTGATAAGCTCTCAGAGCTAATAGTCTATAGAGAGTCAAAATGCAAAATAAAATGAAAGATTGCAAGAAACATCTAAAAAAAATTTATTTTAGGCATATTATATTGACCAATGTACCTCGACTGTGGAACGAGATCAGAGAAGTTACCTCGTCTTGTGCGTGCGGTCGAGCGGGTGCGACCGGCCCGTAGACGTCCTTTATCTCATGCACGATCGAGAGGGTGTCAGTATTGACAGATGTGCAATGACAATGATGAAATGCCGTGAGGACGTACGGCCGTCCCACCCACGATCCCACAATATCAGAGACCTGATAAACGTGACATATTCTGAGTCTGCATGGAAAAGAGAAAAAAAAAAATATTTGACCACAAATGAAATCCAGACTTCAAGAAGTTGGCAAGAGATCATACTGGGTGAATATCAATATGAAGACAAAAAAACAATATATCTTATAGTTATTCAGGCAAAGATAATATAGGAATGCAAAGACAAGATAGCTAGGAAATTGCAGTTTGCAATATCAAGATTATAGTTAATCAGGCATAATCAGATCCCTATTGTTACTAACATCTCAAATTGCATAAGATGATAAGCTCTAATAGGACTAGACAGTCATCCACACCTAATTGGATACTTTGATGACGATATGAATTCTCCCAATAGGATAAACTACAGTAGCAATCTCATCATAAACCCTAATAGTGAAAACCTACAGAGCTAATGCGATTCATCTATAAGTTAATCTGCAATTACTATTTACCCCCACATTGATCATTATCAACAAGTGATATGACAAATCATCTGCATTTCCATAAGGACTGCTACTAGTACAAAAAGAAGTGTCCAAGTCAATAATATCTGAAGGTGTAAATAAATAACAAATGCATTTATTGATGGTGAACCAACTTGATTGAAAAAGGGTTGAAACATTTACCTTCGAAGGAGGGAGAAGACTTGGGGTTGAAACATTAACATTAGAAGAAGGAGGAACACTTTCACTATATGATGTTTCATCCCTTGGTTTAAAGGATAGAAAAAGATTTTCTTTCTCTTGCTTCCTTGATTTTGGTTTTTTCTATGGGCACCACCAAAAATGTTTGGGGGCAGCCCTTACTTGGGAGCAGCCTAAGAAGGTGTAAAAATTGCTAGGGGGCACCCAAAAATTGCTAGGGGGCAGCCCAACCCCCCAAACCAAAAATTTTACTCTCATTTCCATTCTTCACTCTCTCTCAAGAAGAAAAGAAAAAGCTTTCCCCCTCTCCCTCTCCTGAACCCTAATTTCTTCTTCTCCACCACTCCATTTTCAATCCCTCCACGAAGATTCTCGAAGAGATGACACGCAAGTCAAAGCAACCGGAATACAGGTACGTTCTTCCCTAATTTCTTCAAAATTTTTGTACATTATATTCGAAACCCTAGAATTTGTTTAATTCTTGAAAAAGTTTTGATAAAATAGGTTTATAATCTCTTGCACGTTTCATTTCCTAATTTTCAAACACAAAAAACCCTAATTTTATGTTGAAACCCTAACCCTAGAACACGACAAACTAGGATGTCGTTGTGGCAATTCGGGTTCACAACAGTAGGACTGCCAGGCATGTGAAAGAGGACTGCCAGGACTGTGGCAGTCCTAATTTTCATTAGGACTGCCACATGCCTGGCAGTCCTAATTTTCATTAGGACTGCCACATGCCTGGCAGTCCTACTGTTGTGACATATGGGGGTGGGTAACTGCATGATGTTTCTATTATTTAATAAGTGTATGTTGTCATGCAGTCCACCGGCCGCTAACAAAAGAATACGGCCCACCGCGTCAAAGCGGAAGGAACGTGCAGGACGTCCTCTCGAGCGTCCGATAACAATTACCGAACCGGCGCCCGAAGCTCGGTCTCGGACATCGCCACCGGCACGTCAAGCTCGGTCGAAGCAACGAGCTCCTACTCCTACGCCTCCTTCCGACGACGACGACGACGATGTGCCAAAGTGACACTTGTGTCGCGGTGGCCAACGAGCTTGATCGCATCAACGATGTGGTCGACTTCTCCTTCATGAACAATAGGGAGTCTCGTTCAAAGGCCCGGCATGATATGTAGATGGATTTGGATATTTTTTTTTGTTTCAAACTTAAGTTAGATGTGGAATAGTTACGTAAATTATTGGGGATATTTTGCTTGTTTGAACTAAATTTGGATGTGGAATGTTCGGGACTGAGTAGTTGTGATGAATTATTGTAGTTGTGATGAATTATTGTGATGATTGGATTATTGAGTTTCTTTTTTTGTGATGAATCTTAAGTTGTGAAAAATTATTGTTGTTTATGTACTTGTGATAAATTGTTATTTTTTATGTACAAAGTATCTGTATCAGGACTGCCAGCACCCTGACAGTCCAACACTTAAATAGGACTGCCATGGGGGTGGCAGTCCAAACTATCAAACTCTGTGACAATTCAGTTCACACATGAAAAATCATCACAGAGTATTAGAGTTAAGACTGCCACACCCATGGCAGTCCTACACTGAAGTAGGACTGCCAGGGAGCTAGCAGTCCTAACTAAAACTTGCTGTTACAGCAAGTTTTAGTTAGGACTGCCAATGGGGTGGCAGTCCTAACTCTAATATTCTGTAGCAAGAAACCACACAAGAAATCAAGATTGTACTCAGCTAATGCAGCCAGCAGGAATACTTCCAGTCAGTTTCTGGTCATTGTTACCGCCATAAATTACCCAAAACACCTCAACAGAATTTAGATCACATGATTCACCTGTTATCGTCACCACCATCATTTTGTAGTTGGAACAAGTATATTAAATTGCGAAGCAGACATATACTCTCGAAATTACAATTAATAAAAATGAGGGTAAACATTATATATCCAAAGAAAGATGATAGTTGTGTCACTGTCAGAGAGATCTACTTATTTTACATCACTTTCTATATTCTGCTCACATAGGATTCATCCTACAGGCCTCTAAGTCAAAAAGTTCAAATGTTTTACATGATGTCTTGCCAAGTTGGACTTGCATAAAGACGTAACTGAGATTTAGCATTTCTCCTCAAAAGCAATGGTCTATCGAACACATGCGCCACCATTTGAAGTGATCACAGCCTGTAGTTTGCTACCTGTAACAATGAGAGATTTTAGAATCATCAGGCTCTCTTTTGGACTCATAATTTACATGTTGTCATGACGTTATGATTATGTTTGCAAGCACAAAAACAGCTTGTAGAATATTATCACCAATTTATATGTTGTCATGACGTTATGATTATGTTTGCAAACCAGAGTGGTGGCAGACCTTCACAAAAGATGGACTGCCAGGACCCTGGCAGTCCTACACATATGTAGGACTGTCAGGGTCCTGGCAGTCTTCACAAAAGAAGGACTGCCAGGACCCTGGCAGTCCTACACGTATGCAGGACTGTCAGGGTCCTGGCAGTCCTTCTTTTATGAAGGACTGCAACAACTCTGGCAGTCCTAGTCTATGATCGGGACTGCCAGAGTGTTGGCAGTCCTCTGTGTCACAACACGAATTTTAACCCGATGACAAGTTAAAATGTAGTTACCAAGTGGGCTTCCGATGCATCAAAGTTGTCTTCGGACGTTGCGGGAACGTGTTCTTCGGACGTGTGTCACTTCCCAATCCTGGAATACATATTTTAATACGTAAATCGATAAATTATATTTACCTTAAATTTATACGATATTTATTATGCAGTATTTCTTCATGCATTTCCCAAAAATATTCGACAAAATATTATTTCCTAATTTATTTTCTGCATTTGGGCCTACAGTTTTGGCTCAATTGGGTAACCTATTCTTGGTCCACCAATGGTTCATCATGAACCCTTTGGTTCATCATGAACCCATGGATCCAAGATCTTTATATATAACTCATCTCATCTCATTCTCTCTCCTCTCATTCTCTCTCCTCTCATTTACTTCCTCTTATTTATTTCCTCCACCAACCAAGGCAAGTACCAACTTGCTCAAGAGATGGATCCATAATTTTGTCAATGATTTCTTACAAAACTATTTGCCAAAACATGTTCTTCTCCTCAATCTATACTAGTTTAGAACTTGGAAATTTCCATTTTGAAGCTTTGATTTTTGTAGATATAAGTTTTAGTCATTTTTGGATTTTATATGGTTTGATCTACTTTATTTGGATTTTATGGGTTTTTGATGCTTCCATGTGGAAGAGCATTCAGTTTCACCCAAGTTGGAACTTTGAAAATCGGGATTTGGAGTTCGGATGGCCAAGTTATGATGCTTTGAAGCTTGAGTTCAGCTATGGTGTTCTTGCTGTTTGGAGAAGACAGTGAGCAGTGTGCTCCTGTTTGAGCATGCTTCCTGTTGGAAGCGTGTCTCCCCTTGAGCCTGCGTGACTTTTCACGCAGCTCCCCTTGAGCCTGCGTGACTTTTCATGCAGCTCCCCTTGAGCCTGCGTGACTTTTCACGCAGCTCTCCCCTTGAGCCTGCGTGACTTTTCACGCAGCTCTCCCCTTGAGCCTGCATGACTTTTCACGCAGCTCTCCCCTTGAGCCTGCGCGACTTTTCACGAAGCTCTCCCCTTGAGCCTGCGTGACTTTTCACGCAGCTCTCCCCTTGTGTAATGCCTGTAGTTCGTATTACGTATCTTGGAATACGTGTACGTATTTGTTCTTGTATTGTATATCTCTTAGCTTGGCCCGGTTTATTTTGGGTTGGTTCGGCTAGACTTGGGGTGCCTTGGTTCATCATGAACCAAGGGGAGAACCCCTACCTACCACCACCATCATCCTTTATTAATCCATTCCTTTAATTCTCTCTCTTCATTTACTTCTTCTTCTCCCACCATTACTTCTTCAACCACCAGGAGAGTAAGAGAGATAGAGCTTAGGCAAGTGCATCTTGCTTCATGGAGGAACATAAATTTTATTGTTCTATTCTCTTCTTCACAGCATTCTAAGACACTTTAGTGCTTGACATTTTTAATTTCCATGGCTAAATTCTTCTAGATCTAAGATTATAGTATTTTCGGATTTCTTGGGTTTTGATCTATTTAACTTTATTATTTCTAAGTTTTGATGGTTCCATGTTGTAGAGAATTTCGTTCTACCCCATTTTGACCTATGGAAGTCCAAATTTGGACTCACGATAAAGGTTTTATGGAGCTTGGAAGCTATGGGTTCCATGGCCATCCTTCTCAGCCGCATAGATGGGTACCCACTTACTCAGCCGCATGAGATTCATTCACTTAGCCGCATGAGATTCATTTTACTCAGCCGCATAGATGGGTACCCACTTACTCAGCCGCATAGATGGGTACCCACTTACCCAGTCGCATGAGATTCATTCACTTAGCCGCATGAGATTCATTCACTTAGCCGCATGAGATTCATTTTACTCAGCCGCATAGATGGGTACCCACTTACTCAGCCGCATGAGATTCATTCACTTAGCCGCATGAGATTCATTCACTTAGCCGCATGAGATTCATTTTACTCAGCCGCATAGATGGGTACCCACTTACTCAGCCGCATAGATGGGTACCCACTTACCCAGCCGCATGAGATTCATTCACTTAGTCGCATGAGATTCATTCACTTAGCCGCATGAGATTCATTTTACTCAGCCGCATAGATGGGTACCCACTTACCCAGCCGCATGAGATTCATTTTACTCAACCGCATAGATGTGTACCCACTTACTCAGCCGCATAGATGGGTACCCATCTACTGCCGCATGAGCCCCCAATTCACCCTTGGCCGTATAGTATCTAATTTGATTGTTTTTCTTGTAAGGATAGAACACGATAGTAGCCCGTCATGGCGCACTCTTGATAAGTAACCCTGACATGATACACCTCGATATGCTGTTACGACAGCTAGCACGGCATGACAAGTATGAAAGACCTGGACACCGTGGGCGATTGTGTTTGTACAAATAAATTGATACTGTCTTGCATCATGTCTAGGATGGGGATCCCTGAGTACCACGGTCAGGGGTGCCTACTGAAATTGACTAAAGCTAATTAACTAGAATGATTCATTAGTCATGAAGAGATTTCCAGCTACAGGCAATCCTGTTATCTGGGCGCATTAAGTAGAATTGTAGCCTACCGATGAGTAGGGCACATTTCCAGCACACAGTCATGTGGTGCACCTTTATAAACAGACATTCGACTCGGATAACCGGATGGTCTGCAGGGCTTGTGGCTGTTGGGATAATCTCATTGCATCTTGCTAGTAACTAGGCTGTGATAACCCTAGTTAGTTAAAAGTATCAAGCCGTACTCTTGATTGGCCGTGATTGATTGGATGAAGTTTATTCCAGCTTAGTCTTATCCTGATCCTGTGCAAGATTGGGACATGACATGATTATTGATGCTTGCCTTAACAATAACGATCAGGGGTCCAGTTCTGTTCAGGCGAAGGGTTACAACCCCGGTCCTTGTTTGGTTTAAGGGTTGTAACCTGGCTCCCGGAGCAGTTCTGTGTCCTCTCTTCGTTTATTGTCTTATTGCAATCCCATGCCATGCTCGTCATGTTCTTTTACCTTATTTCAATACCATGATTATTTATACTGGCCTTAGCAATAAAGATCAGGGGTCCAGTTATGTTCCGGCGAAGGGTTACAACCCCGGTCCTTGTTTGGTTTAAGGGTTGTAACTGGCTCCCGGAGCAGTTCTGTGTCCTCTCTTCGTTTATTGTCTCCACTATACCAATAGTATTTAAGACGAGTTTCTATTCAGGTGAAGGGTTACAACCCCGGTCCTTATTTGGTTTAAGGGTTGTGACTTGGCTACTTGAATGGTTTCTTCGTACTCAGTTTACTGTTGTTATCTCTATTATTATCAGTTCTTTATTTATTATCTTTAATATTCTATTGTGATATGCTGGTTTTAGTTCCTAAGTGAAGCCTCCTTTGCGGTACTTGCTCTTTCTGGGGTTTGACCCAGCTGGTTTTGTGTGGCCAGATATCGGAGCAGCAGCTGAGGATCCACCTGTCTTCCAGCGAGATGGTGACCACCAGGCGTAACCCTGGCAACGAGTGGGTTTCTTTTTGTTCTCCCACTTTATTGTAAAATTATTCTTTTGAGGCGTTTAGCCGACGAGCACGTGTTAGCTCGTATTGCACCTTTAATTACTTTCTGCCTACGGGCTGTAACATGATTGACAAATCCTAGGGTTGATCATGTATGACTGAAACTCTTGCTAGTCCTGACATTTTGTATGACTAGCTTCATGATCATCCGAATATGTAATGTATGGGACGCCTTGCTATTATATATTTGGTGCTCTGATATCTTGTATACTGTTACTACTTGCTTGGGATTGAGACAATAGGCTTGTTCATGACCATAGGAGACTGTTGGCTTGTAGTTAAACCCTCATGTATCTAGACAGCCGTGATCGTATAGCGAGGTGGGTGGCACTTCAATATACGTAGCTGGCTATGTACGCCCCCGCTCTCCAGTATTCTGGTTCTGGGGCGTGACATGGTTTAAGTGGTGGCCCATACAGGTCTTGTAAATCAAGATATGTGAGGGTTTACCGAATAGATGTCTCAATCAGTATTCGTCCTTGATCTCTGCGCGTATCTTCTGAATCCCTGGATTTTTGTCCTGATCATGTGCTTGTATCATTGATCTGTCCTGGTCCCTCCTTATTGTTCCCTATGTCGTCTTCTTCAGCGGCATTGTTCCTGGAGCTGCCGATCAGCAAGACGGAGCACCTCTCGTGGACCAGCAGCAACCTGGGGATCAAGCCCAGCATTCAGGAGTAGCCTCCAGAGTCATGCCTACCGGAGGAGAGCCACCAATTCAGCCCGTCCAGCCTGCAGAGCCTGATGATGGCACTTTGGTGGGTCTCATCAGGACCCTATTAGCTTCCCAGGATCGTCGTAGAGATGCCTTACACCAGGCGGTGGCATATGCTTTGACCAGAGGCGGTCATCAGGGTAATAGCGCGGCCAACAGCTTCAAGCGCTTGAACCCTCCCTTCTTCGACGGCAGTGAAGATGCGATCGCTGCAGATGCATGGCTTTAGGACACCGAGGTGATTCTAAAAGCAGCCAGGACCCCCGAGATCGAGAAGGTGGTCGTGGTGCGCCTGCAGTTGTTGGATCTTGCCCGTAGCTGGTGGGCAGCACAGGCCGAAGGATTAGTGGCCCCTATTTTATGGGCAGTATTCAGAGAGAGATTCCAGACCAAGTATTTTGATGCTGTAGCTCGGTATGATCTACAGACGAGGTTTACAAATCTGAAGCAGATGGACATGACAGTCGATGGATATGCGGCCGAGTTTTCCAGACTCAGTCGGTTTGCTCCCACCTTGGTGGCAACCGAGTATGATAGAGCCCAGCGATTCCAGCAAGGGCTTCACCTGGAGATTCTATTGGCAGTTGAACAGTTTGAGCATCAGACTTTTGATGCAGTGTTGAGAGCAGCCCGGAGGCATGAGTACACCTCCCAGAGGATCGTGGATAGGACCGGAGGTCGGAAGCGATCTCACGGTCAGATGAATCAGTCATCAGCACCAGCCCCGGCAGCCAGGGCTTTGATCATTGGAGCCCCGAGGCGGGCGACCTCAGTGACGTCGGTTCAACATTCAACCCCGACGCACCCTCAGAAGCAGAAGCAGTCTTCCACAGTGGGATGTTCACACTGCGGGAAGCCAGGGCATGTGGTATCCGAGTGTCGCAGAGCACAGGGTTTGTGCTTGGCTTGTGGTGCCCCAGACCACAGGATTGGGAACTGCCCGAACAGGGGGAGTTCATCCTCAGCCCTCACTAGTCCTTCAGTTAGAGGACCAGCACCAGTCCAGCCGCAGCAGCAGCTGCAGTACCCATTTTCGAGGCCATTGCCGACGCAGGCCCAGGCATTCCAGCAGCAGAGACCGCAGCAGTATGCCCAAGCCCAAGCCTTGATCCAGAGTAGGCAGAGGAATTTTCAGCAGAGGGGACCCGCACCCAGAGGACATGGTCAAGTGCTGGCTTTGACCATGGAAGAGGAAGGAATAGCACCAGGTGAGGTGGTGGCAGGTACTATTCTCGTCAACACCTTTCCAGCTTCAGTATTATTTGATTCTGGTGCCTCGCATTCATTTATGTCTGCACGATTCGCGACACGGGTAGGACTGGAGCCCGAGTCATTATCAGTAAGGCTCAATATACTTACTGGTAACGGACTTGTGGGAGTAGATAGAGTGTTTTTCTCGTGTCGGATCGTAGTTAGCGGTAGAGAATTCCCCGCTAGATTGATAGAGTTCTCGATGTCCGATTATGATGTGGTCTTAGGGATGGATTGGTTGAGGAACTAGTATGCTAGAATAGACTGCCATATCGGCAGGGTTGTTTTTAGCATTCCAGGCGAGCCAGAGTTTTCCTTCTCTCGAGGCGAGGTTGAGTCTTCTTCTCCGGTATTGCGGATGGCAGTAGCAGCAGTGCAGTTGCCCAGGATAGTGGATGAGTTCCCAGATGTTTTCCCAGAAGAGCTTCCAGGTATGCCTCCAGAGCGGGAGATCGAGTTCACCATAGACTTGATTCCCGGAACAGCCCCAGTGTCAGAGAGAGTCTACAGGATGGCGCCGTCAGAGCTAGAGATATTGTACAAGATGATTGAAGAACTCAGAACCAAGGGATTCATTCGTGCTAGTGGATCGCCTTGGGGAGCCCCGATGCTTCTTGTGAAAAAGAAGGATGGTACGTCCAGGTTATGTGTAGATTATCGTACCTTGAACTCAGTGGCAATCAAGAACAGATACCCTCTCCCGAGGATAGATGACTTGTTTGATCAACTCCAAGGGGCAGCAGTGTTCTCGAAGATCGATTTACGATCAGGATACCACCAGATCAGAGTCAGAGAGCAGGACATCCCGAAGACAGCGTTCAGATCGAGATATGGGCATTGGGAGTTCCTTGTGATGCCATTTGGAGCAACCAATGCGCCGGCAGTATTCATGGACCTCATGAATCGCATCTTCATGCCTTACTTGGATCAGTTTGTGATCGTGTTCTTGGATGACATCCTGGTCTATAGCAAGAGTGAAGCGGAGCATGAGCAGCATCTCAGAGTTGTTCTTCAGATCCTCAGAGAGCACCAGCTGTATGCCAAGTTTAGTAAATACGAGTTCTGGCTTGATCGCATTTCGTACTTGGGTCATATCATCACCCGAGGAGGAGTAGAAGTAGATCCCCAGAAGATCGTGGCCATTGAAACGTGGCCGGTACCTAGCACAGTTGCAGAAGTTCGCAGTTTTCTTGGATTGGCCGGTTACTACCGGCGATTTGTTTCAGACTTTGCTCGGATCTCAGCGCCATTGACCCAGTTGACCCGTAAGGATGTGCAGTTTGCTTGGACAGCAGAGTGCCAGGATTCTTTTGAGAAGTTGAAGCGAGGCTTGATGATGGCTCCTATTTTCACGCTTCCAGATGGAACCGGAGGATTCTCAGTGTATTGTGATGCTTCAGGCAGAGGCTTAGGATGTGTTCTGATACAGCATGGGAAGGTAATAGCTTATGCGTCACGACAACTTCGTGATCATGAGAGGAATTACCCAATCCATGACTTAGAGCTGGCAGCTGTAGTGTTTGTACTTAAGTTGTGGAGACACTACCTGTATGGAGATAGGGTGGAGATTTTCACCGACCACAAGAGCCTGAAGTATGTTTTCATCCAGAAGGATCTCAATATGCGTCAGAGAAGATGGCAAGAGCTGCTAGTGGATTATGATGTCAACCTGCAGTATCACCCAGGAAAGGCCAACGTTGTTGCAGATGCATTAAGCAGGAGAGCCGGAGTTTATTTCCTAACAGCGCAGCCAGAACTGTTAGCAGATCTTCAGAAGATGGGTATAGAAGTTGTTCTTCCTTCCAGTGTGGCATTGATGGCCAGTATGCAAGTTCAGTCTACTATAGTCGAGAGGATCCGGATGGCACAGTCAGTAGATTCCAAGCTTCAGCGACTCAGAGCAGAGTGTGAGGCAGGACGAAGACCAGAGTTATGCATTCGTGAGGATGGTACACTTCGACATGGTAATCGTCTTTGTGTACCCAGTAGAGATATCAGGCAGGAGATCCTGTCAGAGGCTCACAGTTCGCAGTATTCCATTCATCCCGGTGGCATGAAGATGTACCGTGATATCCGCCAACACTTTTGGTGGAATGGCATGAAGAGGGAGATAGCCCGGTTTATCTCTCGTTGTTTAGTCTGCCAACAAGTTAAGGCTGAACATCAGAGACCAGCTGGACTACTTCAACCATTGCCAATCCCAGAAAGGAAGTGGGAGCATATGACCATAGATTTTGTGACTGGACTACCTAGATCCCCAGCTGGTAGAGATGCTATCTGGGTTATAGTTGATCGGCTCACCAAGATGGCTCATTTTCTTCCATTTAGGGTTGGCCTGTCGACGGCTCAGCTAGCAGAGATGTACCTCAGGCAGATTATCAGATTGCACGGTGTGCCAGTCAGTATCACCTCGGACCGAGATTCAAGATTTACGTCGCACTTTTGGCATAGCTTACAAGAGAGTTTGGGGACTCATCTCCAGTTCAGTTCAGCGTATCATCCGCAGACAGATGGCCAGTCGGAACGCACGATCCAGACTCTTGAAGACATGTTGCGGTCCTGTACACTTGACTTCGGTGGTTCATGGGAAGATCACTTGCACCTGGTAGAATTCTCGTATAATAACAGTTTCCAGGCCAGTATCCAGATGGCACCGTTCGAGGTACTGTATGGTAGGAAGTGCAGATCCCCGCTAGCCCGGGATGATGTTGGAGAGAGACAGATGCTCGGTCCAGAAATAATTGCCCAGACAGTTGAAGTGGTCAGGAGAGTCCGAGATCATCTTCGAGTTGCACAAGATCGCCAGCGTCATTGGGCCGATTCTCATCGGCGACCCCTTGAATTTTCTGTCGACGACCATGTATTTCTTAGGATCTTGCCTACCCGTGGCGTCATTCGTTTCGGCGTGCGGGACAAGCTTAGTCCTAGGTATATAGGACCGTTTGACATTCTGGAGCGAGTAGGAGATGTATCCTATCGTCTCGCTCTTCCGCCGTCGCTAAGCGAGGTGCATGACGTGTTCCATGTATCCCAATTACGACTATATATTCCGGACCCGAGCCACATCTTGGATCATTCGAAATTGGTTGTTGGTACCAACCTTTTGTATGAGGAGAGGCCCGTGTCTATATTAGACCGAAGAGAGAAGACACTCAAGAATAAGACTATCAAGTTAGTCCGAGTTGCTTGGGGTCATCACTCTTTGGGTGAGTCAACGTGGGAGCGTGAGGATGACATCCGATCGCGATATCCCGACCTGTTTGACTCATGAGGTATAATATCTTTCTTATGCCTCATGCCATCGATTCCTTGCTTGCATGATAGATTGTTTGTCTAGTTATAACTTGCTTGTGATTAGTATAGCTTGTTCTTGCCACTCTAGCCTCTTGATTAAATTTCGAGGACGAAATTCTTTTAAGGTGGATAGAGTTGTAATGCCTGTAGTTCGTATTACGTATCTTGGAATACGTGTACGTATTTGTTCTTGTATTGCATATCTCTTAGCTTGGCCCGGTTTATTTTGGGTTGGTTCGGCTAGACTTGGGGTGCCTTGGTTCATCATGAACCAAGGGGAGAACCCCTACCTACCACCACCATCATCCGTTATTAACCCATTCCTTTAATTCTCTCTCTTCATTTACTTCTTCTTCTTCCACCATTACTTCTTCAACCACCAGGAGAGTGAGAGAGATAGAGCTTAGGCAAGTACATCTTGCTTCATGGAGGAACATAAATTTTATTGTTCTATTCTCTTCTTCACAGCATTCTAAGACACTTTAGTGCTTGGCATTTTTAATTTCCATGGCTAAATTCTTCTAGATCTAAGATTATAGTATTTTCGGATTTCTTGGGTTTTGATCTATTTAACTTTATTATTTCTAAGTTTTGATAGTTCCATGTTGTAGAGAATTTCGTTCTACCCAATTTTGACCTATGGAAGTCCAAATTTGGACTCACGATAAAGGTTTTATGGAGCTTGGAAGCTATGGGTTCCATGGCCATCCTTCTCAGACCTTCTGAGAAGATGGGTACCCACTTACTCAGCCGCATGAGATTCATTCACTTAGCCGCATGAGATTCATTTTACTCAGCCGTATAGATGGGTACCCACTTACTCAGCCGCATAGATGGGTACCCACTTACCCAGCCGCATGAGATTCATTCACTTAGCCGCATGAGATTCATTTTACTCAGCCGCATAGATGGGTACCCACTTACTCAGCCGCATGAGATTCATTCACTTAGCCGCATGAGATTCATTCACTTAGCCGTATGAGATTCATTTTACTCAGCCGCATAGATGGATACCCACTTACTCAGCCGCATAGATGGGTACCCACTTACCCAGCCGCATGAGATTCATTCACTTAGCCGCATGAGATTTATTCACTTAGCCGCATGAGATTCATTTTACTCAGCCGCATAGATGGGTACCCACTTACTCAGCCGCATAGATGGGTACCCACTTACCCAGCCGCATGAGATTCATTTTACTCAGCCGCATAGATGGGTATCCACTTACTCAGCCGCATAGATGGGTACCCATCTACTGCCGCATGAGCCCCCAATTCACCCTTGGCCGTATAGTATCTAATTTGATTGTTTTTCTTGTCCTATTTGGCTGGTTTATGGTCAGAATTTCTTCCAACTCCCAACATAAAAGTTGTAGATCTTTTCCTTGGCTTCAAGAATATGTTATTAACTATTTGTGCAACTTTTCTCATTTATAATGTTGTAAGGATAGAACACGATAGTGGCCCGTCATGGCGTACTCTTGATAAGTAACCCTGACATGATACACCTCGATATGCTGTTACGACAGCTAGCACGGCATGACAAGTATGAAAG
Organism: Iris pallida; assembly: GCA_029216955.1. NCBI lineage: Eukaryota > Viridiplantae > Streptophyta > Magnoliopsida > Asparagales > Iridaceae > Iris > Iris pallida. The sequence continues at coordinate 21,517,511 of JANAVB010005598.1, forward strand.
ACCTGGATACCGTGGGCGATTGTGTTTGTACAAATAAATTGATACTGTCTTGCATCATGTCTAGGATGGGGATCCCTGAGTACTACGGTCAGGGGTGCCTACTGAAATTGACTAAAGCTAATTAACTAGAATGATTCATTAGTCATGAAGAGATTTCCAGCTACAGGCAATCCCGTTATCTGGGCGCATTAAGTGGAATTGTAGCCTACCGATGAGTAGGGCACATTTTCAGCACACAGTCATGTGGTGCACCCTTTATAAATAGACATTCGACTCGGACAACCGGATGGTCTGCAGGGCTTGTGGCTGTTGGGATAATCTCATTGCATCTTGCTAGTAACTAGGCTGTGATAACCCTAGTTAGTTAAAAGTATCAAGCCGTACTCTTGATTGGCCGTGATTGATTGGATGAAGTTTATTCCAGCTTAGTCTTATCCTGATCCAGTGCAAGATTGGGACATGACATGATTATTGATGCTTGCCTTAACAATAACGATCAGGGGTCCAGTTCTGTTCAGGCGAAGGGTTACAACCCCGGTCCTTATTTGGTTTAAGGGTTGTAACCTGCTCCCGGAGCAGTTCTGTGTCCTCTCTTCGTTTATTGTCTTATTGCAACCCCATGCCATGCTCGTCATGTTCTTTTACCTTATTTCAATACCATGATTATTTATACTGGCCTTAGCAATAAAGATCAGGGGTCCAGTTCTGTTCAGGCGAAGGATTACAACCCCGGTCCTTGTTTGGTTTAAGGGATGTAACCTGGCTCCCGGAGCAGTTCTTTGTCCTCTATTCGTTTATTGTCTCTACTATACCAATAGTATTTGAGACGAGTTTCTATTCAGGTGAAGGGTTACAACCCCGGTCCTTGTTTGGTTTAAGGGTTGTGACCTGGCTACTTGAATGGTTTCTTCGTACTCAGTTTACTGTTGTTATCTCTATTATTATCAGTTCTTTATTTATTATCTTTAATATTCTATTGTGATATGCTGGTTTTAGTTCCTAAGTGAAGCCTCCTTTATGGTACTTGCTCTTTCTGGGGTTTGACCCAGCTGGTTTTGTGTGGCCAGATATCGGAGCAGCACCAGAGGATCCACCTGTCTTCCAGCCAGATGGTGACCACCAGGCGTAACCCTGGCAACGAGTGGATTTCTTTTTGTTCTCCCACTTTATTGTAAAATTATTCTTTTGAGGCGTTTAGCCGGCTAGCACGTGTTAGCTCGTATTGCACCTTTAATTACTTTCTGCCTACGGGCTGTAACATGATTGACAAATCCTAGGGTTGATCATGTATGACTGAAACTCTTGCTAGTCCTGACATTTTGTACGACTAGCTTCATGATCATCCGAATATGTAATGTATGGGACGCCTTGCTATTATATATTTGGTGCTCTGATATCTTGTATACTGTTACTACTTGCTTGGGATTGAGACAATAGGCTTGTTCATGACCATAGAAGACTGTTGGCTTGTAGTTAAACCCTCATGTATCTAGACAGCCGTGATCGTATAGCGAGGTGGGTGGCACTTCAATATACGTAGCTGGCTATGTACGCCCCCGCTCTCCAGTATTCTGGTTCTGGGGCGTGACACCTTGAGCCTGCGTGACTTTTCACACAGCTTTCCCCTTGAGCCTGCGTGACTTTTCACACAGCTTTCCCCTTGAGCCTGCGTGACTTTTCACGCAGCTTTGCCCTTGAGCCTGCGTGACTTTTCACGCAGCTTTCCCCTTGAGCCTGTGTGACTTTTCACGCAGCTCCTCTTGAGCCTGCGTGACTTTTTACGCAGCTCCCCTTGAGCCTGCGTGACTTTTTACGTACGGTACCTTGAGTGAGCCTACGTGACTTTTCATGCACGCAGCTCCCCTTGAGCGTGCGTGCTTTGTGCGTACGCTTTTGATATTTTATCAGATATTATATGCCCATTTTATATCCTTACACCTTTTGTCCCGAGCATAATATGAGCACTAATGTGACCCCGGAGAACAAAGTGTTCCTACCCGATACCTGTACCTGAATGTCCCAGTTCTTGTTCATGCTCGACAAATGACTCGTAACTCCACGTGGCGTATTTGTAATGATGTATTACACTAAGGAGGGTAGCACATGTTGACATACTGATTGACATGGATCCTTTTTGGGGTACCCGTACTAAAGTATGACTTTAGGAGGATAATCATGCAGGCCACAGCATGTGAGTCCAAGATTTCACCTAGGGTTAAATTAGGCAACTAAACATACTAGATGCATGGGGAGGGCAAAATCCCGAGATCGTGTTACACCAGCCGCCTTGAGATATTGTCTCGACGCGCCGGCTGGTCTCCACGGATACTGTGTCATCTGCAACGAGTGGATGACTGTATCCGATTAATTCCTGCTATATATTATATGTTTTAGCAAGGTGGCCTTACGAGGGACCTGTGCTCAATCATACCTGTCTACGCGAACCCCTGGGTTGGCTAGCCTTGCTGGAAAGATGCGATCTGAGGATTTTCTAAATAACATGACGCGAGGATAATCTCGTCCCACTAGAAACTCGTAGACTTGATTGGCCGTGAAAATGACTTGCTTGTATCCTATTACCTTCCGTGAATAACTGAGGGAAGCGGACTGTCATGGTACGTGATCCAACCCATATTCTTGTTTGATTGTTGGGTTGGTTATCGTGCTATGACCGGCTGTGGAACCGAAGTTATGAACGGAAGACTTATTATGGTTGTGAAGTGTGACTTCTGTGAATGACTGAGGAACATGGTCTATCGTGGTACATGATCCAACCCATGTTCTTGTTTGATTGTTGGGTTGGTTATTGTGCTGCGATAGGCTATCGACTGAAGTCACGATCAGGAGATTTTATTGTTTATACCTTTTAACTTATGTGAAAGTTATAGAGTACGACACGTCCCGACTCCATGCGGCACCTTTTGTCCTTGTTTGGTTGTAAGGGTGCCATATGGGTTCGAGGATGTTGCGCTACCCTATAATAGTAGCATAAGTATTACTATTATCAATCATTCTATTAACTGGGTTTTTAATCTTAACTCTTGTGCCCCTTTGGCGGTACTTGCTATTCGAGGCTGACCCCGCTGGTTTTGTTTGGCCAGATCTCATAGCAGAGCCGGAGGACACGATCTTCCTTCCTGACATCCATGGTGCATACTAGGAGCATGACGGTTCGGGGACTCGAGTGGGTTTCTTCTCTACCACTCCTGCTTATACTTTTTGCGGCGTTTAGCCACCGGCACCTGTTAGCCGGATTACTCGATATTTTGTGTCAGTACATAATTGTAATTAAATAGACTACAGCTGTGTATAATTTTGTACTTCTGACTCTCTGAGATAGCTAAATTATGAAGCTAGTCTCTCATAACCATTTTGATGAAGCGTCGGGGACGCCTTACTGCTTTATCTTTAATATTCATTTAATTGCTGATGTGACTTGATTGATTGAGACATAGAACTCTGTAGGACCAGAGGAGACTTGATTGTAGCATGTACCCCCTAGTCTCTCGACAGCCACGATCACCGTATGACGTTACGTACCTTATATGGAGTAGCTGGCCTAGTCCGTCTCCGTATTTCGGTGCTGGGGTGTGACAAGGTTTTAGTGGTGGCCCATGCAGGTCTGTTTTTCAGACTTGTGGGGTATTACGAATTATTAGGAGTCTCAATCAAAACTTGTTCCCCTTGAAATTCTGTTTCGAATTCTCTGTCCTTGCCTTGATCTCTAACCTGACTTGCATCCTCGAAATCTTCCTCGTTCGGACTTGATAATCTTATATCTTTCTCTATAGGGGTGCTTCATTCTCAGTAGCGGGTGAGGCCCAAGAGGAAGAGCAGCGAGAGCGTGGCTCGACTGGGCACCAGCAGGGGAGAGAACCTTCTCCAGGGCGGACACGAGCAGAAATGGAACCAGAGGCAGTGCAGCCGCAGGTTATTGAAACTCCTGCAGCACCAGCAGCGACGGCAGTACCAGATGCCGTAGCACTCCTGGAGATCATCCGGGGGATTCTTGTCACTCACCAACAGCAACAGACTCAGCAGCAGGAGCAGAACGTGTTGCTGAACCAAGGGATTCAGTTAGCTCTTGAGAGGAGTACCGGGGTTGACTCGGGAGCATCAGGAAGGTTCTGTCGCTTGAACCTGAGGTATTTTGATGGCACGGAGGATGCCATCACTGCGGATGCATGGATTCAAGACATTGAAGCCATTCTTGTGGCAGCCAAGGTTCTAGATGATGAGAAGGTTGATCAGGTCAAATTAGTACTTCAGGATCTTGCCCGCGACTGGTGGGCATCAGAAGAAGTTGGTACAAGACGCCCTGTTCATTGGACCACATTCAGTGAAAGATTCAAGGCCAAGTATTTTGGCGTAGTAGCTCGATATGAGCTCCAGCAGAAGTTTATCAGTCTCAAGCAAGCAGGCAAGACCGTAGATGGGTATACAGCAGAGTTCTGCAGATTGTGCCGTTTCGCACCAGCAATGGTGGCAACGGAGCCAGAGAAAACTATGAGGTTCCAGCAGGAACTTCATTTGGAACTATTACAGCTTGTGGAAGGACACGACTACCAGACGTTTGACGCTGTTTTGACGGCCGCTCGGAGGCACGAGCTTACCCAGCAGAGGTTGGCATCGAGGACAGGAGGTCAGAAGAGATCTCATTCCCAGGTTGGAGGAGGAGCGATGCAGCGAACGTCGGCACCAGCACCCGGTGTACGTATTCATGATGCAGGAGCGCCACGAAGGACGGCCGTGTCAGCTAATACAGCGCCAGTTTGGCATCAGCAGCCGAGGAACCAACAACAGCGTCAGGGAGCACCCCAGGGCTGTATATTCTGTGGGAAGGCAGGGCACATGAGGGAGGTGTGTCGGTCAGCGAATGGCTTATGCTTGAGGTGTGGTAGTTCAGACCACCGTATCTCCACTTGTCCTGTGATGCAGAGGCCAAGAGGGTCAGCTCAGCAGTTTCCAGTATTGCCAGCTCCGGTGGCAACCCCGAATGGAGGGCCAGTATTAGCAGTAAGGCCCCTAGCCCAGCGTCTACCAACGCAGGCTCAGATGTTCCGCCAGACACAGGAAGCCGAAGGCCCTCAGAGGCGGCAACAGCATGGTCGAGGAAGGCCGCAACAAGGAGCGCAGCGGGGCCAGGGACAGGCTCTCACATTATCCTTGGGAGAGGCTCTAGCGTCTAGTGACGTGGTGGCAGGTAAAATTCTCGTCACCTCATTTCCCGCTGTAGCATTATTTGATTCAGGCGCTACTCATTCATTCATCTCTTCACAATATGCTACACGGATTGGATTAGAGTTTGAGGCATTGCCGGAGAGGATGGATATACTCATCGGCAATGGGTCGTAGAAGTTAGCAGAGTGCGCTTTTCATGTCCGGTGGAGGTGTGTGAGCATTTACTGCCCGCATCATTGATTGAATTCCCTATGGGGAATTTTGATGTCGTTCTTGGCATGGACTGGTTGAGAGACAGTCATGCGATAATTGATTGCAGAGGAGGTAGGGTCATATTTAGCGTTCCTGGGATGAGCAGTTCATCTTTACTCGAACCTTAAAGAATCAGGCCGGAGGCGTCATCTCAGCAGCAGTGTCAGAGCCAGGACAGATTCCGAGAGTGGTCGAAGAATTTCTCGACGTCTTTCCTGATCAGCTCCCAGGGATACCCCCAGTCAAAGAGGTAGAATTTAGTATTGAGTTGAACCCTGGAACGAGGCCTATTGCAGACAGAGTTTACAGAATATCGCCGTCCGAACAGGATAAGTTGTATCAACATGAAGAAGAGTTGAAGTCTAAGGGATTCATCCGAGACAGTAAATCGCCCTGGGCCGCGCCAGTAATTCTAGTTCCCAAGAAGGATGGGTCGACGAGGATCTGCATCGACTACCGCAAGCTGAATGCAGTAACAGTGAAGAATAAGTACCCACTACCAAGGATTGATGACCTGTTTGACCAGTTGAGCAAGGCCAGCATCTTTTCCAAGATCGATCTTGGGTCAGGGTACTATCAAGTAAGAGTCCGGGAGCAAGACATACCGAAGACAGCATTCAGATCTAGATATGGGCATTATGAGTTTTTAGTAATGCCCTTTGGACTAACCAACGCCCCCGCAGTATTCATGGATTTAATGAACCGCATCTTTCTGCCGTATTTGGATAAATTTGTGGTGGTGTTCATAGATGACATTCTTGTCTATTCCAGCAGTGAAGAGGAGCATGAGAAACATCTTAGGACTGTCTTACAGATATTGAGGGAGCATCAACTTTATACGAAGCTCGACAAGTGTGAATTCTGGTTAGATCACATTTTGTTCCTGGGGCATGTAATTTCTGGAGCAGGAGTGTCAGTGGATTCGAAGAAGATTGAGGCCGTAGAGCATTGGCCAGTCCTGAGAACGGTTGCAGAAGTGCGAAGTTTCCTAGGATTAGCTGGTTACTACAGAAGGTTCGTAGCGGACTTTGCCAGGATCTCTGCGCCCTTAACGCGTTTGACGCACAAGGACGTAGAGTTTGTTTGGTCAGCTAGCTGTCAGGCATCATTTGAAGAATTGAAGAAGAGATTGATCTCAGCCCCGATCTTGACGCTTCCAGTAGGAGCGGGAGGCTTTACAGTATATTGTGACGCATCAGGAAAGGATCTTGGATGTGTATTGATGCAGCACGGAAAGGTGATAGCATATACGTCTCGGCAGCTTCGAGACCATGAGAAGAATTACCCGACTCACGATTTGGAGTTAGCAGCTGTGGTGTTTTCACTCAAGTTGTGGAGGCATTATTTATACGGGGATCGGGTAGAGATCTATACTGATCATAAGAGTTTGAAATATGTATCCACGCAGCGAGATTTGAACATGAGACAAAGAAGATGGTTAGAACTGCTGAAGGATTTTGATTTAGATCTTCAGTATCATCCAGGCAAGGCGAATATAGTTGCAGATGCACTGAGTAGAAGAGACAGTGCCTTTATCTTGACCTCGCAGAAGCATATTTTAGAAGACCTTCAGAGTATGGGAATCGAAGTAGTTTTGCCAAGGGATATAGGAAGAATAACCAGTATGCAGATTCAGTCAACCTTAATAGAGAGGATAAGGGCAGCACAAGCAGGAGATCCACAGATTCAGAAGTTGCGATCGGTGTGTGAATCAGGCCGTAGGAAGGAGTTAGTGATTCATGAAGATGGTACGCTCAGGTTTGGAAACAGACTCTGTGTATCGAGTGAAGACCTTCGACAAGAAGTTATGTCCGAAGCTCATAGTTCTATTTACTCCATTCATCCAGGAGGAACGAAGATGTATCGAGATATCAGGCAGTTCTTTTGGTAGAATGGCATGAAAAGAGAGATAGTGAGATTTGTATCCAAGTGTCTGGTATGTCAGCAGGTGAAAGCCGAGCAGCAGAGACCAGCAGGGTTGCTACAACCGCTTCCTATCCCAGAATGGAAATGGGAGCACATCACGATGGATTTTGTGACTGGTTTACCTAGATCCTCGACTGGTAAGAATGCAGTCTGGGTAATAGTAGATCGACTCACGAAGGTCGCTCATTTCCTTCCCTTCCGAGTTGGACAGACTACTGAGCAGTTAGCAGAAATGTACATGAAGCAGATAGTAAGGCAGCACGGTGTTCCAGTTAGTATAGTATCAGATCGGGATACGCGGTTTACTTTCTATTTTTGGCGAAGCTTACACCAAAGTTTGGGAACCAAGTTAAAATTCAGTACTGCTTATCATCCACAAACCGACGGGCAGTCAGAAAGAACCATTCAGACATTAGAAGATATGCTACGGGCGTGTACCCTGGATTTTGGCAGATCTTGGGAGGTTCACCTTCATCTAGTGGAGTTCTCCTATAACAACAGCTATCAGGCTAGCATTCAGATGGCCCCGTTCGAAGCATTATACGGAAGGAAGTGCAGGTCCCCTTTGGCATGGAACGACGTCGGAGAACGGAAGTTGTTGGGACCAGAGATGATCACACAGACTGTGGAGATAGTTAAGTTGGTCAGAGAGCGCCTTCGAATTGCACAGGACCGACATCGTCATTGGGCAGATCAGCATCGTAGGCCTCTAGAGTTTAGAGTTGGCGACCAAGTGTTTCTGCGGATTTTGCCTACTCGGGGTATCATCAGATTTGTAACCCGAGGAAAGCTTAGTCCAAGATACGTTGGTCCTTTTAAGATTCTCGCTCGGGTAGGTGATGTGGCTTATCGACTTGCCCTTTCGCCTTCGTTGACTGGCATACATGATGTGTTTCATGTGTCCCAATTACGTGGGTATGTCCCAGATCCGAGTCATGTCTTCGATCATTCTGAGTTAGTCGTTGGTACCGACCTAACTTACGAGGAACAACCCGTGTCTATTTTGGACCGACGAGAGAAGGTACTCAAGAATCGGACGATAAGCCTTGTCCATGTTTCTTGGAACCATCACTCTTCGGGAGAGTCAACCTGGGAGCACGAGGACGAGATCAGATCTCGGTATCCGCATTTGTTTGACTAATAAGGTATATTTTTGCACCTTATTGACACGATTCCATGCTTATCTGCACCTGCTTATTTTGTAATTTGTGATGTATGATAATAACTGCTATGATAGTTAACTTGTATATGATTGTGCCTTGCTTGCCCTGATTTCACTATCCTGTCTTGGCTGGAATTTCGAGGACGGAATTTTTTTAAGAAGGGTAGAGATGTCACTCCCCAATCCTGGAATACGTATTTTAATACGTAAACCGATAAATTATATTTACCTTGAATTTATACGATATTTATTATGCAGTATTTCTTCATGTATTTCCCAAAAATATTTGACAAAATATTATTTCCTAATTTATTTTCTGCATTTGGGCCTACAGTTTTGGCTCAATTGGGTAACCTATTCTTGGTCCACCAATGGTTCATCATGAACCCTTTGGCTCATCATGAACCCATGGGTCCAAGATCTTTATATATAACTCATCTCATCTCATTCTCTCTCCTCTCATTTACTTCCTCTCATTTATTTCCTCCACCAACTAAGGCAAGTACCAACTTGCTCAAGAGATGGATCCATAATTTTGTCAATGATTTCTTACAAAACTATTTGCCAAAACATGTTCTTCTCCTCAATCTATACTAGTTTAGAACTTGGAAATTTCTATTTTGAAGCTTTGATTTTTGTAGATATAAGTTTTAGTCATTTTCGGATTTTGCATGGTTTGATCTACTTTAGTTGGATTTTATGGGTTTTTGATGCTTCTATGTGGAAGAGCATTCAGTTTCACCCAAGTTGGAACTTTAGAAATCTGGATTTGGAGTTCGGATGGCCAAGTTATGATGCTTTGAAGCTTGGGTTCAGCCATGGTGTTCTTGCTGTTTGGAGAAGACAGTGAGCAGTGTGCTCCTGTTTGAGCATGCTTCCTGTTGGAAGCGTGTCTCCCCTTGAGCCTGCGTGACTTTTCACGCAGCTCCCCTTGAGCCTGCGTGACTTTTCACGCAGCTCTCCCCTTGAGCCTGCGTGACTTTTCACGCAGCTCCCCTTGAGCCTGCGTGACTTTTCACGCAGCTCTCCCCTTGAGCCTGCGTGACTTTTCACGCAGCTCTCCCCTTGAGCCTGCGTGACTTTTCACGCAGCTCCCCTTGAGCCTGCGTGACTTTTCACGCAGCTCTCCCCTTGAGCCTGCGTGACTTTTCACGCAGCTCTCCCCTTGAGCCTGCGTGACTTTTCACACAGCTCTCCCCTTGAGCCTGCGTGACTTTTCACACAGCTTTCCCCTTGAGCCTGCGTGACTTTTTACGCAGCTTTTCCCTTGAGCCTGCGTGACTTTTCACGCAGCTTTCCCCTTGAGCCTGCGTGACTTTTCACGCAGCTCCTCTTGAGCCTGCGTGACTTTTCACGCAGCTCCCCTTGAGCCTGCGTGACTTTTCACGTACGCTGCCTTGAGTGAGCCTGCGTGACTTTTCACGCATACAGCTCCCCTTGAGCGTGCGTGCTTTGTGCGTACGCTTTTGATATTTTATCAGATATTATATGCCCATTTTATATCCTTATGCCTTTTGTCCCGAGCATGATATGAGCACTAATGTGACCCCGGAGAACAAAGTGTTCCTACCCGATACCTGTACCTGAATGTCCCAGTTCTTGTTCATGCTCGACAAATGACTCGTAACTCCACGTGGCGTATTTGCAATGATGCATTACACTAAGGAGGGTAGCACATGTTGACATACTGATTGACATGGATCCTCTTTGGGGTACTCGTACTAAAGTACGACTTTAGGAGGATAATCATGCAGGCCACAGCATGTGAGTCCAAGATTTTACCTAGGGTTAAATTAGGTAACTAAACATACTAGATGCATGAGGAGGGCAAAATCCCGAGATCGTGTTACACCAGCCGCCTTGAGATATTGTCTCGATGCGCCGGCTGGTCTCCACGGATACTGTGTCATCTGCAACGAGTGGATGACTGTATCCGATTAATTCCTGCTATATATTATATGTTTTAGCAAGGTGGCCTTACGAGGGACCTGTGCTCAATTATACCTGTCTACGCGAACCCCTGGGTTGGCTAGCCTTGCTGGAAAGATGCGATCTGAGGATTTTCTAAATAACATGACGCGAGGATAACCTCGTCCCACTAGAAACTCGTAGACTTGATTGGCCGTGAAAACGACTTGCTTGTATCCTATTACCTTCCGTGAATAACTGAGGAAAGCGGACTGTCATGGTACGTGATCCAACCCATGTTCTTGTTTGATTGTTGGGTTGGTTATCGTGCTATGACCGGCTGTGGACCGAAGTTATGAACGGAAGACTTATTATGGTTGTGAAGTGCGACTTCTGTGAATGACTGAGGAACATGGTCTATCGTGGTACATGATCCAACCCATGTTCTTGTTTGATTGTTGGGTTGGTTATTGTGCTGCGATAGGCTATCGACTGAAGTCACGATCAGGAGATTTTATTGTTTATACCTTTTAACTTATGTGAAAGTTATAGAGTACGACACGTCCCGACTCCATGCGGCACCTTTTGTCCTTGTTTGGTTGTAAGGGTGCCATATGGGTTCGAGGATGTTGCGCTACCCTATAATAGTAGCATAAGTATTACTATTATCAATCATTCTATTAACTGGGTTTTTAATCTTAACTCTTGTGCCCCTTTGGCGGTACTTGCTATTCGGGGCTGACCCCGCTGGTTTTGTTTGGCCAGATCTCGTAGCAGAGCCGGAGGACACGATCTTCCTTCCTGACATCCATGGTGCATACTAGGAGCATGGCGGTTCGGGGACTCGAGTGGGTTTCTTCTCCACCACTCCTGCTTATACTTTTTGCGGCGTTTAGCCACCGGCACCTGTTAGCCGGATTACTCGATATTTTGTGTCAGTACATAATTGTAATTAAACAGACTGCAGCTGTGTATAATTTTGTACTTCTGACTATCTGAGATAGCTAAATTATGAAGCTAGTCTCTCATAACCATTTCGATGAAGCATCGGGGACGCCTTACTGCTTTATCTTTAATGTTCATTTAATTGCTGATGTGACTTGATTGATTGAGACATAGAACTCTGTGGGACCATAGGAGACTTGATTGTAGCTTGTACCCCCTAGTCTTTCGACAGCCACGATCGCCGTATGACGTTACGTACCTCATATGGAGTAGCTGGCCTAGTCCGTCTCCGTATTTCGGTACTGGGGCGTGACAAGGTGGCAGGAACATTTGATGATCCCGGTTGATCCATGTTCAATATTTTTCTACATTAAACACATAATTCAACTTTTATATGTGAAATTCTTGTTTAAAATATTAAACATATTTTAGTTCTATGGTTACCAATAAATTGGAGAAGTCAATGACCTAGAGTTGAGGGAGAGAACAATTTAAAAAAAATATAGGGAGAAAAGAAAAGAGTTGGGGTTTAAATTCTTTGACCTAAGAGAAGGAGAGAAGAAAAGAGTTGAGGGAGAAAAGAAAAGAGAAGAAGGAGAGAGAAAATGAAAAAGAAATTGGTATTTATACCTTTGCTTGGGCTAGCCCCTAGCAAAAAATTTTGATGGCAAACTTGTAATATTTTTGAACTATTTTGGGCTAGCCCCTAGCAAAAAGGGTGGTGCCCTTAGAAAAAACCTTGATTTTCTATTATATTACAAAGACCTATTAAATAGTGAATTAAGATCAAACCAAACACCAAACATTTGGGGGTTAGGGTTTTACAAAATTTTAATTTGAAGGAGGATGGTGATGATGATAGGGTTTTACCAGCGGAGGTGAAGAGGGCGATTGGGAGGGACGAGAGCGGAAGGGGCTGCAGCCTGTCGGTCGGGCTGGAGAGGGGGTGCAGCCGATGGTTCGTTGCAGCCGAGATTCTGGAAGAGTCGAAGAGTGGAAGAGGTCTGAATAGTCAATAAAGATCAAATCAAACACCAAAATTTTGGGGGTTATTTTTACAAAAAAATTAATTTGAAGGAGGATGGTGATGAGGTTTTACCAGAGGAGGTGAAGAGGGAGACTAGGAGAGTCAAGAGCAGAAGGGGTTGTTGCAGCCTGTCGGTCGGGCGGGAGGGAGAGGGGGAGGCGGGGAGCTTCCGTTGCAGCCTAGAGGTCAAGACTCAGGAGACTCATCAGTCATCACTCGGGGTAGGGGAGTAAGGGATGAAGAGAGAGAGTTGAGAATACTAACCTGGACTACACCCCCTGATCCCCTTTCACTTAAAAAAAAAATTACTTATTTTTTTGGGCTTGTACTAGGCTACAACCGAGTGCATGCTTAATGTACCTCCGCCCTTAGGCCTCGTTTGGTTCACAGATTTAAGGAACCAGGAAAGGAAAGTTGTTCCTTTTCTTTGTTTGGTAGCCACAAACTTGGGAATCAATTTTCTGACAAGGGGGAAAATTGGGGGGAATAATATGGTTGCACTCATGACCCATGGGATTGATTTTCCCTCCTCCTTTCCCAACATTTATTACAAAAATTATGACAAAAGTAACCATGTGTTATTGCTTATTTTACCATTAATGTTATTTTTTATAATGTTAATTTTATTTTAAAAGGTAAGGATATTATTGGAACATTGCTATATTTTTGCTTTCCTTTCATGCACCAACCAAACACTATAAAGGAAATCAAATGGTCTTTCCTAGGTGGTTTCCTTGTTTTACCAAACAACGGAAAGGAAATGTGAAAGAAATCCTACTTTCCCATTCCTATGGAAAATACAAGGGAATTCATTTCCTTTCCGTGAACCAAACGAGGCCTTAGTGGTCCAGGGTAGAGAAAATACCAATGAAGCTAAGTTGTTAGTTAGTCGAACAATAAAAGGAAATTGTGATCCTGAAATTTTAGATCTAAAAACAGGTTACAAGTCTACAGAAAAAACCCTTCTTTTATATTACTATAGAACAATGTTCCAATATATATGTAGTATTTGGTGAAAGGAGGGTAAAATGCAAATAATTTCTCCTTAGATAGACACTTTTAGCAAAAAAAAGACCCATAGCTTAAAAAAAATCTCGTATTTTCATTTTGGCTCGGTTTAGACTTGGTGATAATCCAATATTTGAACAAATAATTTACAACACGTGCTTTGATCCGAAGGACATGTTGACTTCAACCACAAGCTTTGATCCGAAGAGTTTTCCGACTTCAAACACTTGAATGAAATAAATTGGAAACCAAACTTTTACAACTCTATCGATCAGACTTCTAGCCAAGATCGCACTTGGCACTAAAAAATATGGCTTGGAGTTGATCTTTAGAATATGAAGATTGAATAGCTCATCTAGATAGGCAATTGAAGATTGAGAATGAGTGAAAACAAAATTCAATGCTTATTTGTAGGTTTTTCGGGGACCGAATTTGGACAAAGTTCAGTGTTCCAACATTAATATTTTTTATCGTTGCACCCTATTCTCCTGGAGGAACGAGAAACTAGGGTTGCTGGGTCAAGGGACTAAGTTCGTCCCGAGTTCGATCTCTATAAGGCCAGAATGGTTTTTGGCCAGTTGGCCTAGTTTGAACTTGACAATGGTTTAAATGCGAGTGCAACTCGATGTACATGAGTCCTAGACAAATAAAGATCAAATACAAAATTAAAATATAAAAACACAAGCAGTAGATGATGGCATGGCTTGGCTTGCTTTCTTCCTTTGTACGATGATGGATTTTTTTTCTTGACGACAGTTATTCAAAGACAAACATATCATGAAACCTGCATACCTTTCAGAGGCTTCACACCCGAACTCTTACGGAGATGCTTTCCCCTCGACTTTGTCCGATGACCGGGCAGCGGAACCCCCGAATGCGAGGCTCAGGAGATGTCGTAGGGGGTTCAGAAAAATCTTCTACTATAATGCTATCTGTGGTACATCATGATTTTTCATTGCATATGTCCATGTTCAATCTTGCTTAATGCTTGTGCAAATACATGTAGACAAACAACAATATGTATAGTAGCAGCTATGCACATTAGGACAATGCTAAATTTAAGTATCAACAATATAGAGATAACATGAATAATAGTGATATTATAATGTTAAACTTAATCGATTAGTCATATTCAAAAACATGCTACAGTCATTGGACTAACAGGGAAGGAGGGAGGGAGGGAGGGAGGGGTATTTTTGAAAAAAAGAGAGTGTAACATTCACTCCAAACAGTTAGTAGATAGAAGGGGACATTTTGATCATAATTTGCGAAAGCTGCCTATCCAAGGAAGGATTTTTTGCACTTCACCCGGCGAAAGGATTGGCTTGTAATTTTTGTTCCTCTTTGGTTCCTTACATCCTTAATACACATCATATTGAAAGAGTAACTTTCACCTCCTCTAACCATGTATCATTACTATTATACAATAGAAAAACTTGAAAGGCTTCACCGTGAAACTTTTCAAAATTTCTAAAATACCCTAGCTTACATTATTTAATTAGTTTGGAATATAATTAGCAGTGTAATCATAGTTATAATACAATCATCATTAATGTCCATTACCATCATTAATACTCACTATTATAATAAAAACTTACTATCCATTATCATGTCTCTTTCCACCATTACTTTTTTAATATAAAAATATAGTTATATAAATACCAATTATTTACAATATTCCATTCCCTCGGGAAAAAAAAAACTTTTCACAAAAAATAACTTAATTGCGAATTTTTCACTTTTGAAATAGGAAAATAATAGCATAATAAAAATTGTTAAAATATAAAATATATTTTTCAAATAATTATAAGTAATTTATTATCCAACATTTCTTAAAAAAATCATTATACAACAAATTATCATAAAATATACGTGCAAACGACGTGCACAACTGTTAATACGGAATAATGGTGAAGTCTGGATCTACAGTCTGAACTACAAATGCTAATGATACACATAATTTTACACCGAAGGCTTCAAATTAATAATATAGACACCATGATCTGGAAAGTTCCAAGTTTGAATATGCATGCCAAAACTTACAAACAAATTGTTGAGTTGTTTCAAATTGTGGATTGTGCATTCATACATGGAATGAAGCACATATAACTCTAATTAGCGGTATACAACAAATTGAATAGTTTCAAATTTCATATTCTATTATTTAAGTGAAGACTTTATAGGTATTTGCGATAAAGATGACGTGTAGATCAAATGTATACCTATTGTGAGTTTAGAAAAAAAATAGTTGCCATATAGGAATGACAAGCTTTTTTTATTTATTTATTTTTATAAAGTACTTTTTCAATACAAATGTGAAATAAAGTATAGAGTTGACATGACAATGACATGGCAAGGACAATGTGAAGTTAGTTGTCTAGATCTAGACAATACAATTCACAATGACTTTATGTCCACACCATCAATGAAATTGTCTTGGAAGTTGTACAAAAATATTTTGTATTGTCTTCTCTAGGGCTGTGCACAATTAAGTCAAACCGACCAAATCGAACCAAGCCAAACCGAACCGATTGGTTTTAAACCGAATCGAAGGTTCAGTTGGTTTGGTTCGACTTCAATTTTTTCAAAACCGACCGATTCGGTTTGGTTCACGGTTTGGTTATGCCAAAAACTGTCTAAACCGAACCGAACCGAACCAAATCCTTGTTAAATAATTAGGGTTCGCCAGTTGGGTATGGGTTCATTGGGTTGTATTATACCAGTTTGGTTCATTTATTCACATCACAGCCATTTATCAAGTAGAAGTTGAAAGAGCTCTCTCTCTAGTCTCAAAGAGGAGTTCTTACGGCTCATATTCTTTTCTAACTGCTCCTGTGCACATGAAAGGGGCTTTTGGTTGAATGTATATAATTTTTTTATATGTATAATTAACATTTTTCTCCACCTACAAAGCACAAGTTGAATTGAACCTGCTGAATTGTATTTACTGTTGCAAAGTACAAGTTGACTGAGGTTTCACAAAAAAACATACAGTCCATTTTTTTATGTGATCAAAACCGACCAAGTCGAACCGATCTAAACCGAACCAAGTCGGTCGGTTTCAAAACCGAACCGACCATTTGGTTGGTTTGGTTCGGTTTTGTTTATTTTCAAACCGATTAACTTCGGTTCGACTTCGGTTGGGACCAAATAGGTCGACCACCGACCGATGCACACCCCTAGTCTTCTCAATACTTTTACATTGAAGATGACTTTTCAAATTCATTGTCTTTTGTGAATATAATTTTGCCACCTATACAAGACATTGTTTTGTGTCTCTTGCCACCTAAGAATCATAACACAAAATAAGACAATAGGGTTGGAGATGCTCTAAAATAAGGGATTCATTTAAAATATAAAAATTAACATATATCTCTATTTTTTTTTAGAAAATTAGCAAATGTCCCTATTGTTCTGTATGGAATAAATAAAATTTTAAAATATACCCCCTCGATGTGACCAAATTTTTAGCTGATTAACAAAAGAATATGGATATTTGCTAATTTTTAAAACAACGGAGTTATATGCTAGGTTTTTATATTTTGAATATGAACATTTGCTAAAATATCCAATAAAATAAAAGTGCTCCTCAATTGGTTGAATGAAGCCAATACATCTCAGTTTCCATACTTCAGCTACAAGCAATTTCTGGATATAATCATGACGGGCCTGAGCTAATGGGAGGCTAAAGCGAACTTTCAAAATGAGATCCCATATGTAATATAAAAATTAATTAAAAAATACAATTATTCTTAAAACAAAGATTCATACTTGGGACCTCTAGGTCTTTTAGTGTGCAAAACCTAAACCCATATGTTAACCACAATTATTTTATGTTAACCATGTTATTTCTGAAACAGATCGTTAGATGGAAATCTCGATCTCTTAGAAAGAGAGAGATTGATACTCGTTCTCTAAGTGAGATACGAGGTTGATAAAAGCACCTTAGTAGGCAAAATAAAGATCACAGAAATTCTACTAGAATGATTAAGATCAGTATTGCTGGGGTGATAAAGATCATCGTTACTCAAAGCAAGATTCACGTAATTGCGATATGCTCCCAGAAACCAACAAGTTCAAAAGAACTTCTGGAACACTTGCTGTCACCTCCTTTTGCGAACTCAAAAAATTCCAATGGACTCCAATGGCAGCGGCGACATAGCTCTCTTCGTTTCTTTATTTCAGCATGAAAAACAAAGAAGGCACGAATCGAGTATTTATAAAGAAGACCGAAACCCTAATCTTCATCCTGGCCGTAACTGATTGCAAAAAGATATGATCGAATAATGGAAATATATGAATGAATTAAATTCAAATCCCACAAAATATGGATCTAAATAATTGACTCAATCTTTCTATAACCGCTCAAATCTTCCAATCAACCACATCAAGTGCCACCTGCGCCTCAATGCCCACCCAGCACGTCAACCCGTGCGCCTGCGCTCAGCTGCACAGCACAACATCGCAACAGCTCAGCATGCAGCAACGCAACACAACAGCTCAGCGTGCAGCCGCGTAGCAATGCAGCGCAACCGCTCAGCAGCACAAGCGCGCAGCTGTGCCGCAGCCCCGCGGCTCCTGCGCAGCTCCTATGCGTGCACCGGTACGGCCCCTGCGCATGCGACTCGTGCAGAAGACGAGCGTTCGAGCGCATCAACTACGCACAAGATGCCATGCGCCGATGCTGACATACTAAGTGCAAAGTGCGCCAACAAAGTGCCACTTTGCGTCCGAGTTCGAGCCCGAGTCCGAGCCCGAGTCCGAGTCCGAGTCGCTAAGCCCCTTCGGGACGTAGCTCTATAGGAAAATTATCCCATGAGCATGACAAAAAATATTAATACTTCTTTGTTGGGTTAGCCTTCTTTCCACTAGAAAAGTACCCCCACGTGGGACCCACATGACACCCATGTGCCACACCTCATGTGATCTCTCAACACAAGCAAAGCTTTATATAGAGATACAATCCATTTGGCCTATACAATGTGGGACTATCTTTCTAGTCTCTAAGGAAAAATACCAATAATCTCTCACATATCTCTATATTTGGGTTGAGCATTCCCAGTCTGTCCATCATGCAATAGGATAGATGTAATGCCCGTATTTCGGAATACGTATTTTGATTAGACTTATGTGTATTTCGGACCTGTATTTTATTTTCTCGGATTTTGGCCTGTAATTGAGTTTTGGCTTAACTTGCAATTTTTTTTTTTTTTTTTGTAAAATGGATTTTTGGACCTGGCGTGGTTTTATTTTATGGAGAAGAAATTGGTTTGGTTTGGTTTAGTATGCATTGGACCACACTTAGCTAACCTCCACCCTCAACACAACACACCAACCCTCATTAAAACCCCACCTAACTTTCTCTCTCCTCATAACTTCCATTAATTTTTTTATCTTCTTCTTTCTTCCTCCACACAACACCAACACCATAGGCAAGTGCACCTTGCCACCAAATAAGTTCCCCATTTTATTTGTCCATTAGCTAGATTAGGCCATGGTGAACAACATTAGAACTTGGCATTTTGTGATTTGGAGCTTCCATTTTTCTAGATCTAAGTTTTAACCATTTTCGGATTTTCTTGGTTTTGATCTATTAAACTTAGATTTTTCCTTGTTTTGAGGCTTCCATGTGGAAGAGAATTCAATTTTACACAAGTTAGAACTTTGAAAATACAAATTTGGTTTTGTTTCGGCTAAGATATGAAGATTGGAATATTGGTGTTCATGGGGTTTTCCTCTCGGCCAGATGAAGAAGATGATCCTCGGCCAGCACTCTTTAGCGCATGGCCGAACTGCACAACTCCTCGGCCAGCATATTGCGCTGAGCTGACCTGCGCTGGCGCACTTTAGCTCCAGCGCCTTCCATCCCCTAGCGCACTTGACCGCAGCGCAAGCCGACCCCAGCGAACTTGACTGCTGCGCAGCTCGCTCTCAGCTCGGCTCGGCTCCAACGCAACTCAATCCTAGAGCGGCTCATCCCCTGCGCAGCTCGCTCCTAGCGCAACCCGACCCAGCGCAAGCCGACCCTAGCGCAACCCAACCTCAGGGCAGTTCATTCCCCTGCGCAGTCCACTTCCCCAGCGCAATCTGACCCCCTGCGCAACCCACTTGCCCATGATTGTTTGGTTTTGTTTCTTGGACTTGGTTTCTCTTTGTGGATTGGAGTTTTGAGATCTTGTTCCACACTACACGACTGTCTCGACCCAACACGACCTGGCACGGTTTTGGTGTTTTGCTTATGACTAGTACGGTTTTCGGGGTTTCTATGATTTATGATCCTAGTACTTCTGATCTTCTTAGTAGTGACCCGATGGGGTACGCTCTTAACTTGTAACCTGTGATTCATAATTAACCTTGGTATTGGATACTTGATAGTGGCCCGTGGCGGCGCACTCTTGGCTTGTAACTTGACTTGACTTGATGTTGCTGCGATGGCTAACTTGATTCATATAATCAACTCTGACTCCGTGGGTGTCCATTCTTGTTGCTTCGTGCAATCCACTTGTCTTGTCTTGTCTTGCATCATGTATAGGACGTGACTCCCTGGTTACCATGGTCAGAGATTCACACTGAATATGGATTAGGCTAAAGACTAGATCAAACTATAGTTCATGGAGAATTTCCAGTCACAGGCAATCTCGTTATCTGGGCACTTTAAATGGACTTGTAGCCTGCCGACGAGTAGGGCACATTTTCAGTACACTGTCATGTGTTGCACTCTCTAAGTCACCTAAGGGTATATCGTCTCCTGGGCGATGTACCCAACCATACTCTCAACCCGCGGAAGGATAAGTGGATAGTCTGCAGGTCTTGGGACTGGAAATTTCTCATTTGCATCTTGTTAGTAATTAGGCTTGTGGTAACCCTAGTTACTTAAGTAGTAAGCCGTAGTATTTGCTTGGCCGTTTGTGAATAGATGGTGTCCAGCCTTGTCTAAGTCTCGTCTAGACCCAGTACCTGGTACTCCTGAACATGATTGTTTTACTTATCTTGAACAATAAATGGGTAGAGACAAAGTGCTATTCAGGCGAAGGGTTACAACCTCGGTCCTTGTTTGGTTTAAGGGTTGTAACCTGGCTCCCGGAATGGTTCCTAGTCCCTAGTCGTTTATTGTCCTGTTGCACTCTTTATTACTTGTACTTTCTTCTATTTTCTTATATTCTGATATGCTGGCTTTTGTTCTCATTTCGTGGCCTCATTGTGGCACTTGCTCTTTCTGGGGTTTGATCCAGCTGGTTTTGTGTGGCCAGATTTTGGAGCAGCACTCGAGGATCTACCGAACCTCCACCCCAATGGTGGCGACTAGACGGAACCAGGGCTACGAGTGGGTTTTCCATTTTGATTCGCTCACTACGTTGTAAAATTATTCTTTTTGAGGCGTTTAGCCGACGAGCACATGTTAGCTCGATGCATATTTACTTACTGTCTGCCTACGGGCTGTAACATGATTAACAAATCCTAGGATTGATCATGTATGACTTAACTCTTGCTAGTCCTCGCATTTTGTATGACTAGCTTCATGATCAGCTGAATATGTAATATTTGGGACGCCTTTTATTGTATATTTGGTGGTCTAACATCTTGTAACTCTATTACTTGCTTGAGATTGAGATAATAGGCTTGACCTTAAGAGACCGTTGGCTTGTAGTAAACCCTCATATATAGACAGCCGTGACCGTATAGCGAGGTGGATCCATTTTGTAAAACCTCCAAATTTTGTGAAATTTTTTATTATTATTATTTTTGGCATAAATTGAATTTTACTATTTTTTATGAAATGTAAATTTATTTGTGTTTTATTTTTTATAATATTAATGATAGATTTTTACATGAAAATTTCCATCCTACAAATATTTGCGAGATATTCATTTATGTATATATTATGAGGGTTAGAGATTATTTGGTCAAAAGTTTTTATTGAATTAATATAAAGGATATTTCTTATATAATAAATACAAATTTTTCCTTGGTATATGATATATGCCTAAAATCTTTTTTTTTAAAATTATTTTAATATTTTTATACTACAATGTTTATGATTAATATTAATGTAGAAGTGTATTACTGTTTTAATAGGAATAATTTTTATATGCTGACTCATATTTTAGATATGTATATATATGCATATATAAGCATATATAAAATATAGTTAGTAAATGTAGATATTTTTATATATTTTTAAATTATTTTTTGACATATTATAAGCTACTTTGGACATTTATTAGTTTATATATATATATATATATATATATATATATATATATATATTAATGCAAAAAAAAAATATATATATATATATATTAATGCAAAAAAAAAAAATTTCTTTCAGAGGTGGACGGCCCAAGGGACCGACCACATCCCATAGGCACAACACCTTAGTTGCAAACCCATCCTTTAGCTTTTAGGATTAAAGAAAAAAAAAAGAATGCTACAGTACCATCTTCCTCCCGCAACACGAACTCGCGCGCACCAGGGAACGGATGGAGAGGATTCAATTTGAATCTTTTTCTCATCAGATTTCCTCAAATCTTTCGTAACCCAAAGTAAATTAAATTATCTTCCAATCTAACTAAATCCTACTCAAATTCGAATTAAATTCGAATTTTAAACCCAAGTATAAAAATAGGAACTGGTTCGATAGGAACCCTTCCAAAACCCTAAGGAAATCTATCCGTGCTCTTCGTGCTTCGACCAAGAGCCGATCCTGACCTGTGTGAACGACTCCAGGCCAGTATCGACCGCCGGAGCGCCGCCGACAACCGTGCAATCGCCGTAGAACCCCGTAGGAACAGGGTCCCCTGTTCTGAGTCGAGCAGTCATGTACCCATATTTGCGCACCAAATTCTTCATCTCTGTTTGATCAATTCCTGATCTATGAATTTCTTTAGGAAGTCTACATTACCACCTAGCAATCCCAGTATTTACTTTAGGCTAAATCATGTGGTAATCCCTATTGATCTTGACCCAAAGATTCGAAAAAATCTGTTTTATAAACAGTTTGTAACACAGACAAGCACCCCACTTTGACGATTGATTCCCATCAATCTGTTAACCTTTTAGTAAAACCAATTGAACAATCCTATAGACAACCTGTAACAC
Source organism: Iris pallida (assembly GCA_029216955.1). Taxonomy (NCBI): domain Eukaryota; kingdom Viridiplantae; phylum Streptophyta; class Magnoliopsida; order Asparagales; family Iridaceae; genus Iris; species Iris pallida. Next base: position 21,540,019 of record JANAVB010005598.1, read on the forward strand.
TCGAAAAACCTTTTTATAGTTACTGTTTTGATTAAGTATATGCGAAGTTATTCGTTTTCAAATATTCACAAAAATAGTTTTCAAATAAGGATGTATTTAAGAAAATTTCACCGATACGGGGTCCGTTCCGACAAATCGGACGAGCCCGTCACAAACCGAAGGTACCGAAAAGTACGTATTGACTTTGTGGACGTACGGGCTTTGACGGAATTCAAATTCGTTGCGTGTGCGCGACAAATTTGACCCGTATCCGTCGAAGAACGCTGTATCGGCCTATTTCAAAATTTTTTAATTACTTTGTGCACACTCGTCAGACAGCGACGAAACTTATGCCATTGGACTCGAAATATTTTACTGGTCCTACATGCCAAGTTTGGTCCGATTCTGAGATGGTTGATCGGAACGTCAAAATTGGCGGGCCTGCGACCCACTCAAACGGGCGATTTTGTGCACGGCTCATCGGAATCCAAAATTGAACATACCGTTGAGTTCGTCTCGTCAAAACAAATTCGTAGACATATAGTTTGATGACTTTAGAGACCGTAGACTTTAGCACGCGTTTCGGTGCAAAGCGGGTCTAATGGCAGACATCGTTTTTGACCCGAAATTACGATTTTGCCCCTGTTCCGGAATTGGACTTTCGGACAGACGTTTCCTTGGTATATCTTTTACGCCGAGAACATTTTTGATGTTTGTTTCAGCATTCGGGAACGTTTGCGGAGGTTCCACTATTGTAGCTTATTCTCACTTGCCGATTTCATCTACTGGACGTTGTCAAAACACCTTCCAATCACCAAGCAAGTATACCTTGCTATATTTACTGTCATGTTATTTATTTTTAGCATTTATTTACTTTGTTTCATATATTTATAAACTGTGCGTACAAGCCATACTTGGGTGCAAGCGACTTTATCAGTCGTTTCTTGTTTTATTTTTATTTGTTGCATGTCGACTTAGTTGTAGTGGACTACCTTTCTATTGTGGGATATTCTTATATCTCCGTTGGCCATGACACCTACACTACACGGTTTGATACATGTTGCTAGGGGCACGGCTTGCATATTGACTGGCCATCTTTATGTAAGAAGTCGTGTGACGGATATATGATCGTAACTGCTATGACTAGGATTTTAGAGACTCAAGCAGTTACAAAAACTGGACGAGCTATGGACATGACTTGGACAGTAGGGAACATTGGGGGAGGACAATCGCTAGTGCGTATGGGAATCCAAACAGGTAAACAACAGTCTCCGGATGGAACTGTGGCAATTTATTTGCAGATGCCCTCTGACGTTTTAGACGTTGTAGATGGATACAGATGACTGGATGCCAGTTACGTACACATAGCCTAAATTCCACCCATGCGCATGAAAGTTGTCCTCTAAATTGCACAATAGATGGTTAGAATTCCCTTTACATATTGGTGTCTAGGAGAGTCTTGCATATTATTATTATTATTATTCTGACAGTTCATATTAGCATGTTCTTCCTGTATCTTGTTACGTCCCTCTGAGGACCTGGTGATCTCTCCAGGTATAGACGACGAGCAGTATCCTGAGGAGTAAGGTTCTGGACTAGAGTCTCCATTTGCAGCTGAGGAGGTCTCGCCTTCGGAGCCTATTTGATCATATTCTTAGTTGATGGACTTATGTAGTTGATACTCTTTTTCGTATTCATTTCAGTTGATTTCTTTTCAGTAGATCGGTAGTGGATTTGTTTCCGCCCGACAGATATTTCTTTTTATTTTGAGTTGAGACATTTGGTTTGTTATTTCTCTTATTTATCATTGTGGATGAGATATAGTTACTGTCTGTGACCATGTTATATTGTTATGAGCTGGAGCTCTTTTATTACAGCTTATGTGTGTACACGTAGATTCCATAGATTGGAGTAGTCTGCGTATGCATACAGCTGGCATGTACGTATTTCCTAGTCCTAAGTATATTGGGACTGGGGCGTTACATGTTTTTGTGATGGCCCATACAGGTCGAGATAAATTATTTGATTACCTTATCGTACCAAGCAAGCCTGCATATAGGAATAGAGTTTAGGAATCTCATCCATATGCTTAATCACCTTCCTTCATTTTAAAATTTTCGGATTCTCGTTTGACTGCTTGTCTTGCATCTAGCTTGATTTTGTCCTAATGTAATCTCTATTTTCATGCCAATAGGATGAATCTTCGTAGTGGTCGCTCTACTCCTCTCGCCATTACTGATGGGAACACCACTGCTCAAAAAGGACCAGCGGATCAGCCACCCATGTCCCCTACCACTCCAGCACCATCCGGACTACAGCCTGTGATGACGCCACCCACTACTCAGCAGCAAGCCCCGGCACCCCAAGTGGGACAGACAGGCCCCGAAAACCCTGCATCTCAAGAAGAGTACCTGCCACTCCCGCCAACCTATCCACCTCAGTTTCCACCACGGATTCTACCTCCATATCCACTATCATATCCACCACATCAGCCCCCACAGTATCCACCTCAGCAGCCTCCCCAATCTCCACCATCATATCCACCCCAGCAGCCTCTACAGTATCCACCACCATATCCACCCTGGTATCCACCACCATATCCACCCCAGTATCCACCTCAGTATCCTCCCTCATACCCACCACAGTATCCCTTTCCATATCCTTCATATCCACCACAGTACAGGCCACAGGGTGTCCCACAGATCATGCCCCAGATGCCATACATGCCTCCACAGTAGCCCATGCCTCAGGCTGGTGGGACTACTACAGATCAGATCCTCCAAAGCTTAGTACAGGCTCAGATACAGCAGAACGAGGCTATTAGGAGGAGTTTGGAGACAACACTGACCCGAGCACCCCAAGCCTCCGTGGGTACTATTGAAGGGTTCTGCAACATCAATCCTCCACACTTCAAAGGCACTGAAGACGTCATTGGAATTACCAATTGGCTGGTGAAGACGGAAAATCTCTTGAAGGCTTCGGAGTTATCTGCGAACCTATGGATGACAGCAGTAAAGTTACAATTGGAAGAAAATACTTATGATTGGTGGGCCGCAGAGAAAAGACGGCTAGGAGTTGATCAGACATGGAAAGAATTTAAAGAGTTGTTCAATAAGAAGTTTTTCCCCGACACTGTCAAGGACGCACTTTATGACCAGTTCCTACATCTAGAGCAAGGAAGCATGACAGTTGATGAATATGACGCCGAGTTCAGTCGGTTGAGTCGTTTTGCTCCCGGATTAGTTTCGACAGAGTTGGAGAAAGCCAAGAGATTCCATAAGGGATTGAGCGTAGAGCTTCAATGATATACTAGTTCTGAGTCCCGAGTCTCACAGGCAGCAGTATTGGCCGAAGCAAGGACCCAAGAGGCCATAAATAAGAAGGCACAACAACGACGATCTGTTTCGACCGTTACATCAGCGAAGGCGACACCAGCAGGGCCCAACCGACATCCAGTGACGCAGCAGCAGACTAGAGCTTCCCCACAACCAGTGAGGGAATTACCCATATGTCATTATTGCGGTAGGAAGAGGCATTTCAAGAGGGATTGCCGTCGTAGGTTGGGATTGTATATGGCTTGCGGGTCAAATCAACACCCAGCTCGAGATTGTCCTTTTGGACGACAGCAGATGCAGGGAGTAGCATTACCAGCACCAGGAGGAGGAGCACCACGCCCGCCAGCAGCTATTGGATACCCAAGGGGCAATCAGAACTCGGGACAAGTCTTCAGTATGATCGCCGCGGGGCCACAAACCCAAGGAGCTATAGAGACAAGTACGACGTCTTAGTTAAATTTACCATTGCATGACCATGATCATAGAATGACTTAGAAATTTTATGATATAAACCTTGATAGATATAGAAACACGAGGGTACCCTATCTAGTTAGAAACCACCACCGCGATCCTTGTAAGTACCATGATTTGTTCCACTCCCTCGGATCGTATGTCAACATAGTGCACTGCTGAAATGCGGAGGCACGAAGGCAACATACACGACCGTTTGCCTCTTTTGCACGAAAATTGTGACATAATTTCGCGCTCTATTCTTCCTCCGTCTTATACTTCGTTTCCACATATCGCGCGTTATTTTTATTTCGAGGACGAAATTATTATAAGTTGGGTAGGATGTAAAACCCCCAAATTTTGTGAAATTTTTTATTATTAATATTTTTGGCTTAAATTGAATTTTACTATTTTTTATGAAATGTAAATTTTTTGTGTTTTTATTTTTCATAATATTAATGATAGATTTTTACATGAAAATTTCCATCCTACAAATATTTGCGAGATATTCATTTATGTATATATTATGAGGGTTAGAGATTATTTGGTCAAAAGTTTTTACTGAATTAATATAAAGGATATTTCTTATATAATAAATACAAATTTTTTCTTGGTATATGATATATGCCTAAAATCTTTTTTTAAAAATTATTTTAATATTTTTATACTAGAATGTTTATGATTAATATTAATGTAGAAGTGTATTACTGTTTTAATAGGAATAATTTTTATATGCTGACTCATATTTTAGATATGTATATATATGCATATATAAGCATATATAAAATATAGTTAGTAAATGTAGATATTTTTATATATTTTTAAAATATTTTTTGACATATTATAAGCTACTTTGGGCATTTATTAGTTTATATATATATATATATATATATATATATATATATATATATATATATATATATATATATTAATGCAAAAAAAACAAATTTCTTTTAGAGGTGGTCGGCCCAAGGGACCGACCACATCCCATAGGCACAGCACCTTAGTTGCAAACCCATCATTTAGCTTCTAGGATTAAAGAAAAAAAAATGAATGCTACAGTACCATCTTCCTCCCGCAACCCGAACTCTTGCACACCAGGGAACGGATGGAGAGGATTCAATTTGAATCTTTTTCTCATCAGATTTCCTCAAATCTTTCGTAACCCAAAGTAAATTAAATTCTCTTCCAATCTAACTAAATCCTACTCAAATTCGAATTAAATTCGGATTTTAAACCCAAGTATAAAAATTGGAACCGGTTCGATAGGAACCCTTCCAAAACCCTAAGGAAATCTATCCGTGCTTCGACCCAGAGCCGATCCTGACCTGTGTGAACGACTCCAGGCCAGTATCGATCGCCGGAGCGCCGCCGACAACCGCGCAGTCGCTGTAGAACCCCGTAGGAACATGGTCCCCTGTTCTGAGTCGAGCAGTCAGGTACCCATATTCGCGCACCAAATTTTTCATCTCTTTTTGATCAATTCCTGATCTATGAATTTCTTTAGGAAGTCTACATAACCACCTAGCAATCCCAGTATTTACTTTAGGCTAAATCATGTGGTAATCCCTATTGATCTTGACCCAAAGATTCGAAAAAATCTGTTTTATAAACAATTTGTAACACATACAACCACCCCACTTTGACGATTGATTCCCATCAATCTGTTAACCTTTTAGTAAAACCAATTGAACAATCCTATAGACAACCTGTAACACTCAAAAACCCTTTTTATAGTTACTGTTTTGATTAAGTATATGCGAAGTTATTCGTTTTCAAATATTTACAAAAACAGTTTTCAAATAAGGATGTATTTAAGAAAATTTCACCGATACGGGGTCCGTCCCGACAAACCGGACGAGCCCGTCACAAACCGAAGGTACCGAAAGGTGCGTATCGACTTTGTGGACGTGCGGGCTTTGACGGAATTCAAATTGGTTGCGTGTGCGCGACGAATTTGAACCGTATCCGTCGAAGAATGCCGTATCGGCCTATTTCAAAATTTTCCAATTACTTTGTGCACACTCGTCAGACAGCGACGAAACTTACGCCATTGGACTCGAAATATTTTACTGGTCCTGCATGCCAAGTTTGGTCCGATTCTGAGAAGGTTGATCGGAACGTCAAAATTGGCGGGCCCGCGACCCACTCAAACGGACGATTTTGTGCACGGCTCATCGGAATCCAAAATTGGATATACCGTTGAGTTCGTCTCGTCAAAACAAATTCGTAGACATGTAGTTTGACGACTTTAGAGACCATAGACTTTGGCACGCGTTTCGGTGCAAAGTGGGTCTAACGGTGGACATCGTTTTGACCCGAAATTATGATTTTGCCCCTGTTTCGGAATTGGACTTTCGGACAGACGTTTCCTAGGTATATCTTTTACACCGAGAACGTTTTTGATGTTTGTTTCAGCATTCGGGAACGTTTACGGAGGTTCCACTCTTGTAGCTTATTCTCACTTGCCGATTTCATCTACTGGACGTCGTCAAAACACCTTCCAATCACCAGGCAAGTATACCTTGCTATATTTACTGTCATATTATTTATTTTTAGCATTTATTTACTTTGTTTCATATTTTTATAAAATGTGCGTCCAAGCCACACTTGGGTGCAAGTGACTTTATCAGTCGTTTCTTGTTTTATTTTTATTTGTTGCATGTCGACTTAGTTGTAGTGGACTACCTTTCTATTGTGGGATATTCTTATATCTCCGTTGGCCATGACACCTACACTACACGGTTTGATACATGTTGCTAGGGGCACGGCTTGCATATTGACTGGCCATCTTTATGTAAGAAGTCGTGTGACGGATAGATGATCGTAACTGCTATGACTAGGGTTTTAGAGACTCAAGCAGTTACAAAAACTGGACGAGCCATGGATATGACTTGGACAGTGGGGAACATTAGGGGATACAGATGACTGGATGCCAGTTACATACACATAGCCTAAATCCCATCCATGCGTATGAAAGTTATCCTCTAAATTGCACAATAGATGGTTAGAATTCCCTTTACATATTGGTGTCTAGGAGAGTCTTGCATATTATTATTATTATTATTATTCTGACAGTTCATATTAGCATGTTCTTCCTGTATCTTGTTACGTCCCTCTGAGGACCCGGTGATCTCTCCAGGTATAGACGACGAGCAGTATCCTGAGTACGGTTCTGGACTAGAGTCTCCATTTGCAGCTGAGGAGGTCTCGCCTTCGGAGCCTATTTGATCATATTCTTAGTTGATGGACTTATGTAGTTGATACTCTTTTTCGTATTCATTTCAGTTGATTTCTTTTCAGTAGATCGGTAGTGGATTTGTTTTTGCCCGACAAATATTTCTTTTTATTTTGAGTTGAGACATTTGGTTTGTTATTTCTCCTATTTATCATTGTGGATGAGATATAGTTACTGCCTGTGACCATGTTATATTGTTATGAGCTGGAGCTCTTTTATTACAGCTTATGTGTGTAGACGTAGATTCCATAGATTGGAGTAGTCTGCGTATGCATACAGCTGGCATGTACGTATTTCCTAGTCCTAAGTATATTGGGACTGGGGGTTACACATTTCAATATACGTAGCTGGCTTTGTACGCCCCCGCTGTCCAGTATTCTGGTTCTGGGGCGTCACATGGTTTAAGTGGTAGCCCATGCAGGTCTTGGCATTCAAGATTGTGAGGGTTTACCTAATAGATGTCTCAATCAGTATTTGCCCTTGATCTCTGCTCGTATCTTCAAATTTTTGAGAATCTTGACCTGATCACATGCTTGTATCGTTGATCTGTCCTGGTCCTTCTTTATTGTTTCCTATGTCATCTTCTTCAGCGGCATTGTACCTGACCCCACTAATCAGCGAGGCAGAGCAACTCCCATGGACCAGCCGCAACCCGGAGATCAAGTCCAGCATTCCGGAGTAGCCTCCAGAGTTGTGCCTACCGGAGGAGAGGCACCAGTTCAGCCTGTCCACCCTGCAGAGCCTGACGATGGCACCTTGGTAGGTCTCATCAGGACCTTGATAGCTTCCCAGGATCGTAGAGGAGACGCCTTGCACCAGGAATTGGCAGATGCTTTGACCAGAGGCGGTCATCCAGGGAACAGCGCGGCCAACAGCTTCAAGCGCCTGAACCCTCCATTCTTCGACGATAGCGAGGATGCGATTGCTGTGGACGCTTGGCTTCAGGATACCGAGGTGGTTCTGGAAACAGCTAGGACACCTGAGAATGAGAAGGTGGCGGTCGTATGCCTACAGTTGCTAGACTTGGCTCGCAGTTGGTGGGCAGCGCAGGCCGTGGGATTAGTGGCGTCGGTTACTTGGGCGGTGTTTAGAGAAAGATTCCAGATAAAGTATTTCGATGCTGCAGCTCGGTATGACTTGCAGAAGAGGTTTACCAACTTGAAGAAAGGAGACAGAACGGTCGACGGTTATGCATCTGAGTTTTCTAGACTCAGTAGGTTTGCCTCCACCTTGGTGGCTACTGAGTTTGATAGGGCCCAGCGGTTCCAGCAGGGGTTGTATTTGGAGATCTTGTTGGCAGTTGAGCAGTTCGAGCACCAGACGTTCGATGCAGTATTGAGGGCAGCTAGAAGGCACGAGTACACCTCCCAGAGGATCGTAGATATGACCGGAGGTAGGAAGCGGTCCCACAATCAGATGCACCAACCATCAGCTCCACCCCCGGCAGCTAGGGGTTTGACCATTGGAACTCCGAGGCGGGCGACCTCAGTAACGTCGGTTCAACATTCAATCCCGACGTACCCGCAGCAGAAGTAGAAGCAGGTTTACGCGATGGGATGTTCTCATTGCGGGAAGCCAGGGCACGTGGTGGCAGATTGTCGCATGGCGCAGGGATTGTGCCTGGATTGTGGAGCGGCAGATCACAAGATAGGGGCCTGCCCGAATAGGGGTAGTTTGTCCTCTTCTAACCTAACCAGTCCGTCGGTTAGGGGACCAGCACCTATGCAGCAGCTGCATTACCCGAGGCCATTGTTGCCTCAGGCCCAGGCGTTTCATCAGCTGAACCAGCAGCAGTATACCCAAGCCCAAGTGCAGAGCAGGCAAAGAGGTTTCTAGCAGAGGGGACCCACAGCCAGAGGACAAGGTCAGGCAATGATGATGGCTATGGAAGAAGAAGTTGCACCAGGTGAGGTAGTGGCAGGTACTATTCTCGTCAAGTCCTCTCCAGCATCGGTATTATTTGATTCTGGTGCATCGCATTCATTCATGTCTGCACGATTTACGACACGGATAGGATTGGAGCCCAAGTCATTATCAGTGAGGCTCAATATACTTACTGGTAATGGTCTTGTGGTAGTAGATCGAGTGTTTTCCTCGTGTCGGATCGTAGTTAGCGGTAGAGAGTTCCCCGCTAGATTTATAGAGTTCCCTATGGCAGACTATGATGTAGTCTTAGGCATGGATTGGTTGAGGAACCAGTATGCTAGGATAGACTTCCATGTTGGCAGGGTTGTTTTTAGTATTCCAGGAGAGCCAAAGTTTTCATTTTTCAGAGGTGCCGTGGAGCCATCTTCCCCAGTATTGTGGATGGCAGTAGCAGCAGTGCAGTTACCCCGGATAGTTGAAGAGTTTCCAAATGTCTTCCCAGAGGAACTTCCAGGGATGCCGCCAGAGAGAGAGAGATCGAGTTCACTATAGACTTAATCCCAGGGACAACACCAGTATCAGAGCGAGTCTACAGGATGGCGCCTTTAGAGTTGAAAATTTTGTACAAGATCATTGAAGAACTCAGGACCAAGGGATTCATTCGTACAAGTGGATCGCCTTGGGGAGCTCTGATGCTTCTTGTGAAGAAGAAGGATGGTACGTCCAGATTATGTGTAGATTATCGTACCTTGAACTCAGTGACAATCAAGAACAGATACCCTCTTCCGAGGATAGATGACTTGTTTGATCAACTCAAAGGGGCTTCAGTGTTCTTGAAGATAGACTTGCGGTCAGGATACCCCCAGATCAGAGTCAGAGCGCAGGACATCCCGAAGACAACTTTTCGATCTAGGTATGGACATTGGGAGTTCCTTGTTATGCCCTTTGGAGCGACCAATGCGCCAGCCGTATTCATGGACCTCATGAATCGTATTTTTATGCCTCACTTGGATCAGTTCGTGATCGTATTCCTAGATGATATCCTGGTCTACAACAAGAGTGAAGCAGAGCATGAGCAGCATCTCAGAACCGTCCTTCAGACGCTTAGAAGCATCAGTTGTACGCCAAGTTCAGTAAATGCGAGTTATGGCTCGATCACATTTCGTACTTGGATCATATCATTACCCGAGGAGGAGTGGAAGTGGATCCCCAGAAGATTGTGGCTATCGAGGCATGGCCAGTACCTAGTTCAGTGGCAGAGGTTCGCAGCTTTTTTGGATTAGTCGGCTACTACCGGCGATTCATTTCAGATTTTGTAAGGATTTTGGCGCCGATGATCCAGTTGACCCGCAAGGATGTGCAGTTTGCTTGGATAGCAAAGTGTTAGGAATCATTTGAGAAGTTAAAGCGAGGTTTGATAACGGCTCCCATTCTCATACTTCCAGATGGGATCGGAGGATTCACAGTTTATTGCAACGCTTCAGGCAGAGGATTGGGGTGTGTTTTGATGCAGCATGGGAAGGTAATAGCTTATACATCATGCCAACTTCGTGATCATGAGAAGAATTATCCGACCTACGACTTGGAACTGGCGGCGGTAGTGTTTGCGCTTAAGCTTTGACGGCACTACTTGTACGAAGACAGAGTGGAGATATTTACTGATCACAAGAGCCTAAAGTATGTTTTCACCCAGAAGGACCTTAACATGCGGCAGAGAAGATGGCTCGAGCTACAGGTGGACTACGATGTGGACTTGCAAGTTTACCCAGAAAAGGCCAACGTTGTAGCAGATGCATTGAGCAGAAGAGCCGGAGTTTACTTCCTAACGGCGCAACCAGAGTTATTGGCAGATCTTCAGAAGATGGGAGTTGAAGTGGTTATTCCAACCAACATGACATTGATGGCCAGTCTACAGGTTCAGTCCAGTATAGTTGAGAGGATCCGGATGGCGCAGTCTACAGATTCTAAGATTTAGCGACTCAGAACAGAGTGTGAGGAAGGAAGAAGGCCAGAGTTGTGTATTCATGAAGATGGTACATTTCGACATGGTACTCGTCTTTGTGTACCCAGTGGAGATATCAGATAGGTCATGGCAGAAGCTCACAGTTTACAGTATTCTATTCATCCCGGTTGTACGAAGATGTACCGCGATATTCGTCAGCACTTCTGGTGGAATGGCATGAAGAGGGAGATAGCCCGGTTTGTCTCTCGGTGTTTGGTTTGCCAGCAGGTTAAAGCTGAACATCAGAGGCCGGCTGGACTTCTTTAGCCCTTGCCGATTCCAGAATGGAAGTGGGAGCATGTGACCATGGATTTTGTGACCGAATTACCTAGATCCCCAGCTGGTCGAGATGCTATTTGGGTTATAGTTAACAGGCTCACGAAAGTGGCTCACTTTCTTCTGTTCAGAGTTGGTCAGTCGACGGCTCAGCTAGCAGAAATGTACCTCAGACAGATTATCAGGATTCACGGTGTGCCCGTCAGTATCACCTCGGACAGGGATTCAAGATTCACATCATACTTTTAGCGCAGCTTGCAAGAGAGTTTGGGGACTCACCTTCAGTTTAGCTCAGCTTATCACCCGCAGACAGATGGTCAGTCGGAACGCACGATCCAGACTCTTGAAGATATATTGAGATCTTGTACCCTTGACATCGGTGGTTCATGGAAGGATCACCTGTACCTGGTAGAATTTTCGTACAACAATAGTTGCCAGGCCAGTATCCAGATGGCACCTTTCGAGGCCTTATATGGCAGGAAGTATAGATCCCCGTTAGCCTGGGATGATGTTGGAGAGAGGCAGATGATTGGTCCAGAAATGATTGCCTAGATAGTTGAAGTGGTCAGAAGAATCAGAGATCGTCTTTGAGTGGCCCAAGATCGCCAGCGCCATTGGGCCGATGCTCATCGACGTCCCTTAGAGTTTGCTATCGGCGACCATGTATTCCTTAGGATCTCGCCTAACCGCGGCGTCATCCACTTTGGCGTACGGAGAAAGCTTAGTCCTAGGTATATAGGGCCGTTCGATATCCTGGAGCGAGTAGGAGATGTATCCTATCGTCTCGCTCTTCCGCCGTCGCTAAGTGAGGTGCATGATGTATTCCATGTATCCCAATTACGACGGTACATCCCAGACCCGAGCCATATCCTGGACCATTCGAAATTGGTTGTTGGTACCAACCTTTCGTATGAGGAGAGGCCCGTGTCTATATTGGACCGGAGAGAAAAGATACTCAAGAATAAGACTATTAGCTTAGTCCGTGTTGCTTGGGGTCATCACTCTCTAGGTGAGTCAATGTGGGAGCGTGAGGACGACATCCGATCGCGATATCCCGACTTGTTTGACTCGTAAGGTATAATGTCTTCCTTATGCCTTATGCCTTCCATCCCTTGCTTGCGTGTATGATTGTTTGATTGTTTGCTTAGTGTAGCATAATTGTGGATAGCATAGCTGGCTCTTACATCTTTAAGCATCTTGATTTAAATTCCGAGGACGGAATTCTTTTAAGGTGGGTAGAGTTGTAATGCCCGTATTTTGAAATACGTATTTGGATTAGGCTTATGTGTATTTCGGACCTGTATTTTATTTTCTCGGATTTTGGCATGTAATTGAGTTTTGGCTTAACTTGCGAATTTTAGTTTTTTTTGTAAAATGGGTTTTTGGACCTGGCGTGGTTTTATTTTATGGAGAAGGAATTGGTTTGGTTTGATTTAATATGTATTGGACCACACTTAGCTAACCTCCACCCTCAACACAACACACCAACCCTCATTAAAATCCTACCTAACTTTCTCTCTCCTCATAACTTCCATTAATTTCTTCATCTTCTTCTTCCTTCCTCCACACAACACCAACACAATAGGCAAGTGCACCTTGCCACCAAATAAGCACCCCATTTTATTTGTCCATTAGCTAGATTAGGCCATGGTGAACAACATTCGAACTTGGCATTTTGTGATTTGGAGCTTCCATTTTTTTAGATCTAAGTTTTAATCATTTTTGGATTTTCTTGGTTTTGATCTATTAAACATAGATTTTTCCTTGTTTTGAGGCTTCCATGTGGAAGAGAATTCAATTTTACACAAGTTAGAACTTTAAAAATCTAAATTTGGTTTTGTTTCGGCTAAGATATAAAGATTGGAATATTGGTGTTCATGGGGTTTTCCTCTCGGCCAGATGGAGAAGATGATCCTCGGCCAGCGCTCTTTAGCGCATGGCCGAACTGCGCAACTCCTCAGCCAGCGCATTGTGCTGAGCTGACCTGCGCTGGCGCTCTTTAGCTCCAGCGCCTTCCATCCCCTAGCGCACTTGACCGCAGCGCTAGCCGACCCCAGCGCACTTGACTGCGGTGCAGCTCGCTCTCAGCTCGGCTCGGCTCCAGCGCAACTCAATCCTAGTGCGGCTCATCCCCTGCGTAGCTCGCTCCTAGCGCAACCCGACCCAGCGCAAGCCGACCCTAGCGCAACCCAACCTCAGCGCAGTTCATTCCCCTGCGCAGTCCACTTCCCCAGCGCAATCTGACCCCCTGCGCAACCCATTTGTCCATGATGGTTTGGTTTTGTTTCTTGGACTTGGCTTCTCTTTGTGGATTAGAGTTTTGAGATCTTGTTCCACACTATACGACTGTCTCGACCCAACACGACCTGGAACGGTTTTGGTGTTTTGCTTATGACTAGTACGGTTGTCACGACCCGCACCCTAGAGTAAGGGCACGAGACGTGGGTACGTCCAGCCTACGCCGCAGTATCGGCGGTAGAACGCTGTCCTAGGTCACAACATCTAACAATTGAAGGTAATACAGTTATACTCCCCGAATGGGGGTGACACAACAGAAATATAACTGAACCACAGCTAAGGTAGAACAGGTAAGATAGATTGATAATAAAAGATAACAATATCCAGAACAGAGAATCACAGAGATACAATCCAGAGTTCTAAGTGTCTAAAATAAATACATCTCAGAATATCTCAAAGTCTAGTACAATAATCCCAAAAAATAAGACAATCCTAAACTAATGGAGTGTCGTCTACAGCTAATGGATCCTGCTGCTGGTCCAAATCCGGGCACTCATCTAGTGTGGCACCGTAGTAAGTAGGGCAGAACGCCTCAGCCTCGTCCTCTGTAATATTTCAACAGGTCCAGTCAGGACGGGAACGAGCACATATCTCTCAACAGTTCATATCATGTTAGGAATATAATCATTGCAATAAAGTAAAATACAGGAAGTGCTGAATGGAAGTACAAGTAAAACAGGAGATATTTGTAACTGGAAATAGATACATGATAGTAAAGACTGTAAGTGACTACGTGATTTAGAGTACAATATGGTTATGTAAACAGCTTAGGGGCACATGAATACAAATAAGGAGGCACATTTATACAGCTACTTGGGATAGTGTTCACATAACCAATTCTACTCACCCCGCCCCAATCAGTACACAAGGATCCATTCAAGTTACGTTATAAGCACATGAATACAACTAAGATACGTGAACTCATGTAATGAGTAGTACATGAGGCACGTGAAAGCACTTGAAAACATGTAAAAACATGAACTAGTACGAGTACAAGGAGTACCTGATGCACATGATAAAGTACATGAACATAAAATACCCGATGCACCCGTAGAGGGATAACATCTCAGGAAGGGATCCATATAGTACTAATCCGTGAAGATATGTGTCAGCATCATGTAGAGTAATCTAGAGCATGAATATATCCAGACAGGTATGAAAAGATCAGAGAATGTACTCGTCTGCTATCTGAAAGTCCGAGATGAAAGTACTGTCCGAGGAGTGGTGTCTGGCTCCTATTTAGAACAGTACGAGTCACAACAAGTCCAGAATGGTAATAAAATGCAAATTAATGCATTCTACATGAAACTAGGTCAATCTAGACCAAAGTCAACTCTTGGTCAACTCTGGTCAACCCTAGAAGTCAAACTAGGTCAACCAAGTCTAATATAGGTCAAATTAGTCTAATCTAGGTCTAGCAAGTTATTCTAAGTCCTAACAAGGCTAAACAGTCTATTCTAGACTCCACACTGACATACCATGCCATAGGCTAGAAGACTAGGCCATGGGCCAATAGGCTAAGCCAAGTCTAAGCAACCATATCCATATCTAACCCATATACATATAATATATATACAATACACTATATCATGGTATCACATACACTATATATATATCTAATATATATACACATTCATATATAGGAATCC
The DNA here is from genome assembly GCA_029216955.1 of Iris pallida. Classification (NCBI taxonomy): domain Eukaryota; kingdom Viridiplantae; phylum Streptophyta; class Magnoliopsida; order Asparagales; family Iridaceae; genus Iris; species Iris pallida. The sequence continues at coordinate 21,555,112 of JANAVB010005598.1, forward strand.
TATATGTATAACAAACTCAAAATATAAATACATATACATATGGAAGAGAGGGAACAACATACTAGTGTATGTGTGTGTGAGAGATTGTGTGAACAGTGAGTGTTAGGCTAGTGTGTGATATGTGACAGTGTAATAGGAAGAGTGGTGTGTGATGAGTGACTAGCGTGTGATTGGTGCCAAGTGAACAAAGTAGAAGCATGGAAGGGAAAAACAGAAAAACAGTGTATACAAATATATGTGTAGAGTAAATGTTCAGGACATGAAAACAGGGCTAAAGGATAATCAGTGCATTATGTGACAGTAAGGAAAGGGAGGGAATTCAGTTTTCAACCAAAACATTTCCCTTCTCACAGTTGCAACCCAATGTTAACAAGGGAAACAAAATCTGGAACCCAGTTTACACTCCCAGGTTTTTGTAGGAAACCCCCAAAATAGTTAACAGTCTATACAATCATTATCTCAGGTTTTGACATGAATGTAAATGAAATCAATTAACAATAATTCAAAGGAAACTAGAACTCAGGTTTTGAAAACATTCACAGGTTTCATAACAGTTAACATATGAAAAAGACATTCATTCAAAATTCAGTTCCATTCACAGTGATTTCAATCTCAGTTTACTCATGATTGAACCACACAAATTAGCTAAGCAAGACTCAAGTTGTCAATGACAGGGAACATATCCGAATCCCAGGCTATGGAAAAACACAACATTGCAACTCAGGTTTATGTAGAAAAAAACTGGGAACTGATCTCAGTTCATCAAACAGGAAACAATTTAGTTTAAAAAGTAAACCAAAACAAAACTAATACCCCTTAACTAACTCAGTTTCTCAGTCAAAATCGAGGAAGGAATCGATTTACAAATCAATTGAATACTCCCCCCTCAAACAGTTTTCAGATTAATACAAACTCAGGTTTTATCTAAATCAGGGGAAACCTAAAACAGTTACAGTGAACTCAGTCTATCAATTTTCAGGTTTCCTAAGAACAGTACAAAAACCAATTCTCAGGTTCATGTTGAAACTGGGAATCAAACTCACAACCAATTTCTCCTAATCCCACATACAATCCAAAGCTCGAGTGAAAATACTTAGCTAATATAATATGTAACATGTAGGGAAACAATATCAATTGAAAACAGTAAACAATAGGGAATTAAATTGGTTTGAATAAAACTGGGATACTATGTCTGCTGTGTATCAGAAAAAGCACAAAAAACCCATGTTCGACTCAAATATTTTAACAAAACCTAAACTAACATGTCACCTAATGCAAACAGGGATTACACATCATATTTAGGACCTAAACATTCATTAAACATAATTTAAAATCATTTAAAACGATTAAAACACAAGAATGTAAAAACAACACACACACGCACACAGTGGCTTCCCCGTGCACACGAAATAGCGTGTCCGACACGATACGAGGACTCGTGAAACTTTACGAGCCTCGTGTCAGTCATTGGCACAAGCTCTATGTCAAATTTCAACCGTCGAAACCCTTTGTGCACAGAGAAATCGTAGCAGCAGGGGAGAAAAACTGCCCGCGCGCGCGTGTGCACGACCGCGTGTACACGTGTCCGTGCAGCCTAGACACGACACTAAGACACGACACAAACTACAGAAATGTGTAAGCGAGACCCAAATCTAATTTCCTATTCAAACAAAACCCCAAAAATCACACGAAATGCCCATTGGGGCATTTCATCAAACACCTAGTAATATACACTAATACGTGTCCAGAATGGACACGAAACGACACGAAAATTTGGGAAACCCTATTCCTATAGTTAGGCTAGGGTTAGGGCAACCTAGAATGAATTTTTACAGAATTTAAAATGAATTAGAGAGGATTATACCTATAGGTGGACAAGCTCTCAAAAAGCCCCAATCAAAAGGATTCCTCAATCCACCAAAAGTTCTCCAAATTGTTTCCTTCCTGCAAAAACTCAATACCAACAGCAAGAACGTTGCATTTAGGTTCTATTGCAATTTATTTGAAGGAATTTGGAGAAGAAATGGATTTTTTAAGGATTTACAAAGTTGGGGACTCACCTCTTCCAAATGGCAAGTTTCCTAAAGAGGCAACCCTAGTTTTAAGAGCATATAAATAGGGGAGGGGCTGACCATAGGGGCTATTGAGAATTCCTAGGGTTAGGGCTTGGTTCAATGGGTGTGGGCTATGGGCCATTAAGCCTATTAGTCATAAAATGACTTGTGACTTCACAAGCCATTTCTATATCAAACTAGCTCCTAATTTCACCAAATTAATCCCAATGAGTTAATCCTCAAGAACTTAAGTCAACCTAGGTTTTCAAATCCTAATCACAAAGTCAAAACCTAGGTTAGCCACTAAGTTAGTCTACAAGGTCAACTTAAGTCGAAGTCTCTAAAACACCAAAAATAATTATTCTAAAAATCACTCAAAAATCACATTAATTATAAATAATAATAATAATTAAAATTAAATTCTAAAATTTTAAAAATGACCAAAATACCCTCAAGCTAGAAAAGTGGTAGTGGCAAATCTACCCCCCTTAAAATAATTTCGTCCTCGAAATTTAAAGGCGAAACTAACTGCTAAGAAGGATAGAAAAGTATACCTCAAGGTCCAAAAAGATAGGGGTACCACTCGCGCATCTCATCCTCCCGCTCCCAGGTAGACTCTCCTAGGGAATGATGCCTCCATGCGATGCGTACCAAGGGTATCACCTGGTTCCTCAATACCTTCTCTCGGCGATCCAGAATCTCCACAGGATGCTCTGGATAACTGAGAGTAGGTCCAACCTCTATCTCCGAGTGATCTAGCACATAGCTAGGGTCAGCCATGTACCATCTCAGCTGTGATACGTGAAATACGTTGTGAACTTCCACTAGTGCAGGTGGCAAGTCTAGCCTGTATGCCACGTCACCGACTCTTTCGCTAATGATGAAAGGGCCGATGAAGCGCGGGCTAAGCTTCCCACCTCCACCAAAACGTATCGTACCACGAGTCGGAGATATCCACAGAAAAACCATGTCTCCAACCTAATCACAAGCAAGGTCTCAAGTTACTAAAAATCAAACACGATCAATCAATAAAACAAAATACAACCTACTTCTAATCCTATCTCTAAATCTGTACCTCAAACTCCAGCGGCCTTCGGTGGCTATCGGCCCAGTGCCGATGTCTGTCCTGCGCCACGCGAAGTCTGTCGCTGATGAGCTTCACCTTCTCGGCTGCGTCAACAACCATCTCTGGTCCCAGTAAAGCTTGCTCTCCAACATCATCCCAAGATAAGGGTGTACGACACCTACGCCCGTACAGAGCCTCAAACGGTAACATCTCAATGCTGGCCTGAAAACTGTTGTTGTAAGCAAACTCTACCAAATACAGGTGATCCTCCCAGGAACCTCCAAAATCCAGGACGCACGTCCGCAGCATATCCTCAAGGGTCTGAATAGTCCTCTCTGACTGTCCGTCCGTTTGGAGGTGGTATGCAGTACTAAACTTGAGCTGAGTGCCCAAGCTAGTCTGCAGACTCCTCCAGAAATGGGAAGTAAAGCGACTATCCCGATCTGAGACTATACTGACGGGAACTCCGTGAATCCTGACTATCTGTCTTATATACAACTCCGCCAGCCTCTCTGTAGATGTACCCACCTTAAATGGCAAGAAGTGGGCCGATTTGGTCAACCTGTCAACGATGACCTAAATCGTATCTTTTCCTCCTGGTGTACGTGGCAACCCCGATACAAAATCTATGGTAATATATTCCCACTTCCACTCTGGAATGGGCAACGGCTGTAACAATCCCCCGGGCCTCTGCCTCTCTGCCTTGACCTGCTGACAGATCAAGGATCTAGCTACGAAGTTGGACACCTCCCTCTTCATCCCGTACCACCAGACATGCTCTCGCAGATTCCTGTACATCTTGTTGGCACCAGGGTGTATAGAGTACTGCGATCTGTTAGCCTCCTGCATAATCTGCTCTCTGAGCTCCCCGCTGGGCATACATAACCGGGAATCGTGCCTCAGGGCACCATCCTCTGCAAGTGAGAACTCAGCATCCTCCACTCCCATACTGATATGCTATCGGATACACCGCAGAGCCACATCATCGAACTGTGTCGCCTTGATCCTGTCCATTAAGTCCGACTGTATCTGAAGGCCCCATAACTGCATCTGTACTCCTGGCACAATCACCTCAATCCCAAGGCTCTCCAAATCTGCAAGCAGGTGCCGATCCATAGTCAAACACATGGCTTCGGATACCTACTCAAGGCATCAGCAACCACGTTGGCCTTCCCCGGGTGATAGGGCTGTGCACAATTAAGTCAAACCGACCAAATCGAACCAAACCAAACCGAACCGATTGGTTTTAAACCGAACCGATGGTTCGGTTGGTTTGGTTCGGCTTCAATTTTTTCAAAACCGACCGGTTCGATTCGGTTCACGATTTGGTTATGCCAAAAACCGTCTAAACCGAACCGAACCAAATCCTTATTAAATAATTAGGGTTGGTCGGTTGGGTATGGGTTCAATGGGTTGTATTATACCGGTTTGGTTCATTTATTCACATCACATCCATTTATCAAGTTGAAGTTGAAAGAGCTCTCTCTCTAGTCTCAAAGAGGAGGCTCATATTCTTTTCTAATTGCTCATGTGCACATGAAAGGGACTTTTGGTTGAATGTATATGATATTTTTTATATGTATAATTGGCATTTTTCTTCACCTGCAAGTGTAAGTTGAATTGAAGCTGCTGAATTGTATTTACTGTTGCAAAGTACAAGTTGACTGAGGTTTCACAAAAAAAAACATATAGTCCATTTTTTTATGTGATCAAAACCGACCAAGTCGAACCGATCCAAACCGAACCAAATCGGTCGGTTTCAAAACCGAACCGACCATTTGGTTGGTTTGGTTCGGTTTTGTTTATTTTCAAACCGATTAACTTCGGTTCGACTTCGGTTGGGACCAAATAGGTCGACCACCGACCGATGCACACCCCTACCGGGTGATACTGAAGTGAGATATCAAAGTCCTTCATCAACTCAAGCCACCTGTGCTGCCTCATGTTGAGCTCCTTCTGTGTAAACACATACTTCAAGCTCTTGTGATCTGTGAAAATCTCCACCCTCTCGTCGTACAGATAGTGCTTCCATAACTTCAACGCAAAAATCACCGCCGCCAGCTCCAGGTCATGGGTAGGGTAGTTCTTCTCATGGTGACGTAATTGCCTGGAAGCATAGGCAATCACCTTCCCATGCTGCTGCAAGACGCAACCCAGCCCTTTTCCTGAAGCATCACTATAAATAGTGAATCCACCTGATCCTGAAGGCAATGTCAGAATCGGAGCTGTCGTAAGCCACTTCTTCAACTCATCAAAAGCTGCCTGACACTCCTCTGACCAAACATACTCAGTATTCTTCCGGGTCAACCGTGTCAACGGCTCTGCAACCCGGGAGAAATCCTGCACAAACCTCCGATAATATCCTGTCAGCCCCAGGAAACTCCTGATCTCTGCTACTGAAGTCGGCGCTGTCCAAGCCTCAACTGCTACAATCTTCTTGGGGTCAACTGAGATACCATCTCCGGTCACCACATGCCCCAAGAAGTCCACCCGGTCCAAGAAAAACTCACACTTAGAGAGTTTTCCATAAAGCTGCTCCCGCCTGAGAGTCTCTAGCACTATCTGCAGATGCTCCTCGTGCTCCTCCTCCGTCTTAGAATATATCAAGATATCATCAATGAACACCACCACGAACTTGTCCAAGTACTGGTGGAACACCTTGTTTATTAGATTCATAAACACTGCTGGTGCATTGGTTAGCCCAAACGGCATAACCAAAAACTCAAACTGCCCGTACCGCGTCCTGAAAGCGGTGTTGGGGATATCCTCCTTCTTCACCTTCACCTGGTGATAACCCGACCTCAAATCAATCTTGGAGAACACCCGAGCTCCGCTCAACTGATCAAACAGATCATCGATCCGCGGCAGTGGGTATCTGTTCTTGATTGTCAGGTTGTTAAGTGCCCTGTAGTCGATACACATCCGTACCGACCCATCCTTCTTGGGTACGAAAAGTACCGATGCACCCCAAGGTGAAGAACTCGAGTGAATGAAGCCCTTATCCTGCAGCTCATCCACCTGCTTCTTTAGCTCCACTAACTCGCTGTTGTTCACTCGATAGACATGTTGGGCGATTGGTTCCGCACCGGGAACCAAGTCTATCGAGAACTCTACATCTCTGTCCGGTAGAAGCCCTGGCAACTCCTCCGGAAACACGTACATAAACTCTGCGATCAAGGGATGCAGAGCCACATGCTCCTCGACTGATCCTCCACAGAAGACTCCGCCGTCCTGCTCTGCCTGCCGTCGGGTGTACTCAAACTCTGGCTCTCCTGGAGCCCCGAACAAAACTCTACCCCCACGGCAATCAATACGGGCGTGGTGTCTACTCAGCCAGTCCATACCTAATACAATATCATAGTTCGGTAATGGCATGACTAGTAGACTCACCCCCAACTCTCGGCCTCCCAAAATGACACTCCGCCCTCTGCAAACATCACTCACGAGGATGACCCCACCCCCGGTCGTGATCTTGCAGGTCCTAGGCAATGGTTCCGAAATCAAACTGTGTCTAATAGCATACAATACTAACACAAAGCTGTGGGAAGCCCCGGAATCAAAGAGTGCAAAAGCTGGAAGGGAATCTAGGAGAACCGAACCTGCTATCAGCTCTCCGATGGCCTCGGCATCCTCAGCTGCCATGGCAAAAGCTTGTCCCTGCTGTCCACCTCGTGCCTGCTGCTGGTGCTGCTGGAACCTCTGCTGCTGGGTCGGCAGGGCTGGTCCCCTCTGCTGGCCTGCTGGAGCCTTGGCTCCACCTCCCTGCTGTCCTCGCCCAAAAGCCCCTAGGCAGTCCCTCAACTGGTGATCTCCAGCACCACAAAGTAGGCACTCGCCTAGCTTCTTCCTGCACTCATGGATCATGTGCCCTGGCTTCTTGCAGAAGGCACAAATGACTATCGGACGAGGTGCCTGTTGCCCTCTCTGCTGCTGGTGCTGCTGCACTGGCCTCTACTGCTGATGCTGCTGCTGATACTGCTGCACTGGCCTCTGCTGCTGCTGCTGCTGGAAGTGAGGCCTCTTGGCCTGCCCCTGACTGCTATTGCCACTCTGGAAGTCACGACCCCTCTTCAGTTTCAGCCCTAGGTCGTCTTCCGCTGCCATGGCCCCAGAAAATATCTCAGCAAAAGTGGCGTTCCGGTCGCTCTTAGTCAGCGACCGAATCTCTCTAATCAGACCTTGGCAAAACTTCCTCGCCTTCGTCTTTTCAGTCAAGTTATCAATGAACCGGGCCAATCTGTAGAACTCCCCGGCATACTCAGCTACCGTCTGGTTTTCCTGAACCAGAGCCTCGAACTGTGCCTCGATACCTCCGAAGGCAACATCAGGAAAGAACTGCTCCTTAAACAGCTCCTTGAACTGGGCCCAAGTCTGGCCCTCAACTCCCACTCTGGGATCTGCCTGATACCATGCACGGGCCAAATCCTGCATCTGGCTGCCTGCTGCCTCGATTTGGAGTCGATCTGGTATCTCCGCCAGTCGGAAGATCTTCTCAATATGCTCTATCCAGTCGTCTGCAACATGGATGCCCTCTGTGCCGAAGAACTCCCGAGGGTGCATCTTCTGGAAGTCCTGTATATCCTTCTCCCTCCGACGGGGCTGCTGAACCCCCTGAGCTGTGATCATCTCGACAGTAGTGCATACCAGCTGGTACGCCTCATCGATCCCCTGTCGGAAATCGGTAGTCTGCCTCGTCTGCTGCTGCTGGTACGACTCCAGAATCCTCTCCACGAAGAAGAAGAGATGGACAGCATCTACCATCCCTGCAGGCGGAGGCTGCTGCGTGGGAAGGATCTCTGGAATCACAACTGGCCTCCTGACTGCTGGAGGTGCTCCTCCAAAAGTGGCAAAAACTCCCACTCCTGAAGGCTGCACTGGCCCTGTGGCACCGGGAGCTTGATGCTGGACACGAGAGGTGGCAGACCTCTTTCCAGCCTCTTCCGTCACGGGGCGATGCGATCGCGTCTCAACCATCCTGGAGACACAGATCAAACAAGAAACAATTACTGAGAATGAGTCGAATAATCAAAGGAGGACAGTTTAATTTTCTAAGGAAGACAATAAGTAGCAAAATAGATATACAGAATCTGATAAGGAGTTTTCCTAGTGTGATTGAGTACCTCCAAAAAGAATTTTTTTTTGCTAATTCCTACTGCAGGCTGCAGCGATATTCTAGTTCGAATACCACTACACTTATATCCTAGACCTGTATGGGCCACCACTAAAAACGTGTCACGACCCGCACCCTAGAGTAAGGGTACGAGACGTGGGTACGTCCAGCCTACGCCGCAGTGTCGGCGGTAGAACGCTGTCCTAGGTCACAACATCTAACAATTGAAGGTAATACAGTTATACTCCCCGAATGGGGGTGACATAACAGAAATGTAACTCAACCACAACTAAGGTAGAACATGTAAGATAGATTGATAATGAAAGATAACAATATCCAGAACAGAGAATCACAGAGATACAATCCAGAGTTCTAAGTGTCTAAAATAAATACATCTCAGAATATCTCAAAGTCTAGTACAATAATCCCAAAAAATAAGACAATCCTAAACTAATGGAGTGTCGTCTACAACTAATGGATCCTGTTGCTGGTCCAAATTCGGGCACTCATCTAGTGTGGCACCGTAGTAAGTAGGGCAGAACGCCTCAGCCTCGTCCTATGTAATATTTCAACATGTCCAGTCAGGACGGGAACGAGCACATATCTCTCAACAGTTCATATCAGGTTAGGAATGTAATCATTACAATAGAGTAAAATACAAGAAGTGCTGAATGGAAGTACAAGTAAAACCGGAGATATTTGTAACTGGAAATAGATACATGATAGTAAAGACTGTAAGTGACTACGTGATTTAGAGTACAATATGGTTATGTAAACGGCTTAGGGGCACATGAATACAAATAAGGAGGCACATTTATACAGCTACTTGGGATAGTGTTCACATAACCAATTCTACTCACCCCGCCCCAATCAGTACACAAGGATCCATTCAAGTTACGTTATAAGCACATGAATACAACTAAGATACGTGAACTCATGTAATGAGTAGTACATGAGGCACGTGAAAGCACATGAGAACATGTAAAAATATGAACTAGTACGAGTACAAGGAGTACCTGATGCACATGATAAAGTACATGAACATGAAATACCCGATGCACCCGTAGAGGGATAACATCTCAGGAAGGGATCCATATAGTACTAATCCGTGAAGACACGTGTCAGCATCATGTAGAGTAATCTAAAGCATGAATATATCCAGACAGGTATGAAAAGATCAGAGAATGTACTCGCCTGCTATCTGAAAGTCCGAGATGAAAGTACTGTCCGAGGAGTGGTGTCTGGCTCCTATTTAGAACAGTACGAGTCACAACAAGTCCAGAATGATAATACAATACAAATTAATGCATTCTACATGAAACTAGGTCAATCTAGACCAAAGTCAACTCTTGGTCAACTCTGGTCAATCCTAGAAGTCAAACTAGGTCAACCAAGTCTAATCTAGGTCAAACTAGTCTAATCTAGGTCTAGCAAGTTATTCTAAGTCCTAACAAGGCTAAACAGTCTATTCTAGACTCCACACTGACATACCATGCCATAGGCTAGAAGACTAGGCCATGGGCCAATAGGCTAAGCCAAGTCTAAGCAACCATATCCATATCTAACCCATATACATATAATATATATACAATACACTATATCATGGTATCACATATACTATATATAGATCTAATATATATACACATTCATATATAGGAATCCTATATGTATAACAAACTCAAAATATAAATACATATACATATGGAAGAGAGGGAACAACATACTAGTGTATGTGTGTGTGAGAGATTGTGTGAACAGTGAGTGCTAGGCTAGTGTGTGATATGTGACAGTGTAATAGGGAGAGTGGTGTGTGATGAGTGACTAGGGTGTGATTGGTGCCAAGTGAACAAAGTAGAAGCATGGAAGGAAAAAAATAGAAAAATAGTGTATACAAATATATGTATAGAGTAAATGTTCAGGACATGAAAATAGGGCTAAAGGATAATCAGTGCATTATGTGACAGTAAGGAAAGGAAGGGAATTCAGTTTTCAACCAAAACATTTCCCTTCTCACAGTTGCAACCCAATGTTAACAAAGGAAACAAAATCTGGAACCCAGTTTACACTCCCAGGTTTTTGTAGGAAACCCCCAAAATAGTTAACAGTCTATACAATCATTATCTCAGGTTTTGACATGAATGTAAAGGAAATCAATTAACAATAATTCAAAGGAAACTAGAACTCTGGTATTGAAAACATTCACAGGTTTCATAACAGTTAACATATGAAAAAGACATTCATTCAAAATTCAGTTCCATTCACAGTGATTTCAATCTCAGTTTACTCATGATTGAACCACACAAATTAGCTAAGCAAGACTCAAGTTGTCAATGACAGGGAACATATCCGAATCCCAGGCTATGGGAAAACACAACATTGTAACTCAGGTTTATGTAGAAAAAACTGGGAACTGATCTCAGTTCATCAAACAGGAAATAATTTAGTTTAAAAAGGAAACCAAAACAAAACTAACATCCCTTAACTAACTCAGTTTCTCAGTCAAAATCGAGGAAGGAATTGATTTACAAATCAATTGAATACTCCCCCCTCAAACAGTTTTCAGATTAATACAAACTCAGGTTTTATCTAAATCAGGGGAAACCCAAAATAGTTACAGTAAACTCAGTCTATCAATTTTTAGGTTTCCTAAGAACAGTACAAAAACCAATTCTCAGGTTCATGTTGAAACTGGGAATCAAACTCACAACCAATTTCTCCTAATCCCACATACAATCCAAAGCTCGAGTGAAAATACTTAGCTAATATAATATGTAACATGTAGGGAAACAATATCAATTGAAAACAGTAAACAATAGGGAACTAAATTGGTTTGAATAAAACTGGGATACCATGTCTGCTGTATATCAAAAAAAGCACAAGAAACCCATGTTCGACTGAAATATTTCAACAAAACCTAAACTAACATGTCACCTAATACAAACAGGGATTACACATCATATTTAGGACCTAAACATTCATTAAACATAATTTAAAATCATTTAAAATGATTAAAACACAAGAATGTAAACACAGTACACACACGCACACAGTGGCTTCCCCGTGCACACGGAATAGCGTGTCCGACATGACACGAGGACTCGTGAAACTTTACGAGCCTCGTGTCAGTCATTGGCACAAGCTCTATGTCAAATTTCAACCGTCGAAACCCTCTGTGCACAGAGAAATCGTGCACGAGCAGCAGGGGAGAAAAACTGCCCGCGCACGTGTGCACGACCGCGTGTACACGTGTCCGTGCAGCCTAGACACGACACTAAGACACGACACAAACTATAGAAATGTGTAAGCGAGACCCAAATCTAATTTCCTTTTCAAACAAAACCCCAAAAATCACACGAAATGCCCATTGGGGCATTTCATCAAACACCTAGTAATATACACTAATACGTGTCCAGAATGGACACGAAACGACACAAAAATTTAGGAAACCCTATTCCTATAGTTAGGCTAGGGTTAGGGCAACCTAGAATGAATTTTTTACATAATTTAAAATGAATTAGAGAGGATTATACCTATAGGTGGACAAGCTCTCAAAAAGCCCCAATCAAAAGGATTCCTTAATCCACCAAAAGTTCTCCAAATTGTTTCCTCCCAGCAAAAACTCAATACCAACATCAAGAACGTTGGATTTAGGTTCTATTGCAATTTATTTGAAGGAATTTGGAGAAGAAATGAATTTTCTAAGGATTTACAAAGTTGGGGACTCACCTCTTCCAAATGGCAAGTTTCCTAAAGAGGCAACCCTAGTTTTAAGAGCAGATAAATAGGGGAGGGGCTGACCATAGGGGCTATTCAGAATTCCTAGGGTTAGGGCTTGGTTCAATGGGTGTGGGCTATGGGCCATTAAGCCTATTAGTCATAAACTGACTTGTGACTTCACAAGCCATTTCTATATCAAACTAGCTCCTAATTTCACCAAATTAATCTCAATGAGTTAATCCTCAAGAACTTAAGTCAACCTAGGTTTTCAAATCCTAATCATAAAGTCAAGACCTAGGTTAGCCACTAGGTTAGTCTACAAGGTCAACTTAAGTCAAAGTCTCTAAAACACTAAAAATAATTATTCTAAAAATCACTCAAAAATCACATTCATTATAAATAATAATAATAATTCAAAATAAATTCTAAAATGTTAAAAATGACCAAAATACCCTCAAGCTAGAAAAGTGGTAGTGACAACGGTTTTCGAGATTTCTGTAATTTATGATCCTAGTACTTCTGATCTTCTTAGTAGTGACCCGATGGGGTGCGCTCTTAACTTGTAACCTGTGATTCATAATTAACCTTGGTACTGGATAACTTGATAGTGGCCCGTGGCGGTGCACTCTTGGCTTGTAACTTGACTTGACTTGATGCTGTTGCGATGGCTAACTTGATTCATATAATCAACTCTGACTCCGTGGGTGTCCATTCTTGTTGCTTCATGCAATCTACTTGTCTTGTCTTATCTTGCATCATGTCTAGGACGTGACTCCCTGGTTACCACAATCAGGGATTCACACTGAATATGGATTAGCCTAATGACTAGATCGAACTATAGTTCATGGAGAATTTTCAGTCACAGGCAATCTCGTTATCTGGGCACTTTAAATGGACTTGTAGCCTGCCGACGTGTAGGGCACATTTCCAGCACACTGTCATTTGTTACACTCTCTAAGTCACCTAAGGGTATATCATCTCCTGGGCGATGTACCCAACCATACTCTCAACCCGCGGAAGGATAACTGGATAGTCTGCAGGGCTTGGGACTGGGAATTTCTTATTTGCATCTTGTTACTAATTAGGCTTGTGATAACCCTAGTTAGTTAAGTAGTAAGCCGTAGTATTTGCTTGGCCGTTTGTGAATGGATTGTGTCCAGCCTTGTCTAAGTCTCGTCTAGACCCAGTACCTGGTACTCCTGAACATGACTGTTTTACTTATCTTGAACAATAAATGGGTAGAGACAAAGTGCTATTCAGGCGAAGGGTTACAACCCCGGTCCTTGTTTGGTTTAAGGATTGTAACCTGGCTCCCGGAATGGTTCCTAGTACCTAGTCGTATATTGTCCTGTTGCACTCTTTATTACTTGTACTTTCTTCCATTTTCTTATATTCTGATATGCTGGATTTTGTTCTCATTTCGTGGCCTCCTTGTGGCACTTCCTCTTTCTGGGGTTTGACCCAGCTGGTTTTGTGTGGCCAGATTTTGGAGCAGCACCCGAGGATCTACCGAACCTCCAGCCCAATGGTGGCGACTAGACGGAACCCGTACTACGAGTGGGTTTTCTATTTTGATTCGCTCACTACGTTGTAAAATTATTCTTTTTGAGGTGTTTAGCCGACGAGCACCTGTTAGCTCGATGCATATTTACTTACTATCTGCCTACGGGCTGTAACATGATTAACAAATCCTAGGGTTGATCATGTATGACTTAACTCTTGCTAGTCCTCGCATTTTGTATGACTAGCTTCATGATCAGCTGAATATGTAATATTTGGGACGCCTTTTATTGTATATTTGGTGGTCTAACATCTTGTAACTATATTACTTGCTTGAGATTGAGACAATAGGCTTGACCTTAAGAGACCGTTGGCTTGTAGTCAACCCTCATATCTAGTTAGCCGTGACCGTATAGCGTGGTGGATTCCATTTTAATATACGTAGCTGGCTATGTACGCCCCCGCTCTTCAGTATTCTGGTTTTGGGGCGTCACAATAGATGTCGCTACGACTTGAATCTTTCCGCATGTGTTCAATAACATCATGATACAAGAATGGATTAAGCCTTGAATTCTGCACCATAACTGTAATTATTCCCACTTACTTAATGACATCAACTATGCTTCTGGCTGCACATTAAAGGACTTGTGCCAGCCTGGTTTCGGTATACGTTTCTTGAGTGTCTACAAGAATTCCTTCAAGAGATGACCTACATCTCCATCCATACACTTATAGGTGAGTTCTTTTAAAGAGTCTTTGGCATGAAGTATTTTGCTTCCTTGTGGTGCTACACCGCTACGACATGGCCCGAAGTCGAGACACTATCTCATATGGTCTCATGCCACTTGTCCAAACTACCCAGTATAAAGCCTTTTGCTTCCTTGCGGTGTTACTCCGCCATGACATGGCTTGCAAAGCCGAGGGATTGCCTCATGTGGTGTCACCTACTATAACATGAGGCCTAACCTCTTTATAGTGCTGCCTACCATTCTTTATTATACAGCATTAGGCCCTCTGGTCTATGTGCGATGCTACGCCGCTGTGACTTGGCCCGAAGTCGAGGCTTTACCCTCACTAGGTACCTCATGTTGTGTCACCCCACTATAGCATGGAGTACTGTGCTCCTTTGTAGTGTTGTGCTACCCGTGCTTCCTGTAAAGCACGCAAGACATCCCAGATGTCCGAGAACTCATAAAGGCAACCACGCCATCCTCCCATAGGACTTTATTCTTTGTACAGAACAATCAGTAGACAATAGTGGTTCTGGATTCATAACCCCGCAATTCCCCAAAGGGATTGTATCACCCCACTGTTTCAATTTTCAAAAAATCTTAAATCTACCTTTTGATTAATGATTGTTTTATTTATTTTGAATTTAAAATAATAAATCTTTATGACTATTTTTGGAGGAAAATTCAAATTTATGACTTTGGGAGGGAATTCCTAGTTTGTTTTAACCAATTGGAGTGGTCCCCATATTTTTCAAAACCTCCAGACAAATTCTAACTGAATTTTTATACTTTTTGCAATTACTGAAAGGGGGAGGGCCTTTTCGTTAATGTGCCAAGAGTGGAGGGACTTATATGCATATTCCTCTCTGTTCTTTATTTAATTGATTAGAGAGAGAAGAACCATTTCCTTCTCTAATTTTTTCCTGAGCTTTTCTCGACGAGCCATTCTCCTTTCCTCCCAATTTCGAGTGAGCAAGCCCTAATTTCCCCGACAGTGATGGAAACGGCGAGAAGAGCTTCATAGCCAGCGGCGCTCACCCATCTACGACACGGCGGCTTCTTTTCCAGCGGTTTCCCTCCACCATGAGTTCGTGGATGTCGAGCAGCGGTAGAATCCTTCTCTGGCGACGACCGCACTCCTTCTTTTTCTGCCATGGCGGGAGCATCACGAATGACGAGCGGCAGCCAAGCGTGTGGTAAGTCCATTCGATTTTACTTTCGTTGCTCGATCTATCAATTCTTTACAAAATAGTTCTTAATCTCATCAATATTCTTTCGATAATAGATTGATCATTTCGGACAAATTGTTCTTTCGATCTGAGATTTGCTCCGAGAGATTCACACTTGGTGAGTACACTTGTATAGCGTAATCATCAGATCTGGATTTGTGGAATCGATATTGTTAAATTTCTAATTAAACTCATTCTATCTTGCTCGATCAGATCTAGAGTTCACAGATCGACGATCGATTTTCTCCTTGATTGCCTTTAGTAGTGTAGCATAGTTGAGGTGAGTCCTTGATTTTGTTTTCTGTTGAGTTTCGCTTTGATATTATATTTTGATCTCTCAAATGTTTTTATTGAGGACAGAGTTTTGATAGTTTCGAGTCTTCAATCGAATTTTTGTTTAAACAAGTTGTCGATCTGTTTGATCCTAGAATTTGGTATGTATTTTGATCTGAGATCCTTAACGTTGAATATTCTTGATTCAATTTTATCGAAGATAATGCCAGATCTTCTAAATTTCCTTCTCCTTGTTATGCATGACCCTTGTTGCTAGCTTGCTCAGCAGAGATTGATTCTCTGGACACGAAGTGGAGTGTCAAATTCTGTGGATCGTGTCTCCTACTGACTACAATCATTCTTCAGGTATTTATGCTATCTTTCCGTTGCTTCTTAATCCCTTTTCTATTTTTTTAAGCACGGTTATTGGCCAGGGTCTGTCGTTGTGTGGCGTACATTATCGTAGCAGGGTCTTTGTGTTGTGACCAAGCTCGCTATGTCCAAGCTATATTGGTGTTCGTAGTTTCAATTAGTTGCTTACAGACCAGTATTTTTGTGCCAAGCTATTCGTGTTCAGTGTGCGTGGACTCGCTTTCAATTGGGGTGTGTTTTGAAGACCAGGGTCGAGTTCTGGATCCCTCTGTGATAGATCGGAAATGTTCGCTTATTTGGATTTCAATTTGGTTGTAGATAATTATTTTGATTTATATATTTTGTATATAGTTTTGTATAAATTGTGTCTGATGGAATTTTCTCTATTCTTGTTGGGTTCGGACAAGTGAGGATGGGAGTTGGATTTAGTTGCTAGGTTTTGAGTTATTGTTGACTGGTTCCTATTTTGCTGGATCAAGTCGTATAATATATTTTATACAATTTAGGGTTTATGTTATATATAATTCCTATACTGATGAGTTCGAAAGCCTAAGGTGTATTAATCTACTTTGGGTTCACTCAAGCTGAGTTAGATGTGCTCTGGTTCAAATGCAACAGAGGGTGTTATATTTTTGCATTTGAAATATTGACTGTTGGGTGCAGTGGGATTTTTAACCTATATTTTAGAGTTTGAGAAAATATGTTTTAGCTGCCTCCTTTGAGCCTATGAGTTTGGCTGATACATTTTTGTTGTGCTTGAATAAGTAGTGTTTGGGCTGATTCATAACTGAACCATATCATATGAATAAAGCAACAGTTGTGGTTTGGACTGCCTGTATGGGAAGGTCGGGCTAGTTAAAACTTGAGTTTGAATATTTGAATTGATAAGGTCTTGGCTGATAGGCTCAAAACATGAGGTTGGAGTAGTATCGTTATCTAATATTGTATCTAATTGCTAAAGAGGTACTGATTAGGAAATAAATTTCTAACAACCAACTATTTTCTTATAAATGTTTTAAAGAATAGCTTAGTACTGTTATCAAGTTTTCATAAGATTTTAAAGAAGCTTAGGATAAGAATTTAGATAAGATTTTATCTATGATCTAAGTTTTTAAAAGGAATACTAATTTAATGATAAATTAAACCAAGATTAGCTAGAGTAGTCTTAGAAATTAATCAATTGTACCAATTATACATGAGGACATCCAGCTCCATTCATTACCCTTGGTTTCCTGGAGCAAGGCAAGTACATTCTATGGTTCATGTTCATTTACATTATTCCTGTACTTTTCTTGTGACACGATGCGACACGATATCATTTACTCT
This sequence comes from Iris pallida, assembly GCA_029216955.1. Taxonomy (NCBI): domain Eukaryota; kingdom Viridiplantae; phylum Streptophyta; class Magnoliopsida; order Asparagales; family Iridaceae; genus Iris; species Iris pallida. The sequence goes on from JANAVB010005598.1 coordinate 21,572,490, forward strand.
TGTACTTCATGTTTTGTTCTCTTGTACTTGGGGTGAGGAAATACACTAGCTATGTGACCAAACCCAGAGATCAAAAAATCATGTAGATAGCTTAGGCCTCACATCGTGCACGCGGGCCCTAAGCCGTACCCTGTTCATGTGCTTCCTGTACTCACCCCCAGCCAGTCACGTAGGCTAGTTGTATTTCAAATATTGTACATATGTCATGTCTTGTAATTCAGGTTCATGGTTTACATTCTTGTACTTTCATGTTCTTTTCTGTACTTTCCATTTCATATTCTCTTGTACTCATTTTCATATCATGATGTTCTTGTTCATTACCTAGAACTGTACTTTGCTTCGCTCCTGATTGGATATGTTGCAGGTGAGATGGAGGCAATGTGTGACACGTACTATGGCCGTGAGCCTGCTGACGTACTAGAGCCAGCTGGAGCTGCACTAGACCTAGAGGCCGAGGAGGCCTAGCTATCTTTACCTTTAGATTCTTTACTTTCATTGTATTAGTGACTTCAGACTTTACCTTACTTTCTGGATGAATGTAATAATCAATAGAATTGTACTTTGAATTCTGGGGTCATTTATATAGATGCTGTGATTTGTATATCTTTATATTGCCTTATAGTTTCCCTAGCTTGGTATAGCTTACTTTGTCGTGTCTAACGACAAATGCTAGGTGTGTCCGACTCGTGTCCGATTATTCGGGAGCGGGTCGTGACAGATTGCCCACTTCTCTTGATATTCTTCCAGTCAATGTTCCTTCTTTGAACTAAGTTAGATGCCTAGTAGATTTTGTTTTAAACTAATAGCATAAAACTTTATAGTAGGATTACAAAGACACAACATCAGAGTGTCTTCAAGCCCATCTTACCTATCGTGTCTTCAACCAGCTGGCACTTGAGACCTTTGGTGAACGGATCGGCCAGATTATCCTGACTCCGAACATCAACTACGGTAATGACTCCTCTTTTAATAAGACCATTTACCGTCTTGTACCTTACGCGCACAGTCATCTTCTTTCCATTGAAGAGGTCATTCGATGCCACCACTGCAGTCGCCAGGTTGTCGCAGTATATCGATACCGTTGGTATCTGCGCACCAACCATTGGAAGATCATGCATGAACTTTCGAAGCCACTCTGCTTCCTCCGCTACAGTCACCAGTACATAGAACTTAGACTCCATATGTAACTGCCTGTTTTCAAAAATGAGGATAATTTTGAACTTTTGTAAAATTGATTAATTAATAATAGGTTTAAATCATGTTATCGATTTATTGGTGATTTTGATTATTTTAATTAAATTAAATTAGTGTTTTATGATTTTGTTCTTTGGCTAGTGTAACCTTAGAGCTGCTTAGCCTAGAGACTAACCATGACCATGGAGGCCTAACCCATGTGACTAGATTAGCTAATTACCACTTTTTAGTTTAAGGATATTTTGGCCATTTTGTGACTTTTGAATTATTTAAGATTTTAATTAATTGGTGAATTTTATATTATTTTAATAATATTTAAATTGATGTATTATGATTTTGGTCTTTTTTATATTTTAATATTTGGGGAATTTTTATATTTTAATATTGTATTTTTGGGTTTAGTTTGATTGGGTTTGAGTTTTGGCTCATTTCGACCTGTGTTAGTGACCCGGATAGCTTAGACTCTAGTCGGGACCCAGAGTTTAGCTAGACATGGCCCATAAATCCTACTAATTAGTATAGTGCATTTAGACTAATCCTACATGACTTAATTGGTCCATTTGGTTATTTAAACTTGACCCTTTTAGTCCCAAACTTCTACATAAGACAAAATTGACTCAAAGGGGCCTTGTAGGGCATTTTGGACATTTGCCAAATGTCCCCAAACCCCATAAATCTAGCCGGCATCAAGGAGACCCCCTCTCCACTTCATTTTCTCCACATCTTGCTCTTCTTCTTCTCCTTTGAGAGTTCCTTCCCAAACCAAGCCAAAATCCTTTGATTTCAAGCCCAAAGTAAGTAAAATCTCTTCCATTTCTCTAGATCTCTCTCTAATCTTGGTACTAACCCTTGTTTATCTCTCATGTGTAGATTTTATCTAGGTAGAACCTAGTATGGAGGGGTTGGAAGCATAGATTTGACTCTTGACCCAAAAAGAACCAATTTTGGGGCTTTTTCTTGGGATTCAAACTCCCAAAAGGTAAACCCTAACTATAACTCTTGTAATTGCTTCTAATTAGTGTCATTTTCATATTAGAGGATGCCCGAGGTGTAGGATAACCCGTTAGAAGTGGTTTGGAACCCATTGGACTCAATTTGGGACTTTTGAGCTAGGTTTAATGCCAATTTTAGGGAAAACCTAAAAATTTACCTGTTTGGGTGTTGTCCTAGCCTAATTAGACCTAATTAGGTTAGTTTGGGTGAGATGAGGCTAGGTACCCGTCCATATTTGGATACATCAGGTCATTTTACGAGAAATCATAAAAATAGACTTTTTCGGGGTTTTCGGGTTCCAACATACGGGTGACTTTTTGTACCAACACTAGAATCGGCAAGTTAGTACTTAGAATAGGTTCTAATCATTATTTAGAACTCGTGGGTAGAGTTTGGGTTGAATTCGGATAGGTTTGGTGTCCGTATCACGCGGTATCGCGAACCGGACACCCCGGAGTCGCCAAAATGGCCATTTGGCTATTCGCGCCTCGTTTCCCGTTTTCGCTCACGTGCGTGAGTTAGATTGCTTGTGTGGGGCATGTGTCTAGGCCCTAGAGGGTAGAATTGCAAGAATTGGGTATTCGGATAAGGTTTTGGCTCGTTTAGGAGTATATGTGTATGTGTATGTGTGTATATTTATATGGAGAGTGTGTTAGTGTGTGGTAGTAGTGGTGGTGCTGGTAGTGTGTGTGGTGGTAGTGGTGGTATTAGTATATATATATATGTATGTGTGGTGGTGGTTGTTATGTGTGTGGGAGTGATGGAGTTCATTGGTTGTGTCTTGGTGGAGGTTGAGTGAGTTGTGGTGTGTTAGAGCGGGTTTTGAGTGTTGTGAAAAGTGGTTTTAGAGTGGAATGATAGAGTGTTTGAGTGTGTTCTTGGAGTGATTTTATAGAGAGTGTAAGAGTGGTTTGGAGAGGGTTTGTTAGTGTGATTAGAAGGGTTTGTGATATGGGTAGAAAGGGGATTTGAGGGGGAAAAAAGGGGGCAGCAGCAGCCCCATGTGGGGGGTAGCAGCAGCAGCTGCAGTGGACAGCACTGCTGCCCCAAAAAACAGCAGTAGCAGCAGCTTAAATGCTGCTTTTAGCAGCAGTATTAGCAGCAGGGTGGCTGCACTAGGCAGCCACCAAATCCCCCTTCCCATATGTGTGTGTGTTATTGGTGAGTATTTAGAGGGTTAAGTAGTGGTGTATATATATGTATATATATAGTGGGTTAGATAAGTTAATAGATAGATGTTGGTATCTTGAAGTTAGATGGTATGTTAATAAGTTAGGATATGTTATGAGTTTAGATAATGATTAGTAGGTAATAGATGTGAGTATCCTATATAGTTAGTGTATGGCGTTAGAGTCTTGGTTTTAGGATACCAAGTTAGTATTAGAGATAGGATACTAGTTAGCTATATGTTAGTGTCGTATCTTAGGAATACCAACGATGGTATCTTAGGATTTACCTTTACCTTCAAGGTAATGGATATTTTCCTTTTTAGCAAGTAAGGTATCAAGATACCATGGTATGGTATCGAGATACTAGGGTAAGAGTTAGAATACCTTAGTAGGGTATTGGGGGTCTCATAGAGTGAGGGTAAAGTAGGTTAGGGTATTTGTTAGAGGCTAAGGCGAAGAGTTTACCTTGGTAGGATAATAAGGTAAGGTTAAGGTAATACCTTAGAACTAAGATATGAGATAATATGTTTAAGATATGGTTAGAACTAGGATAGCTTGGTTGGTAATGGTTAGGAATAGGGTAAATGACTTAGGGTTGACCCCGTTTGACCATGATTGACCGTTTTGACTAAAAGTCAACCAAAAGTCAACTTTAGCCTAAAATTGACCAAAATTTGACAAGAGTTGACCAATTGACCAAAAGTCAACTGTGAGTCAACCATTGACCTAGTTTGACCTAGAGTGGACTATGAGTTGACCAGGGTTGACCAGAGTTGATTGTTTGACCAAAAGTCAACTGTAAGTCAACCTTTGACTTAAATAGACCTAGTTTGACTTGTCTTGACCTAGTTTGACTTTGTTAGGCATAGTATGACTTAGATTGATTTTGTATAATCTATATTGACTTAGATTGACTTAGTTTGACTTTGTTTGACTTAGATTGACTTAGATTGACCTAATGTGACTTAGTATGACTGAGTTTGGTCTAGATTGCATAACATATACTAGAAATTATGCAATACACTGTTAAACCATAATTAAACTCATGTATATCTCATATTTAGGTCTGTGACTTCACTCTGAGCCAGATTACACTATTGATATATTCCTATCGGATCTCAGGCGAGTACATTCTCTGATAATATTTCTGTTTTATGATATCGTCTTTGTTTCTAGTATATAGTGTAGATATCCTTGTTCTCCTGACATGTTATTCATACGGATTGGTATTTGTCTGGATCTCGTGCATTGTATAGATACGATTCCTGTGAAGGCTCGCTACCTCCTCGAAGAATCATGTGCCATGACATGTCATTACTGGATCCACTTTACTGGTCGGGGATGGGGGTACTTAGCGTAGATATGTGATCATTTTTTCTCCTGTGATTCCTATTTCCTGAGAGTTTTAGCCATACACTTCATGTATGACTAGCCAGGCCCTTTTTCTTCTGTGCAACCCAAGCCGATCACATGTTGAAACTAATACTAAACTCACATAGATATAGTTCCAGATTTTCGTACATGATATATACTGTTTTCTTGTTCTTACATTCAGTTACAGTCATGATATGTCTTACCAAGATTCATGTACACATTATTTTACCTTGTATATTCTCTTTATTTACTGCTACATTTTTAATATCGTCTAACAAGAACTATTATTTAAGAATTGTGCTCGTTCTATCTTGACTAGATATGTTGACAAAATTTTACAAATTATGGCGAGGACGAGTGTCCTACCTACTACGGTCCTCATGACGTAGTTGGCCTAGACTTGGAGACCCTAGTTCAGCAAGGGTTAGCTCCGGCTGATGAGGCTTAGTATAGTTTAGCTGGTTTAGTTTAGTACTGGACTTTGTCTCCAGATTACTTTTGGTTTGTTATTATTTTATTAGCACTTATGTTTGAGATTGTGGACTCTGAGACTTTGGTCTTATATTATTTCTGTGTTGGATCTTCTGGATTATATTTCATATCTTGTTGTCTTTATCTTTCGGTATCATCTATCTTTCTTAGAGTTTGTGATTGAGTATATTATATTTTATTGCTTGTCCTCCATTCGGAGTTGACCATTCTCGACAGGTTTTGATATTATAACTGTTGTTAAATAGTAGACCTAGACAGCGTTCTATGCCGTTTCTATGGCGTAGGCTGGGACGCTGTCACGCACTCGTGCCCTTACTTCGGGTGCGGGTCGTGACACCATAGAAGAGTGAGACAACATACTCTGCTTCTTTGACTTCTACGATATAGCAGCTCCATCCATAGAGAAGACGTATCCTCCTGTGGACCTTTCACTCTTTACTTCTTAGCACCAGCTTGTATCGCTGAAGCCTTCCAGTACTTTTGGATCTCCGCAGTAGTGCAGTGCATACTTCTGATTCCTTTTGAGGTATCTCATAACCCTCTTCACAGCTTTCAAGTGCTCCACACCTGGAGTTCTCGTGAACCGACTAAACTTCCCCATAGAAAAAGCTATGTCAGGCCTTGTGGTAGTAGTCACTTACATCAAACTCTCGATAATGCTGGAATACTCTAACTGTCTGACTCTTTTTCTTGGATTTGGCTTCAGCTTCTTGTCACACCTATATAGCGTATCGATCCCTGTAAGATCCTGATACCCATAGCGTGTAAGCATCTTCTCAATGTAATGAGATTGTGACAATGCCACTTCAGTTTTTGTTCGGATACTCTTTATCCGTAGGATAACATCAGCTTCCCCTAAGTCCTTCATACTGAACTTAGACGAGAGGAACTTCTTTGTCTCAGTGATACTTGCTAGATTTGTATCCAAGATCAGCATGTCGTCCATGTACAGACAAACGACAACTCCACTCCTATCAACAAACTTTGTGTACACATACTTGTCCGTCTCGCTGACCATATAGTCGTTTGATCTTATAACTTTATCAAACTTCTCATGCCACATCTTGGGAGCTTGCTTCAGACAATACAGAGATTGTACCAACTTGTAGACTTTGTCTTCGAGGTCCTTGACGACGAATCCTTCTGGCTGTTGTATGTAGATCTCTTCGATCAATTCACCATTCAGGAAAGCGGTCTTAACATCCATCTGATGAATTACCAGCTTATGGATTATGCTCAGAGAAATTAACATCCTGATGGTTGTCATCCGAACTACTGGAGCATATGTGTCGAAATAGTCGATCCCCTGCTTCTGAGAAAACTCCTTGGCAACTAATCTTGTCTTGAACTTGTCAACTGTTCCATCGGCCCTTCTTCTTGAAGATCCATTTATATCTGATTAGTTTTGCTCCTTCAGGCAGATTGACAAAAACCTACATGTTGTTAGAGGTTATTGAGTCATACTCATCATTAATAGCCTCCTTTAAGAAGACAACATCTCTGGTTCAATAGTTGTTTCTGCATCAACAACATCTTCTTTGACTACCTATTCGTAAGGAACTTGAGCCTCCTGTGCACTCATATTATTTTTCGAAATGTTCGCAAGAACAATGTTCTTATGTCTTGTAAATTTATCTTCAAAGAATTCTGCATCGCAAGATTCAATAATATGATTTGACTCAACATCAAGGAATCTTCGAGCATCACTCTTATCAGCTTAACCCAGGAATATAGTCTTTGTAGTCCTTGTTCCCAGCTTCTGAACCTTCAAATCTGGAAGCTTTACATGCGTCAGACACCCGCACACTCGAATGACATTTAAGTTGGGTCTGACCTTGAACCAGAGTTCATGAGGAGTGACTTTCAAAGTTGCATGCGACACTCTATTCAATATGAACGTAGCCGTAAGCACTTCTTCACCCCAAAAGCATTTTGGAAGACATGCAATCAACAATATTGAGTTCATCATCTCTATTAAAGTTCTGTTCTTTCTTTGTACAACACCATTTGATTGAGAGAAGTACGGAGCGGTTGTCTCATTGATAATTCCATATTCTTTGTAGAACGATATGAATTCTAGAGACCTATACTCGCTACCTCGATCACTTCTGCGTCTCTTGAGTTGTTGATCGGTTTGACGCTCGGCTTCAGCCTTGATGTCCTTAAACTTCTCAAATGGTTCATCCTTAGACTTGAGCAGATAAATGAATCTGAACTTTGAGAAGTCGTCGATGAAAGTAATGAAATACTTCATCTCGACCTTTGTGGAGAACTGTTTGAAGTCACAGATATCTGAATGTACCAACTCCAGAAGATCTGTACTTCGGTTTACCCGCTTGAACGATTTTCTGGTAATCTTTGTTTGCGTGCAGACCTCACACTTCTCCAACTTCTTACTCCCATATTTGGAGATAATCCCTAGACTAAACATCTTGTTTATACTTTTACAATGAACATGTCATAGTCTATTATGCCATAACTCAAGGGAATAACCAGAAGAAGAAACTGTATTCACTATCTCCATAGGAGTTACAAGTTGAAGTTTGAACATCCCTTCAGTACAAAAGGCCTTCCCGAAGTATGTTCCTTTATAAGACATAATGACTTGACCATCGTTGTTATCCATCCTCAAGCATGCATTACAGAGAAGACTTTCCATGACCAGGTTCTTGGCTATGGTCGGTACATGCTTCATATTTTACAGTGTCAGCGACTTTCTCGAAGTCAGTTGCAGTACCACCGTCCCGATCCCAAGTACTTCAGCTTGTGTCTTGTTCGCCACCATAACCTTTTAAGAAATAGGTTGGTACGTGGTGAACCACTTCTTTGAACAAACATGACACGAGGCCCAGTGTCTATCTACCAGTACGTATCAACCCCAGCTGAGTTAACCTGCGCAATCATAGCAACAAAGTTAGCCTCACATTGCTTCTTTTGTTTTGGTTTTTCTTTGGAGTCCCTCTTTCAGTGGCCTTTCTTGCCACAGTTGAAACAAGTCTCAGGTTCTTTGGACTTGGGCTTGAACTGAGCCGACTTCACCTTCAGATGGTGAACATCTTTCTTCTTTTGGTAGGAAGCTTTCTGCTTCCCTTTAGAATTTTTTCTTGTACCATGTTCGTCTTAGCTATCTGCTTGGATAAGGCATCCACTTTGAGTTGATCCATCAGCTCGTCTTCAACATGTATCCAGTACAAGAGGTGTTCTAGATCCACTTCCATCGTCTTGCAGTGTATATTCGCGATGGTTGCTCCACCTAGGTGGAAGCTTGGCGATAATACCTCTGACGACAAAAGCATCAACCAAGGGCATGCCATCATCTGCCAGCTTCTGACGTAGCTTAAGGAACTCCTTGATGTTTGCCATTAAAATCTTTTGATTGCAAATTTTAACTACAAACAGAATAGTGTTACAATATAGGACATAGATGTAGTCCTAGGAGAACACTTTTGTTTATCTGGGTCCCTGTGTCGATGGAGCGAGTGGTAATGCGTTGACTCCGTTGACGATCTGACGACGGTTCTCGGTTCTCTGAACGTCTGAGTTGCTCTGGGTGCTGGAGTTTGCGGAGAGGAAGAAGATGTTGAGTGTCTCTTCCGATCTCTAGGAGTAAACTCTGATGCTTTGCTTGACTGTGCATCTTGATCTCTGACAGTCTGTGTGTGTGAGAGAGAAAATGATCCTTCTATTTATAAGCAGCAGGTTGGATGCTCATACGCGCATATGTAGGATGCACCTGTTTGTGGGAATGCCACATGGTGATTGCTGATGGAGGTGCATGGACGACGCGCTCGGATTGAGGTGTTGAACTCTTCTTGTTGTATTTGTAGGCTGCGACAGAGCTGACACGTAGCAATGGAGAAGATCTTTCGGTTGCTGAGATCTTGGGTGATTAGCACCCCTTCATCGGCTGAACTGTGTCAAAAGACACGTGGCGCGTATCCGTAGCTCAAAGATCTCGAATTTGGTAGAGAGTAATCTGACAGGATGCGCCTAGGATTGGGCGTATGAGTAGACTTTGGCTTGTAACCTTTAGGAGACACGAACCAGTCTGGGCGTATGGCTTTTAAGGCGCATGCGGGACTTCAGTAGTGACTTGACCTCCGTCTTTAGGGATCAGAGAAAAGTCTGAGGTGCATGCAGAGATTTGGGTGCATGGCTGCGAAGGAGCATACGAAATGGTTGTGCGGCCACATGGCTTGTAACCGCCGGAGGAAAGTAAAGATGATGCTGACGTCAGCGACGCTTCATCTTCTGAAAAAGCTGCTAACTGTGCAGTCCTCGGGGGACGTGCTGCCAACTCTGTCACTTGAACATTAATTGCTTGATGGGTGACGAGCCGAAATGGGCACATGGGTCCATGTTGATTAGAACGCATGGATCTATTCTTTATTGGGCGCATCCATACGGGGCACTTTGGAACCGACGGGCGCATCTGTACGATGCGCGGTGTCTGACCGGCACATCCTTTTGCATGACGTGCCTTTATTGGTCCGACTGTTGCGTTCTTCGAGTGCTTTAAACAGCCATTTTTGACTTGGCCGAACTCGAAGCATCAAGTTCATCACCATAAATGCGAATTCATTACACGGGATTCGGAGAGCCCGCCACTTGGCGCATGGGTTTGATTTGTCCGGCCTATAAATAGTGGCAAGGAGAGAGTTTGCTTCTCGTTCTCTCACGTCCTCCTGAAATGAACATGTTTGCTCGAGCACATTCTGTTGATGAGATGTTTCCGAGGGTGAAGATGTGACAACTTGTCTTCGTTCATGCACTTGAAGGTGACTGTTACATCCAAAAGTCGGAGTCGAGGGCTTCTGAGGCAGGCGGAAGGTGCCTGTTGCATCCAAAGATCGGGATGCTCGAGCCTCATCTCCGTTATGCTGTAAGAGCCGCATATCGAAATTGCGATGCCCCGATCATCTTCTTTGGGCTTTGGGAGAGCTCCTCCTCCTGCTAGAGTAGGTGTTGTCCATTCTGGTTGTGTTGAAAGCCTCCTTTTGCCGCGGATCGATCGCGGTGCTCTCCTCTTCCTTGGAGAGCTCTTCCTTCCGCTAGGGTGGGGTTGATCGCCCACCCAGGTTATGCTCAATAAATGCTTCATTAGTCGAAGCATTTGATCGGGTCTAAGTAAGGCGCATATGCTGAGACTTCATGATGTGCATAACTGAGACGCTGAAGAGATGCGCCTAACTGAAACGCTGAAGGCTGCGCCTGACTGATGATGCGCGTGGTGGGGGGGCACATGGCAGTTTGCTGTGCCTGACTGTAGTCTTCGAATCTTTATTTTTGTAGAAATTCTCCTATGTAAAGCCTTTTAGACATGTAATAGACTTTTATATGAAAATAAAAGATCTTCATTTGATGTCTATGCTTTTGCTGTTTGCTGTGCCAAGTACTTCATCTGAGCTCCCTGGCGCGTGTAATGTTAGGCGCATAGGATTTTTGGTCCTGAAATTCCATGCTTCTACAAGACCCCCTTCAAAGTTTTTAAAATTTTTTGTCAAGTTTTGGAATACTTTGAATAAGAAACATGGTGGTGTCTTCTCTGGGGCGCATGACTGTCCGGGGCGCATGACTGTTTCGGGGCGCATGCCCCTCTCAGTTTTTAAATGCCAAATGATAACGCTTCAGGAATATGAAAAGATTAATGATGATCTTTTGGATTATCCACGGTTATCACTTCACAGAACCCTAAGCGGTGGTTGACGTCACCCAAGCCTATAAATAGGCGTCTGAAGGAGAGAGAGTTCTTCCTCTCTTTGCTGTCTTCTTCTTTAAAGTTTTTTCTTCAAAAAAAACCCTAATCTCCTTTTCTCGAAATGGCTCCTAAAACTCCTCACGGTGGTGCTGGCCGAGGGCGAAGCAAAGGGAAAGAGCCCGTGGAGTTCGATGAGGAGGATTCTTCCGTCGTTGCTGCAGCTCCCGCCGACGTCCGGCCAGTGGTGACGGGTGAGTGCTTCCTGACATTTTTAAACGAGTTAGGTGCACACACGGATGAGTTGCACCCTGTTGCTGTGCCCTAACTCTTTGTTGCCGACGCGCATGGACTTTTGTCCTGATTATGCGCCGAGGCCCCGCTGACGCGCATGGACTTCTGTCCTGATTATGCGCTGAGGTTTTACTGCTGACGCGCAAGGACTTCTGTCCTGATTATGTACCGAGGCCTCAATGTATATGGGCCTTTTTGGGCCCTGATGAGGCGCAGAAGCTTTGAACGTGCCCCAAATGTTTCGTCCTTCTTTTAAGCCTCTTTCTCTTCTTGTTGTCTGACTTTTGTTTTGTGTCAGTGTCAATGACAATCCCCTTGCAGAACGAAGTCCTTTTGGATGCTTCCCTCTGCTAAATATGGATTGACTTCAATGAGGAGATTGTTAATCTAGCAAAGGCTGCTATCATACAGGACCAGCCTTCCAAGAGGATGTTGCAAATCCGGGATCAGTCATCTATTTTTCTCCAGAACATGATGGAGAGTGGCAGACTAAAATCAGTTGAATTCGAGAATATGACTTTTTTGAAGCGTGCCTTTCTGTTCGGTGACCGCTTGACCTCTACTGAGGCAAAGATATTGAAGATTAAAGAGGACTGGTTCTTTTTGGCGAAGGGCATGGCCCTGTACATGCGGCAGTCTGAGCGTCAATTGCCGCTGACGGCTTTCTACAGTTTGGCTTCCAAAAGGAGGATGCCATGGGAGCTTACTCCTTCTCAAGGAGGGGCAGTAGGAGGTACCCTTCGTATTGATGTTACTTCGAATCAGAGGGATACCTTGGCTGCCTCGCGAGCCGGGGCCTCGTTCAGTTGCCGAACTTTGTGCCCTGGGAGCCTTTACAGTGTTGTTCCTCCTGATAACTTCGTCTTTGGGGCTTCAACTTTTGCAAGTCAAATGCTGACATCGCAGACCACGTATCCGAAAGAAGGTTTTCGAGTTGAGGGGTGGTGCCATCACGTATTGAAGTGGGATGAGTTGACCCTCTGGGTTCTGTCAAAGTTCAAAATTGAGCTCAAAACGAATGGACTGACTGCCGCTCTTCGTGCCACGCAGGGGGGCATTGATATCAACAAGTCCATGTTCCTTGCGCTATTGGAGATATTCAACTCCCAGACTGGCACCTTCTTTACTCGAGTGGGGGAGCTGGGGTTGGTCCTGCACGAGATGTATGTGGTTTCCAAACTTCCCTGGGGTTCGGAACAGTACGAAGAATATTTCCCGACGAATAAAGAGATCCAAGTCCTAGAAGAAAAGGACAAGGAGATGATGGCTGTTTTCAAGGAGGTGGCGAGCCACCATTATCTGCTACAATGGAAGGATAGGGTGGGTCGCAGCCCCATGTGACTACTTGGAGGGACTATATCTTCAAGCAGGACTCGACAGACCCTTGCAAGATTCGGTTTGTGACTCCGCAGGGACTGCCTCATGCGGAGGTGACCTCCGAAGTGGACTGACTAGACGAGAAGGTTCCTCGTTCAAACGAGAGTCGCACTGATGTATATAGTTGCTTCTGGCATTGTGTACACCGGATGTCTTCCAGGGCCGTGTTAGCCGTATACTTGATGATATGGCTCCGGAACTATGTATTCTCGGGCGGCTCTGGATCTGTAGAAAGAGTGAGCAGAAATCTCATCTTGCCAGTAGTAAAGCTGGTTTTTGGTCACCCTCTGGCCCTCCTTCCCGCGATGGTATGTAACCTGTTGCGGGGTTTGAGGACTTTTGCTGACGATGTGATCCATGGGAGGGGTAGGAACGACAATTTTCTCCGGGCTGAGCTACCATTCCATTATCTGATGGGATAGCTGATTCTGTATCATCCGAATGTGATGAGCCCCGGCCCCGAAGACGGTCACATTGTAGGTGACGCCTTTATCCGTCGCTTCTATAAAAGGAAGTGGCTGCATACTGGCGTCCCTGTTTGTAGAAGGGTCTTGTCTTATCTTCAGGGGTGGGAGATCACCATGATCAACCCCATCTTCATAGACTTCGAAGCCGACCAAGAGTTGGAAGACTCTGGCGAGCATGCGATCGCTCTGCCGATATGGGGGTTTCGCTGGTTACAGAACATTCGGCCTTCCCATCTGGTTTACCACAACAATAATAAGTGCTATCTAGAGCCATATCTGCCGAGCCGATTTGCACGTCAGTTTGGTTATACCTAGCTGATGTTAAGGAACCCCAGTAACAGTCTGGGGTTTATTGGGAGTTTACTGGATGGAGCCCGGGGTTGGCAATATTACAATGCCGGATGCAGCGGAGTCCGTTTTACCATGCAAGTTCACAATCCTCGGCCGCAGATCTTGTATTCGGCTGTCACGCTGTATTGTGCCATGAATGCTGCGTCCCCTGATTACGACAGGAAAACTAGTTTCATCATTGGCACACAGCTAGAGGCGACAACCAACATGTTGGCGGTGGCTCGATCATATCGCCCACCAGAGGTTACGAGTTATAGGTCAGCTACTGTAGCATTAACGAGGGGTAATCAGGAAGAGACCCCAGCTGGAAAGAGGTGGGCTGACACGGAGGTTGGTTCGTCTGTGCCAAAGAGGCCAAGGAAAGCTACGACTCCGAAGGCAGGAGCTCCGGAGGTGGCACCTGTCGTAGCAACAGGATCGGCTCCCGTAGAGGTAAAGACGTCCCATATAGTCTGGTTTACTCTTTGATTTTTGTGACTCATGTCTCCTTTTTGTAGGCGTGTCGAAGAAGAAGTCCCGGGCTTCGAAACCAGGTTTGGTTAAACCGAAGATGGTAGCGAGCTCTTCTGATGAGCGTGTTCCTCCGATTATCGCATCTCCCAGGGAGAAGAGTGTTGATGATGCCGTTTGTGTGGGGGCTTTGGTGTCTCCAGATGGTGTTGAGGGGGAAGCTGGAGGTGCAGCAGTCCCCAGGAAAGTCCAAGCTGATGTAGGGATCTCTGATGTCGAGGTCCCAGTAGAAGTTGTGCCTCCGGAAGAAGAGGAAGAGTGGAGTTCGTCTTCTTCTGATGACGTTCCTCCAGATGTTACTGAGCCTGCCGTAGGGATAGCAGGTGTGATTGAAACAGAGGAGAGGATTTATTCTTTCCCTCGTCATGATGAAGAGAGGTCGGCTGTTTCATTGCCGAGCCCTACCCCGGATCCAACTGCAGAAGCCGAACTGGCTGTTGCCCCTGAGGTAGCAGCAGATTTTAATCCCGCGGAGGAATTAGATCAGGGAGGGAAGACTCGTCTGCCAAGCCCGACCCCAGAGGAAGTGCCCAGCCAGGAGACGGGTGCTGATCCCGCTAGCTCGCCAGAGGAGGAAGGTCCTGTGCTGGTTACAGATCGTGTCTCGAAGGTGGAAAAGGCAACTCCGGATATTAGTGGTCCCTCCGAGACGGGAAAGGACAAGGACCTATTGGTGTAGGAACCCTCTGTTGCTCCTTCGACTTGAGGAACGATATCGACACCCCACTTAGCTCCTTCTGCCCTCTTGGCCCCTCGGGCTAGTAGCGGAGTTCAAGTCTCTGACGAGGGAGGGTCCGCGGAAGTTGAGATTTCGGCCTCGCAGATTGAGGTCGGCGGGTCTTCTACAGGTCCGCCGTGTAGAGCAGCTCCTCCAACTCCTGCTATGACGTTGCAAGTGCTGGCGGATGCGGATGAGTACGTAAAGTTTATCATTGAGGCGGTGTACAAGATGCTGCAGAGGGACGTATCGGCCGTGATGAATGCCAATGGGAGTTTCGCGATGGCAAAAACCATGGCGCTCCCTCACATTGGTTTGATACGTTTCCACCAGGGCCATGATCATATGGTCGAGATTCTGGAGGCATCATTAGCCGAGCTCGACCAGCTGCTTTTCGAATTTCAGAGTATCCAACGAAATGATCTCTCCGTCCTGATAGAAGCCGAAAAGGAGAAGTTGATCGCTGAAACTGAGTCATCTTATCAGGCCACCATGGCTGTCTGGTAACGCGAGGTGGCCAAAGCTGAGGCTGCGTTGGAGAGGCTATCTCAGTCAACGCATGAGAAGGTGAAGTTACGAGCTACGTTGGTCGCTAGTATAGCGGAAGTAAATGCCAAGATTCGCCTCCTTGAAGACCAGCGGGCCCAACTCTTATTAGATGCTGAGCGAGTCCAGGCTGAACATGTAGCATATAAGGAGGAGGAAGCAGCTTTCACCTGCCAAGCTCTTTCCTTGGACCAGCAGCGGCAACAGCTGGACGAGAAGTATGAGGATGATACTTCCCCTGAGGCCATAGAAATGATGCGTCAAGAAGCCGAACGCCGAGTTCTGGCGACTGCAGAGACTCGGGCGGAAGACTTGAAGCGTCGGATCGAAGAACTTTCAGCCAATCTCGGTGATGCTTAGGGATCGTAGCCTCTCCTTTTTTGTTATTTTATGTAATTTGCAACTCCTGCTGGGGATGTAATCCTTTACTTTTAAATAAAGAATAAAGAGTTTTGTGGTGTGTTCATTCTTGCTGTCATGAACTTGATGATTTGTGTGGACCTATTATCTTTTGCGCACCTTAGTTTTTAGGTACATATAGTAAGTTTGAGAGAACCAACATATTTGCTCATAGGTAATGTGGACGTGATAAATATGGGGTTCAAATGTCGGAATCTTCCTACTCAGAGGTGTTATGGACGTGGTAGGAGTGACTCTGGGGAGATACGCGGAACTACTCAGAGGTAATATGGACATGGAAGTTCTACGATCAATGTGCGACAACGCAGGGATTATCTGTACAGAATATTTACTCAGAGGTGATGTGGACGTGGTAAACATGATAAGCAGCATAATCCTACATGGTGTCAGATTATGTTTTACAGGGCGTAGAAGAGCAACTCAGAGGTTATGTGGACGTGGTTGTTCTTCTACTGAGGATAGAACGCCACGGAACAACTGGGTTCCGAAAGCGTAAGATTTTATGGAAGGGAGGTATACGTGAGCACAGATTATTGGGTCCACAGACTCCCTTGTTGGGTGTAGATAGAAGTACATGTCTGAAGGATGTCAAGAGTAGTACTTCTTTAGGAACTTGTCGTTGATGGGCATCATGAATAAGTCCCCATTGGGTTTGGCGAGGCGGTAAGCACCGTTTGAGTATACCGTCTCTATGATGAAAGGTCCCTCCCACTTGGGCTCGAACTTTCCTGGTGTCTTGTGAGTCAACACCATCGGCCTCCTGACTGCCTGAACAAGGTCGCCTACTTGGAAAGTTCTCTGATTGACCTTCTTGTTGAAAGCCTGTGATATACGGGCTTGATAGAGTTCGATGTGCTGTTGAGCTAGGAGACATTTTTCGTCAAGTGTCTCCAATTCTCGCAGACGACGACGTTGATTGTCTTCTTCTGTGAGTTGATTTGTGATCGCTACACGGAGTGAGGGTATCTGGATCTCGAGAGGCAGTACCGCTTCGCTCCCGTAGACCAAGAAGAATATGGTGTTGCCTGTCGGGGTCCGTACCGTTGTGCGGTAGGCCCAAAGGCATTTGTCGATCTTTTCATCCTAGTCGTGTTTGTTGGATGATACGACCTTTTTGAGTAGCTTGACGATAGTCTTGTTAAATGCCTAGGCCAATCCGTTTGCTGCCAGATTATAGGCGGTCGATGCCACGTTCTGAATACAATTCTTGTCACAGAATCTGCTGAAAACATGGCTGATGAACTGTGGACTGTTATTATAGATAATCTTTCGAGGTACCCCGAAACGGTAGATGACATGGTGCTTGATGAAGCTGATCACCCTAGAGCTCTTTACTTCCGTCAGCGGAACTGCTTCTGTCCATTTGGAGAAGTAGTCGGTGATGGCTAGGATGAAGCGGTGTCCCCTCGATGAAGGAGGGGTGATAGGTCCTACAATATCCATGCCCCAAGCTTCGAAGGGCCAAGAGGCGATCGTAGGATGTAGTGGTTCCGACGGTGTATGGATGAAGTCGGCATGAAGCTGACAAGCATGGCACTTCTTAGCATAGTCGACAGCGTCGGCTGCCATGGTTGGCTAGTAGTAACCCATGCGTCGCAGTCGATCCTGCAACTTAGGCCCAGGTTGATGAGCCCCGCAAGTTCCATCATGAGCTTCTCGAAGGGCTTCGGCTGCTTCTTCGTTGGACAGGTATCGAAGGAGATGTTCATTGTAGGAGCATCGGTACAGCATTTTAGTAGCTGTATCATAATAGAATCGAGGGGAACGCCTCATGACTGAGACGGCTTCTTTCGGGTCTTTTGGAAGAATTCTGTAGACAGCAAAGTCGATGAACAGGAACCTCCAGTCTCAGACATTAATACCAGTACTTGTTGACATGGCATGGGCCATTTGTGAGCATAGGTTATTTTTAGGACAGACCAAGTCTCGACCAACTACCGTGACGTAGTGCTGAGTCCTGAGGGGTGCTTCCAATGAGGCTACGAGGCTAGCCAGAGCGTCAGCCTCCAGGTTTTGTAATCGAGGTACGTATTCTATAAAGAACTTGGTGAAGGTTGAAATCATATTCAATGCAACTCCATGGTAAGGAACCAGATCTTCATGGCGAACTTTATATTTCCCTTTGATCTGGTTAACGACGAGTTTTGAGTCGCTGTAGGCTTCCAAATGATCCACCCCCAGCTGTTGCGCCAGCTGGAGTCCCATGATGAGAGCGTTGTACTCGACAACATTGTTGGAGCACGGCTTCGAAAGGGAGTAAGCACGCTGGATGACCAGCTGATCGGGGGAGACTAAGACTACCACCACTCCGGCGATGATTTAGCCTTTGGGGTCTGTTCTTAAAGCGCCATCAAAAAACATCCGCGAGACGGAGTTTTCTTCGGTGACGTTTGATTCTTGGACCTCATCCGGGATGTCTTCATAGAGTTTGGAGGACTCTGGGATGAGGTGTGCAGCTAAAAAGTCGGCCAGAGCTTGACCCTTGACGGCTTTTTGTGGAACGAACACCATGTTGTATGGCGTCAACAGGATTGTCCATGTAGCTAGTCGGGAGTTCAATGATCCCGGCTTCGTCATGAGAACCCTGAGTGGATTGACTCGAGAGATGACATGAATTGTCTGGCCCGAGACATAATGGCGAGTCTTCTGGATGGCAAACACCAAAGCCAAACACTCTTTTTCAACGGGGTTGTACCAGTGTTCGGCCCCGATCAATGTCCTGCTGAGGTAGTAGATAGCTTGCTCGTAGCCCGCATCATTGTTTTGAGCCAACAAAGCACCGAAGGAATGATCCATGGCACAAACGTAGAGGAAAAAGGGTTTGCTTGCGACAGGTGCCACCAGGACTGGCGGGCTCATCAGGTAGGCTTTGATGTCATCGAAAGCTTTCTGGCATTCCTCTGTCCAGACATAGGAGACTCCCTTCTTCATGAGCTGGATGAAGGGTTGACATTTTCCGAAAAGGTTTGCTATAAACCTTCGGATGTATGCCAGACGCCCCTGCAGGCCTCGAAGCTCTCGAAGGTTCTTCGGAGGGTCCATGTCGAGGATGGCTTTGGTCTTTTCGGGATCGACATGAATGCCTTTCGTCGTGATAATGAAGCCCAAAAACTTTTCGCTAGAAACCCTAAGGAAGGATTTAGCAGGGTTCATCTTGAGTTGATGCGCTCGCATGAGATCGAAGACTGTCTTCAGGTCTTGTAAGTGATCACCCTTGAGACGGCTCTTGACTGTGATGTCATCGACGTAGCACTCAACTGTCTTGCGAAGATGTTGACGGAAGATGATACTCATAGCTCGTTGGTATGTAGCACCAGCGTTCTTCAAGCCAAAGGGCATCATCGTGTAGCAGAAAACCCCCTTCTGAGTCCTGAATGACGTGTGTTTTGCATCATCGGGGAACATCTTGATCTGATTGTAGCCTAAATAACCGTCCATGAATGACATGCATTCGAAGCCATATGTATTTTCGATCATAACGTTAGTGATTGGAAGCAGAAATTTGTCCTTGGGCAAGCGGTAATGAGATCCCTGAAGTCGATGCAGACCCGTATCTTTTTATTCTTCTTAGTGACAGGGACGACATCGGCCACCCAATCCGGATGTTGCTCTTCACGGATGAACTCGCTGCTCAGGAGTTTGTCCACCTCCTGACCGATAGCGTTCATAATATCCGTACGAAAGCGTCGTTGTTGTTGCTTTACAGGCTTAGCATCAGGCAAGATGTTAAGTCTGTGTATTACGATCTGGAGATCAATTCCCGGCATATCTTCGTAGCTCCAGGCGAAGACGTCGATATATTCCTTGGCCAATTGGACCAAAGACTCCCGGTCTGGTCCCTTTAGACTCTTGCTGATGAAGGTAGGTTTTGAAGGAGATCCATCCCCAAGGTCAACTTGTTCGACCTCGTCTTCGGCGTAGTTCAAAGCGAGACTCCCACTGCGCTCCTAGGCGTTGAGCCCAAGGTTCTTCCTTGAAGAATTTTGGCATTTGGTCTTCACCTTCATCTTCTTGAGATTGGGCAGATGCCATGTTGACTGATAGCACCTTCTTGAAGACTGAGCCAATACTGGTATCGAAATCCTAAGTTGATGCTTCGGACGAATGAGAATGTTATACTTCTTCTACCTCCGAACTCTCTGGAGTTGCCGGTGGCGTGACATAGCCCACCCCCCGTCGAGTTCGATGATAATAGTCCTGCAGTTTTCCTTTAGGTGTTGGAACCCGGAGAGGAAGACGTCGACCCTTGCCATAGTTCAGGCCTTTGTTGCTTTTTAGATCGTAACCCATCTTTTGGATGAGGTACTTTGCCTTGTCCGTGTACCGATAGACTTGTATTCTGTCGGTATCTGGTTCTGGCTCGAGTGGCGGAAGGTCTTGATGACGCTTGACTTTGCCGAAGATGATGGATTCTTTATCTCGATTCTGCCGTAGGACTACGAAACAGACCCCTTGGGATGGGACTACTCGATTTATAAGATTGATGGTCGTTATTTGTGTTTACAACGACCGTAGAGCGTTATCTAATGTATACATGGCATTCCAATATGGAAGACTAGAATAATTAAAAGATACTCTATTATTGATAAAACACGAGATTTTATCCCGCAGGATTATATTATCCAGAGAGGGTGCATCTACATCAGCAGATATGTATTCCCCTAGCTCTTCATCTGTGAGTACTGGGGTTGGTTCGGGAGAGTCCACCGGAGCTTTGACCTTGGGGTCCGAGAGGGCTATATGGGCCTTCTCCGGCAGCTTGGATGAGACGGATGATTGTGGAGGCTTGCCTTTAAGATGCACCTTCAGAGGTGCCTCAACTGCGCCTTCAGTGATTGGTGCCTTCCCCTGTAGTTTTGCCACAAGGGGAGCCGATGTTTGAGGCAGCTTTCCCTTGAGCCATATATTCAAGGAAGCTTCAGTAGGTGTTCTACCTAGAGCTGTTGGTGCTTTTCCAGGTAGCTTGATGGTCATGGAAGGCAGCATCTGATGCGGTTTCCCTTTGAGTCGAATTTTCAATGGAGCGTCGGGAATCATCTCTAGCTCCAGTTCCGGCTCTGCTGCTGTTTCTGCTTCATCGTCAGCATCATTGGCTTCCCCTTCGTCGGGCAACTTGTACAGGATCGAATCAGTGAAGTAGGCTTCGACCCCTTGAAAGGGTCCCTGTCCGCGAACTGTCCGGATGATGTCGTTGGTGGACACGTACTTCATACATTGGTGGAGTGTAGATGGTACCACCATGTACTCATACAGCCACGGACAACCCAGTAGGAGGTTGTAGTTGACGTCAGTGTCCACGACATAGCAAGTCACCTCGGTTCGGAGGTTACCGATATGACACTTCAGCTGTATTTTGCCCAGCATCTCGCTTTTGCTAGCATTAAAGCTGCTGATTGTAGTGTTGAAAGGCTCCAGACGGTACATTAGGATCCCCAGTATTGAGAGTAGCATCTTCGGGATGATGCAGTGGGAAGACCCTAGATCAATCTGAATCCGCTTCACCTTAACGGAACCGACATACCCTGTATAATACAGTGGCATGTTGTGTCGGTTGTGCTTGAGCAACATATCTTGTTGGGTAAAAGTTATGTTGGGGATAACTTCATACGTATAATGGTAGTGCGCACATGTGGTCAGGGTATCCTCAGGCTGTTTGACCTGACTGATGAAGGATTCAACATCCTTCAGGGCTTCACAGAGAGCTTCACGAGTGTCCTTAGAAAGACGAAGAAGCTCAAACAGGGATAGGCGGACAGAAGTACTGACAAATTATGCCAGTATATCGAAGTTGTGGGGCTTGGCTAGCCCCGAAGCATTCTCCTCTCGCAAAGACTTGTCGAAGCGGGCCTCTACATGCTTCTGTTTATTGGCTACTGGAGACCTTGATGGGCCCTCTTCCTGGACAGCAGGGACGGTGCAAGGAGGCACCACCTCGACGGCAGCTTCGTCAGGTTGGGCATTCTAATGTGAACGCATTTGTACAGGAAGTGCCTCTTCCGCAGACGAAGAGACCATGCGGCAAGACTTGATGTTCCTGCCCTTAGTTTTGGAGGCAGAGCGTACCTCCGGTTGAGTAACTACGGAGATGAGATCGGGGTGAACCCATAAGATCTCTCCCCAAGATGTGGTGAGTAGGATGAGTCCACTCACGTTGTCACGAGTAGGTGGTAGATTGACCACCTCCATTGTCGCCTTTAGGATGGGGACGACGCCATCTTATGTTGTGGTTGGCGGCAAGGTAGCAAATTGGAGTGACACCAGGTTGGCCGAGACCATTTTCTCCTAGTAGTCGACGGAGATAACATCCGTATTGATCATACGGTAGATGTAGTTCTTGAGGACGTAGCAGTCCTTAGTTGGATGTACGACAAACCGATGGTAGTGATAGTACCTCGGATTGTCCACTTTCCCAACCTCGTCGGGACGCTTCGGGTCCGGCAACTTGATCTTGTCACCTTGCTTCAATATCTCGAAGAGTTGCAGGGTGTCTTCATCGTCGAAAGAATAAACCTCCTTTGGCCTTGGTGCAAGTGGAGGCTTCTGAGCGGGTGCTGATGCACCTTTGGAGGCATTGACAGTTAACGCCTGCTTCCCCTTCGTCTCTCGTCCAGGGTTGTTGGCTGCAGGCCTGTCACGACCCGCACTCGTTTTTTTTAACGGATACGAGACATGTCCAAGCCAGCCTACGCCGCAGTGTCGGCGGTAGAACGCTGTCACGGCCATGAAGATCAAAATCATAAATAATGCTCATTCACAAAATTAATTTAATTTACAATGATCAAGTTTTATATTTGTAGAGAAATATAAACTTGTATAATTATAGAATGACTACAACTCAATTATCTAGCTAGTCTCTTGGCTTTTGTCTGCAAGTACCCCCATATCTCCCATGCTAAGTGAATCCTCGGCTAACCTGAAAAATATTAGTTTTCCGTCAGGAATGGAACGAGCATAATTCACTGAATGAATTTCAGATAAAGAAAATGACTATACAACAGAGGTTAGACATCAACTACATGTTTTTGAAAATAAAAAGGAAATACGAAAAACCAATAGCAAACAAATAGACACAAAAGACTTTCTCAAAATGTTAGAAGTACCTTTGATATGTGATCGGTCTCAGGACAATTATGCGACACAGTCTACATGGTCTAAAGTTACACGGTCTACAGTTACACGGTCTACAGAAAATATTGCAGTAAAGAAACACTGTCCACAAAATAATAATCATGATCTACACAGTTTAAATGCAATAATAATCACGGTCTACACTGTCTACTTTGTAATAAATAAATCACTGTCTACACTGTCTACAAGAAATAAATACAATAATGAACATGGTCTAAACGGTCTAAGGTCAGATCACACATCCTTGGTACTTCTTATTCCCGACTCAATAATTTATAGTAGAAAATAATCACATAACCAATGGCCAATCAATAAAATATAGTGAAAATCAATATCGAAATGCAGACAATAAACTGTACTCGCCTGTGGTTCTCTGCTGGTGAAACCGATAGTCTGAACTACTCAATGTGCCACAATAGTCAAAACCCGTACAATAGTCCCAAAAGCTGAAATAAACATTACCAATGTTCTCAGAATAGTCAAATTAGCTAGGATTGCCTGTTCTTAAGTCCAATTCTAGACACAGGGGCAAAACGATAATTTTGGGTCAAAATGATGTCCGCCGTTGGACCCGCTTTGCACCGAAAAACGTGCTAGAGTCAACGATCTCTAAAGTCGCCAAACTACATGTTTACGGATCCAATTTTCCGATACGAATCCAACCGTATGTCCAAAGTTGGATTCCGACGGTCCGTGCACAAAATTGCCCGTTGAGTGGGACCGGGGCCCGCAAAATGGCATCCGATTCAACTATCTTAGAATTGGACCAATCTTGGCATACAGGACCAGAAAAATGATACGGTCCTGTTGGCGCAAGTTTTGTCTCGATCTGATAAACGTGCACAAAGTAATTGAAAAATTTGCACAGAGTCCGATACGGAAAATTTCGACAGATACGTATCAAATTCGTCGCGCACACGCGACCAATTTGAATTCCGTCAAAGCCCACACGACCACGAAGCCGTTACGCAGCTTTCGATGCTTTCGGTTCGCGACCACGTCGCCCGAAATGGCAGGACGCACGTCTTGTGGATGAATTTTTATGTTTTTAAAACAGGTTTTCGTCAAAGTTCGGGATTCGATTTCACGACACGTATTCGACGATTTCCAAATCCACAAAAAGGGTTGTGAAGCCCTATATATTGTCTAGGACTTCCTTCAAATAGATTTTATAATCTGGCGTTAGATCGATCGAAATCGATCTTCAAACGTGGGGAATTGGACTGTATTATACCCTATTTTCTAACAGGTTTTTACCGAACTTTGGTTCGATTTCCTGGGCGATATAGTTTACCTAAAATCAAACTAAATGATGGGAGTCAGAGGCGTATATATCGGGATCATACCTGAAGAAACATTTCAGAAAGTGGTCGAGTAACAAGGATGAATTTCAACCACGAAGTTGACTCCACAATAATGCTGCTGCTGTCGCTCTGTTTCCCGCGTTCGCGCGCGCGCCTGCTGTTTCTGGCCGGCCGGCGACGCTCACGGCGGTGCACGGCGGTGCACGGCGGTGGCACGCGTGGGGAGAGTTCGCCTGGTGACGGCGCTGTGGGTTTGGTGGTTAGGGTTAGCGTATCACGATCCATCTCTCTCTCTTTCATTCTCTGGTTCTCGATATGCTTATGCATATATAACAATCGGCTGTTAAGCCTTGGCCCTAACTGGGCTCGGGTTGGATTTTCTCAGCCTGAGCTCGGGCTGAGCTCATAAGCCGTGGGCCTAGGCTGAGGGGTTTTGGGTTTTATTATATTCCTATATATAGACCATACATGTATATGTATATACCCATATAATTATACATATATAATTTCTCTATATATATACATATGTATATCTATATATATACTCACGTATATATGTATATTTATATTTACATAAACCTACACATATATTTAATATATATATATATATATATATATATATATATATATATATATATATATATATATATATATATATATATATATATAAAATATATATATATATATATATATATATATATATATATATATATATATATATATATATATATATATATATATATATATATCCTTATAACAATACATATCTATATATATGGATTAATATTCCATAACCAAAATATTAATAATAATAATAATAGTAGTAATAATAATAATAATAATAATAATAATAATAACAAAATACCATAACCAATAATTGTATAGGTTTGGGTGACACAATGCACTCCTACATAATTGGCCCACCAATAATCGTGCCACCATTAAAATATCCTATAAATATAAATTAACAAATATTTAGAAAATATTCGTCAATCCCTCGAATAAAATATGAAGTATGCATCTACTTAAAACATGCCAATATGGGGTCTTTGCACACACTACATGCCTACCTGGGCTGGGGCTTTGTTAGGTCTAGTCCGGGCTAGTTTGGTACAACCAAGTCTCCTAACCGTCAAATAATATTAATAATAAATAGTTGAACTATCTATAGCGATTGAGTCGCAACTTGGCCTGGTTTTCTTAGTTAGGACATCCCTATGGCTCGGCCTTCCCTACCAGGCTAATACACTAATGTACGCCACTGCACTGTCCGTGCCACGATTTCTAATCACTTTGTACTCACATTCCTAATACTGACTAAAATCATCTACCGTAACAATAAACTAAATAATTATTTATAAAATCAAAAAAAATAACCATTCCAATTAAATAAGTAATAATAAAATATTTTTAAATTTTCGGGAAGGGGAGCTACAAATCTACCCACCTTAAAATAATTTCGTCCTCGAAATTCTAAAACATGCCAAAAATTCAAAAATAAAAGTAAAAGAATAAATCCACTATTACCACAATCTTCTCCTAGCCATTTTGCAACTACGAAACTCCGAGGACTTCTACCCACCTTTGGACACACTGCTCCATCAAAGCTATGTCACTAAAATTTTTATAATCATCCAACTACTTGCTAATATTTCTACAAATAGATATCTACTGCCTTTGGCCTCTATAATCCTCTCCTATCTATCAAACAATCATAAGATCTAACAAGCAACAAATTTACACCAGTGGCTAAGAACTATTAGTAAACTCTAATAAGCATAACCATTCGTCACTCTACGATAGGAAGGACAGAAAAATTAGGAAGAATAACCGAGGGCAATTATGAAGTTTCAAGAGCATTAGAGAGTATCTAATGATGCAGCTCGAAAGAAGGTCTATGAACCATTGACTTATTTGCTATAGTGGCTACTCTAGCCCAGTCACTTGCTAAATCGAAGAACTCTTTGTTTCTTAGAGGGGCTTGCCATCCGTACAATACAGAAGTTCCGTTCTCGAAATTTTAAACAGGTTCCATAATAGAACGGAATTTGAGAAATCAAGATTTGTGATTTTTCATGGTTATTTAAACACACGAGCAATGGGATATAAATACAATACAAGGTCGTATCACGACTTTCAGGTAGATGGAATAAGGGTTACGAATGACTTCATATTCTAAGGGGTGGAGACTACATAATAGGTATGGGGACCTGTTTCAAATAGTTCAGTTTTATTGTCCGAGTATGGTGGTATGGATGGATGAGTTTTACTGGTCTTAATGGGTTCTCTAATTGGACATCACTCATTGGTTGGATGAACCTTGGATTTCAATCTATATTGACCGAACGAGATCCCAAGGTAGAACTATTTCTACTAGGTTAGGGTATTCTAGAATAGGTTTCTATCCAAGGGTTGAGCTAGTTGTCCGTCAAGTTGGTTAGCTAAGTTCCTAAAGTCCAAAATACGCCTTCGGTGACCTTTGTGTTTAAGTAGCACAAGAGGCCTCTATCGAGTGGCACACTAGTGGCATGTGCGTAGTGGGCTTCGAGTAGGTCACCACCACATATTGGGCCGGATGAATTGAGTCAAGGTTGAGGCTCTAGTGGGAGTCGGGAAGTATACTGGTATTATGGTAAAGGTTATAACTAGTCCTTTTTATCTGAAAGTCGTACCCTAAAAATAGAGTACAAGGGGAAGTGTTTGAGTGGGACATGATGTACCTAGATGAAGGTGGACTTGTCTAGATCTTGCATATAAAATTTGTTGGAAGGTAATAGTTGGTCTCGTGCTCCGAATATTAATGACACGATCGGGGACACAAAATGATCTAAATGGAAAGTGGGAGTCCATGAGACACTAATTGTCATCCTAGAGGAATCATTCTAATCAATCGATAATCCTTGTATATCCCAAAATTTTTGAAGGCTTACAGTCTACATACCCTAAAGCTAGGACGTAGTTTTAGGAATAATGAGGTCAAAAGAATTTTAAAGTCCGGATACTGTACCCCGACTCTTGTTGATAAAGAATGAGGCACGGCGTAACGGGATACGGTTGATATAAGTCAAATCAAGGGTCGTTCCTCAATAACTGGAAAACGAGTGCGTGTACAATGACACATGGTCGATAAAATAGAATGACCTACTCGTCCACAGTATACATGAGTTGCTGACGGGGTAACCAACTCTATGGCACATCATATGAAAAGATTTCTAACGACTGAGTCATGAATTTCTATTGGAGTCAAACCTGCCGGACTAGTGTCACAAGGGTTCTAGTTGAAGCAAGCTTCAAACAAATGATTAGAGGCTCACAACATTTGGTCTCTGGAAAATAGGTAGTCTCCTAGGTTGGCATTTGGTCAAGGGAAAGATCCTAATCATTCTCGGATTCCAATGACCAGAAGATCGAGATAGTAGGTTTAGTATCGAAGGGAGGACAAGTAACTCAAGGCAAGGTTGCAGTCACAGAGCTGGCCGATAGTAGCTACACTTGAATATACAACTACCATAGCCATGGGAATACTCTGTATCTATCTATCAATTACGAGCTTTCGTCTTTCTAATCGGTGAAAGACAAAACAATAAAGAGTTCAAGAGAGATGTCACTGAATACAATTACGTGATTCAAAGGCGAATGTATAATTCAAGAGGAATTGACAAAGCAGTCGTGGATGAGACCCTAGAGACATCTACATCTCCATCCACGTAGGGTAATTAAATAAAGTGCGAACCAAATACATCATGGTTGATCAGACCATAATACACTGATTCTGATTAGACAATATGTTAGCAGGCGTCAACAATAAACATGTCTTGAATCAAACTCGATTAAGAGCAAGCTTGCAAAAACTAGGCTATAATAGCGGCATTGGTCAAGATAGTCAAAATATAAGTATGTGAGAATTTTGGAAAGAAGGCACAAGTAATTCGAGTTTTGAGAGAATCAAAAACCTTACCTGGTGTTCTTGCTTATACAGTCTTTCTACTATCTTCTTATACACAAGGACTTGGTCAACCAATGGGTTATGGACCTCTATATTCTATCTTCCAGGTAGACCTATTAGTGTCAATCCATTTCCTCGTCAATAGGTCACAAGGACCATAGAATGCTAGGTTAGGAGTCATGCTACCCGACTTACAGAACTCCCACTAGTATTGGCTTTGGATCTTATGGGACATAAAGGGCACGGTCATATCCTCTATAGTACCCTAAACTTGTAATCACGTCTGAAATAATTTTACCGAGGATTATGCCTCGCCCGTATACTCTGGCTGTGGTAAACCCTTGGTTTCATGATTCAGATGTGACACGCTATCCGATACTCTACCTTATATTGACACAAGGGTGGCTACGGTCAAAAAAGGACCACTAGCCCTAGTTTTTAGTAACATTCTATACCCTATATTTCTTAAACAAATTTCAACTCTAGGGGTCGTGCCTCGCCAGTGCGCTGCTGGCTGCAGTAAATCCATAGTCTCCATAATACAAATAAATGACGACGGTGCGCTGCCGTCCTGCCATTATGAGTTATCTAATATTACTTTAACTATATCTGCAAAAATTCCTGAGCTTCTAGAGATTCAAACAAGTTGACTATGACACAGTGTACGTATTTGTCCTATCAGTCATAACCCCTACAAAAAGATTGAACATGGAGGAAATAACTGAAGACAAAGAGATACGAACACTCTAGTATCTATTTCATGTGTATTCAACCATTGGAAAAAACTTTGAATCGGGACTAACTCAAGGTTTGTATATGGATAACATAATCAGAAAAATAAATAGAAATAATAATTCTTAGGGCAAAATAGGAACTAAATAGCCAATTTGATTGAGATATGAGGATGGTATCTAAGAGACAAAGAGAAGAAATTAAATAATTCATCTAGGTTAGATTATCAATTCTATGAAGCCCTATCTCATCAAGTGAATAACCTATCCACATTGGATCATATCGTCATATCAAGAGAAAATAGTGTACTTATGGAGATATGACAAACTATAAAAATCCATAACCCTCATCTACATTGTATGGCCTAGACTACCCATCGGTAAATTTGTATAAGGGACTCCTAGCCCTAGTCACTCTCTTAAATTAAATTAATCCCTAACTCATGAATGAGCATTTCTTAGTCGCAGTCTCGCAATAGTACGACTAACTTGAGTACTATCACGAGTTCGCATGATTTGCAAAGACTGACCTGCATGGGCCACCATAAAAACTTATCACGACCCGCACCCATTTTTTTTAACGGATACGAGACGTGTCCAAGCCAGCCTACGCCGCAGTATCGGCGGTAGAACGTTGTCACGGCCATGAAGATCAAAATCACAAATAATGCTCATTTACAAAATTAATTTAATTTACAATGATCAAGTTTTACATTTGCAGAGAAATATAAACTTGTACAATTATAGAATGACTACCACTCAATTATCTAGCTAGTCTCTCGGCTTTTGTCTGCAAGTACCCCCATATCTCCCATGCTAAGTGAATCCACGGCTAACCTAAAAAATATTAGTTTCCAGTCAGGAATGGAACGAGCACAATTCACTGAATGCAATTTTAAATAAAGAAAATGACTATACAACAGAGGTTAGACATCAACTATATATTTTTGAAAATAAACAGGAAATACGGAAAACAAATAGCAAACAAATAGACACAAAATACTTTCCCCAACTGTTAGAAGTACCTTTGATATGTGATCGATCTCGGGACAATTATACGACACGGTCTACACGGTCTAAAGTTACACGGTCTACAGTTACACGGTCTACAATTACACGGTCTACAGTTACACGGTCTACAGAAAATATTGCAGTAAAGAAATACTGTCTACAAAATAATAATCATGATCAACACAGTTTAAATGCAATAATAATTATGATCTACACTGTCCACTTTGAAATAAATAAATCACTGTCTATACTGTCTACAAGAAATAAATGCAATAATGAACACGGTCTACACGGTCTAAGGTCAGATCACACATCCTTGGTACTTCTCATTCCCGACTCAACAATTTATAATAGAAAATAATCACATAACCAATGGCCAATCAATGAAATATAGTAAAAATTAATATCGAAATGTAGACAATAAACTGTACTCGCCTGTGGTCCTCTACTGGTGAAACCGACAGTCTGAACTACTCAATGTGCCACAACAGTCATAACCCGTACAACAGTCCCAGAAGCTGAAATAAACATTACCAATGTTCTCAGAATAGTCAAATT